>VDFB02047144.1:23630882-24008594 GCA_007258455.2 Sequoia sempervirens | reverse complement strand
TTCAAGATGTTGGGCTAGACCCTCTAAGTCCTTTGTAAACAATTTCCCATTTTGGTCTCTTTGTATGAATGGTTTAAATGGATTTCAAGTGGAAGAGGGTATGTTTATGTCATTGAAAGGATTGATAAAAGATGCCCCCATGTCTATGTTTGAGTTCATGATGTAGGGGTTATTGCCTTGTCCTAAAGGATCCATTTTTCTTCTTTTCCTTTGGAGTCTAGTCTCAACCATAAAAGTCTTGCTCAAATGAGGGAATGATATGACAACTAAGTGTGAGGATGACACTAATCTATTTTTTTGTATTTTTGGAATAAAGGGACTAAAATGAATGATGAACTAAACTTTTTAGGTATGATATGCAGAATGCAAGGTCTAAGGAAACTCTAAGGTGCAATCACTTTTGGTAGACTTAAGGAAAAGTACACTAACCATTCAAGGTTTGGTCAATGTCTCAATTTGGATTGTCAAAGGACTTGTTTGTAGGACTAACTGACAAGATGAAAAAATGACCAAGTGAGGTTTCCACACTAGACTTATGAGTGGGAAGTGACTCGAAAAAAGGAAAAGAGACTAATAGATTGATTATGATTAAGTCCAATGACAATTTAATCTTGAAGACAAAGATTTGACAAGGTATGGTAAGTTTTCCTATTCTCAAGTCTACAAAAATGAGGACCTAAAAGTTGATTTATTGCTGGAAATGATGATGATGGACTCTAAGGTGCAACTAGGATGTGAAATGGTAGACCTATGGTGAAACTAAATGCAAATTAAAATTTAACTTTTGAGCAATTCTTGTTTTGGTTTTGAATAGTGACTATTGAGGAAATATGTCTAAAAATAGATTGGAAATGTTTGATATTGGGTTTTTGACAGTGACAGTGATTTTCCAATTGATAGGCAATTGTGTCATTCTAGGTCATGAATGTGTTTCAATTTGTCAAATGCTTCTCAGTTTAAGCGAATGCGGCACTATGGGTCATAGATGCGACTTAGTAAATTAATTGCAATTTTTTGGAAAGCGAATGCAGTTCAAACCAGTCGAATGTGTTGTTACAGGGAGAAAATGTGTTTAGTAGAGCGATTGTAGCTCAGAAAGTATCAAATGTGTTGTAGGCTAAATAAAGTTATGATTTGTTTGCAATTTTGGCTAGTTTTCAAAAAAAATTGAGTTTGAGTGAGTGTTTCTAGGTCTGTGAAAAGTGTTTGTTTGCTCAATGTCTCAGAAAACACTTGGAAAACACAATATCCTTTTTTTGAAATCATGCACAATGAAGACAAGTACAACCTAGGTTAGGCAAGGACTATATCCACTAGATTCCATGCAAGTTTCCCCAAACGCACTTATTCTTAGCATGTGAATTCAGAAGCTTGGCCACACAGGCTCCCCCTTACATTGCACTCACTTCTCGGGTCAACCAAGATTCTAGCCCCCATAAATATTCCATGGAAGGTTAATCACCTCTACTAAGAACTATGAGAATGTGGATTCCTTTGCAACAACCGTTGTTGCACCAGTGAATAGATGGGTTTTTGGCCACTACACAAGAGGGTTCTAGTAGATACTTGTGGATGCAAAACCTCATGAGTGTACAACAAGCCACTTAAGGATTTAATCAATCTACTAGGGGCTCTTATACCTTTAGAAGAAAAGGTAGGTACCCATTTTTGAAAGGCACTGCATAGCTAAGACCTAAATATCATGAAGACTTGACAATTTGGTCTCATCCTTTTATATACCGGCCCAAGCAAAAAACTGGTTGGAGTCATTCCATCTTTCGAGGTAGGCCCCTCTAACATTAAAAGAAAAAAATAGGTGGGTCTAGTTTCTAATCACCAAGTTTGCACAAGGTGGGAGCATACTCCCTACCACCTGCAAACACAATCAAGCAATGTTCTTTAACCTCCTAATTAAATCTAGAAGAGACAAATAGTTATTCTTTTAGAGCATAAATTGAAGTGTTTGGGTGGTTATACAAAATTTCTAAAGGTGTTTTTGATTCTCAAGATCACCAAATGGTGCAAGAGAAAAGCATAGGCACCTAGAAACAAAATGCAAACCACAAGACAATGCAAGCACTTGTAAATTTTAAACCTACTTATGATGTTAAATCAATCATGCAAGGTTTTTTTAGGCCCACTAAGCATTATGTGTGCAAAAGGCACTCAAGATAAAGCAAAATTGAAGCAAGAGCCCTATAAAACACGATTAGTAGTTTTAACTCTCAAATCTTTGACAAGCAATAATTGACATTGCAAATCTTGAATCATGGACATTCCAACCTACAAAAAAAGTAAAAGACTAGTCACAAAATCAAAATTAAACTAAAATTTTTTTAAAAAAAATGACATTAATCTAATTAAGACAAATTAAAAGTTAATATAACTAAGTCAACCCCAAAAAAAAAAAAATAATCTAAATTATTCTAGATTAAGGCTATTTAAAATTGATCTAAATATTAAACTAAGAAAATTAATCTAGGTTAAAATTAATTATTAAAATTAATCGAAAAATTAATCTAAGCTATCATTAACAAAATTAAAAATCAACATACATAGCACAAATTAGAGTGCACTATAAATTAAACAAGTTTATTGTCTCCAACAATACTATTCATTGGCATGATCATGAAAAGTTGCTCTACTTTATGGTAAGTAATTGTAGGGATCCGGTGATAGTCGATGACGCTCCATTATCCAATATGGTAGGGTGGAGAGCATGGCTACTTTTGTGTGTCCAGACTTCAATCCATTTCGTGCAGAAGGTCTAGCCTTTGCACTAAAATTTTTGCATAGGAATGTGGCTATGAGTTTTTAGCTTTCTGTCGCGATGGTTGTAATGGAATAAAATAGTTAATTTTATGTAGTTCATTTTGTTTTTGCATAATCAGCATACTAAACTTTACACCTTTTTGTTATTCTTGCAAACCATATTCCATCCATAATGTGGTATTTGATGGACTAATGTGTTACAAACAACCTTTTAGAATAATTATAGTGGCTGCAAAATCAATAACAGTGGTTAATTACACAATCAGATCCTAATGTACTCTATATTGATTGTAATAAGAAATATTCATTTCACCACTTATCAGAGTGGTGGAAAATGTATATTCTTTCTTGGGGGTTTGGTGAGAGTCCATGAGGCTCCATGAGCCAATATGGTAGGGTGGAGAGTAGGCCTTATTCTGTTGAGTTTTATTTTATATTTTTTTATGTAGAAATTGCTATCTTTCTGACATGAGATTCATAAAAAATTCATATGTTTTACATTATGGTTACAACATAGTAAAATAGTTGATCTTATAAACTTTATGTTAGATTCCATTGGGCATTGTTGATTATTGTTCTCTTTCCTAAGCTATATCGTTCCATTATTGAGAAGGTGTTGTTGAAAAGGCTATGTTGTTTCAATTTTTTATAGGGTTTTGTTGAGTTGATGTCAATTACCTCTTGCTCTCCCTTTATGCTTTGAATTTTTTGGTTGAATTTTTAAATTTCCTCGCTGATCATCTGATTGCTCTTAGCCAGTTTTACAATCTGTTCATATTCACAATTGCTCCAAAAAACATGCTTCTCCCTTGAGAGGGATAGTTCAAGAACTTGGGTGTTGATATTCCAGTTTATATGCTAAACAGATGGATGACCTTGGAAAATGAAGTTCAACCAACTGTGAAGATGAAGTGATTGTAAGTGTGGCTATGAATCGACATCCCACTTCTTGAACTCTCTTTCCCAAGGGAGAATAGTCGATGACGCTCTGTGACCCAATATGGTAGGGTGGAGAGCAGGCCTACTTTTGTGTGTCCAAACTTCAATCCATTATGTATAGAAGGTCTGCCTATATTTTATTTTCTTACTATGTTCTAGTACAACTGCATTGCATCATGTTGTAATTAATTGTATAAGTCCTTATATTTTCTGATTTATTTATTGTCTACCAATGCTACGTGTTTATTACACTAAACTTCAGATAATGCTTTTATGTTTGCAGCTAGCCACAACCCAAACAGTCATGCTTTGTAGCCCTTTTGATGCCATTAGATCTTCTATTAACTCATTGGCGGCCAAAAACTTGCTTTCACCATTGGTCACAGTAATGGAGAATTTATTTTCTTGCTCACTGGTTTACAAAGAGTGCACGACGCTCCATGGGCCAATATGGTAGGATGGAAATCAACCCTTGTTTTTTTTGTACATACTACATTTTCTCACATGCACTAGGTACATGGCTAAATTATAATTGCTTCATTCATCCTATTGCAAGTACATAGCAAGATATGTATTATAAAATATAGAACTTTGATATCTCCTGATTTAGACATTGTGTATGAATTAGACATAATCACTACACTAAAATTCACACTTTCTATATAGATAAGTTGTATATGGTCGAGCCCTTGCAATGAAAGTTTTGAATAGGACTGTAGTTGTGAAATTTAGCTTCCTATTGCAATCACTATAATGGATTAAAATAGTTAATGTTATGCAGTTCATTGTGTTTTTTCATTATCACCACACTAAATTTAACACTTTTTTGTTATTCTTGCAAACCATGCTCCAACAATAATGCGGTATTTAATGAACCAATGTGTTACAAACAACCTTGCTGAATAATGATAGTGACTATAAAATCAGCAACAATGGTCAAATACACAATCAGATCCTAATGTACTCTATATTGATTGTAATACACAATATTCATTTCACCACTAATCCCAGTGGTGGCCAATCTATATTCTTGATCAGGGGTTTGGTGAGAGTTTATGAGGCTCCATGACCCAATATGGTACCTAGGGTGGAGAGTAGGCCTCATTGTGTTGAGTTCTACTTTATTTATTTTATGTACAGATCGCTATCTTTCTAATGTAGGATTCAGAAAAATTCATATGTTTAAGCTTATGGTTACAATGAAGTAAAATAGTTGATCTTATACACTTTATGTTAGATTTCATTGGGAATTGTTGACTATTGTTCTCTTCCTTATACTCTACATCACACAAATAATTAAATTGTTTTAACAATAATTTTTCTATATTAATTTGTTGCTAGCTACGAAAAGATCCTTAGTTTGTATCATAAAGAATTGATGCAGCGGCTAAATTATGGGGTGCCCTTATATAATCATGAATTCAACTAATAGTATGCCATGATTATTACTTCCCATCTAAATACACATTAGTAATGTCATCAATTGTTTAGACATTCAACCTTATCCATAATAATATTATATTTTGATTAACTAATAAAACTTAATGATATTGGTATTATTTTTAGATTGTTTTAACTATAATTCATCTAGGGTACTTTGTTACTAGCTATGAAAAGATCCTTAGTTTGTATCATAAAGAATTGATGCAGTGGCTAAATTATGGGGTGGGCTTATATAATCATGAATTCAACTAATACTATGCCAGCATTATTATTTCCTAACTAAATACACATTAGTAATGTCATCAATTTAGACATTGAACCTTATCCATAATAATATTATATTTTGATTAACTAATAAAACTTAATGATATTGGTATTATTTAATGAAATCTTTTCAAATTTAATAATAATATTTTTGTTTAATTAAAAACTTAACTACATAATATTATTATTTACCCCACCAAACTACTTACCAATAATATTGATGTTATCACAAAATAATTAATTGAATGTTCATAGAATTGTTCTTTAACCAATACTTCACCTCTATATGTGTGTGAGTGTATATATATATATATATTCAGCAAAGTTACGATCTCACCAACTATTACTTACACACTTTATCCTTTATATACATATCCTCCTTTTAACCCATTAGGGTTAACACCCTCATTCAGTTCCCATTATAATTTCAAATAAAATAATGAAGATAAACTATAAGGTAAAAATGAGATACAATATTGTTGCCACTCAATCACTTTAATTATCACCTATAATATATCTAGCCATCTATTTAAGAAAATTATATAACAATCTAGGATTGTATTAATTACATGGGAGGTGGGGCCTTATAGACATGCATTGCATATTACTTTGTTACCAGAGTTATGACATCTAATCATAAAAATGATATTCATTTTCTCGTGCATACTATGCATGAAGCCCATTCTGATAAACTCATTGATAATTCTCAACATTTAATGGTTATCTCCAAAAAAGTGAAACTTATTGTGACCTCATTAACCCTAAGATTGTTATAGATGATGTACTCTATTATTTAGAGTATGCTTTGATAATGCAAAATAATAGGTATACAAGCCCCACTACTCTTCCTTGAGAATTATGCATGTTTGACTTCATAGAGTTGTATTGTTCATTGGATTCCCTAATATGTAACTATATTGTTGACATCTGCTATGACATATACCCAATGTTGAATATGCCTTTCATAGCTATTTTACCCACTCATGCCATTCACATTCTAATGTTCTTCCAATCTCACTATCCGCACATCAATTTCCTTTCATGTCAATCTCCGCCTATCGACTCATTGTTGCGTGTTACTACATGGAACTGCTAGTCTTAGAAGTTTCTAAAGTCTTTTCAACATATCCATTTTGTACATATACTATAATCATGGCAGTCTATGAGACCACATTTCTTTGAGGCATGTTATCAAACAGTTCCAATGGCTTGTCTTTGCTTCAAATTTTGGATACAATATCTATGAAGGGACTAACAACTACAACATTTGATAAAAAAGACCATTCTATTATGTTTTTTATGGATGTTGTACCTTTTTCTGAAGTTGTGGTTTTGACACAAGCTAGGAGGATGCTCAAATACTTTGTGGAGTTTGGAATTGCACCTGCCAAACATATTTTCTTGAAAGTTTCAAAGAATTTTTAACAAATCTATTTTATGCATATCCTACAATCATATCATTCCATGAGACACTATTTCAAGGCATTTTATTAGATGATGGCACTTCATCTTTCTCTCAGGCATTATCCCGTGTGTGGTCTATGCGACCATATTTTACATATTTTTTTACCAGAGCCTTTCTAACTAAATTATATGTATTTTGTGTTTCATCACAACTTGAAGGATGCCAACTTCCTATTCTAAAATACCCATTTTGACACAGGCACAGAGAATGTGGCTCTAGGAAAATTCACCATCAGCAATTCACTGATGGAAAATTCATCATCAAAAATTCACCGCGGGAAAATTCACCTCCACTAGCAATTCACCATCATGTAAAATTAACCGCCAAAAATTCATCCAATTAATTTTCCGCGTGGTGAATTGTCATGGCGGTAAATTTTCCAGTGGTGAATTGTTAACAATGAATTTTGCATCCATAAATTGTTGATAGTGAATTTATTGTATACCAGATAATGTATGTAAGGTTGTAACATTCTGCATCAACCATGGCATTTTCATGACTCATTATTTCTTAGAGACATTATGTCAAACAACAGTTAGTTTTTGTATGCTTCCACCTTCTGCATAATTTTCTTTGAAATCATTTGCAATTATAACTTCTAACAAAAAAATCATATTCCATTATGCTGCGATGAATGGATATCCAAACCTTGTTCTACACTTAGGCAGCAATGGTTATATTCTATGAAAAAGTAGTAATTCAAAACTTAGGCATCGGGCTTTTCAAGCATTTTAGACCTATTATTCACAACTCAAAATCACAACTATTTCATAGTTTTGGAATTCCTTCATCAGTGTTGCAAGTACATTTTAGACCCTTTTAAAAATTTGTATTATGGGCTAGGGAAAGTAGTAATTGAGGATCTTTTAAAATTCCTAGTTTATGGGTTAGGAAAAGTGGTAATTAAGTTGTGGGTTATGAATTGTTTCTTTTTATAATCTAAAATCGTAATTTATGGCATGTGATTTATTCTTTTCCATAATTTCAAATTATAAATTATAATTTCTATTTTTAATCAAATTTGCTTGTCAAATTTATAAATGCGGTGAAGGAGAAAATAGACGCAACTTTTAATTGGATATGTGTATTTTTATGAAATATTGGCATACCATCGATAATGATACCATAAAACTTTTTGTTAAACTTCTTTATACTAGACTTAATAAAACTTTCGATTGAATTGATATTGTAAACTACCTACTGAAAACTTGAAAATTTAATATCTGGCATGGAATTATGGCTAATAAACTAGCCACATTGTCAATAATGAGCTCAAGAAAATCCATATAAATTTATTTCATTTCATCCCTTACAAAATTTCAAATTCAATTATCTTCATGATTGGTCACACTGTGTGACTGATCCCAAGACTTCAACTAAAATGGAGGATGGTTATTGTTCAAACTGGCATAAGTTTCCACAAAAATTCAATCCACTATCACATTTGAATGACTGATGAAGAAAATTACTAGCACATATATTGTGTGACACTACCATTTTGCAACTAGAAACAACTCAACAAAGGTGTTCAATGCATGACAACGCTTGTTGTTTTGACACAAAAAGTTTAAATTTTGTGGTGCCAAAATGAGGATAAAAAGATGACCAACCTCGAAAGCCTAAAACATTGAAAATAGATAAAAAATAATAAAAATATCCAAATAGACCCAACATATTATGTGATTTTTTTCCTAAACAGAAAGTTATGAAATAACCCTTCAAAATTAAAAGGGAGATAAAAAAATAATGGATAATATGATCCTTTGGTTAAAAGAGATATTACTAAATAATTTGTATAAGAACTCTCTTAAAAAGGTGGAAGAATAATTATTTATTTAAATAATTATTAAATGCAACCTTTGTGAAAGGGTGTGATGGTTTGGAAATCACCCCTTCAAAGGATATATAAATCATTCATGTGAAAGATGGAAAAAAATATTCAAGGATGGAGAACATTCAAGGATAGAAGACAAAGGGGAAAGAGAAACTAAAAGGGTACAAAGGAGTGAAGGTTAGGGTCATTGGTGGGCATTGAAACATTTGGAGAAGGGGCACACTAGTGTGTTTCCAACTCAGGGTACAACATACACCCGAGAGTGTCTTGGATAGGGTTGTGTTTATGCCATGAAGGTAGGTTGGTTTTGTGTAAGAACCTAGTTCCTCTTGGGGGGTTTATGTCGGGAAAAGCCTAGATCTATAACCATTCCTCTAAGTGTAAAATAGTAGCCTTTCCATGACTTTCATATAAGTATTGAAAACCATTTATTTTACAATATTGAGAATATGGTCTATATGATTTTGATGTTAATATGATTAACTTGTGTGACGATGTTATTCCATTTATTATGTTAATTATATAAATTATCACATGTTTATAGTTTACATTGATTATTTATGTTTATTTTAATAATACTACATAATTCAAATTATCTTAACTCTAATATTCATTGTATTAAATCTATTTCTATTACTTAAAATAACTATTGGAGAAAAGTGACATCACACAACACATTACATTTTGGGGATTTTATATGAATTTAACACATGATAGACATATGGAAGATGACATAGGGTAGCACTTGGAAATTTTTTTGACAAAGGGAAAACCCACTTAGATACTCTCAAATCAATTATACATGATGGGTTGAATAAGGGAACTACAACATAATTTGAGAGGACTTAATTTTCTTAGAATTTGAGGCTAAAATATGAAGTCAGTATAGACCTGAAACATCTTTATTATTAACATGTATGTGAATCGTAACATTTTAGTTATGGTATAAAAACATATATAGGTCATTTAAGGAGAATAATCAAATTTTAACACATTATTTTTTCTCTAAATTGATTAATTTATTTAATGTGTTTATTAATTTTAATGAGGGGCACTCATTGTAGGTAGTATGCTAAAGGTTGATGCCCACTACTGTACAGTAAATTTAATCCATGAGGATATTATAGAGTGGATTACAAATATGGAGAAATACTTTGACTATGATTCAATCAACAATCCTAAGAAAGTGATTTTTTCTTACATTAGGCTAAAAGGCCATGCATCTTTGTAATGGGATCATGTATAAACAAATAGAATAACAAGAGATAAGGAGAAAATTAAAAAAATAGGATTTAGTGGTTGTGAAGTTCAAGGCCAATATCCTACCAATAAATTATTAAATAAATTTATTCATAAAATTATCAAACCTTAATAAAAAGAAGATGAGTGTGATAGATTATACGAAGGAGTTTTACAAGCTCACATTTGAGCTAGTCTTATGGAGGATGATAAAGAAAATAATTCAATATATGTTAACACGTTGCATGTATATATTTAAGTTGAGCTTGGTATGATTAGAGTGAGGTCAATAGAAGAATCCTATCAATATATTTAATTTAGAGGAGAATTTTTCAAGGAGGTAGAAAAAATAACTTGAGAGGAAACAAATGGTTCTCTAAAGTAGAATGAAAGTGAAATAATGGTAGAGGATAGTATACACATGAAAAAGAGTTGATCATGCTACTTAAAATAATAATTTTATTCAAAACATGAGAGGAAGAGGAAGAAATAGAGGATTCATTATAACTTGTGATAGGTGTAGAGAAATTGGTCATAGGGAATTTGGTTGTCTAAAATTAAGACAAAATAATAGTAAAGTAAATATGGAAATAAATCACATTACGTGGATGAGGAGAGTGTTGCTTCAGCAAAAAATATAGAGGAGCTAGAGCATAGGAAATAACCCATGATGAAGAGTAACATTGAAACTAATTAAGGAGAAGCATGAGCCAATATAAATAAATAACGTATTCCTAATCATATCTAAATTTGGAGATAAATGTTGTACTTCATAATATTTTGGAAATGAAAGTATGGATAATTTGGTCTTGAAGTGTAGGTTGGAGAAGGTTGAGAAATCAAACATATAAAATAATTTACAGCTATATGATGGACATCAAGTCTTCAAAATTGAGTAATTTTTAGTAAGGATTAAATTGGCTCATATAAAGATGAGATTGTTTGTAACAAATGTATACACATGGATTCTTGTCACAATTTGTTGAGAATTACTTGGAAATTTGATAGAAATATTAGTCATGATAGTAGGGTGAATATGTATTCTCTTATGAAGGATAGAAATAAGTATACATTTAGTAAATTGAACGAAAGAGGGGAAGAAGTGGATATTAATATTAAGGAGTTCTAAATCTCAAGAAAATAATTTCTAAAACGGATGAAGAGAGAAATTTTTCTTTATGTTTCATTATTAAACCTACATAGGTTGCAACAACAAATAAAATGCATGAAATTACACATGAATTGAAGGAGGGTATGTGCAAGATCATGATGGGCCAAAAAGTGGCGATATGATGGGTATGTGTAGGGTATGTGGCTGACAACTTTTTTTTATCCAAAATTGATGAAACCAAAAGGGTTTTTAAAGGAGATTCTCAGCTTTCCACCAATATAAATTATGCTTTACTTTGAATTTAATAAATAATTATTATTCATTTTCTATTTCAATTGTGACTAAAGTCCTGATTGATAGGATAATTTAAAAATATCTATAGTTTTCAAACAATGTCACATTTTTTGAATCTGAAACATGCATCACATTCTATGCTTTGCATACTATAGGACTAAAAAAATTGAATTTCATGAAGTTTTGGCCAAGTTAAGGTGGTCAGACATATGAATTTTTATACTTTTGAAAAGTTGTAATAAAAAATTCATAATTAATTATTTACTTGGAAAAAAATTAAGGTGGTCAAAGATACAAGTTTTTATATCCAGACTTTGTTCTACACTTAGGTTGCAATGGTTATATTCTATGAAAAAGTAGTAATTCGTAACTTAGGCATCGGGCTTTTTAGGCATTTTAGAGGTTATTCACAACTCAAAATCACAACTATTTCATAGTTTTGGAATTCCTTCATTGGTATTGCAAGTACATTTTACACCCTCTTAAAATTTCATATTATGGGTTAGGAAAAGTAGTAATTGAAGATCTTTTAAAATTCCTAATTTATGGGTTAGGAAAAGTGGTCGTTAAGTTGTGGGTTGTGAATTTTTTTTTTTTTAATAATCTAAAATCATAATTTATGGAATGTGATTTATTCTTTTTTATCATTTTAAATTTTAAATTATAATTTTTCTTTTGAATTAAATTTTTTTGCCAAATTTCTAAATGCGGTGAAGGAGAAAATAGACAACTTTTAATTGGGTATGTGTATTTTCATGAAATCTTGCCACACCATTGATAATGATACCATACAATTTTTTGTTAAACTTCTTTATACTAGACTTAAAAAAACTTTTGATTGAGTTGTTATTCTAAACTACCTATCGAAAACTT
This sequence comes from Sequoia sempervirens, assembly GCA_007258455.2. NCBI lineage: Eukaryota > Viridiplantae > Streptophyta > Pinopsida > Cupressales > Cupressaceae > Sequoia > Sequoia sempervirens. The sequence continues at coordinate 23,996,360 of VDFB02047144.1, read as the reverse complement.
GAAAATTTAATATCTCTCAAATGGTGTGGAACTATGGCTAATAAACTGGCCACATTGTCAATAATGAGCTCAAGAAAATCCCTATAAAATTATTTCATTTCATCCCTTATAAAATTTCAAATTCAATTATTTTCATGATTGGTCACATTGTGTGACTGATCCCAATACTTCAACTAAAATGGAGGATGGTTATTGTTCAAACTGGCATAACTTTCAACACGAATTTGATCAACTATGACATTTGAATGATTGATGAAGAAAATTACTAGCACATATATTGTGTGACACTACCATTTTGCAGCTAGAAACGACTTAACAAAGGTATTCAATGCATGACAACACTTGTTGTTTTGACACAAAAAGTTTAAATTTTGTGGTGTCAAAATGAGATAACAAGATGACCAATCTCAAAAGCCTAAAACATTGAAAATAGATAAAAAAATAATAAAAATATCCAAATAGACCCAACATGTTATGTGAATTTTTCCCCAAAGAGAAAGTTGTGAAATAACCCTTCAAAATTAAAAGGGAGATAGAAAAATAATGGATAATATGATCCTTTGGTTAAAAGATATATTAATAAAGAATTTGTATAAGAACTCTCTTAAAAAGGTGGAAGAATAATTATTTATTTCAATAATTGTTAAATGCAACCTTTGTGAGAGGGTGTGATGGTTTGGAAATCACCCCTTGAAATGACATATTAGTCATGCATGTGAGAGATGGAAACAAATATTCAAGGATGGAGAACATTCAAGGAGAGAAAATAAAAGGGAAAGAGAAACTAAATGGGCACAAAGGAGTGAAGGTTAGGGTTATGGGTGGGCATTGAAACATTTGGACAAGGGGCATAGTGAGGTGTTTCCAACTCAAGGTACAACGTACACCTGAGAGTGTCCTAGATAGGGTTGTGTTTATGCCATGAAGGCAGGTTATTTTTGTGTAAGAACCTAGTTCCTCTTGGGGTGTTTATGTTGGGAAAATCATAGATCTATAACCATTCCTCTAAGTGTTGAATGGTAGCCTTTCTGTAACTTTCATATAAGTATTGAAAACCATTAATTTGACAATATTGAGAATATGGTCTATATGATTTTGATGTTAATATGATTAATCTCTGTGAAGATGTTATTCCATTTATTATGTTAATTATTTAAATTATCGCATGCTTATAGTTTACATTGATTATTTATGTTTATTTTAATAATATTACACAATTCAAATTATCTTAACTCTAATATTCATTATATTAAATCTATTTCTATTACTTAAAATAACAATTGGAGAAAAGTGACATCACACAACACATTACATTTGGGGATTTTATACAAAATTTAACACATGATAGACATATGGAAGATAACATAGGGTAGCACTTGGAAAATTTTTTGACAAAGGGAAAACCCACTTAGATACTCTCAAATCAATTATACATGATGGGTTGAATAAGGAAACTACAACATAATTTGAGAGGACTTATTTTGTTTACAATTTGAGGCTCAAATATAAAGTCAGTATAGACCTAAAACATCTTTATGATTAACTTGTGAATCGTAACATTTTAGTTAGGGTATAAAACATATATAGGTCATTTAAGGAGAATAATCAAGTTTTAAAAAAATAATTTTTCTCTAAATTGATTAATTTATTTAATATGTTTATTAATTTTAATGAGGGGTACTCACTGTAGGTAGTAAGCTAAAGGTTGATACCCACTACTATAGAGTAAATTTAATCCATGAAGATATTATAGAGTGGATTACAAATATGGAGAAATACTTTGACTATGATTCAATGAACAATCCTAAGAAAGTGATTTTTTCTTACATTAGGCTAAAAGGCCATGCAACTTTGTAATGGGATCATGTATAAACAAATAGAATAATAAGAGATAAGAAGAAAATTAAAAAATTGGGATTTAGTGGTTGTGAAGTTGAAGGCCAACATCCTACCAATAAATTATTATATAAATTTATTCATGAAATTGTCAAACCTTAATAAAAACAAAATGAGTGTGATAGATTATATGGAGGAGTTTTACAAGCTCACATTTGAGCTAGTCTTGTGGAGGATGATAAAGAAAATAATTCAATATATGTTAACATATTGCATGTATATATTTAAGTTGAGCTTGGTATGATTAGAGTTCAATGTCAATAGAAGAATCCTATCAATATATTTAATTTAGAGGAGAATTTTTCAAGGAGGTAGAAAAATAACTTGAGAGGAAAGGAATAGTTCTCTAAAGGAGAGTGAAAATTAAATAATGGTAGAGGATAGTATACCCATGAAAGAGAGTTGATCATTCTACTTAAATTAATAATTTTATTCAAAATATGAGAGGAAGAGGAAGAAATATAGGATTGATTATAACTTGTGATAGGTTTGGAGAAGTTGTTCATAGGGAATTTGGTTTTCTAAAATTAAGACAAAATAATAGTAAAGTAAAGATGGAAATAAATCACATTATGTGGATGAGGAGAGTGTTTCATCAACCATAAATATAGAGGAGCTAGAGCATAGGAAATAACCCATGATGAAGAGTAACATTGAAAATAATTAAGGAGAAGCATGAGCCAATATAAATAAATAACTTATTCCTAATCATATCTAAATTTGGAGTTAAATGTTGTACTAGTAATTTTTGGAAATGAAAGTATGGATAATTTGTTCTTAAAGTGTAGGTTGGAGAAGGTTGAGAAATCAAATATATAAAATAATTTACAGCTATATGATGGACATCAAGTCTTCAAAATTGAGTAATTTTTAGTAAGGATTAAATTGGCTCATATAAAGATGAGATTGTTTGTAACAAATGTATACACATGGATTCTTGTCACATTTTTTTGAGAATTACTTGTAAATTTGATAGAAATATTATGCATGATAGTAGGGTGAATATGTATTCTCTTATGAAGGATAGAAATAAGTATACATTGAGTCAATTGAAGGAAAGAGTAGAAGAAGTGGATATTAATATTAAGGAGTTCTAAATCTCAAGAAAATAATTTCTAAAAGATATGAAGAGAGATTAATCTTTACATTTCATTATTAAACCTACATAGGTTGCAACAACAAATAAAACACATGAAATTACACATGAATTGAAGGACTTATTAGGGGAATATGGTGAAATTCATATAAAAGAAGTGTTAGATAGGTTTCCACTATTGAAAATAATCAACCACCATATGGATTAATTCCTTGATCAAGCTTGTACAATAAGGAAGCATATAGGATGACACCTATGGAGAATGAGGAGGTGAAGAGAAAGGTCCAATATCTATTATAAAATGGTTTAGGGTATGTGCAGGATCATGATGGGCCAAAAAGTGGCGATATGTAAGTGATGATGGCCCATGTGACTGACGACTTTTTTTATACCCAAAATTGATGAAATGAAAAGGGTTTTTAAAGGAGATTCTCAGCTTTCCACCAATATAAATTATACTTTGTAAACTTTGAATTTAATAAATAATTATTATTCATTTTCTAATTGAATTATGACTAAAGTATTGATTGATAGGCTGATTAAAAAAAATCTATAGCTTTCAAACGATATCACATTTTTTGAATCTGAAACATGTGTCACATTCTATGCTTCGCATACTATAGGATTAAAAAAAAATGAATTTCATGAATTCTTGACCAAGTTAAGGTGGTTAGACATACGAGTTTTTATATTTTTTAAAAGTTGTAATAAAAAATTCATAATTAATTATTTACTTGGAAAAAAATACAAAAAAGTATGCATCACATCGAGGAATGAGTCCTCTACTTATATATAGAATCTTATAAAAAAATATTATCATTTTATTATGGTTAGGGTGGTCAAATAGATAGGTCTACTTCTTATTTTTTCCCTGAAATTTAAGTACTACTACATTGAAATTTCAAATTTTCACCAAATAGATTTTTTTTTTTTTTAAAATAAACCTAGTAGTTTAGAAACTACACTCAATTTGCTACAGATTCTATTCTTACATATTTTTGAAATAATATAGATAACTTATTCAAATTTTTACGTCAAGTTGCCTAACTCTTATTTTTCTGAATTTTTTGCCACTTAAGGGCCTATTTTTTCTATGATGATCCTGCACATACCCTTTAAGAAGGGACAGGTTCATCCCATGCATAGTACCAACCATCCTAGAACCAAAGGAAAAATAATAGTTTATATGTGTATATTCACAAGTCATTAACAAGATATCAATAAAATATAGATTTCAATTATCACGAGTGCACAATTTAATGGACTTCTTGAGTAGATCTATGTACTTCATGAAGATTGATTTGAAAATTAGATATAACCAAATCAAGAAAATGAAAGAAGATGATCTGATAACCACATTCAAGACAAAGGATGGGTTATACAAGTGGCTTGTTAAACCATTTAGTTTTACAAACACACTAATAATATTTATGATGCTAATGAGAAAAGTGTTGAAGCTATTTCTTATTAATTTATATTATATTATTTGGATGATATTTTTATATTTAGTAAAAGAAAAGAGTAAAACTTGATGCATCTTAAGTTATTTTTATAAATATTATGATAAGAGAATTTATTGGTCAATCTAAAAAGGTGTAGTTTAATGGAGTTGGTGTACTTGGTCTTTGTAACTTCCCAAGAAGGTTTGTAGATGGATAGTGAAAAATTGAAAATTAGAGAATAGTTAAAGTAATAAGTTTTCAATGATTTGAGAAGCTTTTAAAAAAAAAAAATTAAAATCTTAGTGTTTTTTGTGCATATAGATCATAGAGATAATGAAGATGGATAAGAATGAATTTTATTGGGCAATTATAATAGAGAAGATATTTTTTCTAAACTAAAGGAAAAATGAATGGAATAACTAGTAATATCATTGTTGGATATCAATAAAGTATTCCAAGTTATCTCCAATGAATGTGAGATAATGATAAAGTTGAGTTTTTATTTAAGGTAAGTCTATTACATAATTCAATGACAAGGAGTTAAAGAAAATATACACAAGTATCATTGTCTGGCAAAGAGTTTTAATTTTTTTTCAAGCATTTAAGATGTGATGACACTATTTTTTACTAAAATAATTTATTCTATTAAAAAATAATCAAGTATTATATTTTATTATCAACCAAGGCAAGTTGAGCCAAAAGTACATGAAATGGGTTGAATTTCATAAAATTTGTTTATTTATTTTAAAGCATAGGATTTGAAGAATGAATAGGTAGGTAATGCATTGAGTGGAATGTGTATTTTATTGGATGGTGAGAATCGAGGCTTCTATATTTTACTCTAGGAAAGACTTGTATGAGGACCCAAATGACATGTAAAAGACTCCACAATAATAATATTTCATTCAAGAGGGTATACTATTCAAAGGGTAGTTTTTGTGTATACCTCATGGTTCAATGAGGTAAAACTTGGTGAGAGAGAAGCATAATAGAGGTCTAATCAAACATTTTTTTGGTGGAGATAAAATTGAAATAGTGTTTTGAGGATTATTATTAACCAAGGATGAGCGTAAATGTGAAGAATGTTGTGTAGAGTTGTATATTTTCCAACATCCCATGGGAATTTTCAAAATATAGGTTTATATCATCTTTTACTTATAAAAAGATACCATAGGAAGATATGAATATGGGTTTCATTCATGAGTTACCCATTACATATTATAGCAATGACTTTATTTTTATTATTGTATAGAAACATTTTTAAGTATGACACACTTTACGCTTTGTAAAATTTATGTGACGCAACAAACATTACTACTTTATTCTTTAAATAAGTAGTAATATTTTGTGAGTTAACAAGGAACATTATCTCAAACAAGGATGCAAATTTTTTGTCATTTTTGTATACCTTGTAGAAAAATTGGATACTAAGTTAATTTTTCATTCAACTTAACATTTACAAATAGATGATAAAAAGAAGCTTTTCAATAGAAGAGTAAATTATTTTGAGATGTTTAGTCAAATAGAAGCCAAGTCTATGAGGTACTAAATTGGCACAAGCTAAGTTTACATACAATTTAGTTAAGATTAGTACAATTATGATTCATTTTTACAATGTGTATGAATACAACCCTGGAGGGATATATGTGTTGGCAAGTGAAGCTAGTGTTGTATATCTTTTTTCTAATAACATGTATGAGTTACACAAGAAAGTAAATGTAAATATGGAAAAAGAGTACAATGAGATACATAACATGCCAATCTCAAGAGCAGAGAGAAATTTTTTTATTTTAGAGAGTTATTTGGGGTCATTTGTAGAAGGAAAGGTTTCTCTCAATAACTTATTACAAGCTAATGCAAAAGAATATTGGTATTTTTAATTTTTCTTGATAAATTTCTCAACAAATTTTTATGAGATAGAGCTCAAAGAAGTAGTGGATATCTCTTTGATTTTTAGTGTGGTGTATTTGTATAGGATTGTACTATGAGGAGCCAATGAGTGGAAAGGAAGGGAATAATTTAGGTTATTCAATGAATGAATGTGTATATCCATCACCAATGAAATAAGGATGTATGTGGTAACTCTAAGAACTGATAGAGTTATATAAATGATTTAGAATATAATGAGAAAAAATTGCAATGTGTACTTAGTGAAGTGGAAGAATAAAATAATTTAAGAAGAAATGTGGATGAATGTAGACACAATTATGAAACATATAATCTTATTTCCATATTTTATTAAATATTCATGAGATGGAGCTTTGGTACATTTCATTTACCTAGCTTGCCTAGTTTAGGAGCATTCAAGTTCACAAAAAAATATAGGATTGAAACCAAAAGTAAAATTAAACTAAATTGAGATATTTTTTTTGTGTGTGTGAATTTAGGAGGAATGTCATATCTAGATAAATTGTAAGAGTCAAGAGAATTTTCTAGCTAAATTTTACATAGAAAAGGAAAAGAAATTTGCATCTTCAACATCAACCATGTCACTTCAATAATGTTAGCCTATGTGTGACTATGGCATCATCAAATTGGGTCACTTTGGTAGCATCATCCTATGTGCAACTTCAATAGAAATAGCCTAAAAATTAAGAAAAATTAGCCTAGATGCGACTTTAACAACACAATGAATTCATATTAGTAACAATTTTAACTTTAGCAACATCTAGGATGACTTTGGAAATAAGGCATACATTATCATTGATGGAGATGATTTTGGTAACATGGATCCGAAAGGACACTTGTCATTGTCTCTTATTGAGATCAATTTCTTTGTAATCTCTAACTATTAAAAAGATTACTCAATTTTCTTGGTTATTATTATTCTTTTAAGGATATTGAAAAAAACAAAGAAAATCGTGAGGACTGGGAGTAGACCATCTAAACCAATGAGGCATTGAAAAATAGGGGAATACAAGAGAATAACTAAAAGAAGGATGATAAAATATTTATCCATCTAGAGGAATAGAATAGTCCCATGTCATTTTTTTGTGAAATACTTAGGGATTTGCTTGTAGCATGATTACAATCCCTTAAAGGTAGATTTATATTTTAATGCACATGAATTTTGTATAGTTTTCATTTAATGTGTGAAGGTTTTTTAAGGATTATTTAGGTTATCTTTTATTAATTCACTCTATCTAGACTATATTAGTAACCGCCAAGAACTCTATATAGGTGTAGTTATTATCTTTTATAAATAGTTGGTCAAAGATGTTAGTCATAGTCTATTAAGTAATCTCCTTTTTATATATTCTTACATGTGTCATTTATTCTCTTATACACCTTACATGTCATACATCTTCCATGATATAGATGCTCTTATATATGTCATGCAATAATTGACAAGTGGAAAAATGTTCAATATATAGAATCTAGAGATTCCATCCAAATGAGACACCATCCATTTCTTGTGTGAACACATGATTTATAATACTACAAATAGTAAAAAATTAAAGTAGAATCAAAACTTGAAAACATAAAATCATTTTATTAGAAATATATGAGTCAAGATACTTAAGATATTTTTAACTTACCTATCATGTATATTTGGTTTTTTATTATTATTTTGATTTGTGGCTAAATTAGGTTGGGGTCCCATGGGGGGCTTCACGATCTACTTTGAAGGAGCAGTGAGTACCACAAAGCAAAAAAAACTATGCTATAGGATCAATTAGGTTTTTTTCTCAACAATAGCAATCCCTACTTTTTAGTCAAATAATTTAAATGGGTGCAATTGGGTGGGCCTAAAAATTGCTCCACCATAGGCATTTTTCTGCAACTTGTCAATCACATGGAGTTTTTAAATTCCCACCAATTAATTTCTTAATTATTTTATATTATTTACTTTGTTGAATTTAATATGCAAAATAATAAAATTCCTGAGACCACCAGCTTTCACAAATTTAAGAGTTCTCCATTTTAGTTTGCATCAACGTTTCGGATCATACTCCATGATCCATGATCAGGATGTAATGCAGATAGAGAGGAGTATGATACATGATCAGGATGCAATGCAGAGAGAGAGTAGAGTATGATCCGAAAGGTTGATGTAAAAAATTGACACACAGTTTTAATCCAGAAATCTTATTACTATACTATCATGAACTGTAAAAACTTCATCCTTTTAAAGTTAAGAGCTTAAACTTTTAAACTTAAAACTAAACTACAAAATTAATAGAACCGCACACTTAACAATAATCAACACCCAAATATTGCCAAATACTTCAAATGTTCACAAAAGCAGCACAGTGCCAGAAAGGCTTTGTGTGATATGGAAATAAATTATGAGTTTGTTCTAACAAACAGTATCTATAATGAAAATGCCACAAGAATTTACAATTGATACGCATCGCCTGCATATCAACTATTGGCAATCTTCACGCTGCTCTTCCAAGGAAAGCTTATTCTAAATATTATATATACCCAAAGCAGCCAAACACACTATAAATATTATATACCTAGCACACCAAATAGAATATGTGCATGTATCTTCAGATGGCGAGAACGAGGCCCGGCATGGAGTCCTCCTCCGACAGAGGGAGGCTACTCTGCCAGACGGGAAAACACAGCAACGAGCTAGGATTGGGTTTAAATTCCTTGACAATTAAAGAGGTGTTGAAATACTCTCGCAGTTGGGTAACAATCTCATCCTCCACAGTCCAGACGTGAACCCAGTACAGGGACTCGTCATCGCGACCTTCCACGAATACTTTGTTGGCTACCGGGGTGACAGAGTCAGGAATAAAGGAAAGGCCTTTGCGGATGGTTCGGCCGGTGAGAAGGCGCATCAAACGCTGGCAGTGCGGCGGACCATGGAACCACCACTCCAAGTCGGGGGCCAAAATCCTCCGGACCGTCTTGGCATTGCCCAAGCATAACGCATCGTATAGCTCAATAACCAGAGCTGTATTCTTCTCGTTTGCTTCTTCCAGATGGGGCCATTCTGAGCTTGAGCTAGCCAGTTTCAGTGCCCGGGGGGATTCAATCTCGCCACCAAAAAGGAAACCAGAAATGTACTGGTGAATGAATAAACACCCTTGCGTGTATATTTTTATACACGAGGGGTAAAAGTCAAAAGTGATGGGGGGTGGAGGTGGAGGTGGAGGTGGAGGTGGGGGGAAAGTGTCAGCGGGGCCCACCGTGACATACCTGGAACGCATGCGTTCCATGTCGCTCTCTTCTTTCGCGAGGTCATATTCTTGGGAAAGGGACAGGGCATTGCTACCGCATTCTCTCAATGCCACGTCACCTTTTTCGTTATAAGAAAACTAAATGATAGGGGCCAATGAGAAAAACTAAAAATATATATATATATTATTTGGAATCGAAAGGAGCAGGTAAGCCATGATGTTTTTCGTGTAGTAAACAGTATAAAAGGTGTCACCGGCCTGCAAAATTTCTAACGAAATGAGACTACTTTACTATGCCATTTTATTTTTTTTATTGAAATAAGCAGAAAGCAGATTACAAAATAAATGGACAGATCAAAAGGAGGTTTGTATAAGAAAGAAAAGAGACTCAGCATCTTATAAGGTAGAGCAGTAAGTAACAACTATTACAATATCAATAATTAGTTGAAATCTGCCAAACAATTCACAAGGCAACTTATAATGAGAACCAACAGTCATAATCCGCATAACAGTAAACGAGCTGGGTAAAGACATTCCAGCTAAGCGTACAGGAACACAAAGAGAACAATAACATACGAGATTACACTTATAACTTGTTTGGATTGACTCCCAACACTATTGGCCAACTTTACTAGCCATTTGTTTCGTTGTTTCATTTTTAATTGGCTTCATAACTTGTTTGGATCAACTCCCAACACAATTGGCCAACTTTAACTTCATTAAACATAATTCATATTTTTTCCTTAATGGGTTCAATAGAGATTAAATTTTAGTGAGTAGAAGGTTCTAACATCATAAGGGATGAGGTTGGAATTGTGCCTCAAGGATCTTTGGCAGAATGGATACCCCTCAGTCCTTGACTCTTAGTTGAAGAGGTTTCAACCTATTTGGGTTGATATAAAAACCTTCCATGAAAATTAAAAATAAAATCTCTTTAATGGGCTCTGTGTCAAAGTGGACAAAATAGGCAATACTCCATATCATTAAGCAAATGGGTAGTAAGTTTTGAGTATTTGATATTAGAGGAAATTATATGTTTAAGTACATTTGAGCTGGAGATGATTGGGATGGGAAGCTTTCTGAGAAGTCTCCATGTTTCACCTCTATGGTGAGTATCACCTAAATGCAATGATTTTTAAGTGGACCATTCATGTTCATGAGGGATGAATTCTTGTGGAACACTAATCATGAAATATGGGTCAATGAGTTTGACTCAAAAACTATGTAGTTTAATCCTAATCTTGCATCACATAATATCCCACATGGCAATCCCATATATATTGATTACTATTGTTTCCTATTTGTATAGTGCAAGCAAATCACACTTTGTTCAATTGTGTTACAAGCTAATTGCAATGAATAAACTTTTCTTAAGTTGAATCTAAGTTAACCCAATAAGATAAATTTTCAAAAGTATTAAATTAAAATTGGATTAAATAATTATGAATTGTGAGATGATAATAAAAATATTAAATGTTAAGTTAGGAGATTAAATATGAAGGGATAAAAGTACTTAGTTTTAAGATGACAAAGAGAGAACAACTCTAATATTGCATTGAATTGGAAATAAAAATGGTTTCTCTCAATTTATAATCTACTTTAAAATCGAAACAATCTATTAACTTTATGGTAGATCGAATATATAGATTTGGGTAATTCTTCTAGGCATAGATTTGACCTATGGCCCAAACAAATGATCTAGTTGGTTATGTGCCCTTACTTTCTATTTCCTATAATTTATTTTTTATTGAGATCCTATATCGCATCAATACAAGTGAAGCAATGCTACTAAAGATCAATGAGAATATCCATGATCTCTTGCATCTACCTTACATCTACTAGAGGTCCTATTAGTTGTGCTAGCCACAAATTGATTACTTCCCTTAATTATTTCATTTGCACCATCAAACTTCATCATTGTTTGAGTACTTGGTGAAATTGAGTACATAAAATTTTAAATGTACCCTAATATATCCATCCAATTCCTTCATTACACATATGAGGTTGAGGCTTGCTTTATATTTAATTTTTAATATTATCTAATGGAATATTCAATGCTTTAGTGGATATAGGCCAACCCAAATAGACTAACATAAATTATTTACATTAGTGTAAGTCCCTTTCATGTTGTTGATTTCCATCTCTATATTTGTGTATATAGTTGCACATTTCATCCTAATTTCTTATAATTTATTTTTGTCCTATTTTGCTAAAATTTTATACTTTATATCTAACTTTGATATTTCCCTTGATTAAAATTTTCCTAAAAATCCATTGGAACCAACCTTAACTATTTATTTTATGGCAAGGAGATGCCTATATTTATGTGCAATACTTGTTATTATAGCTTCTCTATTGTTTTCTCTATGTATTCATTGAAGTTCAAATTCTATGTCAAGTGCCTCTCCCTAGTAGTGTTGTGTATGGAATCTCCTATTTAGAATTGTTGTATAGGAGATATTTGTGTTATATCTACTAATGTACTAGATATTGTAGGTGTAAACAATGTTGGTGACAACGTTACCACAGATTGTAACTATTTATACTAGGAAATGAATTCCTTTATTTTTACCAAAGGTCCAATATTTACATTTTTTTATAATAATGAGAGTATCTCTAGGGGATTGTTCTCCTTATGTGTGTGTGTGTGTGTGTACATATATACATATATGTATGCATATGTATATATGTATATACATACATATATATGTATATACATATACATATATATGTACATACATATATGTATGTATATATGTATATATGTATATATATCCCTTATCTTGTCTCTATTCAGATAGTTATTATCCTCCTTTCTACATTTCCTTCACCTACAATGTCGCATCTACACTTTATTTTTCTTTTTCCTTCTCTTTTCCTTGTGTTCTTATTTCCTCTTATTTCCTCTTATGTCATGTGATCTTATACATCCCTAGCTATTTTTCAACATTTAAATTCCCTTTATGCAATAATTTGGCTACTCCATTTGAGGTGATTTTTCTTTTTATTTTTCTATTAAAAAATTATTATAATAATTATTTTTGGCCTCTAGGGTTGATTCTTTGATCCTCTCCTTAGCCACTATTACATGTGACAATAGAGTATGCACTATTTTTCTAGATCTCAACTCATTTTTTAATTGCCCCAACTTATCTATGATGTGAGGAGAGATATTTTTAACTCTCTTCTAATTTTTTTTTCTTAATTTTCTCCTTTACTTATAAATTGTCTCTTCCATCTTTTGCTTGATTATGCTAGTCAAATATTTAATAAATTAGGTATTATATCTACCATGAGGTGAGGACTTATTCTGGTGTAATCTAACATAACTTCTAAAATCACTTGTTTTTTCTTATTTAATATTGTAGTGTTCATCTAAGATATTTGTTTAGACATTTTAGTCATAAACAATTATCTATATAGAAATTGAACATATATTATGTAATGTATTGAAACTGATAATTTTCTAGGGTTTTGATGAAATATCCTAAAGTTTTATTCATTTTACCTAAAACCCTACACCCTTAATGTAAGTGTATAGGAGCGAATTTGCACCCCTTAAGCAAATTTTCCTCTCACATACCCTCACCTTAGAAAATTAAATCCAAAGGAAAAATTCCACATCACCCACCTGCCTTCTATTCACTTAGCATTTGTCTTATGTGTTGATGAGAGAATATTTTTCGGGGATGCAAGTTTGGTGCATAGACGTCTATGCGGCGCATTGTCGTCCCTAATAGATTCCCACATCTGAATTTGGAAGAGGTGCTACACACCTAGTTGGGGTCAAATTGTAATGTCCCTCTTTGACCAACTGACCTGAAAATGGCTTATTCCTTCCCATCCCACCTTAAAAAATATTATTTATTCAATCACTTCATCTCTTTTCATAGTCTCTTAGCATTTCCATTACATTCTCAAGCAGCATTCTAGCATTTTCATTGTGAGCATTGCAACAACATTGACACTCCATCAACTCCGTATTGCAAGTGTGAGGCAACCATAGAAGTTGTGGGCTTGGAGTCTTGTGAGACCTCCCTTCATCACCGCTACAGATGTGGTGACTTTTCCAAGTCCATACCTTGCATTCTCCCTCCATGAGCTAATGATATTTTGGGTGGAGGTGGTAATGCTTCACTCCTCTCCTTTGTGATTTGATTGAGTAGTATAGCATTTATTTGTAGTGTTCATCAATCTTTCTTTTCACTTTATTTATCACATATTCTACTATGTTGCTTTTTGGTTATACGTAGAGGTGGAAACGCCAAAACAAGGGTCTGACTGAGGCAAGCCCCTACACAGCCCCAACAATTTTCCCTCTTGCTTGTGTGCAAGTGAACATACATGTGGAGCTACCTAGAAAATTGGTGCTTTTGTGAGATTATCTTTATCACCCTAGATTTTATTTACTTGCTTCATTATCTTCATCTTTACTTTTTGTACCTCTTTACTCTGTTTATTTCACTAAGAATAGTTAGCTAGGTTGTTTAGTTAGTTTTTTGGTATTTTGTAGTGCATTTTACGTTTTCTGGCTGTATGGATACCATTGCACTAGAGAGACACCAATACGTCATTCTTACATCCCAGAACCGCGTTGTCATCCTCAGATAGAGAGCTATTTGAGGTGTAGTAAAAATTTGAAAAACCAACTTGCCTAGCCCAAACTTGAACTTTGAGTTTGTAGAGTGATAGAACCACTTCATAGTGCTCATCATTCTCGATCCCCATCCTTTTAGAGTGAGCTAAGTTAGGGAAGCCCTCCGCTCTCAGCTCTTCATGACCTGGAGCCTTGACATGGTTGGTCCCCCTCTCTTACTTAAGTCTTATGCTTCGTTGTTCTAATTTATCATTAACTGGCTTAGCTTGGTGTGGGCTCTTAAGTTGTAATATTATCTCTTTAGCATTGTTCATTCTACCAACCCCTCTATCCTAGTGACTATCCTAGCCATTCAATCATGTAATTTTAAGTGATGCATAAGTCTTCCTTTTAGTGTTCTTATGTGGTGGTTCCCAATTTAATCCATGTGGTTAATCTTCATTTCAAAAAATTGTTTATTTAGAGCACATCTTCTTAATTCGTGAGTATCCCCAAGTTGCACTAGCATGCTCTTTAGAAATGTGTATTACATTATTTTCTTTTTTCCTAGTTTTGATGTGCATGTAGGTCCACCATCTTGCTAGTTGTTTTGTATAGTGTGGTTTCTTGGGAGATGCATAAATTAAATATGTGCTAGTGTATTGTGGTGACTTGTGGAAATGAGATGGATTGGGTTGACCTTGACTTTATGGTTTTCGATAAGAGGGTACAAGTGAGTGACTAAGTGCAACATGCCACTTTCTCATTTTAATGCAAGATTTATTTATAGAAAAAAATTATCAAGGAGGAAACCCTTCAAAGTTGCATTAATGCATTGTATCAAGACACCTAGTTGTCAAGTGTAAAGGTTGAAAAGGGGGCTAGAGGAAAATATTTTAAGCGAACTCATAGGCTCTTCAAGATGGAGAAGCATGCCTAAGGGAGTGGAATTGTTTTAGACATGCTAATTGATAGAGTGGAGTCTAAGAAGGATGCAACTATCCCTGCTCAAGGTTGGGACTTACTCAATTACTATTATAGGAGTAGCAATGCTACAATACCTATATGGAATATATGGAATTTGGACCTAGGGAGGTTGGTAGTGTCAAATGTCTTTGTTAATGTGGACTTGATAGGAGAAATTGCTAAGAGGTATGATTTGTAGTCTAAGGAAATATTGAATTATAAGGGCGGTCTCCTTATAAGATCAGAAAAAACATTCATCTATAAAGTGTTTGATCTAAATTTATTTTCCAATATCCCCATAAATTTTGATTCATTATGTAGAGAAAATTTCAAGGACACATGCATTTCTCATGTGGATTCCTTGTCATAGGAAAAGGGACCAATATAGATAAAGTTAATCCTTTCAACTTTGATATTTTTCAAGAAGTTACTTCATCAACACCTACTACACCTTATGTCATGTCTTGGTTGTGAAATACAAGGTACGGATATTAGTTCACCTAATGATGATAGTAGCTGATAACCAACACAAATACTTGAATTTAAAAGTTTTAATTTTGCCACATTCATTGTAGAAATAATTCACAAAGGTTTGATGGGTGATGAGAAAATAGTATATTTCAAGTGGTATTGTTTATTATATCACGTTATTTTATAATTTGGGAAATTTATCTAGAGTTCTATGGTGCAATTGAAGCTGCATGATGTTGAAGGAGTTTCATTTCTAGTTTAGGGATGAAAATGCATTTTGAGTCCTCAAATTATGTGGTGTTTGAATATTTTTTTGCATAGGTGGTCCTAAGAAATTTGGGATTTCAATCTAGTAGGATGCCTAACACAGTGATGTATTTATTGAGACCTAAAGATAAAGAACTTGAGCTAGTAGTGTAACCATAATTGGGGTGATTTATTCCTCCACTACATACCATAGTCATTATAGTTTATGGTACTCTAGTACAACCTCATGTAATGCTAATGAATGTGCCATATAGAGTTTCATTTCTTGAAATCAAGTGACAATTGAATGAGAGATAAATTTCATCTGATAACCCATAAGAAGGGATCGAGTAACATATGCACCAATTTGTGACACAAAAAAGATGCCACTTTTATTTTCTTACCTATAATGACAATTTGGCACTCGCCAAATGGCTCAGATAATTGATCCTAAGGATTAGTGTTTCCCTAAGTAATCAATTTTGTGAGTTCCAAATGAAATGCATCATTTGGTGAGCACCAAATTTGGTGCTCACCACATGTGAATTCTGATTTTTTAGAATGAATTTTGTTGAAGTGTTTCTTTTTTTCCTTATCTGTATCTTTGTCTTTCTCTACTAGTGAAACTATATACATGAAATAAGCATTACATATCTGGACATTTACTTTCTTATACTTTAAGTTATATTTCATGTATATAGTTCCAGGATGTTTGAGAGTGTTTTAGATCTCTTAGAGTTATAATGTAAATTCTAGTTTTTGGAAGATCTTATAACTTTTTATAGTATAGTCAAATTTCAGTTATCAGTAAGTTGTATCCTCTTTCTCTTTCTCTCTATCTCACTCATTATTTATCTCTTATGATCTAGACCTCTCTCTCTCTCACCATCTCCATCCCTTTATTTGAATCTCTCTCCCTTGAGCTCAAGAACTACCTCTCTACTTGGCCATCCATCTCTCTCTCTCTCTCTCTCCTTTACCCCTATTTCTCTTTTACTCTCTCCCTCTATCTCATTCTCTCCTTTTGTCTACCTCCATCCTTCCCTCTCCCTCAATCTCCCCACCTTCCTCCCCTTTTTGTATCACATCAAAGAGATAGAGAGGATGGATGGAGAGGTAAAGAGGTATAGATGAGATATAGGGAGGTAGAGAGGTAGGTAGAGAGAGTGGTAGGGAGTTATAGAGGGAGATGTAGGTAGAGAGATGGAGGGAGAGGTATATATGGAGAGAGAGGTGAGAGAGAAACCAACATAGACAGAGGTAGATAGAGAGAGGGAGGGGGAGTTAGGGAGAGAGAGAGAGGGGGGGGAGGAAGGGTGGGAGAGAAAGAGGGGATGGAGGGAGAGGTAAAGAGGAATAGTTGAGATAGATAAAATTAGAGAGGTAGGTAGAGAGAGGGAAATGAGATATATAAAGAGGGAGAGAGAAAGGGGGGGGATAAGTAGGAAGGTGGAGAGATTGAGAGAGGCAAGGATGGAGGGAGAGAGAAAGAGGTATAGAGGGATATGTTAGATGGAGAGAAGTAGAGAGTTATGTTGGGTGGAAGAGAGAGAGAGAGATGGGGGTAGGGAAAAGAGCAAAGAGGAAGGGAGAGATAAAGAAGGATAGTTGAGATAGATAGAAGTAGAGAGAGGGTGAGGAGAGATAGAAAGAGGAGAGAGAGAGGGGGATAGGGGAAGAGAGATAGAGGTGATAGAGAGATGCAATAGAGAGAGAAGTAAAGAGGTAAGGATGAAGGTCGAGAGATTGAGAGAGGGAAGGGGAGAGGGAGGGAGAGAGAAAAAGGTATAGAGGGATAGTTAGGTAGAGAGAAGTAGAGAGGGAAGGAGAGATGGAGGAAGAGGTAGGGATGGAGAGAGAGAGAGGTGAGAGAGAGCAACATAGAGAGGTAGGTAGATATAGGGAGGGGGAGATAGAGATAAGTAGAGAGGGAAGGGGAGAGGGAGGGAGAGGTAGGGAGGGAGGGAGAGGTGAGAGAGAGCTAGAGAGAGGTGAGATAGAGAGAAAGAGAAGGGAGGGAGCAATAGGTAGGGAGAGAGGTGAGATAGAGAGAGTAGAGAGAGAGGGATGGAGAAGTGAGAGAGAGGTGATAGAGAGATGTGATAGAGAGAGAATAAGAGAGGTAAGGAGGAAGGTGGAGAGATTGAGAGAGGGAAGGAGGGAGGGAGGAAGGGAGAGATAAAGATTTATAGAGGGGTATGTTAGATAGAGAGAATTAGAGAGAAGAGGTGGGTAGAAGGAAGAGAGAAATAAAGAGAGGTGAAAGGGTGATAGAGAAAATTAGAGAGGGAAGGAGGGAGGGAGGGAAAGATAAAGAGGTATAGAGGGTTAGGTTAGATAAAGAGAAGTAGAGAGTGATGGTGGGTGTAAGGAAGAGAGAGAGAGAGAAAGAGAGGGTGATAAAGAAAATTATAGAGAGACGGAGGGATGGAGAGAGATAGGTGATATAGATTAGAAGTAGAGAGGGAAGAAGAGAGAGAGGGGGGGAGATAGAGAAAATTAGAGAGGGAAAGAGGGAGGGAGGGAGAAAGAGGTGAGATAGAGGGAAATTATAGAGAGGGGAGGGAGAGAGAGAGAGAGATGACATGATTTTCTAAAAGGGTAACAAAATTTCATACATTATTTGTTGTGCTCTGCATCAAGTTTAAACATGTTGTAATACAAATTTATAAAAATAATGTGATGACATTAGGCTCTCTCTTAGCTATCTAACCATATAATTTTTTTTACATTTTGATTATATTAAGGTTTTCATCTATAACTTCTCTTTTTAGTGCCTCCATTTTTTGTCAAAAACCATGTGCTAATTTGGGTATAGATTTTTACTCATTCATCGAATTTTGAAACAAATTACATTTTTAGAAACTCTAGTGTTGGAAAATGCACTCCTTTACATTTTATCACTTTGTTTACCTCCCCTTAATTAATTGGACTTAATTAAGCCTCTAATTTATCCAATTGTGGATTTAAAAGCCTAATTAATTCCATTTTTTGAAAGGGGAAGTTGCATTAAAAAATTGCAAAATGGGAGATTATAAAAATGTATAAAGCAACATAATCTTCCTAGATTTAAAAAGTGTATATACCAACATAATTTTCTTAGATTTAAAAATGTATACACCAACATAATCTTCCTAGATTTGAAATGTATACATCAACATAATCTTCCTAGATTTTAAAAATGTATGCACCAACATAATCTTCATAGATTAAAAAATGTATACACCAACATAATCTTCCTAGATTTAAAAAATGTATACACCAACATAATCTCTATAGATTTAAAAAATGTATACATCAACATAATCTTTGTTGAGTTAAAAAATGTATACACCAACATAATCTTCCTAGATTTAAAAAATATATACACTAACATAATTTTCCTAGATTTAAAAAATATATAGACCAACATAATCTTCTTAGATTTAAAAAATTATACACCAAAATAATCTTCCTAAATTTAAAACATAATCTTTTTAAATTTAAAAAATTATACACCAAAATAATCTGAGGTCATTGCACTCAGATAAAAGCAAGAGAAAAGCTACATAGACACTTTCTATCATGTAGATATGCTTTAATATCTCATTATTTTAATTTGTGGATAATAAGACAAATATAGCTAAAAACTAATGAAATGTGGCGAGCATTTCCTGTCAAGAGTTACCAAAAGCAGCGCAACAGAAGAAAGGCTTGAGAGATTGTTGTAACGTAATATTTATTATTTAAAGGCCAGAAGAATTTACTGTTGATGTGTATATCAACCATGGCCAATCTTCACCATGCTTATTCTACACAGGCAACAATGCAGACACCCAAAGCAGCGAAAGAAGCGATCATAAGAAAGATCTGAAACGTGGATGCAAATAAATTACACGCAGTCAAATCTAGAAAAAAGCATACTGATTCACACCCAAAGCAGCGAAAGAAGCGATCATAAGAAAGATCTGAAACATGGATGCAAATAAATTACACGCAGTCAAATCTAAAAAAAAGCATACTGATTCAATATAAACTGTGAAAATCTAATGTCTCATACTGATTCAATATGAACTGTAGAAATCTAATATCTTTAATCTGATAATATGTTCAGATGGCGAGCACGAGGCCTGGCATGGACTCTTCCTGCGACTGCGGGAGGCCGCTCTGCCAGAGGGGAAGACACAGCAAGGAAGCAGGATTAGGTTTAAATTCCGTGACAATCAAAGAAGTGTTGAAATACTCTCGGAGTTGAGTAACCACCCCATTCTCCACAGTCCAGACGTGAACCCAGTAGAGGGATTCGTCCTCTAGACCTTCCACGAATACTTTGTTGGCTAGCGGGGTGACAGAGTCGGGAACAAACAAAAGGTGCTTACGGTGGGATCGACCAGTGAGAAAGCGCATCAAATGCTGGCAATGGGGCGGACCATGGAACCACCACTCCAAGTCGGGGGCCAAGATCCTGTGCACCGTTTCTGCGTCGCCCAAGCCTAAGGCATCGTACAGCTGGCTAACCAGCGCTCCATTGCTCTCGTTTTCTTCTTCCACATGTGACCAGTGGGAGCTTGAGCTAGCCAGTTTCAGCGACTGGGATGAGAGCAAAGTGAAAACAGAATTTGAAGGGTTTATGGCAAGGCTTGTCTATTTATTACCTAAAATCGTAAGTAAAATGTGAACTCAGGGTGGAGCGAGTGGCATGGGAAATGTCGGTAGGGCCCACCGTGACGTAGGTGGAAAGAATGCGTTACAGGTGTCGGTTTGTCCTGTTCGTCGTGGGCATATTCTTGTGAAAGGGACTGGACATTTCCTCTTCCTTGCATTTTATATGGCTTTGGCCCGCGCCGCACTCAACCGAAATGCAAGTGTCAAGAAGCTTTTTGTATGCCACGTGGCCACTTCGTTGGAAGACAAAAATTTGCATGACGGACGCGACGGTTAAGTGTGTCGCCCATAAGGAGATGAAATGGTTTTTTACTAGCATTTGTTTCGTCTTCATGTGGTCCTTGTGAAAGTGGACAAAATAAACAATACCTAAGAATTAAAAATATTAAATATTATTGGATTTTGATTGTGTAATATTTTCCATCCATATGATATCAATATAGTAATATTATTGGATTTGGGTTGTATAATATTTTTTTATTAATCTATGATATCAATATATTAATTTTATTGGATTTTGAGTGTGTAATATTTTCACCAACATATGATATCAATATTGTAACATTATTAGAGTTTGGCAATATAATATTTTTCAACGTATGATATCAACATGATAATATTATTGCATTTTGAGTGTGTAATATTTTTCACCAACATATGATATTAATATTGTAACATTATTGAATTTTGACAATATAATATTTTTCATCAATGTATGATATCAACATAATAATACTATTGGATTTTGATTGTATAATATTTTTCATCAACATATGATATCAATGTAGTAACTTTTTCGAATTTTGATTGTGTAACATTTTTTAACATTAGGAAGAAAATATGGCAATGCAAATTGCTTCACAAGGAGATTAATACAAATACTTGTTAACAAATCAAAAACTAGAATTATTTTTTTATGGAAAAGAAATATTTATCTTTTTACAAAGTTAAGATGCAATTTTTTTAACAAAAAATATTTTTAAAATGAGTTATTGTCAATCTTATTGATTGAGAAATTTCACTCTTTTTGAGGCCTTCACATTGTTTGAAAAAATGAGTACTTTTAAAAGAATAAAATATTAGGAATTTAAATGTATGGTGTACTAATATCTAATACGATGTTCTATTACATGACAATTGAAAAAATATAGTAATATTTTTTATACAATTTTGATTTGAACTAGCAATTGCAATATTGCACAATCTTAAGAACATTACATAACTTGTATCAAAATAATAATATTGGTTTAATTATGGTAGATAACCTTCAGCAAGGCAGCATGAACCTTCCTATTTGAAAGGTTTAGGGCCAATATGAAAACTACCAAGCTTTCAAAGGTGTGACAACAACACAAGAAAAACATGAAATATTTTTGCCTAGAAATATTTTATAAATTTTCGAGATGCCTAATAATTAGAAGCTCATAATGGCTTACTACCAAGGCAAGGCATAATTTTGTTCACAGAAGGAACTTGCCAGTTGGAAAGGTTGAAGCTTGGAGTAATTTTAAGGATGACTAAAGGGAGTATCTTGTAGAGCAATCTTTCCATTGTTACTTTGATATCATGTATGGGTAGTCAAATTCAAGGGCAAACCAACTAGTTACTTATGTTGATACACTAACAGGTTTGGGTAATTACTAGTCTTAGGAAAATTATAGTGTGGCATCTTCATCAAATTGTGGCAAGATAATAGGATTTAACATGTGTATAATAGCTCCAAAAAACCTAAAAAATATTGTGGTGGGTATTCAAATCTGATTTTCTTTGAGATTGTTAATGCCATTCCTTTCAAATATAGAGGGAATTATTCAAATAGATGCATGAAGAGTGGTACAATCAAAATTTGTGAGTTGCTTCAGTGAGACACACATCAATATGAAGAGTGTGTGAGATAGAGGATTGCGATTATAGCTGTTATTTATTTTACTTTTTGTTTCCCTCCTCAAGATACATTTGACAAATGCAAAGTGAATTTAAAACATCTTTGGTTATTTTGTGAGTTACATGTACGACTTTAGAAACTTTCATATGCAATTATGGAGGCTTATGGAATACCTCACCCATTGGACCTTGTAGAAAATTATGACATTATTAATATTCATGTTGATGTACTTGTTGGCCTAAAGGATAAAATCATGCAATTGTTTCATTTCTGGTTCTAGAACTATTGTTTGAAGATACTTTATGTTGTTTCCATGACTATGAGGGATTCCCCAAATTGTATAAGGGAAAAAAATAAATAAATTCCAAGGCTAAATAGTGGGACCAACCAAAACCAGTTTTATTCACCCCTTTACATAGTGGTATACATGTGAAAAGAAGCTTGAAGGCATAGGATATGATTTGACTCCTCTGATAGTTATTTCCAAAATGCAAAGACAATTAATCTCAAAAGAAGAGAAATAGATCATTTTGGTTTTTGGCATGTTTTTTATTCTATGCACTCATCTATGAGGAACTTGAGGAAGCATTTGTTAAAAGCAAGGTGAAACTAAGCTACAATTTTAACTTATGTATATGTATTCAAATATAAAAATAAGATTATTAAATAAAATTATATGTATGTGATTGTACATTCACCATAATAGAAAAATCAAAAAATAAATATGATACCAAATATACATGGAGAAACCCTTTCAAGAAAAAACTCCACATGAAAAAGGAGGGCAAGTATATTATTTATCTTCACAAGAGAGATACAACACAATACACTTCCTTGTTGATCTCCTACAACATAGATGCTTTTGTACACCTATAAATAACACACAACTAAACTACAATCTCATGGCTCCAATTTATAGAACTTCTGGGAGGAAAAACCACAATGGTAAACTAAAACAAAAGGTTTTGTAACCACTTACAAAAGGCCTATGCCCCTTCCTTGGAAGACAAAGAGTTGTGATAATAAATTAATTAATATACACAAGGCTTCAACATGGTCACCTAATCCATAGCCTCTTCATCTTCTACCATTCATGATGCTCCATTGACTATTCAAATTCTAGATGGAGAACCAATGGACACTTGTTTTCCCTTTTCATTGTGGGAATATTCTTTTGAAAGGGACCGTAAATTTATCTTCCTTGAATGTTATATGGCTTTGGCCTATGCCACACTCAACTGAAATTCAAGTGTCAAAAATGTTTTTCTATTCCACGAGGCCACTTCATTGGAAGAAAAAAATTTACATGAAAGAGGCAATGGTTAAGTGTGTCACCAATAAGGAGATGAAATGGTTTTTTACTAGCATTTGTTTCATCTTCATGTTGGAAACAAGCAACATCGAGAGGGGGGGTGAATCAGTGTTGTGCAAAAATTAAATTTATTATTCTAGTCTTTAACTCACTTAAGCTTTCAACAAAAGAAATATGCATGAACATAAAGCAAACAATCACAACACCATAAAACCAAAAAATTTACGTGGAAACCCTATTATGGGAAAAACCATGGTGGATGACCAATCCACAATATAATTTGAGTATACCCAAAAGAAAGATTACAAAATGGGAATGCACTTGTATTTAGTCACACTACCTAGAGTTCACTACTCAAGATAAAAATGCTCACTTCCTTACAATGATTTGGATTAGATCCAAAAGAATAAATTGAAGGAATAACATCTACAAATGCTTGATTATAGTTTCGGTTAACCTCAACTAATTCAACAATTCTGCTTTGCTTTGCACAAACTTGCACTACAAAAACATTGATGCACAAGTGAAACTATGCATAATCGCTTAATCTACCTTCTGATAATCACAAACACCCTTCAACACACCTTTCATGCACACAAAATGATATAACTGATCACTGATATATATCTACAACAAAGGATTTAGTCGCTACAAGTCAGCTTCATTAAAACTTAAAAATATTAGCAATTGTCGACTCAAATCTTGAGTAATATCCAATGCGCATCCACAACAGTCATTCACAAATTATCTTGGACCCAAAACATAATGATCAAATATAGAAATATTTGAAGAAACATTCCTTGAATATCCACAACACATTATATCAACTTAGTCGGCCACAAAACACTGATAAACTGAAAGATATCAACCGGATCTCCAAACTTACACATAGCTTGGTACGAAGCACTAAGATTTCTTGATAACATAAGAATATACTAATGAACCTCCCATGAGTCCACAACTCAAAATAGTAACAAAAAATCTGCACATGAATCGATGATCACCAAATTGCTGGATGCTTTGTTCTTTTGACTGTTTGCAAACTATCTACCAGTGGGAGAAAATGATGACGTGTGGATTAGTCACCGACTAGGGTTTCCATCAATGACAACACCTAAAATAATTTGCAATGTCTCTTGCCAACAATCTAGCCCATTGGCATTGATGGCAACACTTAGTGAAAAATGACTAAGTGTCAGATCAATACCACCATGAACTACACCGCCACTTCAAAAATCCAAAAAGAAACTTTAGCCTCAACTCAAAAATGTAACTCCCCCTAAGATGAATACACATTTTTCACTATACAACTCTCCCCCTTTGACATCAATGGCAAAATTGGCGACCCAAAAAAAAAAATTCAAAACTGTACAAGCATAACCTAACTTACACAAATTTGAAGACATCCACAAAATTCTTCTTCAACACACTTAAATTTGTGTCCAAAACCTTTTTGAAACTCTCCATAGGGTATGTGCAGGATCATGATAGGCCAAAAAGTGGCAATATGATGGGTATATATAGGGTATGTGGCTGATGACACTTTTTTTACCCAAAATTGATGAAACAAAAAGGGTTTTTAAAGGATATTTTTAGCTTTCCACCAATATAAATTATACTTTATTTTGAATTTAATAAATTATTATTATTTATTTTCTATTTGAATTCACGACTAAAGTCCTAATTGATAGGTTGATTAAAAGCATCTATAACTTTCAAACGATATCACATTTTTTGAATCTGAAACATGCATCACATTCTCTGTTTTACATACTATAGGATTAAAAAAAAAACTGAATTTCATCAAGTTTTGACCAAGTTAAGGTGGTCAAACATACGAGTTTTTATATTTTTTAAAAGTTGTAATAAAAAATCATAATTAATTATTTACTTGGAAAACAATTACAAAAAAATATGCATCACATTGGGACATGAGTCTTCTACCTAAATATAAAATATTATAAAAAAATATTATCATTTTATTGTGGTTAGGGTGGTCAAACAGAACCTACTCTTATTTTTCCCTACAATTTAAGTACTACTGCATTGAAATTTCAAATTTTCACCAAATAGATTTTCTTTTAAAAAAAAAAAAAAACCTAGTAGTTTAGAAACTACATTCAATTTTCTATAGATTCTATTCTTACACATTTTTGAAATAATATAGATAACTTATTCAAATTTTTATGTCAAGTTGCCTAACTCTAATTTTTCTGAATTTTTTGCCACTTAAGGGCCTATTTTTTCCATGATGATCCTGCACATGCCCCAAAATTGTTATGTGACCACAAAGTAAATAAGACAAGGTTTCTTCAACTTCAAGATTTACTGGGTCATGAGTTGCCATAACATCTTTGGCCGCTTTTAATGCATTTACCATTATTTCAATCTTTGGACTAATTAGTCCTCTTAGTTCACATGCTCTCCCTACAATCATTTCATTTTCATGCTTCAAGCTCCTTATTTTGTCAAGAAAAGACATTACATGACCTTCATGCTCACCAACATTACCGACTAATGGATCAAAAGCATCAAAAAGGGTAGCCAACTATTTTTCAATATCCTTCACCTTTTTTCTCATTGGCTTTAGTGAATTTTGAACAAAACTAAACATGAATTATACACTTTTCCACCTTCAGATAAAGTATCTTGAATTTTTCTCATGTAGGTGGCTAGCAGAGTTTTATCTTTTGCAATTACTTCTTTGAAACCACCAAATCTCTTTTCCTTAAACTCTATTTGAACTTTAATCATGGCTGATTTTTCAAAAAATTCAAGGTGAGAACTTACAGAATTTATGAGCTTCTTTAGCTCACCGAAAGAGGAACCAAATAGATCCTTAACATGAGTAGGCATTAATTTCGGTAGGACTCCAAATGCAAGGCTTAGCAATTCACTATCCTCTATGTGAGACTTCAGAATCTTCTCACTAGCCTTAGCTTGAGCAATTGAAGTGAAATTCATCATCTGAATTGGGGATAAAGTAGATAGATTGATTGAGATTTCATCCAATTCAAGATCAAACTCTTCTTGTTGTCCCATCAGATATTTCTTCACTACCTTGGTAGTGTCTCTTGCCTCCACTCTGATTTCCTTGACTTGAACCTTTCCTTCTTCAACCTTTGGTTCTTTAGAGACTTTTTCTTGATTTCCTATAGGCACTTCAACTTCTTCATTTTGTACCTCCTTCTCCTCAGCGATACCACCTTAGGAACTTTAGTTTCCATAGGTATTTCTATATTTTCCACATCAAAAGGAATTTGAAAATCCTCAGCATTTGCATTCACTTCCTCATTTTCTAGAACATTTTTAGTATTTACTTCCTCAACATTAAACTTATTCTTTAATAGAAACACTTCCAAATTTTTCTTGGTTTCATTAACAACATCAATAACCTTCTCATTCTTCACATATTTCAAGACTAGAAGTCTACCAGTGGAATTCAAACCTATGACTGCACATATAACCTCTTTCATAATTTTAAATGGCACATCCAACCACATGAACTCAACATGAACATGGCTCAGAACATATCACACCCATTCATTTTCTTCAAATATGGGAAATTTTGCAAACTACATGAACTTCTCTTCTAGGGTTTTAAATTTTGGATTTACAATAAAATCCTCTCTAATTATATGATGGGAATATAGATTCATCATTTGAGAGCTTCCTAATTCTTCAATATTGGCATGTATATAAGCCCTAATATCTTCATTATGCAATACTTTGTATGGTACAAATGAAAATGCACCTAAGGGCTCAGTCTCAATAGACTTATAAGGATGCCATTTGAACTTTGGATGGGGTCTATCCTTGACTTCGACTACCAGAGGAGTGGAAATGATTGAAAATTCACAAATTCACAAGCTTTTCAATAAATAACTTTTTTTTGGATTGAGGTTTGATCGTAGAATCTTCTTCATGCTTGAATCTCTCCACAATTTAGCAAAGTTCACTCCAAGGCTCCCCAAACTGCTTTCCTCCAAAATGCAAAGTGACAAATGAAGGATGAAAATTTTCTTTTATCGTTTGCACACCTAACCCTTTTTGTTGCAACAAATGCTTTTACCCTAATTCATCTGGTTACCTTGATTCCATGTACTAAGATAGATGATTCTTCTGTGGATCTCCAAAACTTTGTAATACTGCTTCCAATTAGTTGAACAACATATGAAAAGTATCAATTCACTTATTGGACTTGTTTGCATTCTAGTATCAATTTCCTATAGGGGGTTAAAATGTTTTTTTGATAGCTCCCCCTAGACCAAAGGCCTAAAACTAATTCCCAGAGGAATTACCAGAAGTAGATTCTCGTGCTGGCGTATTTGCTTCAATAGAGGGATTCTTCTTCACCCATTTCTTCTTCATTTTCCTTCTAATCACATCCGTAGTAACTTTACCTTTTCCCTTAACATCCTATTGCATGTTATGTTTTATCGTACCTCTTTTGTTCCAACAGAATCTAGCATTGCGACCAAATTTATTGCAGTTGTAACACACAACATTTCTCTATCTAGGCCAATTGTTCCATTGAGTTTGTCTTGATCTACATTGGTTGGAAATATTCCCAAATCTATTGCATTCATAGCATCTAACATCTTTATGAAATTTATTCATCACAACTCTACATTCACTTGACTTATGACCATACTTAAAGCAATTAAAGAACTGACTTCAGAATGATGGTCCACTTGTGTTCATCCTGCTCCTACATTGAAAAGCCATATGACCAAATTTGTTGCAAACAAATTAGTAGCCATTGAATCTTTGAGCATTTGGTTGTCTTACCGGATTCCTTCTAGCTCCATTCATCTGATTTCCTTGCCTAAATCTCCCTTGTCTAGATTTCTTTTGTCCAGATCCAGAACTTTCTCCTTCTTCATATCCAAGACCTCGCCTGTCACCATTAGTCCTATGTCCTTTGATCAATTCGTCAAGTTTGGTTGAGCTTTCTTTGAATTTATCCTTGTACTCATTTGCAGTAGTGAGTTCATTTCTAAGATCATCAAGTTGTTTTTCAAGTACTTTCTCATTGTTTTTAGATTTCCCTAGTTCTTTGTCCAATTGGTTGCATTGTTAAGATTTTTCTTTCAAGGATTGTGCAATTTTTTCTTCATTCTCCTTTCTATCTTCAATATCCTTGGTCATCTTCATCATGATAGATTCCATCTCACTTTAGAGCAACATTTTCTCTAGAAATTTTTTCACATTTTTCTATTTTCTCCTTTAAGGGATGAATCAGATTGCACATCTTTTTCCATCTCCCACGAAAACTAGTTTTTTTTTAGAAAACAACATTTTTAAAAAGTGATGCACACCATATAACACATAACATTTTTTCCTAAAGGATAAAATTCTAATTATTTCAAATTTAGGTTAGTAAATCCAATATCTAGTGTTTCCACTTGGTTAGTGTTGAGGGCGCAGCTCAAGACTTAGAAAATAACCCACAAACAAGAGAATAATTTTATTATTTAGAAAATGGAGCTTCTTACATGCAGATGATTTCAAATCCCCAGGTTCTACAACACATGCAAGTTACAGAAAGCTACAAAATCACCCTTTTGTAATATGCGAGCTTGTCCCCAAAAAGTTACCCAAAAAATTAGAAACCCGCCCATAAATAGAGCTCCTCTTTAGTTTGGAGCCAAAACAACATTTAAATTTGAGTTTAGGCAGTTTGGTGCCAAAAATTACAACTTGAAGTTCAAGTTTCAAAAGAACATTTGCAATTGTATCTTTTAGAAAGTGCGCCAACTTCCCGGGGCCATAACTTTTGATCTGGGACTCTGATTCGCGAACCGTTTGAACTGTTGGAAAGGTCACAAAGTCAATAACGCGCTCAAAATTTGCTATGCCAATTTTGGCAAGTTTCGGGGCCAATCTGGGAACTCTAAGTGCCTCAAATCTAACTTGGAATATTTTCAGGTGCAAATTTGGGAAACTAAAACTACAATATATTTCCACACAGGAATAGAAAATCAAAACCGTAAATTGGGAATTTCATTATGACGAAAAGGGTATCCAAAAATGTAAAAACATCTAAAAATTGAGAAACTTGAAATTTAACTATTTTTGGGTGATGCAAGATTGACCTTACACCACTAGATGCTCCTGCATCAGACACCAGGGTAATTTGAGAAGTGACCCTGTCACGTCTCAGATGGTGGAGGAAAAACCCAAATGGTCAACCTCTACCTTAGGCAACCAGGATGAATCTTCAACAGGCCTTCCTTTCCATTTCACTAGATATTCTTCATACTGCATGTTCCTGGTACTCCTTCCCACACGACTATCTAGGATTTCTTCAATCTCCTCCTTTTCTGAAGTAGGTGCTGGAATCCCACACTGTTCCATCATTGGTACTTCCTCTGCGCCACCTTCATGATACTCTATCAAATCTGAAATGTTGAACATAGGGGAAATGTTTTGAATCCATCCTAAGAACTCTACTCCTCATATGCATTCCCTTTAATCATGCCCTCTTCAAAAATTTTTTATAGGGACCAAACTTCTTCATCTTCACTTGTTATGGCACCCCACCGGAAACCTTTCCTCAAGTGGACCATCACATCATCACTAATATGAAACTCTTTATACCCTCTTCTCGATCTCGCCTTTAGCCTTATACTCAGATATTCATCTTGTTAATATGTTCTCTTTAATTCTTCTCATGGTGATCCTTGATGTAATCAAGTAAAATCTTCAAATTTCTCTCAACACTTATTTTCTTCTCTCTTTGGTCCATCTTCCACAATTTTGAGCTATTATGGGGCTACCCCCATACACAATGTGGAATGGTGATCTACCAAAGGCTTCGTTGACAAAATTGTTGTAAGAAAATTCTACCTAGGTAAGATCAGTCCCATCCCTTGCTTTTATCTCCTACTCAAACATCTCAAAAGAGCTACCTAGGACTCCTCAGCATCAACCTCTATCCTTCCATCTATTTGTGGATGGTGTGCGAATCCAAACATCAACTTAGTCTTCAAATTTCCTTCTACAAGGTCCCTCCAAAGTAATTCCCACAAATTTGGTGTCACGATCGGAAACAATACTCTTTGGCAAACCATGTAGCCTCACCACCTCTTTGAAGAACAAGTCAGCAATGTGGACTGCATCATGGGTCTTCTGACATGGAATGAAATGTGCCATATTTGAAAACCTATCAACCACCACAAAGACTGAATCATTCCCTCGTTGTGTCCTTGGCAAATCAAGAACAAATTCCATACTTATATCCTCCCACAGCCTCTCTGGTACAGGTAAGGGCTGATATAAGCCTCTATTCTGGCTCACTCCTTTAGCCATCTGACATACCCTACAACTTTGTACAAACTTCTTCACATCTTGTGACAACTGAGGCCAATAATAATGCTCACTGATAATGGCAATGGTCTTATCCTAACCAAAATGTCTTGCCATTCCTCCACTATGCTTCTCCTTTATCAGGTTCTCCCTCATGGAACTCCTCGGGATACACAATTGACTTCCCTTAAATAACATGCCATCCTGGATTATGAAATCTAGCCACCTTGTCCTGTCCACTGTAACAGGTTCCTTGCAAGCTTTCCAAGCCTCTACAAAATCAGGATCTTCTGCATACAGTGTCTTGAGTTCATTGAACCCAACTACTTCAATCTGCATCTTTGTTATCAATGTATGCCTCCTACTTAAGGCATCTGCAACCCTATTTGACTTCCAACTCCTATGTTTCAAAACAAAAGGTATAACTCGCAAAAATCTACCCATTTCCATATATGCCTTTTGATTTAATTTTCCCCACTATTTAGGTACCGTGAAGGCCCCATGATCAAGATATATAACAAATTCCCTTTGGAAATAAAATGATGTCTCCATTTCTTTAATGCTTGAACTATTGCATAAAGTTCCCTGGGACATGCATACTTTCTCTTGGCATCATTTAACTTTTCACCTAAATAGGAAATGGGCTTACCTTCTTGGCTCAACACTGCTCCAATGGCACAACCACTGGTATCACAATCCACCTGAAACACCTTGTTGAAATTTGGGAGGGCTAGAACAGGTTGCTCTGTCACCTTCTACTTCAATAGTTCAAAATTTTTTGTCACTCCACTACTCCACTTGAATTTTTTTCTATCCCCTCTCATTGTTTCAGTCAGGGGTCCACAAATACTACTGAAGTTTCTAATGAAGTTTCTATAAAAACTAGCCAAACCATGGAAAGATCTCACCTCGGTAGCAGTTCTTGGGGTAGGCCATTCCAGAATAGCCTTCACCTTCTCTGGGTCCATCTTGAGACCTTCTGCTGAGACAACAAACCCCAAGTACACCAACTCCCTCTTCACAAAACTGTACTTCTTCAGATTAATCAACAGTTTCTCTTCTCTTAACTTCTCGAAGGCTCTTTGAATATGCATCAGATGCTCATCCAATGTCTTACTAAAAATAAAAATAATATCATCTAAATACACAATAACAAACTTCTTCAAAAATTCTTTAGTACCCTCGCTCATGAGCTTCCATGAATGTGTTTGGTGTATTGGTTAGCCCAAAAGGTATGACTAACCACTTGTACAGGCCCTTTTTGGTCTTGAAGTTAGTCTTCCATTCATCTCCCTCACGAATCTGGATCTGGTGATACCCACTCTTCAGATCAATCTTTGTGAAGTAATAAGCTCCACTCAAACAGTCCATCAGTCATCCATCCTTTAAGTGTGGGGAAATCAGACTTGATTGTTATCTTGTTTATGGCCTGTGAATCTATACACATCCTCCACTCCCCATCCTTCTTTATGCTAGTAATCGCAGTGTACCGCGACATGGACTCAAACTCGGCCTCTTATCAAACCCTCTTTCAACAACTCTTGAACTTATCTTATTCAACTCCCTCATTTTCTGCTAGAGCTTCTCATTCTATGAGTCAGCCTCTTTATTTGGAAAACCGGCTCCAAGAATCAGTTTTTCCTCTAACTGATGGACTCCATCTTCCTTATTGGTGGTAAACCCTCGTACATTATTATCGTAAACAATATCCTGAAACTCATCCAACATTCCAAAAACTTCTTCTGGAACCTTCTCACTATCCTCCCTACTCACTCTAGGAATCAATGCATAACACACACGCTCATGCTTCATACCTTTTAAAAAATTTCTTCCATCTACATAACAAATTCTAGCACTCCTGCATACCTTTTCTTCGGTCTCCTTCAGGGGTTTCAACTTGTGACGAACCCCATCCTTTGTCAAGGAATAAGTGTTTGCATGGCCATCAAGTGTATAGCTCATTTCTATCTAACCCAGCCACAACCTCCCTTAACAATAACATGTGACATGCATCCATGGGGATGATATCATAGAGTACCCATCATGGTAGCCCTCGGATCTTGAACTTTACTAGGCACTACTCATTGACCAAAACTTTGTGGTCTTCAGAACTGTGAACCGACACGGAGTGGTGTCTTTCCCCTTCATTCTCTCAACTTTGTGACCATCTCTTTCCTGACACTGTGACATTCTGCTCCCAATCGGGCCATCAATGACATCGCCAACATTTTCTTCACACTTGCACCTTGTGCAAAAATTCTTCCTCGCTTTTAGGTTCCTTTTCCTCGGCCACTAGGGCTCTCCTCCTAATCAATACTAGGCTTTCCCTTTCAAAGATCATCCAATGTCTTCGTGATAATTCTCCTATCTCAGATAAAGAACGTGGCTCCCCCTTCCCTTGGTGTTATGGACATTCATAGGCCTCGATGCCCTTCTTCACCACACTGGAAACACGTTCCTTTGAAACCACCTCTTCTAGATCCTTGTCCATATCTCCCTCATCCTCTACCTCTTTGATCACCACTATTTTGATCACGAGGGTGGTGGAAGTTGTCATTCCTTTGGCTTTGGTTGGTACCCACATCTTCACTTTTCTTTTCATCATCATTTCGGCTTCCTGAAGATCTTCCACTTCCCCTTCCACTTTGACCTCCTCGTCCTTTTTGCTTACCATCAAATCTTTTGTTCAGCTTCTCTTCCACCTTCAAGGTGAACTAATACACACCCTCAATGGTGGTCATTCTAACTAGGCTTAACTCATCCTGAATGCTCAGTCATAACCCATTAAGATATCAGGCTACCTTCTCCTTATTGGCCTTTGTGTGGCCCGTTCTGATGATAATCTTTTGAAAATATTCATTATATTCTTTCACAGATCTGCTTCCTTGCTTCAACCCTTGCAATTTCTTCAATAGAACTAACTCGCAGTCCACTGGTATGAACTACTTCTTCAGTTTCTCTACCATGCGATCCCATCTGGTGATATTTCCATTTCCTCTTCGATTTCTTTCTAACTGGACCTCTTTCCACCAAATACTGGCATGGCCCTTCAGCTTCATTTTCGCAAACTTAACCCGATCTAGGTCCTTTATTTCCTCATACTCAAAATATTCTTCTAGCTCGTTGATTCAGTTGATCAACTCTTCCGGGTTCAGACTTCCAGAATAACTGGGGACTTCTACTCTAGGTCTTTTCCCGATCTTTGAAATGGCCCTTATTAGCTGCATTTGGTCTTGATCAATTGCTTCTTCTTCCTCTTCAATGTTTGAACCTTCTTCCTCTCCTTCATCCTCACTTTCCTCCCTTGGGTTTAACTCTCTTCTCAACTGCTCTTGTAACGCATCAATCTATGTCTAGAGGGCTGCTAGTGCATCTCTTCCACCAACATTTATGCCACCTCGACCACCTCTGGCACCACCACGCCTACTAGGCATCACTCTTGGAGGCATCTTTCTTGACCTCGACCCACAACCACGGTCCTGGTGCGAACTGCCTCATGATTGACGATCTATCCACACGCTCAAGAAAATCCACTCTGATACTACTTGATGAGGGCACAGCCCGAGACTTAGAAAATAACCCACAAACAAGAGAATAATTTTATTATTCAAAAAATGGAGCTTCTTACATGCAGAGGATCTCAAATCCCCAGGTTCTACAACACATGCAAGTTATAGAAAGCTACAGAATCACCCTTTTGCAATATGCGAGCTTGTCCCCAAAAAGTTACCAAAAAAATTAGAAACCCACCTATAAATAGAGCCCCTCTTTAGTTTGGAGCCAAAACAACACTCAAATTTTAGTTTAGGCGGTTTGGTGCCGAAAATTACAACTTGAAGTTCAAATTTCAAAAGAACATTTGCAATTGTATCTTCTAGAAAGTGCGCCAACTTCCTGGGGCCATAACTTTTGATCTGGGACTCGATTTTTGAACCGTTTGAACTGTTGGAAAGGTCACGAAGTCAATAACGCACTCAAAATCAGCTATTCCAATTTCAACAAGTTTAGGGGCCGATCTAGGAACTCTAAGTGCCTCAAATCTAACTCAAAAGATTTTCAGATGCAAATCTGGGAAACTAAAACTGCAATATCTTTCCACCCAAGAATAGAAAATAAAAACCGTAAATTGGGAATTTCATTATGATGAAAAGGGTATCCAAAAATGTAAAAACATCTAAAAACTGAGAAACTTGAAATTTAACTATTTTTGGGTGATGCAAGATTGCCTTTACACCACTGGATGCTCCTGCATCAGTTAGATAGTTTTCTATTGAATTTTTTTTCTTTAATTAAGTTTTGAAGTAAAAAAAATTACAATTCAGACATAGCACGACCATATAATGCATAACTTTTTTTGTATATATCGAAATTCAATTTTTTTTGTTGGATCAAGGACTTCAATATCTAGTGCACTCATATTTTTCAATTTTTTTTTGATAATCTGCTATTTTTCCACATGTGCAAAACAAAGACCATTTTTTATGAAAAACGTATGTCTAATAAAACTAAAAAAAATACATAATAAAACCAAAACATATTAAAACTATATTCGTTGGATAGCTCATTCTAAGGACTACCTAATTCTGGTTGGGTTTGTGAATACTCTTCCATTTTCATCCTCCACCCAGGCTTTGAAGCGTAAAAATTTAGGTTTCTTTGTGTTTCAGGGGGAGAATGAGGAATAAGGGGGGTTCGTACAAACCACTAGGGGTTTAGGTGAACCCCCAAAGGTTCACTCAAACCAGGGTTCAAATGAACCCCCTTCAATATGCATTTTTATTTTGTTTTTTGGGCAAGAAATGTGGGCCCAGTAATTAATGGGTTCACTCGAACCCTAGTTCAGTCTTACCCCTTTTTGGTTTGGTCAAACTTGTAGATTCATCCAAACCCCTAAAACTAATTTTTTTGACATGGGGTCATTTTTTCTCAGTTTTCCTTCCTCCATCAAATTGTAAACCACTATTGTGGCTCACCCACATAACTTGGTATGAGGCACTACAATTTCTAGATAACATAAGAAATATACTGATGAACCTCCCATGAGATCCACAACTCAAAATAGTAACATAAAATCTGCATGTGAATAGATGATCACCAAACTTCTGGATGCTCTATTCTTCTAATTGTTTGCAAATTGTCTGTCGGTGGGAGAAAATGATGACGTGCAGATCCATCATCGACTAGGGTTTCCATCAATGACAACACTTAGAAGCATTTACAATGTCTCTTTCCAATACTTCATGGGATCCTTGCGAAAGTGGACAAAATAAACAATACCTAAGAATTAAAAATATTAAATTTTCATAGTTCATGATATAAATATAGTAATATTATTGGATATTATTGTGTAATATTTCCCATCCACATATTGATATTATTGGATATGATTGTGTAATATTTTCCATCCATATATGATATCAATATAGTAATATTATTGAATTTTGAGTGTATAGTTTTTCATCAACATATGAACTAAAAATATTAAATTTTCACGGTTCATAATATTAATATGGTAGTATTATTGGATTTTTATTGTGTAACATTTTTCATTCACATATGATATCCATATGGTAATATTATTTAATTTTGAGTGTATAATATTTTTCATCAACGTATGATATCAATATAGTAATATTATTGGATTTTGAGTGTAATATTTTCTCATCAACATATGATATTAATATAATAACATTATTGGATTTTGATTATATAATATTTTTCATCAATATATGATACCAACATAGTAATATTATTGGATTTTCATTGTGTAATATTTTTATCAACATATGATATCAATATAGTAATTTTTTGAATTTTATTTGTGTAACAAATAAAAAGCTAGAATTTTTTAATGAAAAGCAAATGTACTATTAAAATACCACCAAAAACATAATAAAAATTTAGGTCCTAGGCCTAAGTAAGCTTATGACACGCATTCTCCAATGATAAGTGTTATGTTATGGCATTAATGAATGTTGGGTTTGCCTCTTTGGAAATTGCAATTAATTAGGCTTGGATTCGAATTAAAGGGGCCAATTAAGGAAAATTAACCTCAATTAATTAATATGGCCCTATAAATGAGTGTGAAAGTGTAAAGGTAGACTTTACAACACCACATTAAGGCACAATTAAGTCCATTTATTATTAATAGGGCGCTAAACTTAATGTGAATATGTAAAATACATATTATAGCACTAAATTAAGGAATCATTTAATTCATTTTATTATTAACTATTCACAAATTATGTGTGAAAAAGGGATACTTTTTCCTACACTACATTTAGCCCCCACTTTAGTGAGAGGATGAACCCATGTCAAATTCACACTAAAGTAGACACTCAAGACACATATGTATGTGGTAATGACAAAGAAACTCAATCATACAACATCAAATTCTAGAAGAGAGGGAGGCAGATCAAGTTTGACTATCCAACACGATGTAGAACATGTCTAGGCTATTTTTCCAGCATGTTCACAAGAAAAACTCGATGTCCACTATGCAAATGACACACACACACTCACATGAGCTAATAAAACCTTAGGTCGTCCACTAGGTGAGCCCCCAATGGGTGGAAAATGAGAGAATCTTATTAGGCTCCCATACCATATCAAATTTATCCTCCTGACAACTTCAATAAGGCACCACAACACGAAACTTCAAGCTTCACAAGGCCTAACAAGATGTATTATGCTAAGCACTCATGAAAATGGGAAAGGATTTACTAGCAAGCAAGGTGTGTTATGCTTGGTGGTCTTGAAGGAGGGGTTTGAGCTTCACAAGGTTAACAAGATGTATTATGCTAAAATCTTATGAACATGGTTATGGGTAATAATTGTTTCAAAGGGACTTTTCTTAGTTCATGTAAGGCCTCTTTTTAGGGATCATCATTGCTAACATCTCCAAGACAGGACACATCTAGAATAAGAGAATCACAACTTAGGGAATGAAACATGTAGCATCACCACTAAGAGGAAATTTGTATGCTAAGAAATATCATGCTCTTGGAGGACATCAAACCTAATGACACCACCAAGAAAAGGATGCATCAGAAGAATAAAGAAAATCACACAAAGAAACATGAGTGTAGATGTATTCCCCCACTTTAAAGTAATTTATAACACCATTGTTGCGAGAAATAACTTTAAAGTAGAAAATATTCAATGCTAACCATAAAGAAGACATGAGAGCTTATTCAACAAGCCCTATGCCAAGTCGTATGTTCCTGAATGAAACTACATCATGAATAAGGGGTTTCACCTAAAATACAATGCTAAAGATAACATGGAAATACACTACTTGTATGCTCGTTATTATAGAAAAGATAAATTGGGAAAAAGTGAGCCAAAAAAAAAAGAGAAAAGTACAAGGTATGCAATTTTAACCATTACAATTTTCCCTCTAACTTTGGGTTTCATGCAAACTACTACAAAGATGCACATGTGAAAGTAGGTCAAGTAGTTAGCATGAAAGAAAAATATTTTCAAACATTTATAAAGGATATGGATAATGATCTCTTTTGTGCATTCTCATTCCAATAAGTGATCCATCTTTAAAAATATAAAAGAAAACATTATTTAATGAGTAATATTTCTCAAGAATTTTAAATTTAGACAATAGCATAACTATGTAAAAATGTCAACAATCTTAATCTAAGTGAATATATTAAAAGTAAAGGGTACATAAAGCCATGATCATGCAACATGGAACTATGGATTCATGAATCTTTTCATTATAACCAATAAAGGATGTACCTCAATGAAACATCAAAACACATGCTCTTGCAATGACAAAAGATTAATACATAGGACTTTCAATGAGTTGTCATATCTAGAAAAACATAATGTCTTAAATCTATTAGGCCATTGTAACCATGAGAATGCAATGTAGATTGTGTGGATAATCACTATAACCATTATCATGAATTTTTATTGGTAATTTAAAATTTTCCCTCAAATTGGTTGCTTATAAAGAGTGCAAAGAGTTAGAGGAGAGGAGAATGATTAAATGCAAATGACAACATTATGATAAAACCAAATAGTATTTAAATAGGCATCACCATCAGCATTGTGTTTCAATCAATCAATATCATATAGTGGGATGGTAATGTAAGAACATGCAATCAAAGTAATAATATGCCCTGAGGATGACTTTAAAAGAATGAAAATTCTTATGGAAGCATGAGATATCAAAGATGGTGATTAATTGGTATAGTTCTTTAAATGGATCAATCTAAGTAGGAGAAACCTAGGAGAATATGTGAGAGTTTCTTATTATAAATTAAGAGATGACACCATCCCTTAAAAATCTAATTTTAGAATAATTTATAGTAAAATCAAAATTTACAAGGGAGAATATATAATTATATATGGATGGGGTACCTTATATAGTATAATGATGTACACATGTACATATTTAGTTTGGGTATGGAAATATTAACCCACACTTATAGTGATATACATAGGGTCACATGAATGAGGGAAACAAAATTAGCTTCCTTATATGGGTGATGGGGTGGTTCTTAGAGCACATGACTCTATATCAAAGGGGCCACATTATTGTAAGAAGTGCTATCCTATAACCACTAGATGGGGATGACCATCATAATTTTTATCTAGGTTTAGGAGATGTTTCAAAGACATCACCATTACATACAAGATCATAAATCCCTCTATGAACATGGTGAGGCTATAGTAAAGGATAGAATGTTCTTAGTGGAATATAAAAATACTACATCACTAGTATAAAGGAGAGGATTGGTTGAGGTGTAGCCAGTTATGAGGTTTTTGTTGATGGTCAAAAGTAAAACATCAAAATTAAAACACATCTCTACTTTATTTCTTCTAAAAAATATAAATGATCTAAAACCACCCATCTTCCAAGGTCTTTGTAGTTGGTTCTCAATTGTACTATTATCATTCAGTATTCCATGCAACCATAATATTCAAGGGGCCTACTAGTAAATGAGTAAAAATTGAGTAGTTTGAACTAATTTAACATTTGGGGGTATAAATAAACAACAAAAGATAGATTAAAGCCAAGGACAACAAAGCATGAATATAGATTTATTTTAATTTAGACATGAAATTCTTATAATGAGCACTTTCCTAATTAACCAAAACTGTAGAAAAATAAAATTCATGAAACAAACCATACTATTGCATCCATTCACAGTGCATATTTAAAGAATACAACCATTCATCGTCACTTTTTTGTTTAACATTTTCAATAAAAAAATGCTAGAAGCTCATTACCAAAATTAACAGATCAACAAATATCAAGAAATATCATCCACAGATAATGCAATAAAATGGTTTCAAATTCAAAGTCTTGTATTGATTTCCATTAAAATAAGAAGGGTGATCCCACAAAGTTGGTTTACAATTTCTGGGAGATTCTGATTTTTGCTGAAATCACATATTTATAGAAAATATAATGATAAATTTAAGCCTTAAAAAGTTTCATTTAAATCATTCCAATTGAAGAGGGTTTGATCAAAATACCTTAGATCAAACCCCCTTGGATAGAACCCCGCTAGTTTTAAACCATACCTATAACGGAGTCTCCTTTACACCTATCAAAATGCTAATAAAAACCACTTTTGATTTAGCTTTTGGGGGATCAAATGAATTCATTTAAAATTTTCTTTTTGTAAGTATGTAGTCCTTATTATAAGCTTCCAAAAAAGTATAATTTTAAATAAATTTAATTTAATTATTATATTTAAATTTTATTTCTTGTGAATGTAGGTTTTTCACCAAAAATCAAGCTCTCTGTTCTACACATGTGGATAAATATAATATTATAAAAAAAATAAAAAAAATGATTGCACCAAATATTGAAGTCCTTGATCCAACAAAAAAAATAAAATTGAATTTTGATACATACAAAAAAAGTTGTGTTATATGGTCCCCCTATGTCTGAGGTTTGACTTAGAAACTTGATTAAGGAAAAAATATTCAATAAAACACTCTGAAACCAATTGAAAGCACTAGATATTGTAGTTGTAAATCTAAATTAGAAAAAAATATACTTTTTTCCTTCATGGAGAAAAAGTTATGTGTTATACGGTGAGTGTCACTCCTTAAAAATGGTGTTTACTAAAGAAAACTAGTTTTCAAAGGAGATGGAAAAAGAAGTGCAATCTAATTCCAAAAAAAATGAAAAAAATATATTTAGAATCTATAGAAAAAGTGTCACAAATCACTAGTTCATATCATCTTCAAATTCCTCATAGTTTAGCTAGTATAGGTGCCCGAAAGCGAAGATTTAGTTAGAAAAAAATAGTTCAATGTCCAGTTTGACCAAAAGTTGTAAACTAGTATTGTGGGATCACCTAGAAACATATATGCACAACAAGATATGTTGGCATACGAATGACCATTGTTTATCAAAATCATTGTTAAACTAACAAATTTCTGAAAATAAAACTACTTGTATTAAAAAAATTGTAAAAGTGTTTGAGTATCTTGCATAAAAGCTGTGAAAACTGTAAATTGTATCTAATCCTCTAGGTAGCCAATCTAACTTCAATCAACCAACCTTTACAGTGAGGAGAGAATTCTAAAATATAGAAAAAATTAACACTAATTTCTCCTATCAAAATCAAGATCCACAATCTAGTGCCCAAATTCACAATTATAGGGATGCCCAGTTAACTCCAAGTGTTGTCTTTGTCAAAACTATAAGTGTTGAAAGGTACACCGTATATCTATTTAACCAAAATATGACTAAGAGTTCTGACTTCATTCTTTTTTGATAAACATACCCAACTTTTGACTCACCAAAACTAATATGGAGTCATCTATTTGCTCAAAAATTTACATGGAAATGCTACTGTCCCTAAAAGGTGCCTGACCTACTTTTCCTCCTCATGAGGAATCTCGTCATACTTGTCATAATTGAAGAAAATCTACTTCAATGTATCATCATTAGGTACATCGACCTAGTGGTCTTTAAACTTTGAGTACCTTCAAATTTCTTCTCTATTGCAGCAACAATTTCCCTCAACTGACCGATGTTCGGGATTTCCCATTGCATGTCACATCTAATGTCTAGCAGCATATCCATGAGTGTTAACTCAGCAATATCTTCTTCCTTCATTATTTTATCAAGTCTTACCTCCCAAGCATCTTTTATTTCCCCAATGATTCAAGTCTATGATCTGAAGATAAAGTTTTATCAATGAGTTTTGCAATAATATCCTCAAAGATGACTACCTATTCACATATTTCATGAATTCCCTTGAGCATGGCTATTCTTTGTTCAATGATATTCTATGTTTTAAAAACAGACACATTAATAGACTTTGAAATATATCTAGGGCCCTTATCACCCAAAATCTTTGACTGGACCAACTCTTCATCAAAAAATTTAGCAATCACCTTCAGCTTTCCCAAGTACTTCCTCAGCTTCTCTTCCTCTTCCCACCATTTTTTTATAGATTATTCTGTTTCTTTAACCAAAGCAAGGCTTGTATAATAGTTCTTAAATCCTTCATCCAGATGCTCATCCATATCAAACTTGAAAACATTAAACCAATTATCAAACCATGTGGCCTTCTTTTTAATTTCACTCAACCCATCCACCTCCTTGTGGCTCATCAAAATAGGGATCTTCAATGGTGTGGGATTTTCAAGAGTGGATGAAATTAACTCCTTCAGAAAATCTTTCATCTTTCCCACTTGATCCTTAAGCTTATCTTTAGCTTTCTTATCTTTGATTAACCTTGACTTGGTGGTGGTGGCAACAATATCGATCAAGTTTATCTATTATTTTCTTGTATGTTTTCCCAAGTTGATAGTACTTATCTGATAATCCTCATCCTATAATTCTTTGTCATCCTTATCAGCAATAAGGGTAGCAATTTCAGCTATCAAATCTCCCTTATTAGTCAATTTTGTGGAATGTAGAGTACGAGGTTTCTTCCTTGATTTCACTTTGTCAACCTCGACTACCATCTCATCCCGTGTCACTAGATGAGCTTGCATTTGTTTCCTCTTTTCTAGATTCAGCTTGAGCCAAGTAGGAGCAATTGGCTGAGTAGTCACTTTTTGAACATCGAGAGATGTCAAGGACGGAGGTGTAGAAGAAATTACCTCAACGGTTTGCTAAGAAGAAGCCTTTTGTTGATCCTCTTGTTCTTTCTATAACCGTTCCTGCTCCATTCTCTCATTTTGGGCTCTAATCACTTCTATCTTCTTCATTTCTTCCTCTTTCCTTGTAGCCTCCTATTCATCTTTCAACCTTTGTTCCAATTCTCTTACACGAAGATCTTCTTCTGTAGCCTTTTCCTGCTTAGTTTTTTTTTGTTGCTCCAATTCACATTCAAGAGCCTCTCCTTCAACTTTCTTTCATGCCTCAACAACTTGCTTCTCTTGGGATAACTCTTCAATTTTCCTTTTTTGTTCTTCTTCTTCTTGAGCTAACTATTTAGCAGCTAACCTTTGGGCACTTTCCATTAATTCCTCATGCTCCTTTCCAGTCAAAACTTCATTCAGCTCCAATTCCTCACCATCCAGGCTTCGAATCTCAAACCCAGTTTCTTCTTCTTCTTGGGAATTGGATGCCATTTAATTAAAATCTTAAACATATTTCATATATCTCCTAAGTCCTTGGAAAGTGCTCCCCAACACTACGATTAGAAAGAGA
Source organism: Sequoia sempervirens (assembly GCA_007258455.2). Taxonomy (NCBI): domain Eukaryota; kingdom Viridiplantae; phylum Streptophyta; class Pinopsida; order Cupressales; family Cupressaceae; genus Sequoia; species Sequoia sempervirens. Next base: position 23,952,731 of record VDFB02047144.1, on the reverse strand, counting down.
TTAAATTTGAATGAAATGAACATATAAATTAACATTTGCAATTAATTCTAAATCATAGGAATATGTGGGGATGCCCAAGAAGAGCTTCTACAAAATAGGAGCATATGGGGCGCCCACATGGAAGGTGGAACCCACCTTGAGTTTAGTTAACTATTTGGAGAAAAGATAACACTTCATTAATGCATGTAAAGATCCAAGAAGTTAGGGATTGATGTTTACATGAATGGAGTTCAGTTTAGTTATGGTTTAGTTATCTTCAAGGTATGTGCAGGATCATGATGGGCCAAAAAGTGGCAATATGATGGGTATGTGGCTGACGACTTTTTTTTAACCCAAATTGGATGAAACAAAAAGGGTTTTTAAAGGAGATTTTTAGCTTTCCACCAATATAAATTATTCTTTACTTTGAATTTAATACTTGTAATTATTATTCATTTTCTATTCAAATTATAATTAAAGTCCTGATTAATGGATTGATTGAAAAACACATATATCTTTCAAACAATATCACATCTTTTGAATCCAAAACATGTGCCACATTCTATGCTTCACATACTATAGGATTAAAAAAATAAAAAATAATTTTCATGAAGTTTTGACCAAGTTAAGGTGGTTAGACATACGAGTTTTATATTTTATAAAAGTTGTAATAAAAATCATAATTAATTATTTAATTGGAAAAAAATTATAAAAAATATGCATCACATCGGGACATGAGTCCTCTATTTATATCTAAAATCTTATTAAAAAATATTATCATTTTATTGTGGTTAGGGTGGTCAGACAGACACCTACTTCTTATTTTTTCCTTGAAATTTAATTACTACTACATTGAAATTTAAAATTTTCACCAAATAGATTTCTTTCTTTTTTAAACAAACCTAGTAGTTTAGAGACTACATTCAATTTTCTACAAATTCTATTCTTACATATTTTTGAAATAATATAGATAACTTATTCAAATTTTTATGTCAAGTTGCCTAACTCTAATTTTTCTGATTTTGTTGCCACTTAAGGGCTTGTTTTTTCCATGATGATCCTGCACATACCCTTCAGTTAGTTTGAGTTGCATGTTAGTTGAATGTAGTTGACTTGAGTTGCATGACATATAATAGGTGTCTACATTCAGTTAACTGGGGATGATCAATCATGCATCATGTTTGTATGAATTGATGAAGAGATATGTTTATGTTAACAAAGATTGAATTGGACCCACCTTGGGCACCCAAGTTGAGATCTTGGAGTTAACAACCTTTGCATGAGAAGATATTTACAAGGTTGAGTTAAGTGGGCCTATTCTTGGCCGCCAACTTTGAGGAGAAGCTTGGAAGATATTTTATTGGCCAATGATCAGTTAGGAGTTTAGTAACTTGGGGTGCCTAAATTGAGGAGATATTGGATTTGACTTCTTGTTACACATTGAAACTCTACTTGCAAAGAATAGGCATAGGTTTTTGAGAGGAAACTTTGTGCTTTGTAATTGACAACTCTTTGAAGTTTTCAAGGCTCATTATTGTCTATTAATTGTAGAAAGGTGAAGAGAGTTTGATCAGAGTTTATTGTAGGTTGTGAAGAAGAATTGTTGAAGAAAAAAGAAACATCTCAAGCAAGGATTGGTACAAAATTATTATAATATTATTCTAAGGTTAAACAATATAGGCACTATTGATTCTGATGGTGGAGTTTTTTCCTAAAAGGGTTTCTCCATGGTATATGTTGTGTCACTTCTATCTTCTTGTCTCATTCTTCTACAATCTTTTGTCTACTTCTACAATTGGTAAAATGAATCTAAAAAGATAATCATCCACAAAGAAATTGCAACAAAGAACACTTAATTATATCTACAATACCATAGTTTTACAAGTTTTAAAGCTACATAATTACCTCCATTTTTTAACATTTGGTATTAGAGGTAACGATTGGGTAGAGTTTGGGATGCCTTTCTCTTTAAATTTTGAAGGTTTTTAGTTGTATAGAGAGCTTTTACTATTGTGTTATTTTTGATTTTGTAAAAGAAGTGTGTTACAATGAGTTCTAATTCTTGTTTAGATATTGAAAGTTTCAATGGATCTAATTATGAGATGTGGAAACTAAAAATGGAGGATCTCCTTGAAGAGAGAGATCAGTGGTTAGCTATTTGTAATGAGACAAAGTCACCTACAATGATGTCAGATTAGGATTGGGCTAAGCTTGATAAGAAGGCAAGAGGGACCATAAGATTATGCCTTGCTAATGTTGCTCTCTTGAATGTTTCAGATGAAACTACCACATATAAACTATGGACGAGGATATGTGATATCTATCAAACCAAAATTATTACTAATAAGTTGTATTTTAAAAGATAGTTGTATTCTTTAAAGATGAAAGATGGTGATTCTATTGCACATCATTTAAATTCTTTTAATTTGATTCTATGTTAGTTATCATTTGTATATGTAAAGCTAGAAGATGAAGATAAATGCATTTTGTTACTTTGTTCTTTACCAGAGTCTTGGAAAAATTTAATTGTTGCTATCAGTGGTAGTCATACAGATCCTAAGATGGACAATATAATTCATCCTCTCCTATTAGAGGAGATAAGGAGGAAGTCTAAAACTAGTTCCCAAGATTCCTTGTTTGTAAGAGGTAGGCCAAAGGAAAAGGAACCTAAGGGGGACAAGAAAGGAAAGCATAAGTATAAAGGACAATCTAAAATCCCTGGTAAGAGTAAGGTAAAGTTTTGGAATTGTAGAAAACCTGGACATGTAAAGAAGGATTGTAAGAGAAAGAAAAAGAGGTTGTGATGCTTCTACAGAGAAATCCTCAAATGACAGTAATGATGCATTGGTAATTTCATCTAATACTATTTGTGATAACTCTTGGCTTATTGATTCAGGTTGCTCCTATCATATGACTCCTAACAAGGAGTGGTTCACTAAGTATATTGCATATGATGGCAGTAATTTCTTCTTTAGAGATAATAGCACAAAAAAGGTTGTGGGGAAAGGAAAGGTAAAGTTGTGTTTCAATTATGGTGGGGTTAAGACCCTTAATGATGTTTTACATATTCCAGGACTTGCTAGAAATCTACTTTTTGTATCTAAGTTCAAAGATTTTGGAATGCATGAGACATTTGACAAAGGTGGTTGCAGATTGGTGAAAGGGAATATGGTAGTTGCTAAAGGATCTATAATTGGGACTTTGTTTAAGATGAATACCTCCAATGTAACTAAAGTTGGTAATACATGTATGCTATGGCACCGTAGATTGGGCCACATTGGTGAAAACGGTCTTAGGACCATTCTTAATAAGAAATTGGTTGATGATATTCTTGATTATAATATTAGAAAAAATGATTTTTGTGAGCATTGTGTGTTTGGAAAGCAATCTAGATCTTCATTTCCTAGTGAAACAAATAAAGCTAAAATATTATTAGAGATTATTCATTCATATGTAATGGGCCCTATGGATATTGAATCTATTGGAAAATCTAGATATTATGTCACATTTATTGATGATGTCTCAAGATATACTTGGATCTATTTTATGCATAACAAATCTAATGTGTTTAATAAGTTTAAAAAATTTAAGGCTTTGGTTGAGAAACAATCAGATCATAAGATAAAAGTGTCGAGATCAGATAGTGGTGGTGAATATTGTTCTAAGGAATTTGATGATTATTGTAAGAATGTATGAATTGTGAGATAGAAAACTACTCCATATACAAGCCTCAACAAAATGGAGTAGTAGAAAGGATGAACCGAACCTTAATGGAAAGAGCTAGGAGTATGTTAAGTAGTGCTATGCTGGATCAGTGCCTTTGGGCTAAGGTTGTAAGTACTTCTTGTTATTTAATTAATATATCCCCTAGTTCATCTATTGAAGATAAAACTCCATATGAAATGTGGTCAGGTAGGAAACCTAGTGTTGCACATTTAAGGATCTTTGGTTGTGAGGATTTTGTTCATGTGTCTAACAGAAAGAGATCTAAGTTGGATCCAAAAGAACATAAATGCATATTCATAGGTTATGGTGAAAATGTAAAAGGTTACAAGCTTCAGAATCCTCTAACCTAGAAAATTTATTTGTCTAGAGATGTGATATTTAGGGAATTTAGAGCTTATTCAAGAGAACAACCAAAGGAGAAGGATACACCTCGAACAATGCAGTTTGAGATAAATACTGAGAAGCATGAAGATGCACATGTTGAAGAAAAATTGGGTGGATTGGATGAGGATAGTTCATAGAGTTCTTCTAAGATAGCTACTCATGATGAGCATATTGAGGAACAAGAATAAATCCCTCTGAGAATATCCACAAGACAACAAAATACCATTGATAGGTGTAGCCCACCTGATTTCTGTTGTATATTTTCTTTGATGAGTACTAATGATGAACCTAGTTCTTACAGGGAAGCTTTGTCTTCAAATGAAAACAAGCTTTGGTCACAAGCTATGTATGAGGAAATGGAATTCTTGGATACTTGTAACACATGGGATCTTGAGAATTTTTCCAAAGGAAGAAAGGCCATTTGTTGTAAATGGATCTTTAAAAATAAAATTGGAGCAGATGGTAATCTTGAAAGGTACAAGGCTAGATTAGTAGCCAAGGGCTACTCCCAAAGAGAGGGAGTTGAATTTAATGAAATCTTCTCTATTTTTGCTAAATTAACTTCTATTAGATTCTTTTTTTTCTATTGTTGTTGCTTATGATTTTGAGATAGAGAAAATGGATGTGAAAATTGCTTTCTTGCATCGGAATCTTGATGAGGAGATCTATATGAGGAAACCTAATTCTTTTGTTGTAAAAGGTAAAGAAGAATTGGTTTGCGGGTTAAAGAGATCCTTATATGGATTGAAATAGTCACTGAGAATGTGGTACCAAAATTTTGATGCTTTTGCATTGAAAATTGGTTATGTTAGGAGTGAGGAAGATCATTTTATTTACATAAAATGTATTGGTGATCAAATTTTGATTATTTTCTTGTATGTTGATGACATGTTTATTGGTAACAACAAGGTAATGATAAAAGAATTGAAAGCACAACTCTCGAGCACATTTGAGATGAAAGATCTAGGGGTTGCAAAATATATACTTGGTATGGAGATTAGTAGAGATAGAGGTAAGTAATATAAAGCTTTGCTTAAGTCAAAGAAACTATGTTGATACTATTTTGAAACGGTTTAATATGTAGGAGAGTAAACCAAATAATATTCCTTTACCAATTGGCATAAAGTTAAGTTTAGACATGAGTCCTAAATCTGATTTTGATTATGAGGAAATGTCTAAAATTCCATATGCTAGTGCAATTGGTATTTTAATGTATGCAATGGTCTATACGAGACTAGATATAGCCCAAGCAGTGGGAGTTCTAAGTAGTTTTATGTATAACACTGGTAAAGAACTTTAGACTTATGTTGAGAGGGTGTTTAGATATTTACGAGGTATTTCTGATTATTGTTTGGTTTATCATGGTGCTAATGATATTGATATTATGCATAGATCATTGGACATATAGGGTTTTGTTGATTCAGATTGGGAAAGAAACTTGGACAGTCGGAGGTCAACAACTGGCTATGTGTTTACTTTTTTTGGAGATGTGGTTACTTGGATGAGTAACAGGCATCCCATGATTGATTTTTCCACCATAGAAGCAAAGTACATGGCTGCTACACATGCCTCTAAAGAGGCAGTTTTGTTATAGAGACTTGGGAAAGGTATTGGTTTTAATTGCAAGAAAATTAAACTTGAATGTGATAGTCAAAGTGCTATTTGTTTAGCCAAAAATCCTATGTATCATGCTCATACTAAGCATGTTTATTTTCAATATCAGTTTGTGGGAGAAATGGTTGAGAGTGGGAAGGTATTGATTGAGAAAGTTGACATGTTGATCAATGTTGATTATCTTATGCAAGTAGTTCTTATAGATAAGTTCTCTTGGCACAGGAAGGCCATTGGCCTTGAGTCCTATACTTGATTTATAATAATGATTGCTTGTTTAGAATAATTTAAATGTATAATGTAAAGTGGGAGAATGTTGGGAATAGGATGGTATTTAATTGCAATCCTAAACACATTTCATGCATCTCCTAAGTCCTTGGAAAGTGTTCCCCAACAATAGGATTAGAAAGAGATTAAATTTGAATGAAATGAACATTTAAATTGACATTTTTAATTGATTCTAAATGATAGGAACATGTGGGGATGCCCAAGAAGAGCTCCTAGAAAATAGGAGCACATGGGGCACCCACATGGAAGGTGGAACCCACCTTGAGTTTAGTTAATTGTTTGGAGAAAAGATAACACTTAAATAATGCATGTAAAGATCCCAAAAGTTAGGGATTAATGTTTACATGCATGGAGTTCAGTTCAGTTCAATTTAGTATCAGTTCAGTTAAGACCAATTCAGTTTAGTTTAGTTTAGTCTAGTTCAGTTTAGTTTAGTTCAATATGGTTCAGTTATCTTCAATTAGTTTGAGTTGCATGTTAGTTGACTTTAGTTGACTTGAGTTGCATGCTAACGACTTGAGTTGCATGCTAACGACTTGAGTTGCATGATAGATAACAGGTGGCTACATTCAATTAAGTGGGGATGATCAATCATGCATCATGTTTGCATGAATTGATGGATTGATATGTTTTTGTTAACAAAGATTGACTTGGACCCACCTTGGGCACTCAAGTTGAGATCTTGGAGTTAACACCTTTTGCATGAGAAGATATTTACAAGGTTGCGTTAAGTGGGCCCATTCTTCGGTAGAAACTTTGAGGAGAAGCTTGGAAGATATTTTCTTGGTCATTGATTAGTTAGGAGTTCAGTTTGGGGTGCCTAAATTGAGGAGATATTGGATTTGACTTCTTGTTACACATTGAAACTCTACTTGCAAAGAATAGGCATAGATTTTTGAGAGGAAGCTTTGTGCTTTGTAATTGGAAACTCTTTGGAGTTTACAAGGCTCATTATTGTCTATTAATTGCAGCAAGTTGAAGAGAGTTTGATCAAAGTTTATAGGTTGTGAAGAAGAATTGTTGAACATAAAAGAAGCATCTCAAGCAAGGATTGATACAAAATTATTATAATCTTATTCTAAGGTTAAATAATATAGGCACTATTGATTCTGATGGTGGAGTTTTTTCCTAAAAAAGAGTTTCTCCATGGTATATGTTGTGTCACTTCTATCTTCTTGTCTCATTCTTCTACAATCTTTTGTCTACTTCTACAATTGGTAAAATGAATCTAAATAGATAATCATCCACAAAGAAATTGTAACAAAGAACACTTAATTAGATCTACAATCTCATAATTTTACAAGTTCTAAAGCTACATAATTTCCTCCATTTTTCAACACTTCTCTTGGTTCCTCCTCAACCTTCTTTAGATATTCCTCTGATTCAGGTCTTTCTCCTTCCTGAGATATAGTTCTTTTAGAGCCTAAAGAAATAGGTGATTCTCTTACATCAATCACAGGGGGCCTATCCTCTTCAATGGTTGCTAATCATGACATTAACGACATGGTAGGATTAGTTTCCTCAGTTCGTGGAGGGACAAAAAAATGTCCTTCAGAAAATTCTTCCCCATTATGTATAGCAGCTAAGGTTGTAGCACCAAAACCTAAAGTAACCCCAGCAGTAGCCACCTCATAAGTAACTTTTTCTTTTCACAAAGCATCATAAATTTGTTTTAATGAAATTTCCTCTTTTATTAAGGTAGACTCTTCTGTGGTTTTCTCCACTACTACAACACATTTCTTCAATATTTTGTATTGCTTTGTCTCCATGGAGGAAGTAGGTTCACTGCTAGAACCTCTTTTCTTTGAATCCCTAACTCTTGGATGCTTTAATTGAAGCTCAATCAATTTCAAACTTCTATCCATCACTCTTTGTGATATTTTATGGATATTAGTCTCCTCATTCTTTTCCAAATTGATGGGTTCCAAATCCTTAGTGGCTACTTTATCTATATCATATATGGGATCAAGTGTGATCCCATCATCATTAGTTCCTTAAATAATATCCATTTTAACCTCAAAATCTCTCATCTGGGGAATTGTTAATCTTTCATACCCCATTTTTATCACTTCAAATTGATCCTAAAGGTTGGCCCAAAAGTCCTCAAGAAGTGGTTGATGATGGGGAAACTGAGAAGCTCACAACCCATACATTTTTATTATTGGATCAAAGAATTTCATGTAAGTGTGTTGCTAGAAATTCAAAGCTTGAAATTCTTTTGTTGTTGTTTTATCCATTATTGAAGGGGATCAAGAATAAAATCCCAATTGCAAACTCCATTAAGACCTATCTATCATCACAACACCTTGGTAGTTTAGGAGGGTGACCATCATAACCAAGCAATCTAAAATAAATGGACTTCGGGTATTGAATAAACCAATATCCCCATTCTTGGATGAATTTGATAGCCTCTCGTGACAATCTGAAATGAATGTCACATGTTAGTTGATTGATAACAACATACAAAAATGCACCATTGACTCTTTTGAAATGTTTTTTTGCTTCCTTAAGCTACAGTTGGTCATAATGTTCTCAAACATTCTTTTGATCTAGGCCATCATCCATTGACCCTTTAGTGTTTAGCCTAGGAAACTATCCCATCCTTGCAACATAGTACATGACATATGTAGACATATGAAATGTCTTAGTTTATGTTACTTTCAACAGTTGGTTGTGTATATTATTAGAGATTATTTGTCCCCAATCTAGAAATTACCTCCCTTCTAAAATTGGTTGGATGAATGGGAACATCCAATGCTCAAAAAAATGAGTATTTTGTTTTCCAAATACCCTGTCCAACAATGTAATCATGTCCCCTATATCTTCATAAAAATTAGACCTCTTGGGATTTGATGACAACTTCTTCACTAACCTCTTTTCTATCTTAAACCATTTTTTATTAATTAAATTCTTGGTTCCTTCCATGTCCTTTTCCAAAATATCAAGTGCTTGATCCTCAGTCATGATCTTGAGATTGGGATAAGGAGGAGGGTTAAAAACGTGTCTAATCATTTTGGGGTAAGATGAATTATTACATTGCCTTGTGCATCAATGCACTGCCTTTGAATAGGATTGTATGTTTGTGCAACAGTTAGTATAAACTCAAGACATTGTACAACAATTAAAAAAATAGCTACATGAGCTAGCCCAGACTCTACAATCCTCCTTTCCCTTGGGGAAGCATCCTCTAAAAAGGTATATGTACGAAACTGCTCCATATCAATGTGCCCCACTAGTGTATTAGTTATGTTCATGAATTCAGACTCAAACTTAGATGGTACTGGGTTACCTTGGAACTTTACTTCATTGTGAGAGACACTTGTTCCAATTTTAACCTCTTTGGCCTTGTTCCCTTTGATGTTCCTTTAGTGGGCACCTCTTCCTTTGAGTCAAACATTTGTTAGCTATCTTGCACTATTGAAAATTATCACATAAAGAAAAGACATATGAAGAACAATTTAACACAAACATTCATTTTATATCAACATTAATTCAAGCTAAAGTCCCATCCAACAAGTTTTTTTAGCATCTTCAGGTTTCAAGTTCAAGATAGAACCAAGAACTTAATCATTTTAAGCACAAAATTGAACTCTATTAGAAGTTGGGATCGGGTCATGACTCAACACCCACAACCATAATGGTAAACAAGTTAAGTGTCAATCCACAGTTTGATCTTGCAATGTGGTTAGGAGTTGGAATCAAGTCATGACTCGATAGCTATTATGAAATAACTTGCACAATAGAAGAATATGATATGAAATATGTTGCCAATACTTGACAATAACTGAGAATACCAAGCCACTTCGAGGGGGAAAACCTCCAAATATCTCTAATGAGAACACACTTCACAACTTGATGATGAAATAAGACACACAACCTCCTATATATACCTATTTATGCCTAGGATATCACCTAGGCTGACTTAGACACACCTATATAAGTCTTGTAATGTTGACCTAAACAACTAAATAACAATTTATTAATGATAATATGACTTAATAGAGAGTTAAGATAGCCACAAGCTAACTATTCATAACCTGATGTACACTAATATTAAGGGTGTAGCATGCCCCCCTTGTTCAAAGAAGGATTGTCCTCAATCCTAATCAAGTTTGGATTCTTTTGAATGAACTCCTCATCCTCCCATGTGGCATCTTCAACTAGAAAATTCTTCCATTGGATGAGATACTCAGTGAGAGTTCTATTCCTCAGCTTCATGTTTATTTGACGAATGCACTCCGGTTCCAAAATGATTCTTCCTTCTTCATCAAGCTCTGGTAGTGTTTTTTGAGTGGGAATATTAGGCCCAATTACCTTCTTCAAACAGGAAACATGAAAAACTAGATGTATCTTTGTTGTTGGTGGCAACTCTAGCTTGTAGGAAACACTACCGATCTTTTGCATGATTTGGTATGGACCATAATACCATAGAGACAACTTATTATTCTTTTTTTGTTTCTTTAGTGATATTTTCTTATAAGGATGAAATCTCAAGAAGACCCAATCCCCAACTTCAAAACTTCTTTCACTACAATGTTGGTTTGCCTATTGTTTCATTCGATTTTTGAGCCATGGTTTGTTGTTGATGAATCGAGTGGTCTTCTACTTCCTAAACTCTTGGTGACACCTTTATTGATGATGTGATGGAAGGAGGATGATATCCATAAAGTTCCAAAAATGGAGACATTTTTTATGAGCTATGAAAAGAAGTGTTATACCACAATTTTGCAAGTGGTAGCCAATCTACCCATTGAACCTATTTCTCTGAAGTGAAACAATGCAGATATCCTTCCAAACACTTATTAACAACCTTAGTTTTCCCATCTGATTGAGGGTGGTATGAAGAGTTATGAGCCAATTGAGTACCCAAAAATGAGAATAAATCTTTCCAAAAGTGACTAGTGAAGATAGAATCACAATCACTAACAATAACCTTAGGTGTACCATGTAGATTTTGAATATTCTCCAAAAAATATTTTTCCACTGCACTTGTAAAAGGATGTGATAATGCAATGAAATGTGCATATTTAGTGAGGCGATCAACTACTACCATGATGACATTATGACCTTTAGATTTGGGAAGCCCTGTGATGAAGTCCATGGATACCTCTTCCCAACATTAGCTAGGAATAGATAAGGGTTGCAAGAGACCTGGTGTCTTAATTGTCTCTCCTTTATTCCTTTGAAAAACCAAACATTCAACCACAAATTTTTGAACATCACCTTTTAGCCCTTCCCAAAAAAAAATTGCTTGACTCGATGATATGTCTTCAAAAATCTTGAATGACCACCCACTGGAGACTCATGCAACTCTGTGAGAATCTTGTGTTTAAGAGTGGAATTCTTGCAAAGATACAAACACTCTTTATACCAAAGAGTATCTCCCTTCCAACAAAACTTATCTGAACTAATATGATCACTTTTTAATTGTTCGATGAGATTACTTGTCGCAACATCATTTTTCCACTCTGCTTTGGCTTCCTCAACCCAATTTTCTTGTAATATTGAAAGGGCACACAATAAGGCTTCATCTTTCTCATCCTTCCTTGAAAGTGCATCTACTACAATATTTTCTTTCCATTTCTTATATACAATCTCAAAGTCATATCCTAACATCTTAGTGACCCATTTTTGTTGCTCTTCAAAATATAGTCTTTGTTCCAAAAAATATTTTAGGCTATCATGATCTGTCTTAACCTTGAAGTTTCTACCCAATAGATAAGGCCTCCATTGTTTAACTACATGGAGGATTTCTAGCATTTCCTTCTCATAAATAGGTTTTAGTTGATTCTTACCCTTTAATTGATGACTCTCAAAAGCAATTGGTAGACCTTCTTGAATGAGCACTGCTCCTATCCCATTTCCAGAAGCATCGCATTCCACAATGAATTCCTTGGTGAAGTTAGGAGTGGCAAGAACTGGAGTTGTACACATAGCCTCCTTCAATCTCTCAAATGTTGTATTGGAAAACTCGTTCAAATGAAAAGAATCCTTCTTCAATAGAGTGGTGAGAGGAGCTGCTATACGACCATAATTCTTCACAAATCTTCTATAGTACCCTGTCAATCCCAAGAAACCCCTCAATTTCTTAATGGTTTTTGGAATAGGTCATTCCATGATAGCCTTAATTTTGTTAGGGTCCACCTTTACACCTTCATGTGAAACTATGTGTCCCAAATACTCCACCTCCATAAGACCAAAAGCACACTTGGATGGCTTAGCATAGAGTTTATGATCTTCAAGTATTTGTAATGCTTGATCCACATGTTGCAAATGTTCTTCCCAAGACTTGCTATAAATCAATATATCATCAAATAATACTAACAAAAACTTTCTCAAGAACTTCTTAAAAAAGGAATTCATCAAGCTTTGGAATGTAGATGGTGCATTGGTAAGACCAAATGGCATCACCAAAAATTCATAATGACCCTCATGAGTCCAAAATGCTATCTTACAAATATCTTCCTTCTTAATCCGAATTTGGTGATAACCAGATCTAAGATCTAACTTGGTACAATACATAGCTCCATTCAATTCATCTAGCAAATCATCAATGACTGGAATAGGAAACTTATCTTTAATGGTGTACATGTTGAGCACTCTATAATCTGGACACATATGCCAAGTATCATCCTTCTTACGTACCATCATCCCAGGTGAGGAGTAAGCACTTTGCCTATGCCTGATAATTCCTGCCTCTAGCATCTCCTCAACATTTTTTTCTATCTCACTCTTTTGTATGTGTGGATACTTGTAAGGCCTGATGTTCGGTGGTTGGCTCCTTGGGACTAACTATATGGAATGATCATGATCCCTTTTAGGAGGAAGTTCTTTAGGCATATCTCCAAGAACAACTCAGTGATGATCAATTATAGCTTGTAAATCTAGACGAGTAGGAGTATTAGATTGAGAGACTTCTAATGAACATAGCTGGGCCACAAATCCATCCACGCCTTTCTTAAGAAACTTTTACATTTGATGAGAGCTTACCATTTGTGGGGATTTTTCCTTCAACCTCCTTAGCTCTACTACCCTTCCTTCTGATTGAAATATCATGAATAGTTCTTGGAAGTTCATCTCAATCGTTCCCAATGTAGTAAGCCATTGTACTCCCAAAACAATATCTGTCGCACCCATGGATATCACATACATTGGGGTATCAAGTTGATACTCTCTCATGGATAATTTAATGCTATGACACTTCCCTGAACAACTAACTGTACCACCATCTGTAATCAAAACCTGAAACTTTGGAGCTAGATATATAAATCAATTTAGATGAGTAGACAACTTTTTGTTGATGAAATTATGAGTACTACCTGAGTCGATCAACACTGTTACCTTCTGCTTCTTTAAGAACCCCACCACTTTGAGAGTTTGTGAAGTGCTGAAACTTGAGAGTGCATGACAAGAAATGATTGTTTGAGAATCATGTGATTCCTCATTTGAATCTCTTTCATCCTCTAGTATGGGTTCCTCCTCTTCTTCCTCAATTGGACCTTCAATATAGAACAATTTATTTTCACTACATTTATGTCCTCAACTGTATTTTCTATGACAATTGAAACACAACCCTTTTTATCCTTTCTCCTTAATTTTTTGTGGAGTCAACCTAGTAGGTTGTGTTGAATATCCTTTCTCTCTTGTCACATTAGCCCCTTGCTTCTTAGGAATCAAATACTTCTCCTCTACCCTGTGTGCTAAGATAAAAGACTCATTTATGGAGCTAGGGCTAAACATGTGTACTTCATGTTGAATGTGATCCTTGAGACCTCCCAAGAATAAATCATTCAAGTTTTCCTCCATAATTGTGTGCACTCTTTAGGATATATTTTGGAATTGCTGAATATAATCCTTAACTGATCATGTTTGTTGAAGTTTACCCAACTGGCTAAAGAAGTTGTCTGCCAGGCTATTGCTATATTGTGCTTGGAGTTCCTCCGTAAAAATTGAGCATGAGACGGTGAGCTCCTTTTTCCTTCAATGAGTGAAAATCCAATAATACCAAATGAATTGGTCTGGTTCTAGATATAGGGAAGCCATTGTGACCTTTTGTCCATTTGGGATTTGGTGTACTTCAAAAAAATTATCCATTTGGTTTATCCATGTTAGAGGATCCTTGCCATCAAACTTTTGCATATCCACCTTTGGAAATAAATTCCTAGATCCCATAGGAGTAGTAAAGCTTGTGTCAATGGTAGCTAACCTAGAATTTTCACCTTTGTTGCTTGATAACTCCTTTCTTGGTTCAGCCATGTAGGTGCTTAACATGTTTCGTATGTCTGATATATCTCCTCTTAGGTCATACATATCCATCTTCATTGAGGAAATTTATTCCTTGACCTTATTGATTTCCTCATTAGGAGTAATATCCTATATTGTTACCCCATCCTTATCATGAGCCTTTCCCAGAGTGACAACATTCCTTTTGCCCCTTATTGCAAGCCCTTTTATGATGGGAACCACTAATTTTGAAATAAATCACACAAATGAAACTTAAATTCTCTAAAATTTTTATTGTAATCTCCTTTAGTATTTCTTCAAAAACCCAATAAAATTAGACTCCAATTCAACAAGATGTGAGAGATATGCAGATTCCAAAACAATTGTGTAGACACCCTAATTCTGCAATAATTCACTTAATTATGCTCCAATTCTTCTAAAATATGGAGTGTAGCTTCTTTAATATGTTCTTCAAAAACCCTTTAAAAATTAGAAAAAAATTTGCCAAAATCTGAAAGATATGCTCTTCCCAAAATCACCTCCAAAATTAAGAAAAACCTTGCCTCTATGGTGCCAAGATCATGCTCTGATACCACTTGTTATGAAATAACTTGCACAATAGAAGAATATGATATGAAATATGCTGCCAATACTTGATAATAACTGAGAATAACAAGCCACTTCAAGGGGAAAAACCTCCAAATATCTCTAATGAGAACACACTTCACAACTTGATGATGAAATAAGACTCACAACCTCTTATATATACCTATTTATCCCTAGGATACCACCTAGCCCGACTTAGACATACCTATATAAGTCTTAGGTTGACCTAAACAACTAAATAACAATATACTAATGATAATATGACTTAATAGAGAGTTAAGATAGCCACAATCCGACTATTCATAACTTGATGTACACTAATATTAAGTGTCATGTAGCAATAGCTATACCTATGTTAAAGAAGAAGTTTAGTGCAATTTCATGGTTTGATCCCAATGTGTTTAGGAATTGGGATTGCGTCTTCACAAAGTAGCAACACTTTAACCAACAGATTCAATGAAGGGGTTTTGTTGAGTTATGATCCTAATCTTGAATTAGAAGTCAAGATCGGGTTATGATAATTTAGAAACAAAATCATAGTGATGAACAAGTGTAAGTAGCTTCCTGAGTTTTGATCTTGACAAGATATTGGAAATCAAGATCGGGACTTTGTAATGCACCAGAACTTAAATATGAAAGGTGAGAATAGGTCAGATTTGAACTATGATCCAGATGTTGAATCAGGGATTGGTATCAAGGTCTTGCTAGGTCATGGTACTTAATGATTTGGCCAAGGTTTGGTGTCGACCCAACTTTTGATCCCAATGGTAATGCAGGGATCGAAAATGAGACTTGGAATAGTACTTTGTCAAAACCTTTTAACATTCTATGGTGTCGATTTTGATACGCGATCATGATGGAACATCGAATGTTGGGATTGGACAAGTGAAGGAACATAGACTCAAACAATGGAAAACACTAAATGGAATTTTAATTCCTGACTCCAAAATAAATGCGAAAAGTGGGAATTTCACAACAAGAATAACGAAGGAAAAAATTCATGTAACAATATCTCCAAATTGTGTCTTCGGGATCAACTTATGGTTGGGACCAAGATTTTTGTTTAAAATGGTCAGAATTTCAAATTTATCATTTCAAACACCTTCTAACTCAATAGTACAACAAAACCCCAGAAAGGTAGGGCACAACAAGATGGACAATCCCATGAACGAAAAGAAAAGCAAACAATGCAAGAAAAAACAAATCACGCCCAACAAACCAAAGGGTTCAAGAATGGAGACAAATTGAAATGAAACAAACTAGGAGCAAGTGAGGAAAGAGAGAAAAAAATAGCAAAACACCCAAAGAAACAAAAAAAAATGAAAACAAGGAAAACACAAGAAAAACACCTACCTCCAAATGCAACCAAAAATTTTCGCAACACGACAACAAATTGAAGTGGCTCCTCAAACTCTAGCTTTCCATCACTCTCGCTCACCTCGTCAAATTGTATAAAGAAGAATGGACATAATTCAAGGAGCGGAAAAATAACAACTCATTCGCATGTGTGAATGGTTAAACATTAAATGTGGGTTGGTATGGCCTCAGGATTGGGGTGGACATCATAAATTTGGGGTTGCAAGAATGAAGATAACCGGGGGCTGGGATCAAGACATGGAATGAGAACAATCTTTCAAAAAGTGCAAAGTTCAGTCAATGATCTATAGTTTGAAACTTGACAAACATACAAGATGAAGTGAGAATTAGAATCGGGTCGAGAGATGAACCCAAAACCTCAAAAAGTTCTTAGTACAAGTCACGGTCCAAAGTCCAATCCCGAAAAACACAAAGAGAGTCGAAAGTCGAGATCAGGATGGAAACAAGAGCAAGAACTTGGAAAAGTTCTTGGTTCTGGTTCTTGCCTGATGTCCGATTTTGGCCTGTTGTCCGATTTTGACGCATACAAAATGCACAAGGAAAAAAGGCGGAAGTCAGGATTAGGACAAAAATAGGAACTTACACCCTAAAGGGAACAAACTAACAATTCCAATCCAAAACCTAACTGTAACACTCATAGAAAAAGACAAGTCAAAGCGCGGGGATCGAGATCAAACCATGGACATAAACTTATACTTAGGAAAGTAACAAGTGTTAGTTTTCCAATCTGAAACCTGAACTAGAAAAAAAAAGAAAACTAGGACTTAGGAGAAAAGAAAACAACTCCTAAGACCTGAACAAGAGGACCAAGGACAGATAGAACAAAAAGGGGGACCCATTTTGACCAAAACAAAAATGGGGTGGTTATGCAAGGCATAATAATTGGAAACTAGACTGGGAAAATGGTTTACCCATTTTCAAGATATTGAAGAATTCAATCACATAGAGCCTTTGGTTCATGAAAGTTATAAACTCAAGTATGATCAGTTACAACAAACAAGGTTGAGTTGGAACCTTGAAAACGTAAATCAGCAATAAAAAATTGGAATTTGAGTGTGTGCATGTATGGTGCATCTCTTTCCCTAAAGACTCTACCTATCCTTGAATAAATGTATTAAGATCCAAGCTACGCAAGGTGATCAATCCATTTTAACTTGATATCCCAAGCATTGCTCCGCTACTAGCCATGTGTCTATAGCCTCAACAGAGACACCTCTAGTTCTCTCGAAGCATTGATCTACTATCGACCAAGCATCCATTGCCTTGGTAGAGATACTTGAATTACCCTTATCATATTGATTTTTCCATCATTATGTTTTTGTTTTCTTTCTTTTGAATGGGCTTTACTTGGAGAAATTATTTTCTTATCTTTCCTCAATACTCATATGTAATAACTTGAAATTCGGATTGAGAGCTATAGTGGACCTCATGAAGGTGTTAAGGACTCAAATTTTTCACCTGAATAATGAATACAATCACCCTGAGACAAATAAGCCCTTATGAAAATATATGATCCTATCTAGAATAAGAAAGATTCAACTGTGGTTTGTGAGATCACTTACAATATACCTGTTTGTTCCTAACCTTTCAGAATTTTATTAAAATGGACATTAAACATAATTCTTGAAATGAAAGAGCTTGACAAACATACCTACGAATATGTAAAACAATTTCTCTGTCATAGTACCCTTAGTACACTTTGAATAACTACCCCTTCAATCCAAAATGGAGAAAATGAAGCTCCCTAGAAACAAAACAAAAACAAAAACAAACAACAACAATAAAAACAAAAAACAAAGGAAATGCAGAAAAACAAACAAACAAACCAAAAAATGAGAAAATAACTAATTACATATATATAATCAGACAGACAATCAAAACTTTAGGGGCCGAAATAATATTCTAGAAATTGTCCATCAATAGGAAATGAGATGGGTTCTCCTATTAAGGTGCTTAACCAAAAGGCATTCTCACCAAGAATTTAAGTGATATGATACATACCTAACTAGAGTCGGTCAAACTTTTGGTGATCACCCAAGTTCCTTTCCTTGGATTTGTCCCATACCAACATAAGGTTTGATATTCTGAAGGCTTTAATTTTGGTTCCTTTGTCAAACCAATGTTTGGCAACAACCTGGTGCTTGGAAAACTATTGTAAGGTAGCATCTCCCTATTCTTCTAGATTAAGTAAACTAGTTAATTGGACCTCTATCCTATCATAGTTAGAGTAAAACTCTTGCATAAACCGAAGGATATGTATATGTAGATGGATAGAAAATAATGAGTCTTGGCCATAGACTAACTTAAATTGTGAGTTTCCTAAGGCAGCTTTGATTCTAGTCCTATCTACCCATAAGAAAAATCTCAACTATGTGTGCCAATCCCTAGGATTACTCTCTAGCAACTTCTTAATTACCTCCAACAGATTTTTATTAGTAGATTCTACTATGCCATTACCCTATGGATAGTAATTAGAAGAATATTTCAAACAATTTTATGCTCATATGCCCATTGAATAAATTATGTAGAAGAAAAGGCAAGGCCATTATCACATACCAGGGCGAACGGTACTTTGAACCTAGTAATGAAATATTTTTTAAGGAATTTGATAATGACTTCAGTGGTACTATTCTTACAAGGTTGAGCTTCAATCCAATGTGTGCAACAATCCGTTGCATAAAAATAAACTTGTGACCTACAGATGAATTTAGATTAATCACCCCTACAAAATCTAATGCCCATTGGGAAAATGGTCTTACCTCGTATACTAGTTGTAGGGGCATCAGAGGATTTCATTCTCTAGATGTTGAAGTTTTACATGTATGACATGTTTTACCATGTCAATGAGCATCGCAGAACACATGGGTCCAATAATAACCCAATCTCAAAATTTGATGTGCCATGAAATCAGCTGAACCATGCCCAGTACCATGTCTTCCATGAAACTCAACAATAGCCTATTTTGCTTGGTACTGATCTAGGCAACACAAATATACACCTTCAAAATTTCTTATGTACAAAGCTCCTCTTTTGAGCATATAATGGGAACTCTTTTGTCTCAATGCTTTCCACTAAGTGGTACTCATTCCATCTATACATTTATTGCTCAACAACAAGAAGATCAAATCTGCTTACCAAGGTTCACCTGTGAATGATTACACTATATACTGTTGGTAAGTAATCTTGGTGTCAACATCAGCCATAGCCTTAGATAAGCCTTGTCCTAAGACTAGCTTCATTAGGTGAATTTCAAGGTAGAATTCCTGCAAAATTTCCATCCATTTTCCGCATCTTTCTCCCATCTCATTTTGCATTAGAAGGGAATTTAATGCAGGGTCCAGAACTATGGCGGTGATCTGACTAAAGAGAATGTAGTGTCAAAACTTCTTGACTACTCATACCAATGCGAAGGCATGTTTCTCCAAGGGTGGATATTGGATTTCAACATTCTTGAACATAGAACTCATAAATGCTATCAGCCTCTCGTCCCCTTCACCCTTTCGCTGTGTTAAAACAACAGTACATGAATGATTAGATGTGAAGGAATAAATGTAGAAAGGCATCAAATAATCAAGACTGGTTAGAATCGGTGCCTCTAAAATAGACTATTTGATTTGTGAGAAGGCAGAATTAGCCTCATTTCTCTTTTCAATCTTCGCATCCTTCTTCATCATTTCATTGAGGGGTTTGATGATGTCAACAAAAATAGTTATAAAATTTCTTACAAAATTTTTCTTCTTGAAGAAAGACCTCATTTCCTTTTTGCTACCTGGCATAGTCAGTTTCAAAATGGATTCCACTCTATTTGGGTTGATTGAAATTCCCCTTTTTGATATTATGTGGCCTAGTAATTTCCCTTCTGAAGCTCCAAACATACACTTCTTTGGATTAAGAGATATACCATAACTTATACATTTTCCAAGAACTTTTGGCAAATTTGCAGCATGGTCTTCCCTATTCTTGGAAAATACAGTTAGATTTTCCATGTAAATGGTAATACATTTACCTACCAAGTCCTTAAATGCCACATCCATTACACGCTGAAAGGTGGCTCCACATTGATAAGACCAAAGGGAATCCTCTGATAGGTAAATTTCCCCAACTTAGTAGTGAAGGTGGTCTTCATTCTATCTTTGTAATTAACCAACACCTTATTGTATCCTGAGTAGCCATCCTGGAATGACATCATCTGCAAGCCATTAACTATCTACAACATCTCATCTAGAGAAGGAAGTGGTAGTTATCTAAAGTTCTTTGATGCTTTGTTGAGGTTTCTAAAGTCAACACATAATCTAATTTCCCAACTCTTATTATGAATAGGGATGAGATTGGAAACCTAGGTGAAATTCCTTACTAGAAAACTTATTCTTGTTGAGAGTAGCTTTTGTACCTCTTTAAGAATCAGAGGTTCAATCAGGGCATTCGTTGAGTGTTGCTTTTGACAGAAGGGCTTCATTTCAAGTTTCAAGGGGGTAGTATGTATTATTACTAAAGTATCAAAGGTTTTCATATATTCATACCCCCAAGCAATTGTTGCAATATCTACTTTCAAAAATTTCAATATTTTATCTCAAATGTCTTGAGGGAATTTTTTTCCAATGAATGTATTTTTCTGTAGGCATGAATATGCCAAATTATATGATTTGTACTTCCCTCCATCACTATCTGTAGGTAATTTTTCATGGGCTCGAGGATCAAAATCGAAGATTCTTTCTAATGCTACCATTCCCTTGGGAATATTGTTCGTTTTTAGATTAATTATTATTTTTGCATCAATTTTTTTTGAATCCCAATCCCCCTAATCCCTTCCAGATTCATCAATAATTTTCTCCTCAAAGACATCTAAATTTTCCAAGAAGGTAAGTATATGTTGATCATCATCAAAAACCTAGAATTTTTGGACATTGTCTAGGATGGTTGGGATCGAGACTAATTCCACTGAGAATCTCTTCAACTTGGAATCTTGCATGGGTTCCAAGGTACTAGCAGCAACAACTAGTGCATATGGGTATGTGCAGGATCATGATGGGCCAAAAAGTGGCGATATGATGGGTATGTGTAGGGTATGTGGTTGACGGCTTTTTTTTTACCCAAAATTGATGAAACAAAAAGGGTTTTTAAGGGAGATTCTCAACTTTCCACCAATATAGGGTATGTGTAGGATCATGATGGGCCAAAAAGTGGTGATATGATGGGTATGTGGCTGAAGAATTTTTTTTACCTAAAATTGATGAAACGAAAAAGGGTTTTTAAAGGAGATTCTCAACTTTCCACCAATATAAATTATGCTTTACTTTGAATTTAAAAAATAATTATTATTCATTTTCTATTTGAATTATGACTAAAATATTAATTGATAGGCTAATTGAAAAACATCTATAGATTTCAAATGATATCACATTTTTTGAATCCAAACATGCATCACATTCTATGCTTCATACTATAGGATTAAAAAAAAAATTGAATTTCATGAAGTTTTGACCAAGTTAAGGTGGTGAGACATACAAGATTTTATATTTTTTAAAAGTTGTAATAAAAAATTCATAATTAATTATTTACTAAAAAAAATTACAAAAAAATATGCATCACATCCGAACATGAGTCCTCTACTTATATCTAAAATATTATTAAAAAATATTATCATTTTATTGTGGTTAGGGTGGTCAGAAAAATACCTACTTATTTTTTCCCTGAAATTTAAGTACTACTGCATTGAAATTTCAAAATTTCACCAAATATATATTTAAAAAAAAAACTAAACCTAGTAGTTTAGAAACTACATTCAATTTTCTACAGATTCTATTTTTACCTATTTTTGAAATAATATTGATAACTTATTCAATTTTTTACGTCAAGTTTCCTAACTCTAATTTTTCTAAATTTTTGCTACTTAAGGATCTATTTTTCCCATGATGATCCTACACATACCCATAAATTATGCTTTACTTTGAATTTAATAAATAATTATTAATCATTTTCTATTTGAATTATGACTAAAGTCTTGATTGATAGGTTGATTGAAAAACATCTATAGCTTTCAAATAGTATCACACTTTTTGAATTTGAAACATGCATCAAATTCTATGCTTATACTATAGGATTAAAAAAAGAAAAATTGAATTTCATGAAGTTTTGACCAAGTTAAGGTGGTAGGACATATAAGTTTTTATATTTTTAAAAATTGTAATAAAAAATCATAATTAATTATTTACTTGGAAAAAAATTACAAAAAATATGCATCACATTGAGACATGAGTCCTCTACTTATATCTAAAATCTTATAAAAATATTATCATTTAATTGTGGTTAGGGTTGTCGGATAGACACCTACTTTTTTCCTCTAAAATTTAAGTACTATTGCATTGAAGTTTCAAAATTTCACTAAATAGATTTTAAAAAAAAAACCCTAGTAGTTTAGAAACTATATTCAATTTGCTACAGTTATATTCTTACATATTTTTGAAATAATATAGATAACTTATTCAAATTTTTACGTCAAGTTTCCTAACTCTGATTTTTCTGAATTTTTTGCCACTTAAGGGTCTGTTTTTTCCATGATGATCCTGCACATACCTATATGCAATCTTGTTATCTTCCTTGGGAATCAAATTGATTCCAAAAGCATCAAAATATTCTATTAAATTCCATATCGTGTTCCTATACCCATCCAATCTCTTATTATGGCATGTGTATTAGTTGTGAACCTGTTTAACAATTACCTAAAAATCTCCTATGACTGTCAGAGTTGTAACTTTCTTCTAATGTGCAAACATTAGTCCTCTAGTAAGTGATTCGTACTATGCAATGTTGTTAATGCAGCCAAATTGCAACCTGTAAGAATCAAAATAAGTTTTCCCTTTCGAGTTTGTTAGTTCAACTCTAGTTCCACTCCCTTTTTTAGACTTGGAACCATGAAATTTGAGGGTCCACAGTTGATCCTTGGATGGTATTTATTTCTTCAAGTCAATTATGGGTGATTGTTAGTGAGAAATAGGTGGCGGATCAGATTGGTTCAAGGTATCAAGATCGGGAGACTATTGTAAATGAGGACTATCAGGACTTTTACTAAGATTTAAAACATGTGCAGAAACTATTTCCTGCACCTCATCTTGATTAACAATTTTACACTTGGTTATCTTTGTGAGCAACCCCTTGGGAATTGTAAGGTTAGCAGGGGCAGGTGTGTTAGACAATTATTAAGATTCCCTAGTCTTATTTTGTAGATCAAAAAATAGGATCTAGGTCTATCCATTTTGGGGGGAGACTTCTTCCTAGGTACTATTGGTCCTTGTCAAACTAGTTATGTCTCTAGCCTCAAATGGAAACTGATTCAGAGATGCTTTGGGGTGGTGTTCATAGGTATCTCTCGACTAACAAACATGGTTCAAAATGCCTATACAAGGTTGACATGTTAGCTCAGAATTTTTTTGGTAATGGACCCTACACCAGTTCGAGAGTAAAAAACTCCATAAATCAACCTCCTCTCCCAAAACCAGCCTATCTTGTTGTAATTTTTTGATTAAAACCTACTAGTTGGCAGTGGTCATAGGGTCATTACACTCTAAAGGGTGTGGGAAATCAAGGTCAAATACTAAAAAGTTCAATATTTCTTCCCTCTTATACAATCCTATCTTAGTTTCAAAATAGGCTACTTTGTTAGAGTAGTCATACTCTATGATCAT
This sequence comes from Sequoia sempervirens, assembly GCA_007258455.2. Lineage (NCBI taxonomy): Eukaryota > Viridiplantae > Streptophyta > Pinopsida > Cupressales > Cupressaceae > Sequoia > Sequoia sempervirens. The sequence goes on along the minus strand of VDFB02047144.1, from coordinate 23,928,855 downwards.
ATGCTTCAAATGGGGTTCACTTTTGATCCTAATCTAAGTTGCTACCTCTTTCCATGGAAGCCTCATGTGCAATAAATCTAGGGAGAGATAACCTCTAAGGCTTTTCATCAAGTCCCTGCTTAAGAGCATGCCATACGTTTCAGGGATACCAACAACTTGAATATCCATATAATTCTAGATTTGTGGGTTTGATCCAATCCACACATGCACATTTTTTAGTTCCCCAATGACATTAACCTCAATTTTATCTAACTGTATCACTTTCTTATGAGTTGAATTGGGCTCAAACCCATTTTTTTGCAAATAGACAAAGGCATAACATTATTTGAGGCTCTAGAATCCAAAAGAAAATTATGTGGATTCTTTCCGAAGATTCTTAGAATTAAAAAGAATGGTGCTATTCTTGTCTCAGCATTCATGTCGATAGCGAGAGTCACCTTATTTTTTCCTTTCAACTGATTTGCCTCTTCCAAAGCCCTCAACACAATGTCGTATTGGGTGGGGCACCACTTTAGAATGTTAAAGAATGATAGAGAGGTCTTTTGTTTTTGTATTTATGAAATGAAATCAAATTCTACGTTATCATTGGTCTGATATACAGGAATGAATGCATAATTACCTCTATTTAGAAACTCTAGTGGGCCTTTTAGTGGAGGTGGATTGTTTTCAATGTTTTGATTGGGTGGAACCATATTGTTGGGAGGGGAAAATGACTTGGTGAATGGCCCCTTGTTCTGTTTTCTCAAAAAATGGCCTCCTTTGGTTTCGAAAGTCTGAGCATCATATGTATATGCTTCTAGTTCATTTTCCTCTTTCCTAGGGAAGGGTGATCCCTCATCATAGGTCTCAAAATTCATGGTTGTATCAACACATCCACCACCTTTGTTGGGAGTACCCTACAATGGTTGGGAATCATCTTGTGCAATCTTAACCATTTTTTCCATCTCTGGGCAATTAACCTCAGAATGCATTGCAATCTCATGCAATCTTCACCAATTAGTTATGAAGTTAAGATTTGTAATGCTTGCAGTGTGTGGTTTATCTTCATTGGATTGATAGTTATGGGGAACTCCCCCATTTTTTGGTCCAGTATTCCATTTCCTATTGTTATTGGGTCTCTGGTTATATCCTCTATTTTGGTTCTAATAGTTTTGGTTTGGGAAGTTTTGATTCTGAAAATTCCTTTCATCCTAGTTAGAATTCTAGTTGGAGTAGTTATTTTGATTGGAATACCCTCCCTAATTTCGGTAATTGTGATTTTGTTTTTGGTTTTAAGTGGGGTTAAATTTGAATTGTGCCATCTCATTGGTCACTTGGGATAAAGTTTTCTTTAAATTTTATAACTTTGTTGTCAAATGAGCAGTATGCTCACTTTCTACAATAGTTACAGCCGATGGGTGAGTCATGGTGTTAAACCCTCCAACATGATTATGAAAATTCTGAGTTTGATGGGAGGAATCTAAAGTCTCACCATTAACCCATGGTTGTGGGGGTGGAGGTTGTAACTTAGACAAAGGTCGATAGGAAGAGTGGGACATCCCTAGGAATGTATTAAACAAAGGGGTCGGATTAGGCATCTAAGGATATTCTAGGGGAGGGAAAACCCCTCCTAAACCACTTGATTGTGAACTTATCTGCTATTGTAGTTTGATGGCCAGGTGATATATTTAGATAGGGAATCAATGTCTGGTTCCAAGTAGGTTCTTTGCAGAAATAAGCTAATCAATGGATCTATGGAGCTTTTAGATATTCCTAGATGGCAATGTTCTTAGCCACAAAATACAGTTCTTGTAACCACCTGTATATCCTTTGGAATTGTGTGTTAAACAAAGGAAATGGTTCATTACAAAATATTTAATAAAGAGTGAATTATATTTAATTCACATATGAAAATGCATACATATAGAATTCAATCTAATTTAATGTACCTTCATGTACATGGTTTCTTCCTTATTGTGGAAAATTGGTGGTATAAGATGGCGAGGTCGACATAGACCCGGAATTGGTTGATAAAATCATCTTCCAAATTTGTCCAACTTAGGATGGATCTAGTAGGAAGGTTTAGATACCAATTGTAGGCCATATCTCCAAGTGAATAGGGGAATAGTCTACATGCAACGTCATAATTGGCTATTTGAGCCCGAGTACATGAATCTTTGAATGCCTATATGTGCTCTTGAACACTTTGTGACTCTCCATGGTCATGCCTAGGGCAGAATTTCTCTAGATTCTTAGGCATTTCATGTATGCCACCAAGAATAGTTCTTAGTGGTGAAGGATGATTCACAAAGAATTCCATGGGTGGTGGTGGATTTGGTTGTGCCAGTTGTGGTATTGGTGGAAATCTGGGTGGAGTAAGTGGTGGTGTTAATGGTGGCGGGATCAAAACCGTACGGGCCATGGGTCTAATCGAGGTTTGGAGTTTAACAAATGGTACTAGTGGATTAGTACTAGATCTAAGAACTTTTTCAAACCTATCTAGTGAAAAGGATCCAATTCACTCCAGTTTGTCCCTTTGTTCCCTCCTTCTAGCACTAGTTTTTTTGATGGTCAAAAGTAACACAACAACATTAAAACATAATATCTCAACATTATTTCTCTTGAAAAAGGAAAATGATCTAAAACCACCTATCTTCCAAGGTCTTTGTAGCTGGTTCTCAACTATGTTGTTATCCTTCAATGGTCCATGTAACCATAATATTCAAGGGGCCTGTTTGTAAATGAGTACAAACTAATTTAACATTTGGGGGGTATAAATAAACAACAAAAGATAGATCAAAGCCAAGGAGAGCAAAGCATGAACACAAATTTCTTTTAATTGAGACATACAATTCTTATAATGAGCACTTTCCTAAATAACCAAAACTATAGAACAATATAATTTATGAAATAATCCATACTAGTGCATCCATTCACAATGCATATTTAGAGCATACAACCATTCATCATCACTTTTTTTTAAACCTTTTCAATAACAAAATACCACAAGCTCATTAGCAAAATTAACAGATCAATAAATATCATCCACAAATAATGCAATAAAATGGTTTCAAATTCAGAGTCTTCTATTGATTTCCATCAAATAAGAAACATTTATGCACAACAAGATGCACTAGCTTACAAATGACCATTGTTTATTAGCATCATCGTTAATCTAACAAAATTTTGAAAATAAAATTTCTTGTATTAAAGAAACTACAAAGGTGTTTGAGTATCTTGCATAAAACCTATAAAAATTGTAAACTATATCTAATCCTTTAGATAGCCAATCTGACTTCAATCATCTAAACTTTACAATGAGGAGAGAATTCTAAAATATAGACAAAATTAGCACTAATTTCTCTTATCAAAATTAAGATCCATAATCTGGGGCCCAGATCCACAATTATAGGGACACCCAGTTAACTCCAAGTGTTTCTTTGCTGAAATTGTAGGTGTTGAAAGGTATGCCCTGTATCTATTTAGCCAAAATATGATTGAGAGTTTTGACTTCAATATCTGCTAATCAACATGCCCAACTTTTGACTCACCAAAACTTATTTAGAGTCTTCTATCTGCTCAAAAACTAACATGGAAATGTTGTTGTCCAAAAAGGTACCTGACCTACTTGTCCTCCTCATGAGGAATCCCGTGATGCTCATCATAATTGGAGAAAATATGCTTAAACTTTGAGTCTTCAAATTTCTTCTCTACTTTAGCAACAATTTCCCTCAATTGACCAATGTCCGTCATTGCCCATCGCATGTCACATATGATGTCTAGCAACTCTTATCCATGAGTGCTAACTTAGCAGTATCTCCTTCATTATTTTATCAAGTCTTACCCCCCAAGCATCTTTAATTCCCCCTGATGATTCAAGTCTTTGATCCAGAGGTAAATTTTTATCAATGATTTTTGCAATAATATCTACAAAGATGCCTTCTTGTTCCCATATTTCATGAATTCCCTTGAGCATGGCTATTCTTTGTTCAATGAGATTCCACATTTGAAAATAGACACATTAATAGACTTTGAAATATATTCAGGGCCCTCATCACCCAAAATTTGTGACTAGACCAACTCTTCATAAAAAAATTTAGCAATCACCTTTGGCTTTTCCAAGCACTTCCTGAGCTTCTCTTCCTCTTCCCACCATTTCCTTATAGACTCTTCTATTATTTTAACCAAATCAAGGCATGCATAATAGTTCTTAAAGCCTTCATCCATATGCTCATCCATATCAGACTTGAAAACATTAAACCAGTTATCAAACCATGTGACCTTTTTAATTTCACTCAACCCATCCACCTCCTTGTAGCTCACCAAAACAGGGATCTCTGATGGTGTGGACTTTTTAGGAGTGGATGAAATTAACTCCATAAAATATTTCATCTTTCCCACTTGAGCCTTAAGCTAATCTTTAGCTTTCTTATCTTTGATTAACCTTGACTTGGTGGTGGTGGAAACAATATTGATCAGGTTTATCTATTGGTTTTTTGTATGTTTTCCCAAGTTGACAATACTTATCTGATAATCCTCATCCTATAATACCCTATCATCCTTATCAACAATAGTGGTAGCAATTTCAGCTATCAAATCTCCCTTATCAATCAACTTTGTGGAATGCACAGTACGAGGTTTATTCCTTTATTTCACTTTGTCAATCTCCACTACCATCTCATCCCATGTCACTAGTTGAGCTTGCACTTGCTGCCTCTTTTCTAGATTCAGCTTGAGCCAAGTAGGAGAAAATGGCTAAGTAGCGACTCATTGAACATTGGTAGGTGTCAAGGATGGAGGTGTAGAAGAAATTACCTCAACGGTTTGTTGAGAAGAAGCCTTTTTTTGATCCTCTTGCTCTTTCTGTAACTGTTCCTACTCCATTCTCTCATTTTTGGCTCTAATCTCTTAGATATCTTCTTCATTTCTTCCTCTCTCCTTGCAACCTCTTCTTCATCTTTCAACCTTTATTCCAATTCTCTTGCATGGAGTTCCTCTTCTGCAACCTTTTCCTACTCAACTTTTCTTTGGTGCTCCAATTCATGTTCAAGAGCCTCTTCTTTAGCTTTCTTTCATGCCTCAACAACTTGCTTCTCTCAGGCTAGCTCTTCAATTTTCCTTTTCTATTCTTCTTCTTCTTGAGCTGACTATTCAACAACTAATCTTTGGGAACTTTCCATTAATTCCTCCTATTCTTTTTCAATCAAAACTTCATTTAGCTCCAATTCTTCACCATGTAGGCTTTTAGGCTCAAACCTTGTTTCTTCTTCTCCCGGTTCCTTCTCAACCTTCTTTAAATATTCCCCCCATTTAGGTCTTTCTCCTTCCTGAGATGGAGTTCTTATGGAGTCTAAAGAAATAGGTGATTCTATTACATCAATCACAAGGGGCCTCTCCTCTTCAACGATTGTTGCTCCTAATGTTGATGGCATGGTAGGAGTGGTTTCCTCAGTTTGTGTAGGGACAACAGAATTTCCTTCTTTAGAAAATTCTTCCCTAGGATGTACAACAGCTAAGGGTGTGGCACCAAAACCTAAAGTAACCCCAGTAGCAACTGCCTTATAAGTAACTTTTTCTTTTCGTAAAACATCATCAATTTGTTGTAATGAAATTTCCTCTTCTATTGAGGCATGCTCTTTTGTGGTTGTCTCCACAACTGTAACACCTTTCTTCAATCTTTTGTATAGCTTTGTCTCCGTGGATGAAGTAGGTTCACTGCTAGAACCTCTTTTCTTTGAATCCCTAACTTTTTGTTGCTTTAACTAAAGCTCAATCCATTTCAAACTTTTGTCCAACAGTCCCCATGATATTTTACAAATCTTAGTTTCCTCTTTTTCTGGTCAATTGATGGGTTTCAAATCTTTAGTGGCCACTTTATCTATATCATATCTAGGATCAAGTGTGATGCCATCATCAGTAGTTCATGTAGGAATATCCATTTTAACCTCAAAATCTCTCATCTAGGGAATTTTTAATCTTTCATACCCCCTTTTTATCACTTCAAACTGTTCTTGAAGGTTGGCCCAAAAGTCCTTGAGAAGTGGCTAATGATCAATGGGGAAACTAAGAAACATACAACCCATACTTTTTTCTCCTTGGATCAAAGAATTTCCTATTAGTGTACTACTAGAAATTGAGAGTCTAAAATTCTTTTGTTTTTGTTTTAGCCATTATTGAAGATGAACAAGAATAAAATTCCAATTGCATTGGGAAATAATGACAAACAGTCTTATGGTTTGTGGAAAATTTAGAATTTACATCGACAGCCTATCAAGCAAACTCCATTAAGACCCATCTATCACCACAACACCTTGGAAATTTAAAAGGGTGGCCATCATAACCAAATAATCTGAAATAAGTGGACTTGGGGTATTGAATAAACCAATATCCCCATTCTTGGATGAATTTGATAGCCTCTCGTGACAATCTAAAACCAATGTCACCTATTAGCTAATAGATAACAACATACAAAAATGCACATCGTTGACTCTTTTAAAAAAAAAATTGCTTCTTTAAGCTCTAGTTGGTCATAATGTTCCTAGACTTTCTTTTGATTTGGGCCATCATCCATTGACCCTTTAGTGTTCAGCCCAGGAAACTATCCCATCCTTGCAACACAATACATGACATATGAAGACATGTAAAATGTCTTGGTTTGTGTTACTTTTAGCAGTTGGTTATGTATATTATCAAAGATTATTTGTCCCCAATCTAGAAATTGCTTCCCTTCCAGAATCATTTGGATGAATGGGAACATCCAATGCTCAAAAACACAAGAATTTTGTTTGCCAAATACCCTGTCCAACAATGCAATCATGTCCCCTACATCTTCATAAAAATCAGACCTCTTGGGATTTGATGACAACTTCTTCACTAACTTCTTTTGTGTCTTAAACCACTTTTTATTAATTAACTTCTTGTTTCCTTCCACGTCCTTTTCCTGGATATCAAGTGCTTGATCCTCGGTCATGATATTGAAATTGGGATAAGGAGGAGGGTCAAAAATGTGTCTAATCATTGCTAGGGTTAGATCAATTATTACATTTCCTTGCGCATCAATGCACTGCCTTTGAATAGGATTGTATGTTTGTGTAATAGTTAGAATAAACTCAGGACACTGTACAACAATAGGAAAATTGGCTACATGAGCTATCCCAGACTCTACAATCCTTCTTACCCTTGGGGAAACATCCTCTAAAAAGGTATATGTACAAAATTGCTCCAAATCAATGTGCCCCACTAGTGTATCCATGATGTTCATGACTTCAAACCTGAACTTAGATGGTAATGGGTTACCTTGGAACTTATACTTCATTGTGAGAGGCACTTGTTCAGGTTTTAACCTCTTTGGCCTTGTTCCCTTTGATGTTCCTTTAGTGGGAACCTCTTCCTCTGAGTAAGAAATTTGTTAATTATCCTACACTATTGAAAATTATTAGATAAAGAAAAGACATATGAAGAACAATTTAACACAAGAATTCATATTATATTAGCATTAATTCAAGCTAAAGTCCCATCCAACAAGTTTTTTTAGCATATTCGAGTTTCAGCTTCAAGACAGAACCAAAAACTTAACCATTTTAAGCACAAAATTGAACTTTATTAGAAGTCAAGATCCTGCAACATGGTAAACAAGTTCAGTGTCAATCCTCAGTCCAATCTTGCAATGTGGTCGATAGATAGAATCGAGTCATGACTCAATAGCTATACCCATGTTAATGAAGAAGTTTAGTGCAATTACATGGTTAGATCCTGTTGTGTTTGGCAATTAGGATCAAGTCTTTAACAAGTAGCAACACTTTAACCCACAGATTCATTAAAGGGGTTTTGCTAAGTTCTAATCCTAATCTTGAATCAAAAATTGGGATTGGGTTATGATTCAAAACCAAACCTACAGTGATGAACAATTGTAAGTAGCTTCCCGAGTTTCTATCTCGACAAGATATCAAAAATCAGGATCAAGACTTCGTAATACACTAGACCTTAAATATGCAAGGTGAGAATGGGTCAGATCCAATTTGTGATCCTAATGTTGAATTGGGGATCAAGATCGAGGTTTTTCCAAGTCATGGTAGTTAATGATGTGTCCAATGTTTAGTGTCGACCCGATGTCCGATCCCAATGGTAATGTGGGGATTGGAATCAAGACTTGGAATAGTACTTTATCAAAACCTTTTAACATTCTATGGTGTCGATTCCAATACTTGATCCAAATGGAACATCAGAAGTCAGGATCAAACAAGTGAAGGAACATCGAATCAAGCACTGGAAAAACCCTAAGTGGAGTTTTGATTCCTGATTTTGAAATACATGCAAGAATTGGGAGTCGCAAAACAACAATAATGAGGGAAAAAATTCATGTAACAATATCTCCAAATTATGCCTTTAGGATCGGATTGTGGTTGGGACCAATATTTTTGTTTAAAATAGTCAAAATTTCAAATGTATCATTTCAAACACCTTTCAGCCTAATGGTACAACAAAACCCTAGAAAGCTAGGGCACAACAAGATGGAAAATCCCACAAAAAGAAAGCAAAGAAAACAATGCAAGAACAAGAAAAACAAGCCCAATGAACCAAAGAGTTCAAGAATGGAGAAAAATTGAAACAAAACAAACTAGGAGCAAGTGGGGAAAGAGAGAAAAAACAACAAAATACCCAAAGCAATGCAGAAAAAATGAAAAAAAAGGAAGGAAAATGCAAGCAAAACACCTACCTCCAAATGTAACCAAGAATTATGATAGCACGACGAAAAATTGAAGCGCTTCCTCAAACCCTAGCTTAACATGACTCACTCACTTTGTCAAACTATACAAGGAAGAATGGATGGAACTTGAGGAGTGGTAGAATAAAAAATCATTCATGTATGTGAGCAGTTAAACATTAAATGTGGCTTATTCGAGCCTCAGGATCAAGGTGGATGTCATAAATGTAGAATTGCAAGAACAAAGATAAGCAAGGGTCGGGATCCAAACATGGAATGAGACTAATATTTCAAAAAGTACAAATTTCAATCAATGGTTTTTGGTCTAAATCTTGACAAACATACATAAGGCGAAGCAGACATCAAAATCGGGTCGAGAGATGAACCCAAAAACTTAAAAATTTCTTAGTGCAAGTCACAGTCTAAAGTCCAATCCTGAAAAACACAAAGAGAGTTGGAAGTAGGGATCGGGATTGAAACAGGAACAAGAACTTTGAAAAGTTCTTGGTTCTAGTTCTGACTTGATGTCCAATTCTGAAGCGAGCAAAACACACAAGGCAATAAGGTGGAAGTCGGGATTGGGACAAAAATAAGAACTTAGACCCTAAAGGGTGCAAAGCAACAGTTTCGATCTGAAACCCAACTCTGACACACAAAGAAAAAGACAAGGCAAGGTGTGGGGATTAGGATTTGAACATGGACATAAAATTATACTTTGGAAAGTAACAAGTGTCAGTTCCAGTCTGAAACCCGATCCTAATAAGCAAAGAAAACTAGGACTTAGGAGAAAAAGAAATAACCCCTAAGACCCAAACAAGAACACCAAGGACAAATGAAATAGAAAGGGGGATCCATTTTGACCAAAAAAAAATGTGGTGGTTATGCAAGTAATAGGAGTTTCCTTATTAGTTTGGTAGATCATAACTGATGGAGTTTCCTTCTATGGATCCAATCTATAAAGGGGGTGAGATAGAGAGGGGAGATAAGGACGTAGAAGTCTAGAAAGAGAGTTATAGGTAGAGGGGGAGAGAGAGAGGACAACGAAGAGAGAGGGATAGATAGTTTGATATATATAGGGAGAGGGGAGAGGGAGAGAGGGAGAGGGAGAGGGAGAGGTATAGAGAGATAAATAGGGAAAGAGAGAGAAAGTGTGAGATAGAGATAAGTAGAGTTATACAACTAGAGATGGAGAGGAGAGAGGGATATATATAGCTCAATATATAGAGAGGGATAGGGGAGAGGGGGGTGAAGAGGGAGAAAGGAGGGGGTGAGAGGAAGAGATATAGAGGTATATCTAAAGGGATGAGGGAGGGAGGGAGAGAGAGGGGGGAGATAGAGAAATAGAGGTAGAGAAAGGGAGAGAGATAGGTAGAGAGGGAGAGAGAAGGAAAGAGAAGAGAGGGGGATAGATAACTTAGTATATAGAGAGAGGGAGAGGGGGGAGATGAAGAGGGAGAGAGGGGGAGGGAGAGGGAGAGAGAAAAAGTGAGATAGAGAGAAGTAGAGATAGATAAATAGAGATGGAAAGAAGGAGAGAGGGAGAGAGGGAGATAACAAGGAGAGATAGGGAAATATGGAAAGAGAGAGGTAGAGATATAGAGGGGAAGAAATAGAGGGAGGGAAATAGGGGAGAGAGGTATATATTTCTTGATCTATAGAGAGAGAGAGGGGAGAGGGAGAGGGAGAGGGAGAGGGAGAGGGAGAGGGAGAGGGAGAGGGAGAGGGAGAGGGAGAGGGAGACGGGGAGGGGAGAGAGAGGGGGGTATGTGGAGATATAGAGATAAATTATACTTTCATGTATATAGTTTCACTAAAAGATAAGGAAAAAGAGAAATAAAAAGATAATTTCTCAAAGCATCACATAACATGATCATGTTATAACACACTTGTGTTATGTGCAAACCAAACCATAACGCGAGCATGTTTCATTATAACGTTCTCACATTTTCTCTTTTTTAGAAAAAAAAGTGGAGTGGCGAATTTTTGGTCCCTCATCTTGGTGCAGATGCCCAATGATAAATTTCATTGGAACTAGACTTATGATTCCAAGCCAACTTGCTAAAGAGTAGATATCCCCAACTCAAGAGTAGCCTTGTGACTCTCAAGATGGTATATCCAAAAATGATATGATATGATAAAACAAAAGATAGGAGATCCAATTTGAACTTTCATAAACTTTGGTAATGATATGACAAGGTACTAAAATTTTTTCCACTCTTCAAATAGTATCAAGGACAATAAGACAATGCCAATAAAATATATTGTCTAAGCCCTACTTATTTGATAGTTTGACATTTTACCTTTAATTTTCACTTTGTTTTGGACTGTTTTGATTTTTAATAATTTTTTATTTTTTGCAATTTGTTCCAAGATTAGAAACACACAAAGATATAATGACAAAGAAAATGTACTAGGATCAATTTTGAATGAATATCTCCCATAAATAGTTTTAAGTAGAGATGGTGATCTAAACAACCAAACACACAAGACACATTAACAAGCCTACTCAAGTGGGTATGACCAATAAGTTTTTACTAGGATTTATAAGCTCAAATAGGGGTATCCCAAAGATATACCAGAAGGGTACATGAGGCCTTAATCCATAGATGAAAGGGAATACTCCCAAACAACTAGGAGGAGAAGGTAACCCACTCTCCACCTTCACATCTCTATGGTATTCAAAGTTCTTAGACACTTCTAGTCAAGATTGACAATTTATACTAATTCCAAGAGGCATGTCTTTCAATTAACCCACCCCCCACTCTTTATAAAAAACCATAACATGGGAGTTGAGGTCATCCCCTAGAGTGATCACTTCTCTAGGTAGGCCCCTTAAAAAGAAAAACAAGATCAAAATTATTTATGATCCTCAAGATCATTGTTAGGTGCAAGAGGAGAGCATATATAAGTAGATCTTGAGGAATACAAGACACTTGCTTATTTTCCAGCCCAAGTCTAAATGTGATAGATTAATTTTAGCCCAATTTCAATATGAGGAAGACACAACAAGAAATATTTGACTAAAACAAAGAAAATGATGTAACTATTTTAGGAATTTGATAAATTAGGAGTGATAAGGTGATTGGAGTGAATGAACCCAAAGCCTAATGCTAATCTTAAAATTCCAATTTGATGAAGAACTCCAAATCCACTTTCCTTTGCATCCCTTTAATGTTCAATATCTACACACAAAGGCTAACAAACAAGTCTACAAAAGAAAAGAAAGATCGCTTATTTTTGATCCCGAAGATCCCTCTAAGGCACAAGAGGATAGCATATATAAGTAGATCTTGGGGATTAAGATAAAATGCTTTTTTTAGGTCTCAAATCAAAATTTTAATAGTAAATTTTAAGCTTAATATTAAAAATATATGAAAAAATGCAAGAAAGGATACTCTACGGAAAAAAAATAAAACCAATAGATTCCTTGTGCCTTTTCGATAGATTCAAAAAAATTACTAAAGAACACTTTGGTATGTATTTATGAGCATTTAAAATTTAAAAGAGAATAAAAGGTGATTTTGAATGAATTTACAATTTTTTTGGTGCAATATCTAAAAAATCACTTGATCCATAGCAAAGAGCTCTAAACTAGCTTTCCAATGCCTTTTGAATTTTAAAAATATGATATATTATGCAAAAGTTATATCTAATTTTTTAAAACAACTTTTTGTAAAAAAAAAGTTAGTAAATCAAATGTGCCATTCCTTTGATCAAATGTACCATTATATGGATCGAATGTGTCATTTTATGGATAAAGTACATCACTTTGTTGTCAGATACATCACGTTTCTATCAAATGCATCGCTATGCTATCAAATGCATCACTGGGCTATCAAATGCCTCGATGTGCTAACAAATGCATTGATGTGCTATCAGATGCGTTGATGTGCTATCAAATGCATTATTGTGCTATCAAATTCTTTGATGCACTATTAGATTTGTCAATGTGCTATTAGATGCGTCAATGTGATATTAGATGTGTCGTTGTGCTATCAAATGTGTCACTATGCTATCAAATGTTTCATTGTGCTATCAGATGTGTGGCGACAAGAAACAAAAAACATGATCTGACTTGCAAACCTTAGAAAACAAATTCTTTGAAAATTTCATTGTTAGAATAAGGGACATGGGTCCCACTTTGTGTGCCAAAATATGGATGTATGAAAATGTGAATTACAAATAACAATACTACAAATCTCACACCTTCACAATCATGCAATGAAGTTCAAGGCCTTGGCTCAAAATATATAATTTAGATAACAAGAAAATTCATCATAGCTAAGATCTTGATTTGCTACAAATGTTGTTTTCTCTTCAAAGTAACAAACTATGAAAGAACAATAATGATATAATGCAATGATAATGATAAAATTCTCAAAGATAAATGATACCCATGCTTGATAAATTACAATGATAATGTTGGATAATGCTTGATAATGCTTGTTCTTGAAATGCTTGATAATGCTTGAATACTTGAATGCTTGATAACACTTGAATTTTTGAATGCTTGATAACAATAGTGCTAAGGAAATTTTGATCATAAAATTGCTAGGAGGTTTGAATGAAATGAAAGCTTCTTATTTATATGTTTCACTTGACATTTGATCAATGGTGGAGAGTGATTTGCAAGATCAATGGATCTTGGAAAATTCAAGATAGGGTAAGACCCAAATTTTGAATTTTAAAGGAGGGAATTAAATAAATAATTTATTTAATTCAAATGATAGATTGGAGAAATAAATAAATATTAATTTATTTATTTTAGAAGAAAATATTTAATTTAAATAAATTATTTTAATTTATTTAAAAGAGGAGTGTTAGCTAATTAAATAATTTTTGAAGACCAAAGATTTAATTTTAAAATTTATTTTTAATTTATTTAAAAGATGAGTGTTAGGTAATTAGATAATTTTTGAAAATTATTTAATTATAGAGGATCAAAGATAATTTTAATTTTAAATTTAATTAATGTTGGAGGGAAAATGATAAGAGATGAACTAATTAAATTAATAATTAAAAATTATTTAATTAATATAGATATGATAAAAAGATTAAGACAATTAAATAATTAAAAATTGTCTAATTATTATGAAAGAAAAGAAAAAAATGTTAGCTTAATTAAATAATTAAAAATTATTTAATAAGTATAGATAGAAGAAATGATAAGATGAAAATGTAATAGCCATTTTATGTGTCTAGAAGAAGAAAATCATAAAAAAGAGCACTATTTATTAACAAGACTCATTGAAATCATTAACACAAGGATCACACCATTAACATCCCAATAAGTAGCAAGACAACATGCAAAAATATCAATAGTTCAACATCTGACCACACAAAATAACCTAGAGATCCACCATCCAAACCTCCTTCCTCATGAATTGAATGAGCCCATAAGCGTGATCCACATTAATGATAGCACAACTATCACTCCCAAACTCCCCTAGTATGAGAAGAGGGTAGTCATCTCTACTTTTTGTTGCTTGATTGACTTTTTCCATGAGAGTAGAAGAAGATTAAATCTTTTCCAAGTAAGGGTGTGATGAAATGTCCATTTCATCTCTTTTGGGGTGAGGTGGATTTAGAATATCATAGTTCTCAACACCCAAAGCAATTTAAAAAAATAGTCATTCAAAAACTAACACACACCCATAAAAAATAATTTGTAGCAAAACCATGAAAATAATAACTATATAATTTAATGATAGTAAACCTTAAAACCCTCACTATCTAAAGCTCCAAATTTTTGTATAAAAAGAATATATTTATTTATTTTTCTTTTCTTACACACAACATACAGAGATGCAAACATGCAAGAAGATAGTTATAGGTCATCCAAAAGAAAACACATGGCCGCAAAAAGCTATTTTGACCATGCTATTGGTTAGCATTGATTGAAACCTAAGTAATGTTGAAGCCCCAACAAAGTCCTTTAACTTTCCTATACTATTTACCATTGAAACCAAACAAAATAGAGAGCCATTAGAAAAACAAAAACCAAAAAAAATTGTAACAATTTCATGAATTGTGGCAACTATATAAAATGACACAACCATAAATAAATGCTCACACATGTCAAACAAAATAAAATGAAAATAAAAAAAAACACAAAATGCTATCTAGTATAGTCTCAGAGCTTGAATAAAATCCCTTCTTTACTTGCAAACCTAGCCTCTAACATGCCATATGAGCTCCCTACATGTCTACACATTTTGGAATCATGGCTACCACCATGGTGTGAACTACAATACATAGAATATGAGCAAAAACTTAATATATATCAATTTCATTGCTCACCATATATAACATTAATTAGTTGACCTAACCTGACATAAGTTATATTCTATCTGCATACATACATTAGAAAAATAAATATATGAACATTCTATTTTTTTGAATGTCACAAATCAACAAATATTTTTAATACTTTTCTTTAAAATAATAATAATTGAAACAAATAATAACCAATAATATTTAATATGGTTATTTAACAAAATATTAAATAATAACATTTAATATCATTGTTTAAAATAAATACTTATAATTATTAGTATTTAATATTCAATAATAAATAAATATAATATTAGTTTGATGACCTCACTTCCACATATTTTATACTTCATACATATATACATATTAGATTTCATTTATTTATTTATCTTTGACAATATACATATATAGAAAAGAATAAAAGATTGATTTATAAGATATCTAAACACAAACATTTGAAAATAGATTTTTTTAGCTAAATGACATTTGATTGAGTGTCATTTTTTCTTTTTTCTTTTATAAATAAAATATATATAATATCAAATAGAAACACCATAAACAAAAAATAAATAAATCAATTTTAAAACATGTCAAAAAAATAAATTTTCCTACAAATTTTGAAACAAATTAATATATAAAGAATCAAAGGAGACAATGTCTAATAACTATAGAAAAATATATTAACATTTATTTAAAAAAATAGAATTACCATTATTTTCAAGAAAAGGATACAAAATAGTAAAAGGCTTAACTATTTAAACTTAAATTCCATTAAAAATTTCAAAATACTCATAAAAAAATCTCTAGAAATCTTTCAAAAATCCCCGTCCATAGGGCCATAGCAATAATCTTTCAAAATAGTCGTATTTCAACAAGTGACACAAGCATCGAGTTCCTGCCGAGAGGTAAAAAGAATCTACCTATGAGTTAGAAAAAGTAATTAGATAGAAGTTAGGGATATAAATGTGCTAAATTTAGCTAGGAAAGTTTGAAATAATTTGCAATGGTGCATTAATGCATGGAATGTTTATAGATATACCAATGAATACATTTATTTTTACATCTTTTATGATCTTATTAAGGAAGTGAAAATGTATTAATAATTTGTTTGAATTATTAATTGCAAATAATCTCAAACATTTGTAACAATGCTTGAGCCATCTATGTATACATGCATGCATGTATACATGTATGCATGTGCACATAATGCACAGGAGAGTGAAAAGCATCCTCTGCATACGAATGGGAAATTTGAATGGGAAACACTAAAATCAATTAAAAATACAAATTTATAAACAAAGCATTCTAAATGCATCAAAGCACAAAGAAACTCAACTTGCATTTGCAGTATTAAATGAAAGAAAATAGGAAAAATAAACTACTTATGAAACATTTATGCATGTATAGATGTGTACATGTGTCCATGTAATCTGGTATGGAAAGAAGAATCTATAAATGCTTGCGTGCATAAAGCTAGAAATGTTAGAAACAATTTGCATTTGAAACAGAGACAAATAACATTTATGGTTGGAACAAAATAATAATACATAATTGTTTTTTGAACAAGTGTATAAAGGATATCTAATGATGCATTTGAATGCATTGATACATGTAAAGATTTGTTAAATGTGATGACATGTATACATGTATCCATGTGCACATAATGCAAAGGAGTTTGAAAAGAATCATCCGCATCTGGATGAAAAATTTGAATGGAAAACACTAAAACCGATTAGAAATACAAATTTATAATCAAAGCATTTTAAATGCGTCAAAGCACAATGAAACTCAACTTGCATTTGCAGTATTAAATGAAAGAAAACAGGAAAAATAAACTACTTATCACTAATGCATATATTGAAGGAATGTATTAAAATATGGAACCATGTAAACCTTTATGCATGCATGGATGTGTACATGTGTCCATGCAATTTGGTATGTAAACAAGAATCTATATATGCCTGCGTGCATAAAGCTAGAAATGTTAGAAACAATTTGCATTTGAAACATACACAAATAACATTTATGATTGAAACAAAATAATAATACATAATTGTTTTTTGAACAAGTGTATAAAGGACATCTAATGATGCATTTGAATGCATGGATACATGTAAACATTTGTTAAATCTGATCATACATTTTAGCCTTCAAGAAATTGTCATACGCGCTTTTAGGAATCTGTAATAAACAGGATTTAGAAAAGACGTTTTGAAAAGAACTCTTGAATACAACTTTATGTTATGATAGTTATTTTCGAAGCCCTCAATGTTTGATTGCATAACCTTGATATTTTCTTCATTTTTTTCTTTGTTTGGTATGGTGTGAATTTTGTTGTGATGGATGAAGGTATATTTGAGCTATAGATAGATAAAGATATGTGAGGGTAAAAAACAAGAATGAGGTATGTAAGTGCAAGAAAGAGAGGGAATTGAGAGAATGATGATATCTAAGTAAGGTATATGAGTGGCTTATGAAAAGTATTTGATATGGGAGGCAAGGATATGTGAGATTGGATATGAGAATGAATGGAATGTAAATGGTATGAATTTATGATTTTTGAGTTGTACACTTAAAATAAAATGCAAGATATAAAAATTTGAATGAGTGAGCTGTATTGAAAGAAAAAAGGAATGGAACACATTGGTGTGATGGAAGGCAAGCATATAAATGGATTTTGAAATGTATTTGATTTGAGAAGAAAGGATGTGCAACGGTGGAAATGGAAATGAATGGAATTGATAGGGTATGAAGTGATCATTTGTTCCATCAAAGGGTGTAAGAATGTCT
The DNA here is from genome assembly GCA_007258455.2 of Sequoia sempervirens. Lineage (NCBI taxonomy): Eukaryota > Viridiplantae > Streptophyta > Pinopsida > Cupressales > Cupressaceae > Sequoia > Sequoia sempervirens. The sequence goes on along the minus strand of VDFB02047144.1, from coordinate 23,911,109 downwards.
AGTTTGTTATTGGTTATGCTTTTTAAAATCATCATAGGGCTGGGTGTCTCAATAAAAACATAGAAGAAAGACTCATGTCCCATTTACCAGTCTCCTTCATACTGAACAAGGTATCGAGATCCTTGAGTTTCCTCGAAATGCAACAAGAGAAGAATAGATATAAAAATATAATGATATTTAAGGATGCAAGAGTCAAAACAGAAGACAAAGCAGAAGTTGTTATGCATATACTATGAAAACAATAAATATGGAAGATCACGAAACTGAAAATATGAAAATGCTGATGCATTAGAGAACAATAAATGAATGGAGAGAGAAATACATAGACCTATTCATAGATATATGCATGGATGCATCGACAGATACATGCATACACAAAAAAGAGAGCTGCATGGATAGGTCGAGAAATGAATACATGGATACATGGATGCATACATATTTGCATATAGATACATATGCATATGTTGCATGGAAGGATGCATTTATATACACAAGAAAATATGGATGAAGGCATATATGCATAAATGCTTGTATGGACAATAAATGCATTTCAACATATAACTTTTTTGTTTTGTATAGTCTGAATTTTGAGAGCTATTTTTTATATTGGAAAATTAGCATTTATCTATTTTTCTATTCATCATAATAGATTTATAAATCATTATTGTTTTAGAAAATCAGTGAAATGTGAACACATAGATTGATTAAATAAATTTAAGTAAAGGCATAGTTTATAAAACTAGTGGGTAGAGGAACGTAATCCATGAATGCAAATTAATTGCATTGAAATATCAGGAAAATGTGAACACATAGAGTGGTCAAAACAATTGAAGCAAATGCATTAAATGGCATCTGGCTAGTCGGGAAGGCACTAGAATGGCTTGGCAGGCATGGGTGGCCAGCATACTTTGGCCATTTAATATAGATTTAAGCCACTTGCAATGCATCACAGTTGCTTTGTGGATGTTGTATTATGTTCTAGATGCTTGTGTTGTAAGGAAGAGTACTGTATATGCATGCACAAATGCATATGTGCATGTTGCACATGCACACATGTATGCAAACACAGATAGATATGTTATACAGAGAGGTGTGCAGATACATGTATGTGTAGAAATATGCATAAATGCATTTGAAGATGGGTAGAGACAAAGACACATACATGGGTGCATGAATCCAGACATGCATATATACATGTATCCATGGAAGATATTGATTGATGCATATATACAGGGATGTGTGGATGCAATTGATAGGTGCATATATGCATAAACCGATGCAAACATGTAGCCATAGATACATCTATACATATATAGGCAGATCCATGGAGAGATAGTGGCATAAATGCATAAATCGATATATTCATGACTGCATCTATGGATACATAGTTACATAATGACATGAAGAAAAAGACACATGGATATATGCATGGATGGAACCATATAAAATTGATATATGTTCAGCATATTCTAATCAATGATTATTTAGTCTGGACACCTTGATATTGACATGCTAATTAGCCTTTAAATACATAACAATTAAAAGAAAGAAATAATGATTATTATCCTTGTGCACATTTCACCTATTAATCAAAGCCAATTAACAAAGTAGGAATGGAAAACCGTGTGCATGTTAATATGTTAGAGAGCATTTATTTGTGCATAAGTGTATAGGGATGCCATGAGTTGTGATTTCTACTTGCATGTAGTTGGATTAAACAATTAATAGTAAGTGGTAGACAATGAAATGAAATAAATTTAGGCAAATGGAAATAGAATGACCCCATTGGGTTGGAAACTGAATATTTATGTGGCTTTTAGATGATAGCAGGTTTGGAGCCATGAATGAGACTTGTTAGATGCTAAAATGTCACAGTGATGATAGCGTGTCAGCTAATAGGTCCACCTGACATTTGACTCATGTCAATCTAATCAGTTCCATATTTCTCATTTATCCTTGTTTCATGTGATATCTAATTAATTAGGAAGCTGTCAACTAGTGTTTAAATACACAAGAATAAAAAGAAAGAAATAAATACAATTATCCTTTTGTACATATTAGCTATTAAAGAAAGCGAATTAACAAAGTAGCAGTAGAAAACCATGTGCATGTTAATATGTTGGACAACATGTATGTGCGCATCACTGTATAATTATCTTCAAATCCCTCAGTGTTTGATTGCGTAACCTCAATATTTTGTTCATATGTTTCTTTGTTCTGTATGGTGCAAATGTTGTTGTGATAGATGGTATACATGTAGGTATGCGTAGAATCCATATATCCATACATACATGTAGTCATGCATACTATTGACAGATGCATATATGCATATACCAATGTATACATGTATCAATAGATACAAACATACATATACTAGTAGGTGCATGTATACATAGTCACATATATGCATGAATCAATATATGGATGGTTGCATCTGAGGATACATAGATACACAATGACTTGTAGTAAAAGAGACATGGATGTATGTATGGATGGAACCATATGAGATTGAAATGTTTTTAGCGAATGTTAATCAATGAGTATTCAGTTAGAACACATTCATATTCACATGTTAACTTTGTCATTTTCTTCTAGCTTGTAGCTCTCATTCATGTTTGTATCATTTCATATCTAATTAATTAGTTAGCTACTAACCAGTCTATAAATACATAAGAATTAAAGGAAATAAATAATTATAATTATCCTTGTGCAGATTTCACTTATTAATCAAAGCCAATTAACAAAGCAGCAGTGGAAAACCATGTGCATGTTAATATGTTAGACAACATGTATTTGTGCACAAGTACATAAGTATGCCATGAGCTGTGATTTCTACTTGCATGTAGTTGGATTAAACAGTTAATAATAAGTGCTAGAAAGTGGAATGAAATAATGTTAGGCAAATGAAAATAGAATGACCAAATGGAATTGGAAAATGAAAATTTATGTGGCTTTTACATGATAGCAGGTTGATAGCCATGAGAGTTCTTGGAAGCTAAAATGTCATAGTATATGTAGCGTATCAGCTAATAGGTTCAGCTGAGATTTCATTCATGTCAATTTAGTCAATGCCATTTTTCTCATTTATCCTTGTTTCATTTGATATCTAATTAATTAGGACTTATGCATTCGCTGAGAATGCTTTTAACTAGCAGCATTGGCCAATCACATTTCAGCATTTAACATATTATTTATTTTTTTGTATAGTTTGAATTTGGAGAGCTATTTTTTATATTGGAAAATTAGAATTTATCTATTTTTCTATTCGTCCAAGTAGCTTTATAAATAATTTTCGTTTTAAAAATTTGGGAAAATGCAAACGCATAGATTGATTAAATAATTTTAAGCAAAGGCATAGTTTAAAAACTGGTGGCTAGAGGTATGTAATCCATGAATGCAGATTAAATGCATTAAAATATCAAGAAACTGTGAGCACGTAGATTGATTAAATAAAGTTAAGCAAAGGCATAGGTTATAGTAAAACTAGCAGGTAGATGTACATAATGCATGAATGCAAATTAAATGCATTAAATGGCATCTGGCTAGAGGTGAAGGTGCTAGAAAGGCTGTTGTTCAATGCTAAACTAGCTGCTAATGAACAACAAAAGCTTCAAAAATCTCAGTTAACATGTAAAGGGATGATAAATATTGATCTGCCAACTGGATGAGGTCATTTTACTTCAATTATGTAGCACTTATTCTTAGTTGTATAATCCAATCACATGCAACCAGAATTTAGAATAGTTAGCATCCATACACATCTATGCATAGATACATGATTTCTAACATATTGATATGCATATGGTTTTCTACTGGCACAATCCTTGAACATTCTTTAGGTGCAAGTACTAGTTTATTAATTGACGTTGATTGATGGATAAAATGTATACATAGACACATACCTGCACACATGCATCAATGCACAGATGCATACATAGATGAATGGATGTACACATATATACATGTATACATACATACATGATTACACGCATACATATATATATGCATTCATGCATCCATGGATGCATATATCCATGCATTAATAGATCCCTTAAAATATGCATATATTCAAACGACCCCAACGAGTTGGGGAATGAATATTTAAGTGGCTTTTACATGATAGCAATCTCTTATAAATATGCATATATGCATGAGGACACATAGCAATCAATGAATCTATGCATTTGCATTTTCATGAGCATTTAAAAACAAAAAGGATTGAGAAAGCTACTTGCATGGGCAGCAAAAATAGATAAATGCCAATTTTCCAATATAAAAAATGACTTATGAAATTGAGATCATATATATAAAAAACAATATGTTAACACATTGAAGTATAAGTGGATGGCACTATCCACAAAAAAAGCATTCAAGGAAAATGCAATAGTAATCTGTTATATACATACATGCATACATGGAAGCATAGATACATGCACACATATAAACATAATTACATGCACACATATATAGATGCATACTTGCATGCATGGATGCATACAAAGACTATTTTTCATGGGATTGTTAAAGAGTGCACTTGCTCTCCATATGCTTCCATATTTTTCATGTGTGCCTATGATCTCTATTACTTTGCGTGTGTTGTTTTTGTGTTCTGTAAGCCCGTGTTATGAGGAAGAGTTTGTAGTGACTGAGCAGGAGATGTTATAGTTGTAGAGTCCAGACCCAAAAATGAGTTACTTGAGGTGATAATTTGTTAATTTTCACAGTTTCTTTCCATTAAAGTGCATTACAAAGTTGTATTTCATTGTATACATTTCACCTATTAATCAAATGCAATTAACAAAATAGCAGTAGAAAACCATGTGCATGTTAATATGTTGGACAACATGTATTTGTGTTTGGCTGTATATTTATCTCCAAAGCCCTCAGTGTTTGATTACATAACCTTGATATTTTCTTCATATTTTTCTTGGATTGGATGGTGTGAATGTTGTTGTGATGGATGAAGGTCTGTTTGTGCTATTTAATTGTGGAATTTTATGTTTGAAAAGTTATTTTTTTATTTGGAAACTGACATTTATCTGTTTTCTTTTTTGTGTTTCAAAGTCAATGCATTAAATGGAATTGGGATTTATCATGTAATATAGATTTAAGTGACTTGAGATGCATTGTGATTACTTTGAGCATGTCATTTTTGTTATTCTGCAGATGCATGTAGTTGCAGGAGATGTTGTTGTTGCACAGTGAAGACTGAGAAACAAGTTACTTGATACATGTATCCATACATACATGGGTGCAGACATCCATCATGGTATCCATATATGCGTAGGTACATGTATCTATGAAAAGATGTATCCATAGATACATCGACACATATATGGATAGAATCTTGTATACATATGCACATAGATGCACCAATACATATATGTGTGGATGCATTTATAGCTACAAGTATACATAGAAACATAGTTGCATGGATAGATAGATACATGCATAGTTGGACACATAAATGCTTAAATATGTATGTATGGAAATATCCATGGATTGCATATGAAGTTGCATAGATAGATATATGCATGCATGCATGTATACATAGATGCATGTATTGTAGTACACATGGATGCATGTATACGTGTATCTATGGGTAGGATGCATGGATGCATTTAAATAGAATAATTTTGTCAAATGTCATAGTTATTGTCCTCATAGGCGCATATGCAAAAAATGGAAGCATACAAAAGGCAAGTGAACTATTTGAAAGAATTAGTAACATAAGCAAAACTTGTTCTATTTTTGAAGACAAATTACTATTGCAATTGTGAAAAATGCATTTTTCTGTTTCTATATGTGCAAGTAGCCTTTTAAATCATGTGTTCAAAGAAATTAGGAATACAAGATGAAAAAATAAAAACATGAAAGAGAACTTTATGCAGTGATTATATTGAAGAATTTCAATTGCATTTCAAGAAAAGCAGAAAGACAATTTGGAAAGTTGACCTTGCAATTTGCTATTGAATGATCAAGTACACTCGCAGCAATTTAAAAATTTTGACTATTATTGCAGTCAGAAGTAATTTTTCCTAGTACAATGACAAAATTGAGAGATGAGCAAAGTGTAAAAACATATACTATTTCATCTACAACCATGGGAAATCTTCCCAGAAGCGCATATTTGCAAAACTCTGCATTGTATTAAAAAAAAAAAGGAGAAGGTTAATATGGTAACCTCACATTGTAGTTTGTGTGTGATTGTTTAAATAGACTTCAAAGTATTGATCCCTGTTACAAGGACAATCTAGACAAATGAGTATAGTGAGTGACATATACTATGCTATTCATAAAAACAAAACAGAATTCTTATGTAGATTCATTTCGACGAGGAAGAACCTAAGCAAGATTACACATACCAATCAACTCTATGATTTTAAAGATTGAATATATGCATATTTAAAGCCATCTATTATCTATTCTTTGTATATGTCTAAACTATTTTTGAATTCACTTGCAAGCTGCAATGATTGTGAAGCATTGTGTGTTCAAATGCTTTAAAATAAAGTTACACGAACATATGCAATGCACTAATTGTTCTTGTTCTTTTTAAGATTTAGATGGTTTGTTTCTTCTACAAGAAGATTGAGCTGGGTCGTGTATTTGTTAAGTCTATTATAGATGAGCAAGAGGAGCAACACAAGAAAAATTTTGATTTTATAGTGAAAGCAAAAAGTTGGATGGGCATGTCACAACTTGTCTTATCTATCTATTATTGGATACAGTTAGTCCTAATATCTTCAAGAAAAACAAATAATACAGCGCAAAAGTCAGCAAACATAGATAGTTGTTTAAATGTTTGCAAAATTGATGGTACTTTTGACTCATTTTGGATATGTGGGCTTCTTTAGCTTTCATAGTGGCAGTTTTAGCAAAAAGAGTGTTGTTGACAGGGACTCAAGATGATTACAGGTTTGTTATTTGAAACCTTGCATGTCTTGTGTTGGAAGAATTTGCAAGATATTTGGCTTCACATTCTAATGACATTGCTAGTATTCTTTAATAGAGAAGAATATTTGAAAGATCTTTCAGAGATCGTATTGCAGAGAGTTGGAGGATAAAGTTAGCAAGGGTCCTTGAAGATGTTTACTTGTTTCGATTATTTCACTCTGTCCACACAGATGGTTGTTTAAATGTTTACAGAATTAATGGTTCTGGTGAATCCCAAAGAGATATGAAAAGAAATAAAAAATCTAAATGAGGCTTGTCTAGGGAATGAGAGTGTGAAGACTCTTTATTATAGAAACTCAAACATCTTAGTAAAGAAGACAAGACTACTACTTTACATGGGATTGGACAACTTCTGAGTATATAAATTGATTTAATAAATTTAAGCAAAGGCATAGATTTGAAAAATGACAACTTTCATCAATGCAAAGGGGACGTTTACAGTGATAGAGCAAAAGTTCCTATGCTCATTGAATGAACACCAAGAGACGAGTTACTCAAGGTAACAAATAGCTACTTTTATTTATTTTGTTTCATTTTATCGCAGAAATGCAAGTTGGGTTTCACAATGCATCAAAAAACACTTGTGTAAACAACTCCCAAAATTATAATTGCAATGGATGACAGTGATAGAGTATTGCATAGTAATAGTGAAAACACCAAAAAAACACTAGCAAGTATTTTTTTAGATTCAATAGAAACAAGTATTAATTATTTTTTTAGATTCAATAGAAACAAGTATTAATTGAAAACAGATTAACTTGGCAGACTATCTATCATAGGTTCTTCAATTCCAAATTGTAATGCCCCACCACGCAACCCTAGAGGAAGTTGCAATTCACTACTTATATGCACCAATTTTTTTTTTTTTAAAGTACAAATTACAAGAAGACGAATACACATTGCCAACAACCTCTAAGGCCACGAGACAAAGATTACTTAAAAACCCCACAAGAATTAAAATTAACATAAACTGAAACATTAATCACTTAAGGAAATGAGACAACATACATTCCATACAAGATAACTTACAACGAAGGATAAGGAATACCAAAAGATTTCAATTAATAATATATAAACCAAAAGATTACAACACTCATTCCCCGAATGAGGTAATTCCAACAAAATGATTACAAAATACAAATCCATCTCGATAACAACTGGGGGGTAATAAGATACAATAAGAACTGAGAGAACAAGGTGTAAGAAGAAAATGATTCCCACGAGCTCTCCAATTGGAAATCACAAACACACGAACATGAAGAAGAAACGATGGAATAAGATGCACGCCACCCGACCCCGTGGAATCCAAAAGGTTCCACTCCCTTAGTGCTAGGAGATAGTAACAAGGAATTCCTACCCAAGATCATCTACCACTAGACACGGGTCACACAAAGCTGAAACAAAATAAATACAAGACCTCATCACAAGGATGAATGGTCAAACGTACAACTCTAGGTACGACTCACACAAAACTATCATAGGTTACATTGCTTCCAGACATAGAATAGATCACGAGTGACACACACAACATATACAAACTGCTGACTTAGGAAGAGTGTCATCGCACAGCTCGTCAAGGGATATCCTATGGGAATCTTCCTAGGCCTCGGCCCCACTCCACGGGTTATCCTGGTAGCCTCTACTGCATTCCCGACACCCATGCTTACTCATGCGGAACCAAATACCTCTCGTGAAGATGAGATAGATGATCCTGCCATTCCAGGCCTTCCCATCTCATCCCAAGTCTACAACAAGCCCTTGGGTCCATGAGCGAGGCATACTTAATCTTATTTAATGTTTGATGCATCCTAAACTTCTAAAAGTTTATTTAGTTATCACTAAATTAACCAACTTGCAAAGGGTTATCCTGGTGCCACTTTGTGCGCCGGTGCCCATTTGCAAGCCACTCTCCTAAGACAACACACAAGGTCATAAGCACAATAGGTAACTAGACAAACACAACCTCTCCATTCAAGGAGCTAACAATCAAGAACTCACTCCAACACTGGAGGCAACAAGGTTAAGCCCTCTCCAACACTGGAGGAAAACAACAAAACAAAACCACTCCCTTCAAGGAGGCACATATTACAAAACCTTCTCCTATTCCCAAGGAGGCACAAATTGCAAAACCCGTACGAGAAAACCGGGTGAAACGACATGGTGAAACTATACCTATTTTCCATAACACATCAAAGGTTGACTCACATGCCACAACCGATATTGATAAAAGAACTCCTAAAAGGAAGACTTTCAATTCATTCTCACTAATTCCACAACACAACAAAGACGAACAATTAACCACTGAGAACATTGCAGACAATGCAGTGAGCTACTGTTCGGATTTCCTCAATCCAATCAAACACATTATTTATGACTTGCATTTATCCAATCAATTGAACCTATCTCTTTTCACGACATAGAAATATTCAAAGAACAGATCATTTACTCTAAGCCACAAAGCCATATTCTAAATCCAAACATATCAATAAACATCATTGAATTGTAATCAACCCAATTAATAACTCTACATCTCACAATCATATATCGTAATTAAATCCATTTGTTTAATAAAGGATTGGATTAAATAAATTACTCTTTATTTTGACCTAGCAATAAATCAACAACTCAATCTCACATGATTCATTAAATCCTTCGTTACTTCTAAGTTTCCCATTTGTTTTCTGTATTTAGAACGTTTTGATAAATAAATTAGTCTTTCTTTCAATTCATATTAATAAATCAATTAAATTTTCAACTAAGTCTCATCTCTACTTGAATACGAATACATTCCAACAAATTTACTTAATACTTAAATCACCCTGTTGACAATTAAGAATCTATAACAATTCTTTATATTTCATTTCCCAATCTCATATCTTAAAAAAAATTCATCTTTAAAATAAAGCATTTGATTATCTAGACTCTATCCTTTAAAATAAACCTTTGACTATGCAAAATTCAATGTTCTAAATAATTCATTTGAATATAAAATCCACTTTTGCTCATTTTCTGAATCAAAATCATCTTACGGTTATCTATATTTAAATCTATCCCTTCAATCTCATTTGTCACGATTATCCATAATAAACAAAACTAAACTATAAATAAATTGAGCTTTGATAATTAAAATATCTGATTTAAAATAAAACATTCGTTATCCCTAAGTTCTACGATTACATTCAAAATCAAGATATTTTAACAAAAAAAACATTTAATCTAACTACTTAACCTATATTCCATCAAAGGATAATTAAATTAATCAAAATCAATAATTTAAATAATTCTTTTGGTCAAACCTCAATTACATTTCCTCTATACTAAAGCGATAAACAATTTGATTAATTCCTATTTTAAGATATTCAAATCATCATTGAGAAATATACCCCTAAAATATTATTTAGAATCTCATGATTTTCTGATTAAAAACCCAAATTGAATAAATTCAATGAGTTAATAAAGCTCTGTTTATCACAACCTAATCTTAAAATCACCCCTTAAGTAATTGATTTTAAATTACAGCTATTTATTAAAAGATTAATTTCCTTCGATTATAATAATCACAAAAACAGATCAATATTTCTATTTACTATTTAACATATTTTAATATGCCAAATAAAACATCATTTATTTGCATATAAATAGATTATTTAAATAATAAATTTTAAACACCCTTTTAAATTTTCATAGTACAAGATTTATTTAAATTAACATTTTATATATCTATATATATATATTTTAATAATATACACATATTATATATATACCTATAATATTATAATATATATATATATATATATTATATATATATAATATTATAATATTATAATATATATAATATATATCTATTATGAAATATACATATAATATAATTAAAATAACAAGAAATAAAAAAAATGAAATAAAATAAACTTAATTTATTTTATTTTATTTTTTTTAAAGTGCAAAGGGGGTTTTCCCCTGCTACTACGCAACCCCAGAACAGGGGCTCGGCCCCTGCTGGGACTGCCATGCAGCCCCACCTCCATACATGGGGGCCGTTGCCTGGTGAAGGTAGCGCTGGCGCTGCCTTCACAGGCAGCGCCTCCCATGGTGGGGGTGCGGCCTGGGCAGTGCCCAGCGAACCACACAGCCCCTTTATTTTTTTATTTTTTTTATTAAATTTCATTTATTTTAAAAAAATTCATTTAACACAGAAACGACCTCCCAGGATTTTGCTTTATACCAAATAAAAATAAAAAAAACAAAATCAAAACAACAACATATATACAGAAGATATATGCATATATATATATATAAATACACCCAATTCCATTACCACAGGCAGATTGAGAAAGCTTTCTTTGAAGAAATAATTGAGAATCAAAAGTTTAGATCATAATATTTTGATAAATTTTCTGGGTTTTTTCTCCATTTTGCCAAATGAGTTAAAACTCTTCATTTGGGTTCTTCTAATTTTCCATTTTCCAATCTAACTACAATTTTAGCAAAATTTGAAAGCTTCTCTTTGGATTGTCTAAGAATCTAAGCTATATTTTCAACAAACAAAAAAAAAGGAGACGAGAGATATTGGTGGAACCTTGTGTTTTCTCCAACTTTGTAAGCTTCCAACAATGGAGAATTCTAAGCCCTCCTTCAAGATTTCAAGCAAAACCATAGCCACACCATTTTTCCCAAATTTGCAAGCATATCCAAAGAATTCATGAGCCCCCCTTTTGAAACCCTAAAATGAAACATATATTCTTTTTCCAAAATTCCCCAAATTCAAAATCAACTCTAATTTTAATTCTAATCCCCATTTTCAATTTTCAAATTCTAATTAAACCCCAATTCAAACTAAATTCCCTTTTCAATTTAACTTCTAATTCCAATTTAAATACAAATTCCAATTTCAATTTCACAAATATCTTTTGCCCAAAAGTCAACTATTTCCAAAAAAAAAATCTTTTCTATCCCAAAGACATTGCATTCAAAATATTTGCAATTTTAAATAACTTAAACAATTTTCAATTTCCAAATTGCATTTTGCAAAAATATCCTTTTAAATAAAATTCATTTTCAACCAAAAGTTAATTAAATTTCTTTAACCTAATGAATTTAACAATTCACAAATAAAATTATTTTCAACTTTTATTTCTAAAGTAAAATGTAAAGCATAATTCCAATTTTGATTTAACCCAAAATCTAAAGATGTCAACCCAACCAAATTGATTTAATTTAACCCTATTAATTTAATTAGTCAATAAAATAAATCTAATTCATAATCAGATTATTTTATTAATTAAATTAAATTAATTCATTAATCACTAATTTTCCAACATTTCAATAAGACGAAACAATCATCATTTATAATTTTCAAAAACCATTTAATCCCTTTTATTTTGAAATTAAACACATTTAATCATTAATTAAACTATGCAAGTCATTTAATAAACTTTAAACTTGAAATTAAATAAACACTCAAGGGGAACTGACTAAGTTAAAACAACTGACCCAAACGACAACCCAACAACACGCTATGACTATGGTGACGACTTGGTTCGGAAAACCTAGCTACTATCTCCCAATTAATTTCCATTGGTCAATGGACACGCTCAAACCTGGAAACCAGGTGGAGTCAATGTCATGTACCTGCAAACCTACAACAAAGAACATGTCGAACATGCAACATATATATATATGTTAGGATCAAACACACTGTGGAGAGGGAATCTCATAATTGTAGGGTGCTCGCAAGCGAGTGATACAATCCGCCCCTTTCACCAATACAATAACTCTAACTGACGCATCTAACATCAATTATATGATCAATAGCATAAAACATCACTTAATCAGATATCTTCTAAGTTATTCTAAAACATGTCATTAAAATACATCAGAATAAGATATCACATCAACATATGGCTTCCACGTTGTTTAACAATCAGGATCACAAGTACTCAAGTTCAAAATTCTAAGCATGTTCAGACATAAACGTCACATTACGATATAATCATATGCATCACTAAACAATTAATAATTAAATAATCGCCAAGTTCACAGTCACATCATAAGCATAATCAGACATAAAAGAACCTTGCCGATCCAAATATCCCAAAATGGAGGGATGTTACACAAATGTTCAAGTGTAACCATGGTTCTCTACAGGCTCTAGCTATGCATTTTAACTATATTGCTTTGGATATTCAAGATACACTTTTTTTGTAGACTGTAGCAAATAGTTTATCCAAAGTCCTTAGATCACTAATAACAAGGTCTATAGAAATGAATTTAATTGCTCTTTTGCATCAAGCCTAAAGAAATACTGTAAGTATGGTTTCCAAACAGATTTAAATCAATCAATTTAAATCAAGAAATGTTTCTAACTACACTAAACACTTGAACTATAAAGCATCATTGCTTTAAGCCATAGCAAAAGTGCACATAGGCACACGAAAGAAAATTCAACTATGGCATCATCTAATAAGGATTTTTTTCCATTACTATGATTAACTATTCAACTCAATTGACTCATCAGGCAAATAGCTTGATCGATCGCTGACGTAACTTGTTTCAGAGGTATCTTGTTAAGTTGATTAGTTAATTTCATTAATGAGTAAAAGATGGAATTGACTTAATTGGCATGGGTCAAGTGTAAGATTGACTTATTGTTTAATTGACTTTGATTAATGTATCAAAGAGAGATGAAACTGACTAAATTGACATGAGCGAAATGTGAGATGGACTTATTAGCTGGTACGCCACATATACTGTGACATTTGACCTTTCAAGAAATAATAGCAAAAGCAATAGAATAAACAGATGGCTTGAACATAGACAAAGGAATACAATTAATATGGAAAGCTATAGCTTGTGCAGAACAATGGACACAGTTGAATATTTGTAGCACAAGAAACGCAAGGGAAGATGTCGGTGAAGGTTGTGCAATTTCGCTTTGCACTTAGCAATTGTGTTTGCTTCCATGTCTATAAAGCCTTTTCAAGAAATTTTTTTTTCTGCATAAGAATGGCCATGATTGGTTTAATTGATTTGGTGAATAAAGATGATTTATAATTAACTATAACTAACTATTCAAGAAAACTGATCTATTAGTGAACTAGTTTCATTGACTAGTCAAGTAACTTGATTTAGAGTTAACTTGATCAGATATTTAGTTAATTTTCTTCAAAGTTTGCAAAAAGATTTTTGAACAAATAATTCTCTACATAACTTGCAATCATTAGACACCAAGAGCCAACATTTCTTCAAGGAATTTTGCCAAACAGTTTACATGTCTTTCCTGTGCTTCCATATTTTGTATGCATATTTTACTTCAATTGTTTAGCACTTATTCTTGATTGTTTAATCCAATCACATGCAACCTAAATTCAGAACAACTAGCATCCATATACACCTATGCATATATACATGCTCTCTAACATATTGATATGCATATGGTTTTCTACTGGCACAATCCTTGAACATTCCTTAGGTGCAAGCGCTAGTCTATTAATTGACGTTGATTGATGGATAAAATGTATACATAGACACATACCTGCACACATGCATCAATGCATAGATGCATACATACATGCATGGATGTACACATATATACATGTATACATACATACATGATTACATGCATACATATATATATGTATCCATGTATCCATGGATGCATATATCCATGTATTAATAGTTCGCTTAAAATATGCATATATTCAAATGACCCCATTGAGTTGGGGATTGAATATTTATGTGGCTTTGACATGATAGCAATAAATCTTATAAATATGCATATATGCATGAGGACACATAGCCATAAATGAATCTATGCATTTGCATTTTCATGAGCATTTTTAAACAAAAACGATTCAAAAAGCCACTCCCATGGGTAGCAAAAACAGATAAATGCCAATTTTTCGATATTAAAAAAAACTTACGAAATTGAGATCATATATATAAAAAGCAATATGTTAACATGCTAAAGTATAACTGGCTAGCACCATCCACAAAAAAGCATTTAAAGCAAATGCAATAGTAATCTGTTATATACATACATATATACATGGAAGCATAGATACATGCATTCATATATACATAATTACAATATACATAGTTACATGCACACATATATACATGCATACTTGTATGCATGTATGCATACGACTATATTTCATGGGATTGTTAAAGAGTTCACTTGCTTTCTATATGCTTTCATATTTTGCATGTGTGCCTATGAGGACAGTAACCATGATATTTGACAATATTCCTCTATCCTTTATGACAACACATTGGTTCCAAAGCTCTCTTTATGGGACAGCTATGCAGCAATTGAAGATATATAATCTTTACTGGTCTCACATGCACCAAGTACAATGAGCAAAAGGATTTTTACTTAATGCCTCCAAGACCTAGATGAATCCTTGGTATTTCAAGGAAAGATTTGAATGGATAACACTTAAAATGATCTAAACTATGATTTTATAATCAAAGTATCCAAATGCATTGAAGCAATGCAAAATCCAACTTCCATTTAAGATGTAAAATGAAAGTAAATAGAAGAAAAAATGCATTTGCCTCAAATTTTCTAAAGCATTTTCAACACATTGTCTAGCCATTGTCCAAAATATGGTTTTCTATCGGCATACTCCTTGAACCTTCTTTAGGTCTAACTGATACTTTGTTAATTGACTTTGATTGAAAGGTGAAAATGTGAAATGTGGCCAAGGTTAATTATAATTTTCTCTCTCTTTTAATTGTTATGTATTCAAAGACTAGTTAGCAATTCGAACAACCTCCCTTCTAGTCAGATGCCATTCAATGCATTCATTTTGCATCAATGAATTATGTACCTTCAGCCACTAGTTTTAGTCAAAGTATGCATATGGATTCAGAATCAAACTTTAAAAATAAAAAAGACTAGGTTTAAAGTATACAGTGCAATCAGCCAGCAAGGAAATTCATTGGATAGTAATTGCATTTCTGATGTCCAATTGGTTGATTTTTATGAACCATATAACATATGCCACTCACAATACCCATTTAGTAAAGATTATCCTTGTAACAAGAAGCAACGATATGACTACAAGTACAATCAATAAAGTGAGAATCTTGAATTAACCTTTTTCTTTGTCTACTCTATGCAGTTGTAAACAAAGGAGAAGGTTCATTCTAGAAACTCACCTTGTACTCTTTTCTTGAAGAATTTGCTACAATTGCACCGCTACACCACTTCTCTTGTTCCAATTAAAAGCATTGCACCATGTAATAAGCTTTCATTAGAAAATGAAGACCATTTGTTTTTTTTCTAAAAGAATAGCAATAAAGCTCAAGGAAATGACCAAAATGCAAAGAACTCCCAAAATTACAATTACAATGAATAATGCTCCTAGTGCGATGGATACTATTAGCCAAAACCAATAAAACACTAGCAAGCATTTTTTTAGATTCAAGAGACACAAGTATAAATGTAAATCAGATTAACCATACAAACTATTTACCATAGGTTCTTGTACTACAAATGTTTTGGCAATGAATTTAACTACTCTTTTGCATGAAGTCTAAAATTATTTCATCAAGCAATATTACTTGACTGCTTTATGGCAACATTGCAATATGAATTCTAAAACATATTTGAGATAGTTTTTTATAACCCCAAGATACAATTTCCTAACTTGCTAAGCATTCAGTCTAAGTTTTCCAATTACAAAATCTCAAATTGCTATTTTCTTGGTATGTTTTAGTCATCAGTGAGATCTTTTTGTGGAAAGCCATAGCAATAATTGTCTCATTCTTTGCACTTTGTAAACACAAATAGCAAGCAAAATTATTTCAAGTGAACCGTTTTAATCAATTGCACATACACTATCATGACAACAAGACCTGCAAAAATGCATGACAATTTAAAGCCATCACTGGTATTGCCTCATGACCACCAACCTATGCACAAGCACATAATGCCTAACATATTAACATGCACATGGTTTTCTACTGCCACTTTGTTCCTTGAATTTGATCGATAGGTAAAATGTGCACAAGGATAACTGTAATTTTTTCTTTATTTTAATTATTATGTATTTAAAGACTAATTAACAGCTACCTAATTAATTAGTTATCTGATGAAACAAGGGCAAAAGAGAAATATGGAATTGACTACATTCACATGAGTGAAATGTCACATGGACCTATTAGTTGACACGCTACATATACTGTGACTTTTGAGTGCTTAATCCATCTACATGCAAATAGAAATCACAACCCATGGCATCCATACACACCTATGCACAAATATGTGTTGTCTAACATATTATCATGCACATGGTTTTCTACTGCTACTTTGTTAATTGGATTTGATTAACAGGTGAAATGTCCACAAGGATAATTATAATTATTTCTTTTTTTATTATTATTATGTATTTAAAGACTAATTAACAGCTACCTAATTAATTAGATATGAAATGATAGAAGAGTAAATGAGAACTAGCAACTCGATAAAAATGTCAAAGTTAACATGTGAAAGTCAAGGTGTCCAGATTAAATACTAATTGCATTCCCCAGAAGCACATTTTCCTGAGGAGTTTTGTAAAACAGTTCACTTGCCTTATAAATGCTTCCGTATTTTACATGTCTGCCTATGAGGACAATAACCATGATATCTGACAACATTCCCCTATCCTTTATGATTTCCTAATAGCGAAAAAGGTCAAAGCACTTGCAGAGTTTGGGTTTACTTCTCTATATTGCATTTACCTTGCAGTTTCCAAAGCCTTTTGAACACATTGTCCTCACATTCTTCCAAACCTCTCATTATGGGACACGTTCTCAGCACATTGGTTTCAAAGCACTCACTATGGGACAAATTTTTTTTCCCTCAGTTCTTAAGATCGGGTTATTATGCATAATCATGTGTAGATTATACATTAGATCACGATATAATGTAGATATTTGCATTCATAACCTAGTACATTAAAACCTTAGATCAAGAATATTGATCAGAGCGTGAAGGTTTTGTAGGGAAATCATATATGCATTTGTATTCATAACCTAGCACGCGGAATCCTAGGACATTAGAAAAAAGGTTGGGGGATTTCTGGGCCCCACATTTGTGATTTTAAGAAACAATTATACAGATATTTGAGCTTGTAAATTGAGACAATGAAACAAAGCTTGGAATTTATTGCAGCCACATTCACATTCATAGTTACAATTATCAATATAGAGTTGTATCCTAGTAATCAAATATTAATTCAAGACTTTTGAATAAATTTTGGAGAATTTGTTATACTATGGTTGTGGCGGGCCTTATTCTAGGATCTCAAGAGCGTTGATTTACTATATGTGTGAAAAAACATAATCTTCAAACTACAGGATCATGATATAAGGTGTGATTACATGCATATTGGCAGTTAGAGTATAGTGCATGAAAGTTTATTCAAGATAGTTGGAACAAAGATTGAAGAATTTATTCTAATTAATTTAAGATATTGGGTACAATCACACATGTCTATACTTTAGTTAAGATAATTGAACAAGGGCATTTCAACTACTGTTGTGGCGGGTCTTGTGCATCTTCGCATTGCCATAGGACGAGCCCTGGTTAACTTTTTATACATTTGTAAGTGATTAGATCTTTATATTAGGTAAATTATAGAGGTATATTTAAGGATTGTCTACTTGTCAGAAAAACTCAAAAACTTCTTATGCCAGGCAAAGAATGAAAATATGCATAGCGGAAGAGTATGGAAGGAAGGAGACAGACATAAATAGAGACATAAATATTTGCAACATTCTATTTCACTGAGAAAAAGATTACAGTAATAAAAACTGTTTACATATAAAATATTCAGAGCAAAAGCTCTGTACAACTATACTACAAAAATTGTGCGTTTTCCAGCGCACTGGCGCTTATGTGCTGCTGCTCCGTGTGGGATCACTTCTGGTGCACGGGCGCAAGGCTCACTGACTCTCTTCTGCTGCGATAGATGCACCTGAACTTAACTGTTCAGTTGCTCCTGAACATTCCTTCTGTTCTGTGTTCTGCTAAACTTTTTCTTTCTGTTCTGTCTCACAAAAACTACTGTCTGTCACTTGCACAGAATCATATGCAATCAATTCTACTTTTGGCTTTTCAGCCAATACACAAAAACTGGTGCTCAAAATTTGAACTTACCTACCAATAATAAATTGCTGCCAGAAAGTACTTACTGGACAACAAGAAAGTCAAGCATGGCAGGGGGAAAGAAATCCAAATTGATTTCTACTAACAGTGCATTTAATGCACCTACCGTTGGCTGCTCAAGATTAAAAAAAAATCCAACACTCCCCCTTAATCTTGAGTCTTTCTGCTCTTCATCATTATTTGGAAACTTTCGGTGCAATACTTCCAGAGCAATTTCCAGAGAAAAGTTTCTAGCGCAAGAGTCCCTACTCTTCAACACTCTACGAAACTCCCGGCGCAATATTTCTGGAGCAACTTCCGGAGCAAAGTTTCTGGTGCAAAATTTTCTGCTCTTCAATGTGCGAAACTTCCAGCGCAATATTTCTAGAGCAACTTCCGGAGCAAAGTTTCTGTCGCAAAAGTTCCTGCTCTTCAACACTCTGCGAAACTTCCGGCGCATCGCCATAAAATTTTCAGAGCACCGGCGCAAACTTGTTTTCCTTTGATCTGCATTCTGGAACTGTCTGCTGAAGTTCCGACGCACCTCCGCTTCTCTGTGTTTTCCAGAACTGAAGTTCTGGCACATTCCTACACACCTAGCCTATATCTTAGGTGCTCAAAAGGTTCTTTTGACAAAGCCTTTGTAAAAATATCTGAGAGCTGCTGCTTTGACCTGCAAAATGCCATTTTAATTTCATTATTCTCAACCAATTCTCTGATAAAATGATACCTGATTTCAATATGTTTGCTTCTTCCATGAAACACAAGATTTTTGGTCAAGGCAATTGATGAAACATTGTCACAAAAAATTACTGTTCCATCCTCTTGTTCTTCTCTCAAATCTGCTAAGATCCTTCTTAGCCACACAGCTTGGCATGCTACTGCATTCGCTGCTATGTATTATGCTTTTGCTGTGGATAAAGCAACAATCGGTTGTTTCTTGGAAGCCCAAGAAACTGCTCCTAAACCCAAGTGAAAAACATACCCGGATGTGCTCTTTTTATCATCAACATTTCCTACCCAATCACTGTCAGTGTATCCAACCAACTGAAACTCATTAGAGGCGGTATACATTATGCCATAATTTTTTGTGCCATTGACATACCTGAGAATCCTTTTACCTGCTTGCCAGTGTGTGTCCTTAGGTTGCTCCATGAACCTAGAAATCAGGCTTACCGCATACATTAAATCTGGTCTTGTAGCTGTCAAGTACATAGGCTTCCAACCATGCTCTTATAGAGAGTTGGGTTAACATTATTGCTGTTGTCCTCTTTACTCAACTTCAGACCTGTAGCTGTTGGGGTTGGGGCTGCTTTGCTGTCCAACATCCTAAATCTTTCCAAGATTTGTTTGGCATAACTTGATTGTGAAATAAAGATGCCATTATCCAATTGTTGGACATCTATGCCTAGAAAATATCTTAAGAGTCCTAAATCTATCATTTCAAACTCTCTTTTCATGGCATTTTTAAAATCAGCAATGAGAAAATCATCATCCCCAGTAAATACTAAATCATCTACATACAAGACAATAATTAAAACCTTACCATTTGCTGCCTTGATGTAAAGAGTGGGCTCACCATCGCTTTTGCTAAAGCCATTGCTCATCAAGTATGAGTCAATCCTGCTGTACCATGCCCGTGGAGCTTGTTTCAGCCCATAAAGAGCTTTCTTCAGCCTATATACCTTGTGTTCTTTACCTGAAACTTCATATCCAAAGGGTTGCTCCACATATACCTCTTCTTTTAAGACTCCATTAAGAAAGGCGGACTTCACATCCATTTGATAAACCTTCCACATGTGCTAGGCTGCAATTGCAATGACTGCTCGCATGGTCTCCATCCTTGCGACAGGGGAAAAAGTCTCATCATAATCTCTCCCAAACTGCTGTTTGTACCCCTTGACAACTAATCTTGCCTTATGCCTTTCTATTCTTCCTTCGACATTACATTTGGTTTTGTAGACCCATTTGACACCAATAACTGATTTCCCTTTGGGTAAATCAGTGAGCTCCCATGTCTTATTTCTTTCTATTGCATTTATCTCCTCATCCATGGCTTCACACCATTTATGTTCTTTTACAGCCTCCTCAAAATAAATAGGATCACTATGAGAAAATAATGCAAAATTTACACTCTCATTAAAAGCTTCATCATACCTTTCACCTTGGTAGATCTCCCTTAGACTCTTAGTCTTTCTTGGCACTAGGGAGGCGAGAGTGGGGTCTGAATTTCCAGAGCTGCTTAGCTGCTGGCCTGATGAAGAAGTCTGCTACTGTAGGTTTCCGGAGCAACTTTCCTCTTGAAAGTTTCTGGCGCATCTTCCCTGCTGGAAGTTTCCAAAGCATCTTCTCTGCTGGAAGTTTCCAGAGCATCTTCTCTGCTGAGAATTTCTGGAGAACTGCTGCTATTTTCTGAACTGTCAGCTTCCTATAAGTTTCCGGTGCATCTACGCTCTGCAGCTTCTTCATCCTTAAGGGGTATGGAGACAGAAATATCAGTATTGCTGTCAACTTTTCCATCCCACGACTCATTTTCTAGGAACTCCATGTCCCTACTGATGATTATCTTCTTGGTGACCGGATTATATAGCCGATAGGCTTTGGACTCTGTACAGTAGCCCGTGAAAATACACTTTTCACCCTTGTCATCCAATTTCTGCCTATTTTTTTTAGGCACATGTGCATAGGCTACACACCCAAACACTTTCAAATGGTCAACTGACCATTTTTGTTTTGTCCATGCCTCTTGAGGGATTTTATCACAGACTGCCTTTGTTGGACTTCTATTTATTAGATAAACAGTTGTTGCTACAGCCTCTCCCCAATATTCAATAGGGAGTCCCTTTGCTTTCATCATGCTCCTTGCCATCTCCATAATGGTCCTATTTTTTCTTTCAGCCACTCCATTTTGCTGCAGAGTATAACTGGCTGTGAGCTCCTTCTTAATGCCATTTTTCCTGCAGAAATTTACAAATTCATTGGAGGTATACTCTCCTCCACGATCTGACCTTAAGACATTAATAAAGTGTCCACTCTCCTTTTCGGCTTGGGCCTTAAATAACAAAAACTTATCAAATACTTCAGACTTATGCTGCAAAAAATAGACCCATGTCCTACGGCTGTAATCATCTATAAAGGTCATAAAAATCTGCTTTTGCCAAAAGACAGATTTTGCATAGGGCCTACCAAGTCAGTATGCACCAACTCCAATGGTGCTCTAGCCCTTGTAGAGTTGCCTGAATTAAAAGGCTGCCTATGTTGCTTGCCCAAAATGCAAGCTTCACATCTAAAATTAGGCTTTACGATTTTTGGCAAACCATCTATCATATTTTTCTTGGAAAAAAGACTCAAACTAGAGTAACCTAAGTGTCCATACCTGAGGTACCATAGCTTGGAGATATCTTGAATGGCTACTTTGAAGGCTGATTGTTGTAGGCCTTTTGACTGTGCTGAGATTTGCATCTTGAGAGGAAACATTCGATTCTGTGTTATTTGAACTGCTGCCATAACTCTTTTGCTTCCATCTTTATCATAGATGATGCATTCCCCTTTCTCTATCAGCACTCTATACCCGTTTTGGACCATCTGTCCAATGCTCAAGAGGTTATGTTTCAATCCTGGGGCATAGAAGACATCATATATTTGTTTTTCATCACCATGCTTGGTTTGTAGGCATACAATGCCTTTGCCCATGACTAGAACCATCTCATTGTTGCCCATTTTTATTTCAGACTTCATGCTGCTATCAATGGAGGCAAACAAGTCTTTGTTACCACTCATGTGGTTGCTGCAGCCGCTGTCCAAGTACCAAACTTCAGCGCTGCTCTGTTCTGCAAGGTTACAAGCAATGAACACTTGTGACTGTCTTTCATTTCCAGCCACATTTGAGTTAGCAACATGTGCATTCTAACTCCCTTGGTCATGTTTTTTCCTACAATCACTTGCACAGTGACCATACCTTTGACAGTTGTAGCACTGCACATTTCTTTTATCTTTTTTCTGATAAGAACTGTTGTTCTTTTTTCCTCCTTGGGAGCTGGTCGCCCCCTCATGACTGCTTGCTCAAGATGAGCTTTCATCACCATCATTTTTATGTCTAGAGTTTCCTCTACCACGTCTGGAACCTTTTCTGCCTCTCCCCCTTCCTCTTGCATTCGACTGAGCATTGAAAGCTTGCTCTTGGGAGGAGGTTGCAGACCTATTTAGGCGCTGCTCATGGGTTTGCAGAGAACCCATCAGCTCATCAACTGACAAATTTGTGAGATCTTTTGCCTCTTCAATGGCAATCACCACCGGATCAAACTTTGTGGGAAGGCTTCTTAATATTTTCTCCACAATCTTCTATTCTTCCAAGGTTTCACCACTTATCCTCAGCTGGTTAATCAAAGTGGCTACCCTTGTGTGAAAATCTATAATGGACTCACTGTCCTTCATCTACATGGTCTCAAACTCTCTCCGTTACAGGTGGAGTTTGATTGATCTAACTTTCTCAGATCCTTTGTAGGTGGTTTGAAGTGTTTTCCACGCTTTTTTTGCATAACTAGCTATTGCTATTCGGAAAAAAATAGCCTCTGTCAAGGCTACCTCAATCAGACTGAGGGCTTTTGTATTATTCTTCTGTGTCTCCTTCAACTGGTTCTTTTGAGCATTGCTCAAGGCTGTAAATGCAGTCAGGTCAGTCACATCTGTGAACCCATTTACAACAAGTTCCCATAAATCGTTTGCAATAAAAATGGTTTTCATTTTCTTTGCCCA
Source organism: Sequoia sempervirens (assembly GCA_007258455.2). Lineage (NCBI taxonomy): Eukaryota > Viridiplantae > Streptophyta > Pinopsida > Cupressales > Cupressaceae > Sequoia > Sequoia sempervirens. The sequence continues at coordinate 23,887,261 of VDFB02047144.1, read as the reverse complement.
AACATCATAATTTTGACCATAAAAAATAGGTGGCTGCTGCCAACTCCTATTGTCTCCTCCAGCCATTTTGCTAAAATGGGGGAAACTAAAACTACCCAGATAAGATCTAAGACTTTCACAAATACCCAGAAACCAAGATTCTGTTTCTGCACGCCTAGGACAAAGCTATGGCTTTAAAAAAAAAAAACTGACTGCCCAGTAAACCTATGGGCTCTGATACCATGTCAGAAAAACTCAAAAACTTCTTATGCCAGGCAAAGAATGAAAACATGCACAGCGAAAGAGTATGGAAGGAAGGAGATAGACATAAATAGAGACATAAATATTTGTAACAATCTATTTCACTGAGAAAAAGATTACAGTAATAAAAATTGTTTACATATAAAATATTCAGAGCAAAAGCTCTATACAACTATACTACAAAAACTCTGCATTTTGCAGCGCACTGGCGCTTCTGCGCTGCTGCTACGTGTGGGATCACTTCCGGCGCACGAGCGCAAGGCTCACTGACTCTCTTCTGCTGCGGTAGATGCACCTGAACTTCACTGTTCAGTTGCTCCTGAACATTCTTTCTGTTTTGTGTTCTGCTGAACTTTTTCTTTTTGTTCTGTCTCACAAAAACTACTGTCTGTCACTTGCACAAAATCATATGCAATCAATTCTACTTTTGGCTTTTCAGCCAATACACAAAAACTGGCGCTCAAAATTTGAACTTACCTACCAATAATAAATTGCTGCCAGAAAGTACTTACTAGATAGCAAGAAAGTCAAGCACGGTAGGGGGAAAGAAATCCAAATTGATTTCTACTGGTAGTGCATTTAATGCACCTACCATTGGCTGCTCAAGATTAAAAAAAATCCCAACACTACTGCATGAAATATTATATCAGGACTATTGACCAGAGTTTGGAGAATTTTCCATAACTACAATTTTGGTGGGTCTTGAGCTTGTCATTTCCATAGGTAGAGTTCCAATCTACTATGTTATGAAGAAATAAAACATTCTAGGAAATAAAGATCATAATACTAGTCATAATTATACACATTTGCAGTCGTAAGGTAGTAGATTTGTAATATTAGGTACCATAATAGCAGAAATCAGCAATTAATTGCTAAGTGGACCTGCTGACAATCCAATCTGAATTGGATCACTGGTTTTCTATTCTCTTGCCAGCACAATTCCAAAGGGTGATTTTTTTGGGAATAAATTGTGAATTTTTTGTTTATTCACAAATAAACCAATTTTTACCAGTTGGCCATAAAATACTTGTTTGTTTTGGTGAAAGCTTCATTTTTACATTGCAAGTTTGTTATTTCCTAAGTAATGCTTCTATGCTGGGCATGATTGCACAAATGTTTGTAGTCTTAACTTGGTACAATTAAACAAAATTTGTAGAATATGTTGCAATAACAGCTGAACAAGTTTGGAGAATTTGTTGTAATTATGGTTGTTACAGGCCTTGTGTTGGGAGCAGCCATAGGTGGAGCCTTATCGGGCACTGTCATAGGGGATTTTTTTTGTTTACTACAAGAGGCAAATGCGTTTATGAAGAAACAAATTTCTTGGTAGATAAGATCATGATATTAGGCCTAATTACACAGTATTTGTAGTCATAACCTGATACATGAAATCCCCAATCAAGAGAATTGGCTAAGCTTGAAAAATTTATTGCAATTATGTGGTCCTTGCTTTGGGTGGTGCTATAGTTAGAGTTCTGATTTCTTACATTTGTGAAGAAGCAAAGGCCCTGAGAAATAAATCTTATCATAGATTATTAGATATTTGTAGCCATAAACTAGTACTTGAAAATTTAAATCAAGATAATGGAAAATTTTTAATACATGCAAATTATAGTTGTGGTTGAGCATGCACTGGGAACTGCAATAGATGGAGCTCATTCACTATGTATATGAAGAAACAAAACCCTTAGAAGAGTGATATTAGGCATGATTACACACATATCTACTCTTAAGTTGTAACCTAATGCTTGTTTCGAGTTCAAGGCCATAGGTGGAGGTTTAATTTACTCTAGAAGGTAATTACATTTGTGAAGAAATAAAACTGACAAAAGGTATGATTACACAGGTATATTGGTGTGATTACACTGGTATAGGCAGTCGTAAGAATCTAGGATCAAGAAAACCAAAGGAGAAATATTCCAAGAGGTTTTTAAAATTTGCAAAGGAGAAATATTTAGAATGTAATGATCCTTTCTACAATCTAAACTAAAATAGACCAATATCTTTACAATACATGTACTTCAAGAAGAATATCATTCATCTAGATCATTACCACTTTGTAAAAATTAAAAAGGAATAAATCTGTTCTAGACTTATCGGAACAACCCAAGCTTTGAGGTAAGCCATTCCCAAGTGGTGAAGATAAACAATCTTCAAGATAAACTGCTACAGCATTCTGAATATCTGATTTTCCAACTCCTTGAAATGGTTATTCTCAATCCTTTACAAAGAAAGAGGGCTGAAGAGTGAAGAAGAGTCTGCTTGTAGTTATCCTTCCTAATAATCCAATCACATTCAGTTAATATGCACTCAGACCTGCTTACTGTATGATTGAATCAAACTTGCCATATGTTGTAACAACAAAATTTGTTTTCTTTTAGACCTGATCCAGAGCTTGTGAGCTGTCAATTCTATCATTGAATGTTGAGTTACTAATCTCCTAACTGAAGGATTATAACAGAATTTATTCTAGCAGTGATAATTATAACAGTCAAGTTATAAGGAAACATTACAGTGACTTGAATTTCAAAGCATGCGATTTAGATTACCATACATTTGGCAGAGGGTGATCATTAAAAGGAACTAATAGGAAAGTTAAAAAATTCTAACACTTATTACAAACTACCATTAAGAACACACTGTTTGTGTTAGCAGGATTCTTCATCTAGTTGGTATATACATTTTCTTCTATTTTGTTGGTAGGATACTGCATGCGCGACTTTTTCTAACAGGCAAATGCATATAACAATAGAGAATACATGAACAACAGTCATGTCTCTATGAATTGTAATGGTTGAGGCATTATATATGCTGTTGTATAATATAAGGCTAGAGAAAATATGAAAAGAAAGAGTAGAGTAGAGAAAAGGAGTTAGAAAGAATCAATCTATGGCAGCTTGTAAAAGATTGTAATATTAAATAAATAGAAGACATCTGTGCAGTATGACATCTAGTGCCCCTACCCTCCTATTTTTGTTCTATGTATGCTTCACTTCTTTCTATATATAGAAGAAATCTGCCATTACCATGAGCAGCAATTTGCCACTTTCTCACAGACAGCTCTAAGTATTCGTCCATCGGGACAATGATAAATGTCTGACTTATGTTCTTCATAAATGTATATCCACTGATTGCTGTAATTTTGAAGAAACAAAATAATTATAAAATCAATGTTGCAATATTTTTTCATGATGTATTAATTGCTCCCTCGCATTCTGCTACACTGCACCTAATCAGTTCTAAATAACATTTTTCAAGTAAAAAATGGTAGATATAATTGATGAGTCGATCGCCATTCATTTTATATGTCAAACATATCATTGGCTGTGACATTTTCCTCTTGAGTGCTGTTGATTTTTAATGCCTCTAGGTACTCATTTCAGACCAGCCTTAAATGTGGAATTAAGGAGCTTAACTTTTTCCAGTCCAAGTGTTGTTATCAATATTTTGCTACTGGAGATTTCATAAAATGTTGAACCTTTCATGATTACTCTCTGTTTCAAGGACTATAGTTCACCTCATGATAGCTGGGAAATGCTTACTTGTACTGAATTATTAGTTTTAAAAAAGCTTGTAGTTTATAAAACTGTTGACTGATTTGTGGATTAAGGATCACACCTGTGACTAGTACAAATCTACCTTAACTTGAAAAGAAATAACATTATAGTAGGCAAACTGCTCATCAGTAACTGCAAAAATGTGAAATGGATGAAAACTCTTACACTAAAGAAGATATCGGATCAAGATAACTGTAGCAACAAATTGCTGTAAACCTCTCAAATAAGGATGATACTGCACTCTCAAAATTTTGATGGTTCTAGTCACAGGATCTTTTACAATTACACAGAGAAGAAATCAACTGTGGGAAAAAACTGACTTAACTCTCAAAGGTAAGGAAGTTTCATTCTTTAAAACTGCTTGTTGCACCCAAGATGTCTGTCACACTTACAATCATAAATCACTATATAGCAAGTGGAAAATGTCATAAGAGACTCATCTAAGCTGTTAGTCATAAGCACAGTTACTATTAACCAAAATTGAAAATTCCATCCCTTCCATACTTCTTTCCAATACTTCTCCATCTTGGCTCTTAACTTTCAAATTCAGGATCTTGTAACAAAGTGTTCTACCCTTCAATAAGAATATTACCAGCCTGCAAATAGAGTTAATGCAATTGATGACTAAAATTAACACAACAAAACTCGTATCCTAGAAAGTAGAAACAGCTCAAAAGCACCCTTCTTTTCTCTTTTATCCAAATACTACACTGGTCATAAAGACACAATATTGGTGTCACAAAACAACTATTCAAAACAAACAGTTAATTGGGACAAGCTAAAGCAGTAAGTTAATGGCTCTCATAGCATAGCCCCAAATTCAAATTCCCAAAAATGTTCACATGCAAAATTTCAGTAACACACCACGCTAAAAATGATAGATGCAAGAATTAAGTAATGCACCAGGCTTAAATTAGCTAGGCCAGGTGCAAGAACTAATTAACACAACGGGCTTAAATTGACCAGACTAGGTGCAAGATTTGAGTCATAAACAACGTCCAGTTTTGGGAGGTGTTATCCAGCATTCCATTCTGGGTGCAGCATGCTTAAACTGATAAACCCTAATGCAAGATGGCATGCTTAACCTGATGTGTCTCGATACAATATTTATGTAATGAACTGCATCCATTTTTAGACATGAAGTACCAAGTATAAGATTGTGTTGTACCCCAATTGATGAGGCCAAGTGCAAAAGCTGGGTGTCTTTGGTAAAATACACACAATCAATCAGTGTATGTAAACTAAAAATATCCCTCTCCCAGTGTTAAGAAGGTGATTTACTAAGAAAAAACACCAATAAAATCCAAAATCAAAGGAATTTCATTTTGAAGGTAAAGCGATCCCAGATTTCTCTTAGTCCACCCCAAACTCAGTAAATAATTTGAACGACTAGTGTGCATTGAACAAGTATGCCCTAGATGGATGACCAGATCCTAGAATCCCTCAAAAAAATGTAATGCACGCAAATTCTCATGTATACATGGGTACTGAATGAATAAATGTATATGAATTCTGGTATTATAGTTAAAAATCAAGTAGGAAGGAAAGGACCATACCTTGTCCATAAAAGTGTCAGCATTTAGATGGATAATGTCAGCCCTAGCTAAGTATATGCCTTCGATTGCAAGGAGGATGAAGCAAAGAAAACACTTGGAGTTCACCATTAGGTATGTATGTGGAATTCCTATCAAATGCAGATGAAACCTTCGCATTTGAATGAGAAATTCGAATAGATAATACTTAAACTAGTTTAAAATAAAACCCTACTTGCATTTCTCATATTAAATAGAAGAAAACAGGAAAAACTTACCTCTTCTGACCTCAAGCAACTCGTTTCTCGCTGTCCAGTGCGCAACTCTGCAACTACAAGATCTCCTACTTGACCACACGATAGAGCACTATGAAATACAGTTTCGTTATGCACTTTAATGGAAAGAAACTATGGAAATTAACAAATTATCACCTCAAGTAACTCATTTCTGGGTCTGGACTCTGCAACTATAACATCTCCTGCTCAGTCACTACAAACTCTTCCTCAGAACACGGGCTTGCAAAACACAAAAACAACACACGCAAAGTAATAGAGATGCATAGCAAGTGGCTTAACTCTATATTAAATGGCCAAAGTACCCTGGCCACATGTGGCCACCAAGCCATTCCAATGCCTTTACCTCCAGATGCCATTTAATGCATTTAATTTGCATTTATGCATTACGTACGTCTACCCGCAAGTTTTATTATAAATTATGCCTTTGCTTAACTTTATTTAATCAATCTATGTGCTCGCATTTTCCTGATATTTTAATGCATTTAATCTGCATTCATGAATTACGTACCTCTAGCCGCCAGTTTTTAAACTATGCCTTTGCTTAAATTTATTTAATCAATCTATGCGTTTGCATTTTCCCGAATTTTTAAAACGAAAATGATTTATAATGCTACTCGGACGAATAGAAAAATAGATAAATGCTAATTTTCTAATATAAAAAATAGCTCTCCAAATTCAAACTATACAAAAAAATAAGCAATATGTTAAATGGCCAAATGTGATTGGTTCATGCTGCCGGTTAAATGCATTCCAGGCGAATGCATAAGTATACCTGCCTACTGGTAGGAACTAATAATTCAGTGACTTTCTGCAAATTAAATAAATTAAATCATGACGAACACAATCAAGTACAATAAGTATTGTGAGTCAATTCATAATTTATTGGGTTGTAGTACCTAAAGTAATGCAAATTTTCTTTTTAAAATTAAAATTATAATTTGACTTGCATTTTAAAGTATTAATGAATTATAATTTTTTATTAAAAATATATTCTTTATTTATACTATTTGTTATAGAATTTTATATTAATTTAAGATATTTTTTAAGATTAATATAAATAATTGTTTTTTAAAAAGTATTTTTTTAATATTAATTTAGAAGCTTAATTTTTATTTGTAATAGTAATTTAAAATTAAAAAAAAAAGTAATTATTGTTATTCATTGTTTATAATTTTATACACACACAATTCATACAAATTTATTAGTTGATAGGCTACATATAGTGTGAGATTTGAGTCTAAAAGAGGTCTCACATCTACATATCACTATTGAGTCATCGAAAAACAAGTGTTAGCAGTCATTTAATAGTAAACTAGTTGTTTAATGGTAAAAACCTCTAAAATATCATATAAAAGCCTCCAAAATCTCACTTATCACATAAAAACTAGATAAATATTGATTTGACAACTAGATGGGAACATTATATTTCCATTTATATTTTTTTTTTCAATTTGATGGCTACGTTCTTTTTTCATTTGCATTATTTTATGTTTAAAATCTCTATGCAAATATTTCATAATCAAATAATACTTAATTTCTTTAAGGAGAAAATGTAGATTTGTCTAAGTTTATTTTGTTCCATTATTTAGCACTTATTATTATTTTTTTAATACAACCACATGCAACTAGAATTTGAAGCGCATGCATGCACAAAACACATACTCTCTAACATATTAACGTACATATTGTTTTCTATTGGCATAATCCTTGAACCTCTTACAAGTGCTAGTAATTATAAACAGATAATCAAAGACTATTGTTGGATTGTATCTTGTAAGTAATATGATTATATTTTTATCTATTTTTAATGTATACAGTTAAAGTAGGAATCTAATTTGTCGTTCATTCTATGCAACCAATTTTCTTGTGTGTATATGCAAATTTATTTACATTGGGTGTTACTTGAAAATTGTTTGCACACACACTAAATTCTTTTGTATCTTTATATTGTGCTCATGTGCACATAACATAAAATAATATACATTTGTATATATCCTTACTTGTTTTCTTGCATGAAGCAAGACTATTGAAACAATCTAATTTGGTAGTTGAAAATAATTCCCTAACAAGCTTTGCAATACATATTGGATAGTTAGCATCTTAGTTTGATTTCTAAGATTTACTGTCATTAGGACTTTAATTATTAGATGTTAGTTTATTTTTCTTTAAATGCATAGCTTGTTGCACAACTATCACCATGAGAGTCTCCTAATAATATTCTCATCTTTACTCATCTACTACAACCCATTTCTTTTATTTTGTAACTATCAATAACATCTTGATGTCCCCATTTGATTTTATAGCAATTTAAGCATCTCAACTCATTTTCCATAACTTTACATCCATTCATTTAAATTGTCCATTGTGTTTATTAGGATAATATGGCTTTAGAGCAAGGTAATTAGTATGGTCAAAAGAAATTATCTCTATAATTTTCTCAAGGTAGTTTATAGTACATCATAATTAATGTTAAGAAGCATTATACAATAACTAGTGGTGGAGTATAATGGCATGAGTGTGTTCACAAAAACTCTTACTTTTTCATCTTAAATTTGACAACCATTTACATGTCACATTATTGATATTTAATACTAAATATAATGTTTCCAAATTAATCAACACATAAAATTTATGTCTCTAGATATGTAATAAATAAAATAATTTCAAAGTAGAATAAAATAACTTAAAAATAAACAAAATAGCTCCACATTGATATTTTTGGATATTTTTTAGATAGATGTATTTAATATATCTGTACTAGTGATATGAAGTTTTTAACTTATAGATTATTGTTATAACATCTAAATAATGGTTTATATCATCTATTCATTAGAATTTAATCGAGTTCTACTTAGTTTTGACAATTTATATTTTTCTTAAAGCATCAAATGAAAGGTAGTAAGTATTAAACTATCATAAAAAATAAAAATAAAATAATATGACGGGCAAGGTGACCATCAAATTTTAGACTAGTACAGTACACTAAAATTATATACTTTTTTTAATATTTTATAATTCATCAATGGATCCTAATTTAATGATAAAGATGAATGGTTTTGAATGAATCTACCAAAAGATCTTCCACATATCTGTTCAAATTAAAACATCTAAATAACATGTATGAATCAATGTAAGTGTAAAATTGAAATATTCTAGAAAATATTCATTTCCATGATCCTTTTTTATATTTTTGTTCATTTCTCAGAAATATTTATGCAGGGTTAGGGTATGACAGAAGCCCAAGTGTTGGCAATGACTTGGATTTTGCTAAGTTTCACTTTGAAACAAAGTCAAGAGCCTGTGGAACTGTTGTTCGAAATGCTGAAACGAAACTATTTGATACAACAACTGGGCTCTCTCTACCCCACAATCACATCGTCAAAATATGCATTCATGGACCCCATGTTATGAAAGGTTTGTTTCATCATTTATATTGTTGGTATGATATGTGAAGATCAACAAGAAAATGGATCATTTATATAATAGTGAATGTAATGTCTTCTTTATATGATATTGTTGGTATGAATGTGAAGATCAACAAAAAAGGAGGCAATAAAGGTTGTCAAAAGAGAAAATGATTACAACCAAGCTAACAGCCAGAATACAGTCACTTACAGCAACCAAAAATAGCAAACAACTAACTCTAAAGGTAAACAATAGCTGAAACTGTTACAACAAATAGCGCAACAAAAACTGCCAAGAGGACAAACCACTATCCAATTCTAAATTTCAACAATTTCTGAAGCTGATTTGAACAAAATACATCATTTGTATGGAGCTGCAAAATCTTTCATTTGATCGTGTCCAAATGATTGTTGCACTTCATATTCGCCTTATTGCTTCCCTGCAATTGAGAACATAAGAAAATAATTTGCAAAATGATGTTAAAGTAGCATTCTCGTTTCCAGATTAACATCATGATCTAAAAATATAGCCAAACATCTACTTTTCCATAAATTAAAAAGCACAATCTACTATATAGAATCAACAACAATATTATTATGTAGACCAACACCCAAAATCACTTCTTTCTAGCTCAAATTATGCTAAAAAATTGTAGGGAGGTAAGCAAAAACAACCCTCCATTTCCTTTTAGCCACAAAACAATCCCTGAAGATATGTTTCAAGCTTTTAGTACGTTTACAAAAGGGGCATTTAACATCATGAATACACATATAACCTAGTCGATCACCAACTCGTAACTTGCAATGCAAAAGTTTCCACACAAAGAGTTGAACATTCGCCTCAGTTTTAGAATGCCAAATTTGAATACTCAACTTCTTCCATGTAATTTCATAGAACTTACACTTTCATTTCAGATTTATCCTGGGATTTAATGGCAAATGAGGGAGTAGATTTAAGTAGACTTTCTTAAGAGGAAACAAAGCAAACTGACACTTGGACAACCACCACCAATCCTTGAAAGGATTGCAATGAAGAGGAGTACATATTTTCATGACTAGATCAAAGAAAACCAATGGCTTGACAAAAATAATAAAACTTTTAAATGCTTACAATTTAAACCTAGGTTAGTCTTGAGAACTTGCCAATTGGCCCACTCTTGAGCAAAAAAAGTCCCACAAGTCCCCAAACCTTCAGACTCCTTTCCTAAAAAAGTAATAAGCCATCCTAGGAAAGGAAACCACAAGAAGTTGACCATGATATTGTACCAATTTATTCCACCAGATTGATGAAAACTCGAAGCTAAACCCATGTTAGAGGGTGCTCTTCAAATCCAAAAGATTGTTGACTTGCTACCATGCCTTCTAGATTGAAAGAAGGGGAAAGGAAGCTTTGAGGTGGAAGAAAGAAGCCATCCAAATTTTGTCTTCCCAACTAACATCCTGCCATTTACCTTTGACGAAGGCTTGAGAAATCTGAAAGCAGACCAAATTTTTCCATAGAACATCTCCATTCATAGTTCTAACAATCCATTTAGTAGCTAGGAAAATCCCTTACGTCTTTGGATCCAAAAGGCCCAACCCACCTTTGGCTTTGGGTTGTATACAATGGAGCCACAAGGAAAATTTAAAACCTGCTTTGCCACCCCAACCAACCCATAAGAAGTTGTAGACCATTTTAACTAGATCCTCATAGCCTTTTTTGGATGACATCCAACAAGAAGAATAGTAAACATGTGAGGCCAAAAAAAATCAATTCACTACTTGAATTCTTTCAGCAAGAGTTAGAAATTTATTTCCCCAAGTACACAATTTATTCTTTAGTTTCTATAAGTACTAGTTCCACATCTCAGAAATTGAGACCCCCATTCCAAATGGAATGCCAAGATACCGAGTAATTTTCCCATGTTTAATTTGCTTCAACTCTTTGGGGATACACCATTGGGGTGGACCAGATTGAACCATCAAATATTCAGTCCTATGGTGGGAAAGTTTAGATTTGGACACTTCACAATATAGATTAAGGACTCCTAGAACATTATTGATCTTAGCCTTATAATTTTGGATAAACAACATACTGTCATATGCAAAGTGTGAGTTGATAACCACATAATTATGGGGGATAGAAATACCCTTAATTAAAACCAATTGATCATATTTTTGCAGCAGGTATCGAAGTGCATCAGTAGCCAACACATATAGGAATGGGGATAAGGGACAACCTTGTCTTATTGAATGTTCCAAGGGGAAGACATTAGTCAGCGCTTTATTAATCACCAATTGAGCATTAGCATCATTAAACAACATCTAAATGTGATTACATAGTTTGGGGCCAAAACCCAACCATTGTAACATCTTAATTATGAAGCCCCGCCACATTTTATCATATGCTTTGTCAAAGTTTAGTTTGACCAAAAGAGCTTGTTGGCCGGATTGCTGAGCTCATTCCAACATTTCCCATGCAAGGATCAAGTTGTTCAGGATGAATATCCCACAAAGAATCCCAGTTTGTTTAGGTCTGACTATTTCTTTTACAATTGGTTTGATTCTTGTCGCTACAGCCTTGGCAATAATCTTATACAAAGTATTAAGCAAAGTGATTGGACGGTATGTGCAGGATCATCATGGAAAAAATAGGCCCTTAAGTGGCAAAAAATTCAGAAAAATTAGAGTTAGGCAACTTGACATAAAAATTTGAATAAGTTATTTATATTATTTCAAAAATATGTAACAATAGAATCTATAGAAAATTGAATTTAGTTTCTAAACTACTAGGTTTGTTTAAAAAATAAAAAAACCTATTTGGTGAAAATTTGAAATTTCAATGCAATAGTACTTAAATTTCAGGGAAAAAATAAGAAGTAGGTGTCTGTCTGACCACCCTAACCACAATAAAATGATAATATTTTTTTAGAAGATTTTAGATATAAGTAGAGCACTCATGCCTCAATGTGATGCATATTTTTTTGTAATTTTTTCCAAGTAAATAATTAATTATGAATTTTTTATTACAAATTTTTAAAAATATAAACTCATTGTAATGACCACCTTAACTTGGTCAAAACTTCATGAAATTCAATTTTTCTTTTTTTAATCCTATATTATGTGAAGCATAGAATGTGAGCATGTTTTAGATTCAAAAATGTGATCCGCTTTGAAAGCTATAGATGTTTTTCAATTAGCCTATCAATTAGGACTTTAGTCGTAATTTGAATAGAAAATGAATAATAATTACTTATTAAATTCAAAGTAAAGAATAATTTATATTGGTGGAAATATGAGAATCTCCTTTAAAAACCCTTTTTGTTTCATCAATTTTGGGTAAAAAAAAAGTTGTTAGCCACATACCCATCATATTGCCACTTGGCCCATCATGATCATGCACATACCTTGGACGCCAACCTGAAATAGTATCCTCATTTTTCCCCTTTAGAAGGAGCTTGATTAGACCTTTGTTTATATTTGAATATAGAGAACCATGCTCCACTGCTTCTAGGTAAACCAAGTAGAAATCATCTTTAGTGTGAGGCCACATTTTTTGGTAAAATTCAACTAGCAACCCACCCACACCAAGACTTTTGTATGAAACCACAAAAAACACAACATGCTCTAAGTCTTCAAAAGATGTATACGATCAATAAAATTGCTATATTCAGAGTCCACCCTTTTATGAATGATATCTTGAAGCATATCTTCCAAGATAGCTTGAGCATCCTGCCAATGTGGGTCTTCTTTGAACAATTCCTCATAATATTTTTGAAACAACCCTTTAATCTCAACCTGTTTAGTATGAACCAAACCAACCTCGTCTGGAATGGCCCCAATGAATTCTTTCTTATGATTGTAATTAAGATACTTAAAGAAGTATTTAGAGCCTTAAGTCCCCTCTTTAATCCAATGTAATATAGCCTTGATTTTAGCTCCTTGTCCCTTATAATTATCCATTTTACGAATTTGAGATTCCAAAACAACCATCGAAGTTTGTAGATTACAATTATAAGGGTCATTATTAAGTAATTTTCTATTGTTTTCTAACTTCCCTTGAAGGGATTTTAATTTCTGTTTTCATTTCCAAACAAGTCTTCTACCAGAAGCATAGAGGAAACCAACACATTTTGTAATAGCATTATGCCACCATTGTCTATAGGATTCCCCTTTATTAGGTTTGGGGAATGAATTCCAAAGGCCCACTAATGCTCCAACACATGAAGGATTTTTTAAATGAGACACATTAAGCTTAAAAGGTAACTCAGAGTTCACATTACTATTATCAACTCCAGAGATAGTACAGATGATAGGGTAGTGGTCAGAGAGAGTTGCAAAATAGTCAACTTGAACAATCAACCTTGAGGACTCTTGGGTAACAAACATATTTGAAGAAATATAAAATCTATCAAGTGTGCTTAGCTTCCTATCCTCACCAAATCTACAATTATACTAGATGAACCAATTATTGTCATGACTACCCCTTTTGTTATGAATTGGGTCAACCACACCTAAAGTATTATGACATAACAACTATTTGACAAATTCTTCATTATTCAGCTTGATATGACTAAGCCAAATATGATCATTATGATGTTCTACCATATTGAAATCACCTCCTATAACATAATTTTCATTAGGGAGGTGTTTTTCCATCCAATCCCACAATTCATCTCTCTCTCTAGCAAAGCTAGCAACATAAACTGAGAAAAATCCAATAGGTTGGCCATTGATAAAGGTTAAGGCCTACACACAACTATGAGAAGGGTCTTCAACTTTATCAATGAAAAACTTATGGACCCATGAGACAAAACTAATCACTACCCGGGCCTACCTTCTCTATGTGAAGTATAAAGAAAAGATGCATATCTCCATACATCAGATAGCGGAGAAGAAAGATGAAGACCATTAAGTTTAACCTCCTAAAATAAAGCAATATTAGGTTTCCACTTTCCAATGACATCTTTTACACCATATTTATGGTGAGGGAGAGACATCACTCTTACATTCCATGACAATATTTTGTAATTCATGACAACAAAGAGATAGTAAGTTCCTCTTCTTGTGGAAATGCTTCAAACCAGTTGACTAATGCAATTGCAGACTCAAAGTTACCCAATTGTTTTTTCATAGGAGGTGAGGACCTAGATCTTTGTCTCGCAGAAGGAGGAAGGGAATTAGCAGCCTCATTTCCATATTTATGGATGCGATGAGAAGATGAAGGATAGGTGCCTAAAAGTACACTTTCCCCATTTGATAATATTTCACCATTTCGACCTGTAATTGGACTAGAAGGTTCTTTTCACTTTCTTACAATTTTCCATCATCATGCATCTCTTCATCTATTGGATTAGAGTTGTTTAAACTCAGACTATTATATTTGTAAGTTGCAATGGGTGGGCCATGCATTTTTTCTTGAACTGGGCCTTTATGAGTAGGGGTAGGAAGCTTGCTATTAGTTTGCGGCTATTGAGGTGGCATTTCAATAGAGGACTATAACGACTTATTTTTTCTAGTAGGACAATCTCTAATAAAATGACCTTCTTAATGACAATAAAAACACACATTAGATTTGTTCAAATAGAAAGCTGGCTAATAAAATTCAAACTCTGGTCCAATGAGTTTAATATTATTAGGCAATGGATGGTTCAAGTCCATTTTCACACAGACCCTTGGATGCACCCTTAGACTGGAAATTTTTTTTGAGTTATTCTTACACCAGATAACCCTGCCAAGCTAAGACACAACTTCTTGAAGGAAAGGTCTAAAAGCTAGGAGGAAAAGAGGAGTTCCACCCACATAGGATAATGGGACCTAGAAGGGCCCTCTGGATGAAATTTAAGAGTCCATACTTGCAAGTAGCATATATCTAACCACATATGACCCAAGTCCCATACTATAAAATAGCCTTAACATATTCAATAGATTTAAATGAGCAAGAAACATATCCCTTTCCTAAACCTCCCATAGATTCAATTTCCCACCCACAGTTTTCCCAGTTTAGTTTTGTCCATTTGAAAAAATCTACTTCAGACGAGATGCCTCTTAAAAAGAAACAAATCACATATTTACTTTAGCACTCAACAATGCAGTCTCTAACATCATTTGGGAGTATAAATTCTAGGGTTTTACCTTTTCCTTCACTATTGGACTCCTCCATTGGACAGCCATTCTTGCCTCCATATTTTACTTCTATATTTATGGTAGCAAGGTCTCCCTCATCGGTATCAAATGCAACATGTTCTGTTTCACCACTGGGAACCCTACCACCACCCTTAGAAAGAGCCCCACCGGTATTTCTTGCCTCCACCTTAAGTCTCATTGGGAAGCAATGTTAACTATTGTTCTTTCTATCATTAACCTTTGAGATTTATGGATTGTTAAGGTCCATTTCATTTTAAGGATAAATTGATGGTATCATTTCAAGTTATATATTGTTGGGAGAAGTCCCAAGCTAGTCTTATGTAATGCTTGAACTTTCCCACAATAAAGAGTGGAATATATAGTGGATTATTTTCACTCTTGTATATAATAGTTTGAACTTTTCCTAGTGCACTATTAATAAGATCTATTACTATCCATAAATTTGAATTATGTAAAACCTATTAGCCAACACATAAGAGAATCTTGGCATGCCAAGTTACTTATCTTCAAGATTCGAGTATGATCTACACCTTACTTGATATACAGTGGCTATTGCAATAGGAACTTCTAATCATTTAAATATTTATTTATTAGTATACAATGCAACCAAGTCATTTGTGACAACAAATATATTGAAGTCTAAAATAATTCTTTTTCATCATAACTAAGAATTAGAGTGACATAAGAAGTTCCCTATCTTTAATAATATTGGCTTTGTATTTTTTATATTTGAAAGTAGACTACAAAAAGTGATCTATGATGGCTCATCCCCATCTTGTTGGAAGATCATGTTTAATGTAATCTATCATGTGGAATTTATGTCAAAGTGTTGTCCATACAAACTGGGGCATACAATAGAATATGTTTAAATTGTTACTTGACCCAAATCATCAAAGAAGATGAAAAAGTGAACACTAAAGGGTACTTAATTGTAATTTGAGAAGGCTTCATGCAAGTGACTATTAATGTGTGTTAGTAACCTAGGCCCCATGAAACTCATCTCATTAATTATAATATAGAAAATAAAGTACATGTTCTCTTAGAATGTTGTTAATTTTCATCCCGCTAGAGGACTCATCTCTTTAATTAGGATTTCAAAGGCCTATATGTATGGTGGATATATTTATGTTGAAAATGGTAATGTCAATTTGTGCTAGCATAAACAAGGGTTATTGGCTAGTGAAAATTTTACAAAAATGTAAAATATAATGTTAATCAAGTATGGTTTTTAAATGTTAATAGTTCCTTATATGTCTATCCCAAGAGCTTGTTGCATTCCTACATGAGCTGAATGTGATCTAGTTATTTTAAATGTAGTGCATTATATAATTGATAAAATATCTTATGTGAGGCATGAATTTTTTTTCAAATGTAATAGAGTTGGTGTGTTGAATGATTAGAGTAAATGAAATTAGTAGTTTATACTTGCAAAAATAGGGTGATTATAATAGAATTTTGATTATGGCTAAGTGTCAAATTTCCAATGACCAAGCATGTCAATACATTTAGTTAAATAGCCATGTACAAATATAGAGGCTCAATAGGACCTATCATTCTTTAAGATTGTGGTGTTGCATTCGATCTTATCCATTACAAGCAAGCTCATCATCACTATTAGTAGTTCAAGAATTTTAAGGAATATGGACTATATGCCATGAATGGTAAGTTTTGGTTTTTCCCTCCCAATGACCTACAAGATATTACCTTGATGAATTAATGTTAATGAGAATAGTGTAGAAAGGTTTTAATAAGAGTATGTTATTACAATAGGCTTCAAAAGCCTCAAAATATGTAGTAGGAATAATGTAGTGGTGTGATATACAAATAATATGTAGGATGGCATGTTTCTTTTACTTTTCATCTTTGTAGGATGCTACAAAATCCCAATTCTATGTTACTTGAATAAGTGGTATTGAATCCAATTCCAAATTTCACCCCATATATACATTAATGAAGCTTAAAGTTGTGACA
This sequence comes from Sequoia sempervirens, assembly GCA_007258455.2. NCBI lineage: Eukaryota > Viridiplantae > Streptophyta > Pinopsida > Cupressales > Cupressaceae > Sequoia > Sequoia sempervirens. The sequence goes on along the minus strand of VDFB02047144.1, from coordinate 23,870,135 downwards.
TGGTCATCCTTAGAGGTAGGGGCTTGTAAAATCATGCACCCATTCAAGGAAATAAAGGATAAATTATATATTGTAACATGGATTTTTAATAGTAAGTGGAAAGACCATTTCTAAGGAAATTGTATAAGGTAGATGAAATTAGGTTTTGTGGGTCAACACTAATTAAGATTTGAATCAACATATGGTGGTAGACCTATATCAAAACTTTTCTTAAATTTTTCTACAAATAAATAGCAACATCACATGATAGAATAGGGTAGCAATCTACACTTCCTTACCAAATGGAGTAAATGATGAGGTGTATATTTTTTCTATCATCATTATAGGTAGTTTTATTTGGGTTTACTAGTTTTAGCAATTGTTGAAGGTAGTTCCAAGGAACTTTATAATGACAAGGTAAAGAGAATCATTTACAAGTATGTATATTTTTAACATTTTGTATGGATTGCACATGATTAAGTAGATCATTATAGTTGGTATATAGTTGGTGAAAAGGTAGTTTGAGGGTCAAATCAACAAATATTGAATATATGCATATAGTACACAACTATAAGCAAAAAAAAAAAAACAAACAATCAAACAAACTAAACTAGATAGAATCATAAAAAATAATGGAAAGAATACAAGGTCCACCAATATGTGAAATACAAATTTCTTTATGCTACCCAATCATAGAGATAAATGTGCAAAGACTATAACCGTGCAATCAAGCTCCAAGCTCTACCCAAAAACCAACAACAATTGAATCCTAATGGATTTGAACCTTGCCAAGTTATTTAAAGGACTAGGGCATCTTATATTATATATTACATGTTGTTGATGTGCATAAAAATGACTTAGGCCTGCAAGCTCTATTGTAGCCATATTTCTTCCTAGTATAATTAAAACATCCAATTGTGTCCGTTGGTCCACTTTCAACTATTAATTAAATAATTCATGTCTTTTATTCCTCTTGATTATTTAAATAAATAAATTATATTTATTTATTTAAATGTGTCACTAATTGTCTAATGTCTTTCTATAATTAAATAAGTTTCTTAATTTATTTAATTATCTTTGTCCATTATTTCCTCATGATTATTTAAATAAATAAATTTTATTTATTTATTTAAATGTCATTAATTCCTTTAAGTCTTCTTATAATTAAATAAATTCTCTAATTTATTTAAAATGGTCCAATTTTCTAATTTTCCCTCTTTTAGTAAATAATTCAAATTAATTATTTATTGTCAAATGGACCCACCTTTTTGAATTAAATTAATTTTTTAATTCAAAATGGTAATTTTCCTCCATAAATCAAGTAATTTCTAATATTATTTGATTTTTCAGCTCTCTCTTTTTCTATGCCATTCTTATCTTCTTGTCACATGCAATCTTGTTTGTTGATTTGATTTTCTCAAATCAAATCTTGTCCACTCATTTCAAATTTACCCTAATGTTGCCCTAACCCTAATTGTGGGTTGTCACATTGAATCTTGTCCATCGACTCTAGGGTATTTGTCAATCTTCAATCTTCACCATCCTTTCGAAATTGCATTTTCTATAAAATGGCAATTTTGGTCTCATTTGCATATCTCATGCAATCTTGTTTTAGGCATACTTCACATCTCTTGACATTGGCATCTCATGACATCTTAGCTCTTGGCATTTTGACATTTTAGGCATACTATAGTCCTTTCTTACTAGTCACATAGTTGTATAGTATTGCATTTCATATAAAATCCTTCAACATTTTGCTTTGGTCTTGGCATAGTCATAGGTTGCTCACATAAAATCTAAGGGAAAACTACTTATTGCAGCAAATAGAGGTGTAATGGAGGTTAATCATGGAGGTTGAAGACATAAGGTGATATCTTTCTTTGTTTTCATATTGTTTCCTCCTTTGTGCTTCATTATTTACTTTGGGTTTGATTTATTTAGCTACTAATCTGTTAACCTAGATATCTCCCATAGTTACATTGGTGAACTTGATGTCAAAATCGCATTTTTTTATAGATTTTCATACGAATTTTTTCTTTGTGTTTTGTAGGTACAGGTACAAAATGACACATTCACAGATTCCAAAGCTACAATCACTGCATCATGACACATTTGGCCATTAGAATGATGCATCCACATATTTGAGCCACATTTGCTATCTGTAGAGACATAGTTGCTTAATTTTAACACATTAGGCATCCCAAACGACACATCTGCAGGTCACGATGTATTTGTAGCTGATGACGCATCTACTACATAGAAAGCCACATTAACCTAGTAAATTGCAGTGTACGGTCCCAAGCTACATTCGATGTGCAAAATGACACATTCGCTCTATTGCGACACATTTGTCTAGTAAATTTTATTTTTGGATTTTTTTTTCAAAATTTTCAAGGTTTCTCATTTCAAGTTAGTAGTTTAGAGGGTTTTGTAAGTTACTAATCTACTATTGCATTATGTGGCATTGAATTTCTGTGGGTCCAAATATTTTTGAGACTACTAACAAGTGGTTTTATAGGTTCGAATGTCCAAGCATGTTATTTTGAAACCTCTTATGTTTGTTTTAGATTAGAAAATACTTCCATTGGTGCTTTAAGAAGAACATTTTCTTGTATCACTTAGACTTAATTAGGGGGTTAAAAATATTTTCTTGATTGTGCTTGAAGGTGGTAGGTGATTATGCTCTCACCTTGTGCAAACTAGGTGATCAGAAAACTAGACCCATCTATTTTATGTGTCAACCCGATTCAATAATAGAAGTATCCTCTCCCCTTGTGCACTTTTGCGATCCTGGGTGCAAGAGAAACTGTTATTGACTCTAGGAATTGGGCCTGTAGAAGTTGAAAAACCAACTTCACAGTCCCCAAGAATCACCTACAAGCAATCACCTATCACATGCAACAAATATTTAGAACAAAAAAGAAAGATGTTCTGTAAACTCTCAGAGCAAGTTTGTGCAAGCAAAAAATCAGAATTATTGATTATTGAGAATAATATTTTACAAATAATACAAAAGCCTTCAAAAATGAAATGATGCAATAAAGCAGGAAAAAGAAACCCTAATCTTATCTTGAGAAAAAAGAAAGCTCAATAAGATAGGATAAGAATTAAAAGATAATTATCCTAGGGAATAAATAATTACCTAAGTAAACTTATCCTAAAGTGTAATTAAATAATTAATTACGCCAATATGCCCCCATAAGTGCAACTTAGGGAGAAGCAAATTATTATGCAAATATGAGTCCCAGCAACAAGGCCTGATTAGGTACTCATGTACAAATGCAATGCAAACTAGATCAAATGGGGTAAAGGAGAAAACCACACGGGAACAAAACTCCTCCTCAAAATAGAATGCAATAAAACTACCTAAGTGATAAAAAATGGAGGACTCCATAAGACCCCCCAAGGACACCATTCATCACAAAGATACGTGAAAGAATCCCCCCATAAGAGAGGAAGAAAGAGACCATAGATCCCCCCCAGAATGAAGTAACTCCAAAAGAAGTGAAGAAACTACATCTCCAGAAAGAAGTGAGGGAAGAGGTCGAATGAAAGAAATCTCTGAAGGTGGAATAGGTGCAGCCCAAGATGTCTCCACAGAAGCAGGTGTGACCTCAACAAATGAAGAAGCCAAAGTAGGTGAAGACTCAATAGAAACCTCCAAAGATGTATGATCAACCGGATCCTGCTGCACTAAAAGAAAAGAAGCAATAGGAGGAGGAGGAGATGGAGCAAAAGGCTCGAGAACAAGATCCGAAGTGAGAACAACAATGTTCAAGAAGCCAAATATCTCCTCTGAATGATGATGCACACGCAAAGTGTGAGGAACAGCTGTAGGAATAGAAGCACCACCTGTAGCAAAATTAGTGAAGGAATACAACCGAGAGGAGTGATCCACTATCCCAGTAGCAATGATTGCTCTACTCTCCAAGTCTCTGATGATAACCGAATCAGGTGTGAACTACACAGATCTCCCATAGCCCCCATGTGTTATTTGATAGATGGAAAGAAGGTTATGTGTCAAGTGAGGGACACACAAGACATCCTGAAAGGAGTGGTCCCCAAAACTAATAGACCCCTTCCCTGTAACACTCATGTAAGTGTTGTTTCCCATCAAAATGGGAGACATAGTGCAAGGCTCAAAGGAAGTGAACATAGACTACGAAGATGCCATATGATGAGATGCTCCTGAATCTAGAAACCATCTCCCTAATCCAATACCTGAAGAAGCACAAAGAGCATGTCCCTTCATATTTGATGAAGTATGTAAACTAGTTGTGCCTGTGTTATGCTACTCTGAAGAAGAAGAATGAGGAGAAGAAGATGATGCAGACATCCTAGAAGGCAAATCAATCTGATGTTTCTGAAGAAGATGTTTCAACTCATCAATGTCCTTCTTGTAACAATTATGTTCTGCATGTCCTTCCCTCTTGCAATATGCACATGTAGACTTCTCTTTCCTAAATGATTTACCCTTAGAAGAGGAGGATGAATATGAGGACTCATTTTGTTTCTCATGAGGTTCGAAATCCTTTTGTTTATGTTCCTTTCCTTTTCCTGTAGAAGCCTTCTGATCTTTGGGCTCTTGTGATGTAATAAGTGCTTGTGAAGAGGAAGAAGGTTTCACCATACCCATGCTAGCTAACTTAGCTTGCTCTCGAGTGAGAGATGAAGCAAAGTCATTAAGAGATGGCATAGTGAATCTCGTACCAAGTGCATCCCTAGTGGCATAAAAGGTAGAAACAAAAACTAAATAATCAGGTCCAAGCTTAGAAAGGATGGACAATATCAACTGAGAGTCTTCTTTCTAAACATCACACTATGACAACTATAATCTAAGAGACTTGAGTTTGGTGAAAAACTCCTGGATGCTATCAAAATCCCTAGGATTTAAGCCAATAAGCTCATTCTCTAACTAAAAACCTCTCATAGTATTCTGCTTCGCAAACAAGGACTCCAAAGTATCCCATATCTCATTTGGTGTAGTGCAAGATTCAATGTGGAAAAGGAGGTCAGATGAAAGAGACAGACATAATGTGTCATAAGCTTCATCACACCTATTAAACCATTTTCTCTTTTCAATAGCACCTGTAGGTTGAATTTCTGTACCCATGGTTACCCTATACAACCCTTTATGTTTCAAGTGAATCTCCATTTGTTTTTTCCAACCAAAATAGTTGAATGGAGTAAGGGGTGCAATGTTGTGTAAATCCATGATAGAAAACAGCAGTAATATACTCTCAAATAAAAAAAAGTCCTCTTGGATCTCAAAAAAAATCCTGATTGGACGTTTCCCAAGAAAATAACTCAAAAGATAAAGGCTGAGTTCTGAAAAATAAATCAGATACTTGGTAAAAATTCTACAAAAAACAGGTCTAAAATTTGAGAAGAGGGCGGAACTAGCTTTCCAACGCCTATTTGTTTTTGAAAAACAGAGCCAGGATGCAAAAGTTACGCCTTCCAGAGTGAAAACAACAACTTCTAGCTTTGACAGGCGAAAAAGGCATCAAAACAGAAAAATCAGAAAAAAATACCAGCACCACTGGAATGGTGTTGGAAGCAGCCTTCCGATGTTTTCGAAAAATGGAGACCATATGCTCAAGATATGACCATTTTACTAAATATGCTCATTTAGGCTTTAAACCAAAATTTTTATTAATTTAAAGATGAAAAAATTAATAAAATATTTTGCTGAACCTTCATGCACGAAAATTGAGGTAGCACAGAAATCAAAATGTTACAGAAATTGATGCGGCCGTACGGATCTGTACTAATTTTTTCTGGCAATTGTTTTGAAATTTTCCAAAAACACTAAAAAATTAATTTTCAGCAAACCCTATCATATTTTATATGAAAATAGGGGTTTTTGGGCCTTCTAAGTGCATCTATGAAGTCTGTTTTGTACTAGCATGCACTATTTGAGAGATCAAAGTCCAAATTTCTTAAAAAATGATGAAAAACCCCGCTGATTTGACAAAAAAATAATAGAATAAAACCCTTGCACATAAAAAGATGTTGTGAGAGAATATCTTCAAAATACGAATAGGCAGCAATAGATCTGGAGCTCTGATACCATGTAGAAGTTGAAAAACCAACTTCACAGTCCCCAAGAATCACCTGCAAGCAATCACCTATCACATGCAACAGATATTCAGAACAAAAAAGAAAGATGTTCTGTAAACTCTCAGAGCAATTTTGTGCAAGCAAAAAATTAGAATTATTGATTATTGAGAATAATATTTTACAAATAATACAAAAGCCTTCAAAAAGGCAATGATGCAATAAAGCAGGAAAAAACAACCCTAATCTTATCTTGAAAAAAAAGAAAGCTCAATAAGATAGGATAAGAATTAAAAGATAATTATCCTAAGAAATAAATAATTACCTAAGTAAACTTATCCTAAAGTGTAATTAAATAATTAATTACACCAGTAGGGCCTTCCTTGGTGGAAAAAAGTACTCACCCCAAGGTGACCCAAATTGGAATTGGAGCTCTTTGGTCAAGCTAACCCTGACCGATATATAAATGTGAATCCTAATGGAAAGCTTAGGATTACGAGTGCAGATGTGTCACATGGAAAAGTGAACTCCCCAAAACCCTATTGAGCATAACCTCTTCAAGTTGGAGTTCCTCCTTATCAGAGCTTAGAATCTTGCCCCATGTGTGGTCACTTGAATGGGGGTCCTGAACTAAATTTTTTTGTGTAGTTTACAAAATCTCATCTATTTGCTAGCGCAACAATGGTCATTGTGAAAGCATCAACACTCTCATAGTTCTTAGTAGAGGTGATCAACCAACCATGGGAGATTTATGGGGGTTGAAAGCTTGGTTGACCTGAGAAAGTGAGTGAGCTATAAGGTGGAGCTCATGTGGCCAAGCTTCTAGATTCATCTACTAAGAATAAGTGCAATTAGGGAAACCCACGTAGAATCTAGAAAATATAGTCCTTGCATAACCTAGGGTTGTACTTGTCTTCTTTGTGCATGATCAAACAAAATATTGTGTTAGCCAAGTGTTTTTTGAAACATTCAACAAACAAACACAATTTCATAGACCTAGAAACAATCATTCAACTTCAAACAATTCCAAAAATTTCAAAAATTGCAAACAAATTAGGTTCATTTTTTCTACAATGCATTCATTGTTTTGAGCTACATTTGACATTTTATGCAATGCATTCACTTTGATAAGCCACATTTTCCACTCTATGTGACACATTTTCCTATCCTGCATTGCATTCACCTTATAGAACATCACATTCACCTTATTGAGCCACATTCGTTACCTAGAGAGCCGCATTCGCTAAAATCGCAACGCATATGACAAACTGCAACACATTCACAACTTGAAATGACACATTTTCTTAGAAAAAAAATACCCTATTGTAGTCCAAAAGTTGAGATCAAAAATGTCCAATCTGATATCAAACATCTTTTTCTAGCAGCCTGTATAAAAAAAAAGAAAGAAAATTGCTCAAAATTTCCATTATTTGCATCTTTAGCTTGCATTTACCTATAGGTCTAAATTTGCAAAATTTTAGTTGCATCCTTTAGGGTCCATCATTTTCATTTTCATACATAGACCAGTCCTTAGATCCTCATTTCATTTGCAGATTTTGGATTAGGAAACCTTACTATACTTGCAAAAACATTGCCTTCAAGAGTAGGTGGTCATTGGACCTAGTTAGCTTAATTTCTTCTAGTCATTGTCCTTTTTTTTTAGACTTTCCAATTCAAAAGTCTAGTTAGGAAACCTTACTTTGTCATCTTGTCATCTTGTCCTTTAGTCACATTAGTAAGTCCTTTGATGATCCAAATTGAGACATAGATCAAGTTTAGGGTGGTTGAGTAACCTTCTTCTAAATCACTTAGACCTTTGCATTTGAAAACTTTAGGACATTCAAGTCATCCTGGTCCTCATTTTGTATACCTTATTTCAAAAAATTCAAAAAAAAGTCCTCATTGTCCCTTGGAATTTGTCATTTCCTTTAGACAACTTTATCATATTGCATTCCTTATTACATCAAAAAACCAAAAAAATAGTTTGCATTTGCATCCCTTATTTAAAAATCCCAAAAACATAGTGCCATCATCTAGTTGTCATTTTCATCCATCTTCCTAATTTGAGCAATTCCTTATATGGTTGAGACTAGGATTCAAAGAAAAAGAAGAAAAATGGAAAACTTTGGACAAGACACCAATGTTTATAACTTCTCTAATGACATGAATCAAAACATGAACCAAGATGCATTTTTTATTAATCCTTTCAGTGAAATGAACATGCCATCTTCATCACGAAACCCCTTTGAATCATTCATGCATAGAGATGAACATGGACATGTTTATATGGAAGGCCTAGAAGTTGCAACACAAAATCCTAACATAGCCTCCTTCATGGAAGATTTGGTCTTACATGACCTAGAGAGATATCTAGCTATGCTCTTAGACCAAGGGGCTAAATTACCACGTGGCTTTAACATTAACACTTTGAGACTAGCTTCTCTTGATCACAATGCCAACAATAATGCAAACAATACGTCCAACACTAGTCAACCTCAAATTAATACAAACAATACCTTTGTTGGGGCCACCTCACAAATTGCCACAAGCACTATTAATGTTACCTCTAATGACATATCCAATTAAAATGTGATCAATGCAACATCCATTGGAGGGACACCAACAATGTCATAATTCATGTCACAATCTATGCCTACCATGTCAACAATGTCACAGTCAATGGGAGCTACCTTTGGATCCTCATCAATGGGGGTTGTGTGTGTGAAATGTGGGAGAATTAGTAAATCAACACAAACACCAATGAAACAGATTATATCAAAGATTTATATCAAATAAACTACTCTATTTTGTAGTTAAATAAATATTTTAACATCTCATTGTCCTCTATTCTCAAGGATTTATTAAACCGTTGTACCCTCATATTTCTATGTGCATTATGGTTGTTAAAATGACAACTTGAGCAATGAGATAATATTCAACATGCAAGCCAATGAAGTTCCTACATGAAACTATATGATGAAAATGATAATAGATATTATGATGAAAGGATAATGGTGTTATATTATACAATGTAAATGCTATGATATGAAGCTAGGATGATTTTGCATATTCTCAAATGCTAACTATGAATATACTAATCTAAAATGCAACTATAAAGCAAAGTGAGATTCTAAGATGTAACTATGAAATAAAACATGACATGAAATGTAACTATAAGACTCCAAAATGCTCCAATGCTCAAACGATATTCCTACATGATAACTCTACTCAAATGTGGATGCAAAATACAATGGAAAAGGGTTGTATTTATAGGATTTTCCAACCATCTTGTGCAGTGGCAACGATCGATGATCTAGATTCAAAAAGAGGGATGAACGGTGGAGATGAAGAGAATCAAGAAGCTGTCCCCTTGACCAAAGAAAACATGCCAAATGGATGGAGGAATATCTTGACCAAAGACAACATACGAAATGGATGGAAAAATCAAGTGTGTGAGAGAAAGACCATGTGTTTGAAAGTTTGTTGAAGTGTGTGAAAAATAAGCCATGTGTTTGAAGATAATTCTAATTATTTAATTTCATGTGACCTTGGTGAGGTGGCATGAAATGTTGTAGACATGTGCTTGAATTCCTAATTTTGGATTAATGAAAATTAATTAAATAAAACAAGCTTATGGAAATTCATTTATTTAATTAAATTAGAAGAATATGATTTTAGATTTGGAGAATTAGAAAAGGGTGAACTATATAAATAATTTGGAAATTTATGTATACGTAGTCGAATATTAATTAAATAACTAGTATTTAATTAATTAAATGTCTTGACCGATTTTTAGGTGTATACAGTTTTCCCCTCTTTGAAGTAATGTGTTTACACATTGCTTCAAAGAAAAATTTGATACCGATATTGAGAATTTTTTTTTTTTTGATGTCCCATACACTGATTTTTAGGCGATGATGGATATATGCCCCCTTGAGAGATAAATCGGTGAATTTTGGAATTTTTAGGATTTTTTTGGAATTTTTTATGATTTTTCGATGATTTGATGATGATCTCAAAATTTTATGCTTCAGAAACAATTTATCTCCCAAAAAATGATGTAAAAGTTAGCAGGTGATAATCTGATTAATTAAGACCCCTTTGCAAAATAAAATAAAAAATAAAACAACCCCATAAAATGCCACTTAATTAACCCTTAAAAGATTAAAAAGTTGATTAGAAAGTTCATTTGTGGATTTTGCAATTTGAAAACTTTGTCAGTGAGAGTGATTGAGAAAACCTGGAGCAAAATGGTGATCCCCTACCACACACACTAGTTCGAGCAAGTTAGGCAGCACAACCGCCTAGCAACGTATGGACCTCCGGTGAGTACCCAAACAAATTTCCTCATATTTCGTGCATTTAATTTCCCACTTGTTTTTCTTTGAATTCCGATTTTGAAATCTTTTAGCACATTGAGATCGAAATAGCGCATAGGATAGGCTACCACATAGGGTTGACGATGTAGCACATAGGTTAAATGAATTAGTGCATACGATAAAGTAGCGCATAGGTGAACTGTTGTAGTGTAGAGAATAGTCTAGCACATAGGGAAATTAGATTAGCACATTGATTAAATGTATTAACTCATTGGGTAATTTGACGCATCGAAACTCTGTTTTGGTGCATCGGTGAAATCTTCAGGTGCATAGAGTAATTTGGTGCATTGAAGGTCTATTTTAGTGCATTGATGAATTTCTCTAGTGCATCAAGTTTTTTAGTGCATTTGGTAAATTTGATGATTTTCTTGTTGAGACCCCTTGATTTTGATTATGTTTGATTGCGTCACTCTGTGATTTGATGGTGATTGATGATGTTGATAGGTTAGATGTCCATTGATCTCATGATAGGTGAGATTCAATGATAAGATGATGATAATTGAACTCATGATAGACGAGGATCAATTATAGGTTGATTGATTTGATAAAAATCATGATAGGTGAGGTTGAATTGATTTATGAACCTCATGATAGGTGAGATTCAATGATAGGATGATGATAATTGACCTCATGATAGGCGAGGATCAATTATAGGTTGATCTGATAAACCTCATGATAGGCGAGGTTGAATTAAATGATCTGATAAACCTCATGATAGGTGAGGTTGTTTTGATTGATTTGATGCTTACGAGATTTGATCAAAGTCTCACCAGAGCTGATTAGATTGATAGTTGATTGATTGACTAACTTGCAATTTTGTGATGATAGGAGCCTTTGACTAGTTTATAGATCAAAGAGCGGTTCTCGAGGACATGGGACTTGATTTTTCATCTGACGTAGCTTGAGACAACTATTATTGCATGATGTGGGTTGTCATCTCTCATTGATATGCTCCAAATTAGGGTGAATAGGGGTTTACTAATAGCTTTAGTGGAGAGATGGCATAGTGAGAATAACACCTTCCATTTTCCCACCAGTGAGATCACGGTGACTCCTGAGGATGTATATCAGATTCTATGAATTCTGGTGGTTGGAGAGCTTGTTATATATGATGCACATGAGTAGGGAAAGACTGACAGACTACATGGGGTATTTTAGGATGACCATATAAAATGGGTACAAGATTATGTGGAGGGACATGGTTGATGCATATGCCACACTGCCATCTATATTAGCTAGTTTCATTGGAGGGTTCCTTTGTCCTGACTACAGGTCAAATGGACTCTCAGTTGGATGGGGCAGGATCTTTGAGAGTATGATTGTTCATGGGATGAGATATTCATGGGGTTTCTATATGCTATCACATCTATACCATGATTTGCACCAGGTGATTTATCTACACGTGGCTAGTCTATCATCGGGAGTCACATTGCTCTAGGTCTAGGCTTGGGAGCATATAGTAGTTAGTCAACTAGTGGGAGACAAACAAAGGCCAACCATGAGGCCCTATGTTAACATCTATGTAGGTCAACTTGCTCAGCCTAGGATGGGCAATCTAGAGTATTGGAGGAGGACCTTGGATGATTTGGAGTTAGCTATATGGAGGCCCTATGTTGACTATGAGTAGTGGTCAGAGGATGACACAAAGATGTCATATTTGTGTCAGTCGATTTATTTGATTGGCTGGACTCATTTTATTATCGATAGATTCATGCTTCTAAGAGTACCGAGACAGTATGGTAAGGTCTAGGGCATGGCCCATTATGATCGGCGATGACAAGATGCTACATAGTGGGGACTTGTGTTGTCCTATGATGTAGTAGTTGAGCATTTTTAGGGCTTACAAGTAATCCTGTGGGATGTTTTTCCAAATATCACCAATGATTTTATATCAGTGAAGTATGCTCAGTATATGTTTACTCATCCCTTGCCATGAATTACAATTCCTAATGAGCCAACACCTTTGTTAGTAGAGGAGGTAGGAGGTCATGGGCAGAGGTGACAGAGAGAGGAGGCAGAGGAGGGGGAGGAGGAGGAGCAGGGGGAGGAGGAGGAGAGCAATGAGGAGAGGGATAGTAGTGATGAGGGTGATGATGAGGAGAGTGATGGGGGATATGATGGAGGTGATGGGGGTGGTGGAAGGCCAAGTCTTGATATTAGAGAGATGAGAGTGCCTCACAAGAGGTGATCATTAGTAGCCCCATCATAGTAGTGGGTACAAGTCAGACTACCATCACAATATCAACAGACACAAATTGTTGTGTTACAAGTAAAGGTTTAGATGTTGCAGGGGTTGTTAGAGTAGGTACAAGTTCTTTTGACCCAGACATAGGGGTAGGTGCAAACTCTAATGACTGAGATGGATGCTACTAGGAAGAAGGTGCAGGTCCAATTGGAACAGATATAGGCCCAGGTGTAGGGATATATTTTTGCATTGACCACTGAGAGGGATGGCTTGAGACTACAGGAAGGGTAGGTTGAAGCCATTACTGAGAGGCTACAATAGGCTGCAACAACAGTGAGTACATCAAATTATTTCATAGAGATTCACTGCACCACTCAGGAGGTTGAGTTCTATAGGGGCCAATGTCATGAGGTGGTTCCTCTAGAGTGGCGAGAGAGCTTTTCCCAGTCTCAGTCTGGCAAGTCTCAGTCTCAGACTATGAGTGTGGGTGTTACACACCCATTGCCTAGAGATCGGAGATATCCTAGTGCAGGTCCATTGGGTGCAAGGGGAGGTAGTAGTCCTAGGATTCCAACAAGGTTTGGGGGGAGCACGACATAGCTCCCATTTATGATTTTCTGATGTATTTTTGGACATGTATACACTCTTTATTCAATTGAGACATTGATGATGTACCTCTTGTTGTTAGACTTTATGATACATTGCCATTTTTTATACTGATGTATCTCTTCATACCTTTGGATATCTTGGTACACTTTGATATTATGATTTTGAGGTTATATGATATGTGGCGATGATTATGATCTATGTGTCTATATGATGTTATATGATAATGGATGTCTATGATGAATTTAATTTCTATGTTATGATGATGATCATGATGATTATGATAGATTCATTTAATTTCTATTATTTATGCTATGTGATGTTATGATGATATGATATGCTATGGATGCAAATGATGATGCAACTGATGTGTTATGATGATTTATGAATGAGGCCTATAGGATGCCTATGATGGATTTTATTATGCCAATGATATGCGATGCATTTGATCTTTTTATATTTTTCTGATGCCATGAATGGATGAATGTTAGATGAAATGATTGTATGATGGTACCTAGTTCTATGTGTTTATGATGTTTATATGATGATTATGGATGATCCTATAAGCTTCATGGAATTATGCAAATGATTTGTTATGCTATGTGATGATATGTGATGTATGCAAGGATGATATGATAATGTGTGATTTTGTGATATGCTTTATGGATTTATGCAAATGATATTTTATACTATGTGAGATGGATTTGATTATTCCAATGATATGTGAGGATATGTGATGTTCATATTGATAATGTATGGTTGTAATGATATAGGATGTAATGATGATATGGTTATGTGATGCAATTGATTATACTTAACTGAGTTTGTAATGATTCAAAACTTCTAGGGTATTAAGCTTAAATGAATGAATCTATCCAACTTCCAAGAGCTATGGGAAGGTTGTTGTCAGTTGATTCTTTGTTAAGTCTTCATAAAACTTGACATATTTCCCAATTCTTTTGGAAATTTGAAGAGACTTGCTCATTTAAGCTTAGTGGACCACTTTCTTAATGCAACTATATGAAATGATTTTGATTATGTAAATGAGATGTGATGCATGTATTTTTGTGTTTTCTGATGAAAATACTATGATATGATGTATGGATGGATGAATGATGTGATAATGTTTTCTAATGTATGAAAATGATAATGCAACTGATGTGTTTTTTTTTTATATGAGAATGATGTGTTTTGGGTAATGTCACTTGTGTACTCAATCCATTCATAAGAGCGAACATCATTGTGAAATTGTTGTAGCTTTGGAAACCCTATAGATAAAAATGAAAACTAACATTGATGCAATCTATTTAATCATGCAGATCTCATATGCAAAAGTTGTCATTCATAACAGCCAATTTGTTGTGCTTTTTATCATCATTGAGCCTTTAAAATGTTGAAAGTGAGTACAAGCATCGATGACATATTTAGACCATGATGACCTGAGTACTACTTCCACGATGTTTGATAGTGAAAGTTAACAAAAGCATCTAAGTATAATTAAACTGAGATGACCTAAGTATTTCTTGTTTAAATAGACAAGAGTTAACCGCTTTCCTATGCAAATTCAAAATGTCATTAGCGATACTTTGTAGAGCATGTCCCATGAAAATTTGCACTATAATAATGATCAACTCATAGACAACAGACAAAGAAAAATCATACTCCTTCTTGGCTCCTCTAGTTCAATACATCATCGAGGTGCTCCAGAGATATGATAGAAAAAATCAAAGTACAACAATTGAGCATTTGTGTTTGATGTGATAAACCCATGATTTAGAAGGAACATCATCCATTTGAAGCATGCTTTTCATTTGATTGATTTGGATATTTTGATTTTGGATGTTGATGTGTTTCTGATGGTGTTTGATGTTCAATGTTTGGTTGCACTATAATCATGTTTGTTGCATTTTTCCCTCTTGTTTTTTGTCTATTGGTTCAAGCTCAAAGTTTATTTTCCTCCAGTGGGTCTAGGATTTTTCCCCTAGCCTAGGGTGAGACACGACTGCTATGCCAGGATATGTACATGAGGGTTTTCAATGATAGGAAAATAGATGGTGAAATCAAATGGCAAAAGTGAATGGTCGGCATGCTCAAATAGATGGAAAAACTAGTCTATCAAAAATAGCGCCTGTTGCTAGGTTTTCACTACTTGCTTTTATTGCACTTTTTTAGATTTTTATGATTTTTTTTATTTTTTTGATTTTTCACTTTTTTTTTGTATTTTTCACTTTTTTTTGCTTTCTTTATTGTTACCAAGATGCCTATTTTCTAGGTTTTCATCAAGGCAACCATTTTTTCAAAACATTTTCTAATGTTTTTGGTATTTTTTCAGGACTTTTTCTAATGCACTGGATGGTTCAAGCATAGAAACTTTTGAGATGCAAGTTGTTGAGGGGTTCATCAAACAAATCCCCTTTTGGTGTGGACAATTGACATGCTCCTTATTCGAAGGTTGAGACAATGACAAAGGGACCTAGCCAATTTGGTTCAAATTTCCCCTCCTCTCGATCTTGTTGGTTACGAGGGTTCTCTTTTAGGACTAAATCACCCACCTTAAATGTTCTAGGCTTCACTTTGTGATTGTGACTTTTGGATATCCTCTATTGGTATGCTTTCAAATAGTCCACTGCATGTTGATGATGCTCATCCAATAGTTCCAATTCCTGTAACCTAGACACTCTATAATCCTCATCTGAAATGGTCCCTTTTAGTGACACCCAAAGTGATGGTAGTTCAACCTCAATAGGTAGAATGGCCTCTGATCCATAGAATAGGGCATAGGGTGTTGCTCCTATAGGGGTGCAGATACTAGCTCTATAAGCCCATAAAGCAAGGTTTAGTTGAACATGCCAACCACATCTAGCCTCATTGATGGTTTTCTTCAAGATTTTTAGGATAGTCTTGTTTGAGGCCTCTACTTGGCCATTTCCTTGGGGATAGTATGGTCTAGAAAACCAATGTATATGGAACCTCTCACAAAGTTCTTGGACATCCTGATTTTTGAATGGTATGCCATTTTATGTGAAAATGGATTAAGGGATGCCATACCAATAGATGATATAATTCAAGATGAATGATGAAATTTTCTTTCCTATGATGGTGGTTATGGGAACCACTTCAATCCACTTTGTGAAGTATTTTGTGGCTATGATGATAAACTTGTGTTCGTTGCATGAAGATGGATGAATCTTCCCTATGAGATCCAATCCCCACTAAAAAAAGGGCCATGTTGATGCAAACGGTTGAAGTCCTTGTGCTGGTGCGTGTATGAGATTGCCATGAATCTAACACTATTGGCATTTCTTGATGAACTAAAAAGAATCCCTCTTCATAGTCGACAAGTAATATCCAAAATGAAGGAGTTTCTTGGCTAAGGTTAAACCACTCGAATGAGTTCCACAAACACCTTTAGGAACCTTTTGTAAAGTAGTTTTAGACTCATCACATTCTAGACATCAGAGGAGAGTTTCATTAAGACCTCATTGATAAAGGACATTTGTGATAAGGGCATGTCGAGCAACTTGACAAATGAAGTTTTGTTTTTTATTTTGGGATAGGTCAGTTGGGAGGCTATTGTATTTCAAGTAAGTATAAATTTTCCTATATATGGAGGTGTCAACCTCGACTAGATCGTAGATGACCTGGGATTAAAGGTTTTCATATGATGGATTGAATATTTGTTCCACCATGAACTCGTAACAGACTCGTTTCTCAAGAATCTGTAAGAGAGAAGCAATGGCCGCCATGGCATCAACAAATTTGTTGTCACTTCTAGGAATCTACTCAAATATTATTTCCCAAAAGTAATTTTGAAGTCATAAACCAGTCTTTTATAAGGCATCAACTTGTCATCCTAAGTTTGGTAATCATCATTTACCTAATTAATGACTAGTTGTGAATCCCTATAGACATGTAACTATGTGATCTTCCATTCAACTGCTACTTTGATTCCAATGATACATGCTTCATATTCGACTGTGTTGCTGGTACAAGGAAACATCACTCTATAATATTTTGGGATGGTATGTCCTTGTGGTGAGATAAACAAGATTTCAACACTTGATCCATGTTCTGTATAAGATCCATCAAAGTACAAGACCCATTGTTGTGTTGATACCATTAGGACATCAACATCTAGAAACTCAATGTTCATTGGATGATTGTCTGGAAATGGTGCTTTAGCTAACTATTCTATGATTTCTTTTCCTTTGATTTCCTTCCTATTGACATATTGGATGTCAAATTCACTCAGCATCATGACCCACTTAGCTAGTCTTCTAGTTAGATTAGCTTTGCTAAGAAGGTATTTCAGTGGATCTATCTTGGCTATTAACTTAATGGTATGAGTTAGCATGTAGTATTGTAATTTTTGGGTAGCAAACACTACTTCTAGAAAAGCATTTTCAATGAATGTGTAATTGATCTCATATCCATTTAAGGTTATACTGATATAATAGATTTCCATTTCTTTTCTTGTTGAATCCTCTTGTGCTAACAAGGCTCCCAATGATATCTCAATTGTTGCTATGTATAATAAAAGTGGTTTTCCTTCTATTGGTGGTATTAAGATAGGTGGACTCATTAGATATTGTTGTAATTGGTTGAAGGCCCTTTCACATTTCTCATCCCATTGGAAAGATGCATTCTTGTGTAGCAAGTGAGTAAAAGGATGGGTCTTGTCTACCAGTTGTGAGGTAAATCTTTGGATTGATTGAAATCTCCCTTGTAAAGATCATAGCTGACTGATGTTCTTGGGTGGTGACATCTCCATGATGGCTTTAACCTTTGCAGGATCTACCTCAATGTTGTTTTTGAAACTATATATCCCAAGAGTTTGGTTGAAGTCACCAAAACACACATTTCTTTGGGTTTAGTTGTGCATTGAATTTTTCTATTCTAGTGGATATTTTATCTAGGATCTCTAGGTGTCCTCTGGTGTATGATCTGGCTAACAAATTTTACATATATTCTTCCATGAAGGTATGCATCATATCATGAAATATTATTGTCATAGCCCACTGATAAGTTGCTCCTGCATTCTTCAACATGAATGGCCTGACATTCCAACAAAAGGTTCCCCACGGTCATGTGAAGGTTGTCTTATCTTGATCTTCAAGTGCAATTTTGATTTGATTATAGCCAAAAATACCATCCACGAGTGACAACATGCCATGCCCTACTGTTAGTTCCACAATGATGTCAATATTGGGTACAGGAAAGTCATCTTTTGGGAAATCCTTGTTGAGATCCCTGAAATCTGTGCATATCCTGATGCTCTTGTCTAGTTTTGAAATAGGCACAATATTTGATATCCATTCAACATAGTCAATTGGTCTAATGAACCCAACATCAAATAACTTCTTTAGTTCTTCCTTTACCAATATGGCAATATGCGGATGCATTTTCATTAAATTTTTCTTGACTAGTTTTACCCCTATTGGTAATGATAAGTGATGCATGATGAGTTCTGGATCAATCCTTGGCATGCCAACAGATGACCAAGAAAAATTGACTTGTCTTTCTGTGAAGAATTTGATGAAGTTTAGTTTTTCTTAATCTATCCAGGATTCTGCTAGATGGACAGTCTTTACTATTTCTTCATTTCCAATATTGATAGACTGAGTAGGTTCAACCAATACTTTAGATCATTCTTGAAAGTGTTCAGGGAGTGTGTCAAAATTTCCATCCTTCAACGCTTCAGAGAGGTTTTCTCCGTTGGATACACTCTTTATTTTTACTTTTTCTAGATTTGATACCGCCATTGAATGGTTTTCACAATTAGATCTATTCCCTGCATTATTCATTTAACAGTTGGAAAATTTGACACTCTCCTGGTTGGAAGCTTCGTTACAATGTTCAACGGTGGAATCTATTTCAGGATTGGCAGAACAGAGGAAGTTGACAATGGCCTCATCATTTGAAAATATGGGGATATTAGATGGCTCAGTTTGATCCCAATCTATGAGTTTAGGATGTACTAGGGGTAAGGGATCATTCGATTGGTTAAGGTCAGATGTAGTGAGGGTCCTGATGGTAATGTCTTTGAATTTTCTAATAGCAAAGTAAATTTCTATAAGGTAACTCTCCTCTGAATTATCTATTTCACTCCAAGTCTGGTCATCTTTGTTGGAATCATCAATATGTTGTGATCCTATTTCAAGCAGTCTGTAACCTAAACATTGACCCTCCTCACATATGGGTGTATTATTTTGTACCACATCAATTTCCTTATCATGACAAGACTCTTTGGATAGTGAATCCCACTCATATTCATTTGAATTAGTTTCATGATCATCACTAGGTTGTAGTTATAGGATTCTTTCAACAACTTGATGTCTGGTTTCTTCTCTTGATTCTTCTTTATACCCCAATCATGTTTTATCTTTGGCTTGCATTGTGATGGGTTGTATCATTTCTATGATTCCTTCTTTCCTTTTACCAATAGGACCTTTCCCCTTGTATCCCATCTTTTCTAGGATGGTCTTTCCTTTTCCATATTTCTCTATTTGCACACTTGAGGTGGATGCTTGTGATGATTATTCATCTTTGTATAACCAGTTTGAAACCTCTTTATCAACTAAATCATCCACTAATGTGTTTTCTCTTACAAACGTTCCATCAAATAGTGTGGTGGGTTGTGATGATTTTTGTCTTGATGTTGATGGCTATCCATGTGATTTACGAGAAGAGGAAAGTTATGATAAACATAAGGATTGCTCAAATGAGTATTCCCCCGTGCCTTTGTCTTTCAATTGGATCTTGGCCACTTGTTTCAATAAGGACTCAAGTTGACTTTCTTGATCTTGTGTAGTAGAACTACCAACACCTTTATCTTTTGATTGATCCTCTATCTCGAGTTGGTTTGATGAAGAATTTGATGTGCTTTCTTTACTTGAGGGAGTGGAATCATCGATACCCTTATCCTTTGATTGATCCTTTTTCTCAACCCACTTTGACAAGGCATTTAGTTGTTTCCCATCATTTGATGAACCATGAGTTTGAGCTTCCCTATTGTGTGGTACAAAATCATCTTGGGTAGTCTTGAGGGTATTACAATATTGGGGGTTGTTTGAGTCAGCTGTAATAGTGATTTCTTTCCCATTGAAAGGGAACTTCAAACATTGGTGATATGTGGATGGTACTGCTTGCATGTCATGAATCCAAGGTCTTCCCAAGAGTATGTTGTATGTTAACTCTTTTTCTAACACTTGGCATACTATATCTCTGGCAACTTGTCCCATTTGAATAGGTAGCACTATCAACCCTTGTGAATATCTCTCCTTGTCAGCATATGCTTTTATTGTGAGTTTCCTTCTAGGATCAATAGAATTTTTTGAATAGCCTAGTGTATAGACAAGTTTCAAAGTACATATATTCATGCCAGCTCCTCCATCTATTAGAACGCATTTAATGCAGTGTTTGTGGATTAAGACCTTAATGTGTAGGGAAACATTATGTGGATGGTTGATAGATACATCATCATGTTTAGAAAATGATAAGTGGTGTGGTGTAGTCAAATGTCCCACCATAGTCTGGAATTGACAAACCTCTAGATTATTTTGTACCATGGTGGAAACTAGAGCTTGCTCCAAGATTTCTTTATGAGTAGGTGAAATCTTGAGAAGTTCTAATATAGATATTTCGGTGGGTATTTTCTGCAACTAATCAACGATGTTGTACTAAGTTGCAGGGATAGTAGTAGTTGCTTTGGATGTTGAAGGGGTAGATCCTTTCAATGTTACCTTGGCTTGTCCTCATGTGATTACATTTATCGGTGAATTATTTTGTCCTTCTCTAGTTTTGATAACATTGATTTGATTGTCATCTGCAATGATGTTGTTGAACAAATTTATGGGCACAAGGTCATTGATTTGATGTGAGGTAGTGTCGATATCATGATGTTGATTTTCAATTGCAATGATGTTTTGTTCATGTTGAATGGTGTTGTCATTTGTTGGGTTATTAATTGCAATAAGATCTTATTTGTCATGGGTTTCATCATCAACCACCTCAATATGCAAAATGGTGGTTTCATAGACATAGTTTATGTTTTTTCCTTTAGTATTTGGAGAAGAAGATTCCCCTTTTTCATATTTGGGTAGAGGTTTTCTAAACGCCCCATGATCATTGTTTGTTTGGGGTCCTTCTACAAATATTGCCTTGTTGTCAATTAAGTCTTGTATCAAGTGCTTCAATTGCATGCAGTCATTGGTTTTATGCCCTTTATTGCGATGAAAGTCACAAAAATGAGCATCATTCCACCATGGAGGCTTGACTTGTGGCTCCCAATTTCAATCCTCTGGTAATGTTATGACCTTAGCTTCGAGAATTTCCTTCAATGTGGATTCTAATGATAGTCCTAAAGGTGTGAACCTTCTTCAATTTGAGGATCTTCGATATGATGGTGTTCTAGATCCAGCATTACCTTGATTGTTGCTTTGGTTGTTGTTTTGGTTGTTGGGTGGGTTGTTGTTCTGATTAGTCTTGGTGGCATTTTTGGTTAAGTTGAATACAAGTTTCGTATTTTGGTTTTCAGTTGTACCATCATTGTTACCCACGTTCTTGTTTCATTTCCAAAACTTTGGTTTGTCACCATTGTTGTAATTGTTAGAGGAGTTTGATGTGTTGTTGTCATTGTAAATTTTGATGACTCCTCTCTTGACTAAAGCCTCTTCAATTTTAATTTTGTTTTCAATCAATTTTTCGAATGTAGGTGGACATTGTAATTCCAATCTGTAACTCATCTCATCATTGAGGTTGTCAATAAATATTTTTATCTTTTCTTTTTCAAGTACAGGATGAGAATATCATGCAAATAACCTTCTTCATTTTTGCAATAATACAAGGAATGATTCACCCTTCTTTTGTTTCAAGTTACAAAGATCTTTCATGGTGATTTCATGTTGAATGTTATAAGAATATTGGGTGATGAACCTGTTGACCAATTCTTCAAAGGTGTTAATTGGTGGGGTGAGCTTGGAGAACCATTCAAGACATTGTCCACCTAGGCTTCATGGAAATAGTCTCATTAAATATGTTTCTTCATACACAAATTCAAGACTCATGGTTCAAAATTCCCTCACATGGTCTATCAGATTGGTTTTTCCATTGTATTTGTCATATTTTGGGAATTCACAATGTTTTGGATAGGGGATCATGTGGATACTTTGATCAAATGGATATGGAAAAATGTCTTGGATCAAGTATCATTTTGAGGTTCCTCGTTGCATATCGAGAATTTATTTTTGAAGGTTCTTCATTTGGTGAGTTAGGGAAACCACTTGTTTAGTTTCTTTTTGAGGCTATTTTGGAGGTGCTTTTAATTGATTCACATCAAATTCTTCAGGTAATTTGACACCTTGTTTGGCTGGAATAAGGAGATACTTTTCCCCATTTATTTTGAAAATATTTTCTAAGCATTTGTGGAAGTTGGGATCTTGTTCAACATGTTGGATATCTTCCTCGGTTATTTATTCCCCTTCATTGTTGTGGATTCCATGGAAAGGATTATCTTCAACTTTTTCCATGGTGTTTTGTGTCTCACTATTTTGAGTTTCTATGTTTTGAGTCTCAATGATTGGAGTTCCAAGGTTTGGCTCTTTAATGTTTTGATTATCAAGTCCTTTTTCCTTCAATTTTTGTTTTTGTAACCTTGTTTACATGGGCATACAAGTGTTATAGTTTTGACTAAACTTTGATCTAAGTTTGGAAGA
This sequence comes from Sequoia sempervirens, assembly GCA_007258455.2. Classification (NCBI taxonomy): domain Eukaryota; kingdom Viridiplantae; phylum Streptophyta; class Pinopsida; order Cupressales; family Cupressaceae; genus Sequoia; species Sequoia sempervirens. Next base: position 23,847,213 of record VDFB02047144.1, on the reverse strand, counting down.
GTACCAAGGATTACAAATAAGTCAAATAGAATGACAAATTCTAATGAGACTAAGTTTGATTTGACTATATAGCTTCATTTTGTCAAGAAAGGATGATAAATCCTAATGATGAAACTAGGCTTAATAATCAAAGGTGTGATAAAATTTTGTGATTTTGGCACTTTTGAGATGTTAGATCTTAGTTTAGGTTGGAGAATTGAACTTGTAGAGGTCAATTTTAACAATTTTAGACTCTAAGGTACCTAAGGAATGATTTTGGACTGAAGAAGATTCTAAACTTTTGGTTCAAACTATTAAATAGGGGAAAATTTTAACTCTTGGGTTTTGCATTTAATGGATGCGCTAAAACAGAGCCCAGGTGCACTAAAAGATTTGGCATATGTGCTAAAACAGAGGATGGATGCACCATAAAATTACATAGATGGGCTATAAGATTGCCTAAATGCACTAAAATAGAGGATTAATGCACTATAATATGTAGTGTGTGTGCTATAACAGAGGGTAAATGCACTAGAAAAAATGCTTAGATGTGCTAAAATATTGACTGGATGTGCTAGAACAGAGGATGGATGCGCTAGAATTTTGCAAAAGATTGCATGGATGTGCTAGCAAATACAACGGATGTGGTGAACTAGAAAAATGATGTAGTTTGTTGGAAATTTGTTTGATTTTTTGGATTTTCCAATTAGAGACTTGGTTGTTTCAATGTGTGTTTTTTTGAATCAAGGTTTTCATTTTCAACATGTGATTTTTTTGTTTGAAATTGGTTCAAAAACACATTGGTAAAGACACATCAAGCATGTACAACTTAGGCTGTGTAGGAATATATTTGTTGAATTCCCACTTGGATTTTACTCTAGATGTGCTTACTTATAGTAGATGATTAGATGCTTGACCCCAGTAGCTCCCCTCCACGACACTCACTTCTATAGGGCAGCCAAGCATCAAAACCCATGAATCTCCCATGGCATATTTCTCATCTCTACTAAAAGCCACAAGAATGTGGGATGGCTTCAAAATGATTGTTATTGCACCAAAAAATAGAATAAGGATTTCGGCCTTGCTACAACAAAGGGTTCTAGTATAGGAATTTTGTTCGTGGAGGATCATCCATGCAGCAAGAGACCATTGTTGCCCTTCTTGTCGGAACAATCCTCGTAATACTTGAACTTTCCCCAAGTACCCATATTTATATCCCAGTTGGAAGTCGCTTGGCTTTAGTGTGTTACCGGTTGGGTTGTTCCCTTGGGTGATTAATTTTTCCCACAAGGTAGGCCCACTAAGGATAAAACAAAAGCAAATGGGTCTAGCTTTTTGGTCACCCAGTTAATGGGAGAGCATATTCCTACCATTCATCAAATACGAAAGACATGTTGTTCTTTATCCTTTCTAATGAAGCTAGATGCCTACCTTAAGCAAAAAAGAGTGTTTAAATAAATCTATCCCCTGCATAAATCATCAATAGTTTGTTAAATTTCTCTTTGACCATTGTATAAAAGTACTTGCAAGCATAAAACACAAATTAGTTCTCAAATTTTGCAAATTTTAACATATGCACTAATATAGTCATCGTATGCATTAAAACATCAATGCACTACAAGAACTAACCAATGCACTAAAATAATTACTCTATGCACTAAAAGAACAACCAAATGCACTAAAGTAGATACCGAATGCGCTAAAGAAAAGACCGAATGCGCTAAAACACTCCCTAAATGTGCTAGAATATTTGTTGGATGTGTTGAAAGAAGTATCAGATGCACTGAAATAGACCCTGGGTGCATTGAAAGATTCCTTAGATGCATCGAAACAGAATTCGTATGTGCCGAAAGGTTTATCATATGCGCCAAAAGAACTCATGATTGCACTAAAATGTCACATGTAGCTTGTTTACATGAAATTTTCCAAAAAAATGTTAGAAATGGGGTATATCCCCACAGTGGGTGCTAATTTATGTGTGTGTGAAATGTGGGAGAGTTAGTAAATCAACACAAACACCAATGAAACAAATTATATCAAAGATTTCTATCAAATAAACTACTTTATTTTGCAATTAAACAAATCTTTTAAGAACGTCTCATTGTCCTCTATTCTCAAGGATTTATTAAACCATTGGGCCCTCAAATTTCTATGTGCACTATGGTTGTTAAAATGAAAACCTGAGAAACGAGATAATATTCAACATGCAAGCGAATGAAGTTCCTACATAAAACTATATGATGAAAATGATAATGGATATTATGATGAATGAATAATGGTGTTAGATTATACAATGTAAATGTTATGATATGAAGCTAGGAGGATTCTGCATATGCTCCAATGCTAACTATGAATATACTAATGTAAAATGAAACCATAAGGAAAAGTATGGTATAAAATGCAACTATAAAGCAATGTGAGATTCTAAGATGTCACTATAAGACTCCAAAATGCTCCAATGCTAAAACGATATTCCTGCATGATAACTCTACTCAAATGTGGATGCAAAATAAAATGGGAAAGGGTTGTATTTATAGGCTTTTCCAAGAATCTTGTGAGGTGGCAATGATCGACGGTCCAGATTCAAACAAGAGGGATGAACGGTGGAGATGAAGAGGATCGAGAAGGTGTCACCTTGACCAAAGACAATGTATGCCAAATGGACAGAAGAATCTCTTGACCAAAGACAACACGCGAAATGGATGGAAGAATCAAGTATGTGAGAGAAAAACCATGTGTTTGAAATTTTGTTGAAGTGTGTGAGGAATAAACGATGTGTTTGAAGATAATTCTAATTAAAATTTAGAATTATTTAATTTCATGTGACCTTGGTGATGTGGCATGAAAATTTGTAGACATGTGCTTGGATTCCTAATCTGGGATTAATGAAACTTAATTAAATAAAAAAATCTTATGGAAATTCATTGTTTTAATTAAATTAGAAGAATATGATTTTAGATTTGGAGAATTAGAAAAGGGTGAACTATATAAATAAATTGAGAATTTATTTATATGTAGTCAAATATTAATTAAATAACTAGTATTTAATTAATTAAATGTCTTAACTAATTTTAGGTGTATACAGGGGCAAGCTCTTTGAATCCCCTATTTGGAGCTTCATCTAGTGCCATGGGAGCATCATCATCAAACCATTTTCTTGGGTCTTCATTCAATCCCTTTGGAGGAAATAAACGACGTATTTTCATTTGGGTACCACAAGCAAATATCAACATGTCTTCACAACTTAATACTAATAATTTTCAAGGGGAAAACACCAACATTCCCCATGGACAACTCTACCAATCTAGACAAGGCAATCAGACTACATTTAACATATGAATTCATTTGGACATATTCACAGTCAACACACCCCACAAATATCTACTAATATGGTTGGAGGACACATTCCCACATATGCATCACACGTCCACACTCATCAACACATCTGTAATCAAAACTTGCAATACCAATAACATTCAAATCAAAACACATCATACATCTCACAACAAGATATAGGTGTTACCACAATAGTGGTTTACACTTTCTGCGAGATCTTGATTTTTGCTGAAATCACATATTTTTAGAAAATATAATAATTTAAGCCTTGAAAAGTTCCATTTAAAGGATTCCAATTGAATAGAGTTTGATCAAACCACCTTAGACCAAGCCCCCTTGGATAGAACCTTGCTAGTTTTAAACCATACCTATAACGGAGTCTCCTTTACACCTATCAAAATGCTGATAAAAAACCACTTTTGATTTACCTTTTGGGGGATCAAATGAATTCATTTAAACTTTATTTTTTTGTAAGTATCTATTCCTTATTATAATCTTCCAAAAAAGTATAATTTTAATTAAATTTAATTTGATTATTATATTTATTTTTTATTTCTTGTGAATGTAGGTTTTTCACTGAAAATCAAGCTCTTTGTTTTGCGCATGTGGAAAAATAGAAGATTATCAAAAAAAATTTTTGAAAAATATGAGTGTAACAAATATTGGAGTCCTTGATCCAACAAAAAAAAGAAATTGAATTTTGTTACATACAAAAAAAATTATGCATTATACAGTCACACTATGTATAAATTGTAATTGGTTTGACTTCGAGACTTGATTAAAGAAAAAATATTCAATAAAAAACTATTTAACCAGGGTGAAGCCACAATAGTGGTTTACAATTGAAGTGAGGAAGGAAAACTCACAAAAAATGAATACATGGAAAAGAACTTGATTTTATGGGTTCGTACAAACCTCTTGGTTCGACCAAACCAATTAGGGGTTCAGTAGAACCTAGGTTCGGCTGAACCCTCTTAATACTTTCTTGCCAAAAAAGCCATCAAAACCCCTTATAGAAGGGGGGTTCGAATGAACCCTAGATCGAGCGAACCCCTAGTGGTTTGCTCGAACCCCTAGGGGTTCGTTCAAAACCCTTTATTCCACATGCCCCCTGAGATAGAAAAAAAAATTGAATTTTGGCACTTCGGAGCTCTGTTTGAGGATGAAAATGGAGGAATATTCACAAACCCAAATGGAATTAGGTAGTCATCAAAACGAGCTATCCAACGAATATAATTTTAATATGTTTTGGTTTTATTATGTATTTGATATTTTAGTTTTATTAAACACAGGTTTTTCATCGAAAATGAAGGTCTTTGTTCTGCACATGTGGAAAAATAACATATTATCAAAAAAAAAAATTAAAAGTATGAGTGCACCAGATATTGAAGTCCTTGATCCAATAGAAAAAAAAATGATTTTTGATATATACAAAAGAAGTTATGCATTATACAGTTGCGCTATGTTTGAATTGTAATTGGTTTGACTTTGAAACTTGATTAAAGAAAAAATATTCAATAAAAACCTATCTAACCAAGTGGAAGCACTAGATATCGGAGTTATGAATCTAAATTTGAAAGAATTAGAATTTTATCCTTCATGGAAAAAAGGTTATACGTTATATGGTGTGCGTCACTTTTTAAAAATGCTATTTTTTGAAAAAAAAATAGTTTTCGTGGGAGATGGAAAAAGAAGTGGAATCTAATTCCAAAAATTTTGAATTTTTTTTTTTTAGAATTTGTAGACAAAATGTGACGAGACTCTAGTTTGCATCATCTTCAAATTCTTCATGGTTTAGTTGCTATAGGTGCCCGAATGTGAAGATTTAGTTTAAAAAAATAATTTTAGTGTGCAGTTTGGCCAAAAATTGTAAACCACTATTGTGGGATCACCCACCAATTGGAAGCACTATATATTAGAGCTAAAAATCTAAATTCAAAAGAATTAGAATTTTATCCTTAATGGAAAAAAAGGTATGCGTTATACGGTGAGTGTCATTTTTAAAAATGTTGTTTTTTGAAAAAAACTAGTTTTCGAGGTAGATAGAAAAAGAAATGCAATCTGATTCCAAAAATTTTGAAAAAAATATATTTAGAATCTACAGACAAAATCTCATGAAACTCTGGTTTGCATCATCTTGAAATTCCTCAAGGTTTAGCTGCTATAGGTGTCTGAAAGTGAAGATTTAGTTAAAAAGAATTATTTCAATGTCCAATTTGGCCAAAAATTGTAAACCACTATTGTGGGATCACCCATATCCCACAACAAAATCATAACATCTCATCCCAAAAAATTGGCACTCATGGGATACCCATCACTCCTATGTGTGATGCAACAAACAATCCTATAATTGACACTTTGATGGCCCAAGTGGTAAATTTGCAAAAACAAATAGAGACCATGCAAATTTCCAATAAGTCACACATGTCATACGACCTATGTCCATATCCTTTCGACACAAGTCTATATAGGTCACCATTCCCTCCTGGGTATGTGGCACCAAGTTTCACTAAATACAAAGGCAAGCCAAACCCCATTGAACACATTCAAGAATTCATAACTAATTGCATGGATATTGCCTATGAGCATACATACTTGATGATACTCTTCCTTAAGAGTCTTGTAGGCCCTGCACTTGAATGGTTTTCCACTTTACAAAATGGGATAAAATGATGGGATGAAATTGCTAGAAAATTTGTACAAAATTATGCTTACAACATTGATACCAACACCTCCATCACCAGTTTATGCAAAATAAAAACAAGAAGAAGCTAGTGATACTTTTGCTCCATTCTTTCAAAGATGGAGAAGTTTAGTAAGTCATTTCCATATTGGCATGTACCTAAGAAAGAAAAATTCAACATGTTTGTCCAAACCCTCCTGGGCCCATTGAAATATGGTTTACAAGTTCACTACTACACAACCTTCATAGACTTAGTCGAAAAGGGTGTCCAACTTGAGAAGGTGCTTATTGCTAAAGGAGAACTGAAATATGGCCCTAAGAACACAAATACAAACCCACCAACTGATAATAATAAATACTGGGTCAAGAATAAACACATTACCAATGATGACATTGTTGATGCCAAGGCAGTGAACACAATGGGTCATGTACTTACTCTCAAAGGGGCTCAACCACAAAATACACCAATGACCACACTAACACCTACTACTAATGCCATTCAAAATAGTCAAAACCAAGGGTAGCCACGACAGATAGGGAAATTCCAAAAGAGACACACATATACTCCCTTCGATGAACCAATCAAAGACGTCCTTAAAAGGTTCCTTCAAAATGGTGTCATCACATTAGAATACCCTAAGCCATATGAACTAGGATAGTTTAAACCATCATGGTGGGATGACAATGCTTTCTTTGATTATCACCATGCTAAAGGACATAAAACCTCTTCTTGTTGACAACTAAGAAATCTAGTACAAGACCTCATTAAAAATCGCACAATTGAACTAGGTGGGCCACAATTTGCATCAAGCACAGACCATACTATTCACAAGAACCCACTACAAGATCATGGTTCCAATAATCCCTCTACATCAGGTCCTAAGACTAATAATAATTGTGCCAATTACACTCGCACTGCCTTCAACTATTTAGGTGGAACCATTATCAACCATGTTCGAACTAATGACAAATATGCCAATACAATTACTATCAAGAGAGCACTTGAGTGTAATACCACTACCTGAAGTGGAAAAATCACCATAGCTGGTCAGATGAGTTTTAGTAGATCGTGGAGTAGGACTGAATATATGCTCCTTAAAATTGGTTAAGGCTCTAGGCTTCTCTAATGCTTGTATAGATGCTACAACTTGCCAAGTCCTAGATCTTGAGTTACCATATAATATCTTGCTTGGTTGATCTTGGATTCACGCCTTAAAAGTTGTTTCATCCACCTACCATCAATGCTTGAAGTTCCCCTTTGACGACACCGAGATCACGATATATGGAGACTTCGATCCTTTCCAAGATTGCACCAACCTAAGGGGCCTTTCAGAACACCAAGTTCCCATTAACTAAGAAGCTTCAACCTCCTTTCATCCAAATATGTCGATCTATCCACACTTGTCAAATCATTTACATCCAATCCTCTGTCATCCACCTCACCATCTTCATCCACCCCAAAGGAAGATCCTAGTGTCAAGATCCAGGACTTAGGTTGTGGAGAATAGAAGGTGCACACAACATACTAGATCACCAAAATACCCAAGTTTCCAAAGGAGTATGACTGACCTTGTTTCATAATGGAGCTTAAAGAAAATTTCAAAGTTCCTCTATCTCATATTTTTATAAAATGAGGATAAATGAGTAAAGAAGACATCTAGGATATATCAACCTAGATTTATAGATACCCAGAAGATCCACCCCCATTGCCAGTTCAGATATATGGAAAAGGCTATGATATAATGAAGGGAAAATGATATGATGGAGCTAGTCGCCTTGGCAAAACTAAAACTAGAATGAAAGAACAGATAATGCCTCCTCAAAGACCAAAATTTCTTTGACTAGGGTTTGGCCTACTCGAAAATGATGATCGACGTACCAATGCACTCTCGGGTGAGAGCATGAATGCTTCAGAAAGTGTTGAGACTATTGAGAAATCCTTTACCGAAATTGACTCCCATGAATGGGAATTTGGGTCCCAACAATCCTTGGGTGACTGTTTCCTTGATGAATTGTTCCTTGAACTTGGAGAACCTACTTTCAAAGAAATATTCAGGAAAATGTTTAAGATTAATCCTATACAAAAAAATGACAACCTTGAAATCTAAAAGAAAAGAGAAGACTAGGGTAGATTATTTTTCCCTTAGAACGATGACAAGTCTGAATCATCTTTGGATCCCATTAATCATCCTTCTGCCACAACTGCCTAACCTTCTGAACCTTCTGAACCTTATTTGGATTCATCTGATTCGCCACATGCCAGTTCATTTGTCCCTTATTTTGACAATGAGTATGAACCAAGTGAAGGAGAATATTGGATAGAGTCTAATTGGGACTTGGATGATGAAAATTTCATTTTCAACCTCTCTGAATCTATTTGCATGCTTTCCGTGTCCTCCCCACCATTCACCAATACTGATGATGGTATCTCCTTAGTCTACCCATGACTAATTTATTGGGAATGTGGCCCACCAATTATGGACATATTTCAGAATGATGAGGCCATTGCAGAATTCATGGGGTTGCGTGAGGGTATACCAAGTGGAGATAACAAGGTTGGATTTGCTATTGACTTAGATTATGTAGCTTACTTTGGGGAGATTGTGCCATCCTCTAGTTGCAAAATGAAAAAATAAAATAAAAAATGACACGTCTTTAGGTGAAAACTCAAAGGCACCTTCTAACAATAAAAAAGTAAAAATAAAGGACATATCTGCAGGTGAAAACCTCTTTGAGGCACCCAAGGATGGAGGACTAGACTTTTTCCCCATGACTTACGAAAAATCAACAATGCTTATTGAAGACACCATGGAAGTTAACATATTGATCCTAAAATGGTCCTTTTTGCTGCATCTTTGACAAAAGAAGAAAAACTTGAATTCCACACATTCTTCTTAGAGTGTAAGGTGTACTTTGCATGGTCCTATGTAGATATGCCTAGGTTGGATCCAAAACTTTTCCTACACCATTTACCACTATTTCCAAATACCAAGCCAGTAAAGCATAAGCTACAAAAAAATCACCCACAGATCACCCTGTTAGTCAAAGAAGAACTCAAGAAGTTTCTAGATGTGGGATTTATATAGTTAATAGACTATGCCAAATGGATTTCAAATCTAGTACCAATCACAAATCCAAATGTGCAAATCCACATTTGCATGGACTTTAGGGATTTGAAAAAAGCATGTCCAAAGGATGACTTTCCGTTGCTAAACACAGCCATCATAGTTGACCTTACAACACGATATGAGATGCTATCCCTCATGGATGGTTTCTCGAGTTATAATAAGATTCGTATTTCCCCTGAAGATCAACATAAAATGGCATTCACAAGTCCTCAAGAGGTACCTATTGTAGGAACGTCATGCATTTTGGTCTCAAGAATGCAGGTGCCACGTATCAAAGATCCATGACAACAATCTTTCACAACATGATGCATACTCTAATGGAAGATTGCATGGATGACATGTTAGTAAAGTCTTTGACACACAAGGATCAATTGAATGTGTTAGACAAAAAATTTGAGAGATTGGAAGAATACAAGGTCTGCTTGAATCAAAGGAAATGTGTCTTTGGTGTGATGTCAGGAAAATTTTTGGGGTACATAGTTTCCCATAGAGGCATTGAAGTTGATCCTGCCAAAGTGAAATCCATATTAGACATGCCTCCTCCAAAAGGGATAAGTGAACTTAGGACATTGCAATGTAGGCTACAATCTATCTGATGCTTCATAGCACAATTTTCTAACAAGTTTCAACCATTTCAATATCCCCTGTGCAAGGGTATCCTTTTTGTGTGGAATAATAGATGCCAAGAGGCCTTCCAACTAATAAAGGAAAGGGCCATACTAGTTCAAAATGATTATGATGAGAAGGAAAGGGCCATATACTACATCAATCAGACATTGGTTGGATATGAGTTGAACTACACATGTATTGAACATGTTTGTTTAGTATTTGTCTTTGTAGCTCAAAAATTAAGACACTACATGTTGAATCACAAGACATATTTAGTGGAAAAAATTGATCCCTTGAAATATCTCTTAAGTCGTGCAACATTGACAAGACACTTCGCCAAGTGGGCAATGATCTTGAATGAGTATGACATTCAATATGTGGAATGAAAGGCTATAAAAGGACAATTGATAGTAGATCAACTAGAAAATGCACCTATACAAGATGATCATCCATTGATAGTAGACTTTCCTGATGAGTCCATATTTCATATAGAACCTAAGATTCCTTGGAAACTTTATTTTGATGGGTCGCGTACTAGTCATGGCTTAGGAGCAGGAATATTGTTTATCACATAACAAGGAAACTCCATCCCTAAGTCATTTCACATTTCTTTTCCATGTACAAAAAATATTACAAAATATGAGATGCTTGTCACAGGACTCAGAATGGCCATAAAATGGAAAATAAAAAATCTACATGTCTTCAAAGATTCTTAGTTGGTTATCAATCAAGTCAACGCCAACTATGACACCAAGGATGAGAAATCAATTCCCTACAAATGAATGGTTGAAATCTTTCAAACATATTTCCACCTTATTTCTTTTGAACAGATTTCTAGGGTACACAACAAGGTAGTAGACACAATGGCTACAATTGGATCTCTTCTGGACATTCCTAGCAATGTGTCACAATTTGAGTTCTTGGTGGAACAACTTTTGGTTCCTGCATATGACATTCCAAAATCAGAGATGGTTTGCGAGCTTGTTGGTCCCAACTCTCCATGGTATCAAGACATTTATGACTATCTCTAGTCCCAGACCCTTCCCCCAAACCTATCCAATAACCAATGAAAGTCCTTTATCCATAAGGATTCCCGATACAACATCATTAGTGACACCCTATACCGTCATAGCTTTGACAACACCCTTCTTCAATGTATCGACATTGATGAAGCATGAACAATCTTGCACGAGGTACATGAGGGTATATGTGGATCTCATTTAAGTGGTCCTACTTTAGCCAAGAAGATATGAGACTTGGGTATTATTGGTTGAAAATGGAAAAATATGCACTTGATTTTGTCAGAACATGTCGCCAATGTCAGATACATAGTGATTTGATTCATGCACCAGCACAAGAACTTCGACCAATTACTTCTCCTTGGCCCTTAGCATATTGGGGACTTGACCTTGTGGGAAAAATCCATCCAACCTCTTCCAATGGCCACAAATTCATTATCACTACCACTGAGTATTTCACTAAGTGGATTAAAGCCATACCACTCACATACATAAACAACAAACAAATTTTCAAATTCATCCTCAACTATATCATTTGTCGATATGGTGTCCCATATTCCATCATCACAGACAATGGTCATCCATTCAAAAATCAAGACGTCAGTGAGTTATGTGAACACTTTCACATCCAACATCATTTCTCCATGCCATATTACCTACAAGGAAATGGTCAAGCTAAGGTGTCCAATAAGACAATCACCAAAATTCTTAAAATGATAATTAATGAAACTGGTCGTGATTAGCACATCCAACTTAACCCCACTTTGTGGGCTTATCACACCAGCATTTGCACACCTATAGGAGCCACTCCATTCACCCTGGTCTTTTGAGATGAAGCTATCATGTCCATTGAGGTTGAAATTCCATCCTTAAGAGTCTCCATGAAGGGTATGATTGGTCATGAAGAAAATTGACATTCACGACTACATGAGCTGGAGAAGTTAGATGAAAGAAGGCATAATGCCTTAAATAATTTACAAGTGTATCAAAATTGTCTTTTTCATAGTTACAACAAGAGAGTCATGGTCAGAAAGTTTGATATTGGTGATTTGGTCCTAATGCAAAATCCTAAGAATCAGACTGACATAGAAAAACCTGGCAAGTTTGAACCTAATTGGTTGTGACCTTACAACATCATGTCCTAATTTGGTTCTGGAGCATATCAACTAGCTACTCCAGATGGTGAACAACTGAAAAAGCCTATAAACAACCTACATCTTCAAAATTTCTATGCATAGCATTAGAAAGTCTAGTTGAAAACCATAAAAAATACAAAAAAAATTGAAAAATATAAAAAGTCGTCACCCTGATGAAAACATGGCAAACAGGCGTCTTGGTGACACCAAAAAAAAAAAAAAATGACAAAAATAATTCATCCAATAGTGATGTAGACATGGAAGATATACCAATCACACCTGATCCTGATTTTACTAACACTAGTTCGTCCTGAATCATCTCTCTGCTAATCATTTAATTAAATAATTTCTATCTAATTAAATTCATCACATTTCATCTCTTAATTAAATAAAACAATTTTATCTGATCAAGTCCTCATCTCCTATTAATTAAATAAACCATTTTTAAAATCAATTTATCAATTTATTAAATCATCTATTTTCTTTCAAAAAGGCATCAATGGTTGGAATATTCCCCAAATTTGAATAAATCATTTTTATTTAATTAATCCTATAGTCCCTCTTTCAATTCAATAATTCATTTGATTTAATTAATCTCTAAAGTCATTCCATTAAATTAAATAAAGTAATCTTTATTTGATTTAATCTAACACCATATTCTTTAATTAAATAAATCAAAATCTTTATTTAATTAATTCTAAATCAGTTTCCTCTCATTTTGATTTATTTCAAACCAAAAATCTAAATGAAATGGTCAAATCAGCTAATCCCTCATTAAATTAATCAAATCCTGATTAATTTAATCCTAATCCATCAAATCCTCTAGCTTTTGCCACTTTCTCATGAAAATCAATTTATCAATTTATTAAATCATCTATTTTCTTTCAAAAAGGCATCAATGGTTGGAATATTCCCCAATTTTTAAAAATCCCCCCAAAAGGGTTTGTACATCCAACAAAGCATTTAAAATCTCTTACATGTCCTTTTCTTGAGCCATGTTATATTAACTTCACCTTTCACCTCATCCTTCAAGCCATCTTTTGAATTTGAATCTCCCCCCTCTTTCCACATTCTCCAAAATATGCTCAAGTTTCTTCCATTCACATCTTGACAAGTGGCATCTTGCCATTGGTTGAAGGTGAGTCCCACATTGCTTCATTTTGGGCATTTCTCCATTTTTTCTTTTTATAAATAAGAGGTTTCTCTCTTCATTTGAGCATCCACAATTTGAGAAAGTTTACTATACTCAATTTTATCTTCAAGCATCATCATTTTCATCCATTTTATCAAGTTTATAGATAGGTTATGCAGATTTTTCATCATGGATCTCAAGTGAATCCTCAAAAAAGTAGATCAACCTTAATCACTCATCAACATTGCATCATTGGAGTTGGGAAAGGGCCAATTTTCACATCAAATTGGCACCAATTCCCCCGTGGGATCAAGAGTTTGCTTGCTTAATTAGGATTTCATTACTTTTTCATTGTGTTATTCATTCTTGTTTCCTATTTTGAGCATTGCTAATGGATTTCGTGGGGAATATTAATTCTTACTTACATTTGATCGAACTATGTGTTAGTTTATTGTGTTTTGCAAGTATTAGGATTGGGGTTCTACAAGTGAAAAACTTGTAAATAGGTGCTTTGGATAAGTATTATGGTGAATACCTAGAAAACAGGTGCCATGTGTAGTCGTTCTTTGCTTTGTCATCTACTATTACTCTATCTACCTTAGTCCATAATAAACTCCCACTTTTCTGACACCATCACGACATCTGTCACAAAACCTTTCCATTACTTTCATGGTCGACAATGGTTGACATCAAGTCCTGCATACCGCCCATATGTCACCTCAAGCACGTCTTGTTCATGTCCTTCAAACTTGGCTAGTCTTGGACCTAACCAGGGACACTCCTTTATCATCCGACCGTAGTGGGTATCGTACATGGTCCTGCCAATCAAAAAATGTCTTGCAAAAAGACCTAAAAGTCATAAAATGTCCTTAAAAAAGAGACCTAAAAATAAAAAATGTCCTCTAAAAAGACCTAAAAATAAAAAATGTCCTCAAGAAATACAAAAAAATCAAAATATGACAAAAACACAAAAATAGAGTTATACCTTGTCAAGCCAGTTATGTCAATTAGTCTTTGTCAAACTATGTTACAGTCTCTGCACATTTGCTACATAGGCAAGACTCATTTTCAAGCCCCTAGGACATTAGGTCAGTACTTTTAGGTTTGCCAAAATAAAATCATAACTCAATCTTTGGTCATCAAGACAAAGTCATTGGTCGTGTTGAACTATGAGGTCTCTGAGTGTATGACGTAGACAAGGCCATCAATTGATGAGCCCCCGAGGCCGCACTAGGTCAGTCCATTAGGGTTCATGACATTATACTATCACACACATTAATTCTCTCTAAGTGAAACCAATTATTCCTAAAATAGGAAAACTCTTAACAAGCAAGTACTATGAAAATCATTTAATCAACATGTCAAATGCATCAGCATGTTAACATTGGTTAAATATGTCAACACAAAGTCAAATTTGTCCAAACAAGTCAAAAATTGATCAACTTTAGTCCAACTTAGTCAAACCTACTCAAACCATTAGGGTGATCCCACAAAGCTAGTTTACAATTTCTAGGAGATTCTAATTTTTGTTGAAATCACATATTTTTAGAAAATATAATGATTTAAGCCTTAAAAATTTCAATTTAAAGCATTCCAATTGAAGAGGGTTTGATCAAACTACCTTAGATCAAACCCCCTTGGATAGAACCCTACTAGTTTTTAGCCATAGGGTATGTGTAGGATCATGATGGGCCAAAAAGTGGCGATATTGATGGGTATGTTTAGGGTATGTGGCTGCGACTTTTTTTTTACCCAAAATTGATGAAAAAAAGGTTTTAAAGGATATTCTCAGCTTTCCACCAATATAAATTATGTTTTACTTTGAATTTAATAAATTATAATTATTATTCATTTTCTATTTGAATTACGACTAAAAGTCGATTGAAAGGCTGATTAAAAAATATCTATAGCTTTCAAACAGTATCACATTTTTTGAATCCAAAACATGTGACACATTCTATGCTTTTCATACTATAGGATTAAAAAAAGAGAGTTGAACTTCATGAAGTTTTGACCAAGTTAAGGTGGTCAGACATACAAGTTTTTTATGTTTTTTAAAATTTGTAATAAAAAAATCATAATTAATTATTTACTTGGAAAAAAAATACAAAAATATATGCATCACATCGATGCATGAGTCCTCTACTTATATCTAAAATATTATAAAAAAATATTATCATTTTATTGTGATTAGGGTGGTTAGACATACACCAACTTCTTATTTTTTCCCTGAAATTTAAGTACTACTGCATTGAAATTTCAAATTTTCACCAAATAGATTTTTTTCTTTTTTTAAGGGTATGTCAGGATCATGATGGGCCAAAAAGTGGCAATATGATGGATATTTGTAAGGTATGTGGCTGATGACTTTTTTTTTTACCCAAAATTGATGAAACAAAAGGGTTTTTAGAGGAGATTTTCAACTTTCCATCAATATAAATTATGCTTTACTTTGAATCTAATAAATAATTATTATTCATTTTCTATTAGAATTATGACTAAAGTCGATTGATAGGCTGATTGAAAAAATCTATATCTTTCAAATGATATCACATTTTTTGAATCCAAAACATGTGTCACATTCTATGCTTCACATAATATAAGATTTAAAAAAAAGAATTGAATTTCTTGAAGTTTTGACCAAGTTAAGGTGGTCAGCATATGAGTTTTTTTATTTTTTAAAAGTTGCAATAAAAAAATCATAATTAATTATTTACTTGGAAAAAAAATTACAAAAAATATGCATCACATCGGCACATGATTCCTCTACTTATATCGAAAATCTTATAAAAAATTATTTTCATTTTATTGTGGTTAGGGTGGTCAGAAAGACACCTACTTCTTATTTTTCCTTGAAATTTAAGTACTACTCATTGAAATTTCAAATTTTCACCAAATAGATTTTAAAAAATAAAAAAAAACCTAGTAGTTTAGTTCTAAACTATATTCAATTTTCTATATATTCTATTCTTACATATTTTTAAAATAATATAGGTAACTTATTCAAATTTTTACGTCAAGTTGTCTAACTTTGATTTTTCTGAATTTTTTGCCACTTAAGGGTCTATTTTTTCCATAATGATCCTGCACATACCCTTAAATAAACCTAGTAGTTTAGAAACTACATTCAATTTGCCAAAAATTATATTCATACATATTTTTGAAATAATATAGATAACTTATTCAAATTTTTACGTCAAGTTGCTTAACTCTGATTTTTCTAAATTTTTTGCCACTTAAGGGCATGTTTTTTCTATGATGATCTTGCACATAGCCCATACCTATAACAAAGTCTCCCTTACACCTATCAACATGCTAATAAAAATCCACTTTTTATTTACCTTTTGGGGGATCAAATGAATTCATTTAAAATTTATTTTTTGTATGTATGTAGTCCTTATTATAAGCTTCCCAAAAAGTATAAGTTTAAATAAACTTAATTTATTATTATATTTATTTCTTATTTCTTATGAATGTAGGTTTTCATTGAAAATCATGCTCGCTATTCTGCATAGGTGGAAAAATAGAAGATTATATTTTTTTTGAAAAATATGAGTGCACTAGCTATTGAAGTCCTTGTTCCAACAAACAATTTTTTTTTGAATTTCGATACATACAAACAAAGTTGTGTTATATGGTCCACCTATGTCTGAATTGTAATTGGTTTGACTTAGAAACTTGATTAAGGAAAAAACATATTCAATAAAACACTATAAAACCAATTGGAAGCACTAGATATCATAATTACAAATCTAAATTCGAAAAAAATAGAATTTTATCCTTCATGGAAAAAATGTTGTTATATAGGGCGAGTGTCACTCCTTAAAAATGGTGTTTATTGAAAAAAACTAGTTTTTGAAGGAGATGGAAAAAGAAGTGCAATATGATTTCAAGAATTTTGCAAAAAATCTATTTAGAATCTACAAACAAAATTCTACAAATCACTAGTTTGCATCATCCTCAAATTCCTCACATTTTAGCCGCTATAGGTGCCCAAAAGTGAAGATTTGGTTAGAAAAAATTAGTTTAGTGTCTAGTTTGGCCAAAAATTATAAACCAGTATTATGGGATCACCCATTAGCTTTTGGTTATTCTTCAGATGTGCCCTTCTGAAGGATCGCCTTTGTCATTTATCTATGCCTTAGGATGTGTCCTTCCTAGGAATTTTCACTAACATTTGGCATTTTGAGGATTCCTCATGATGTTAAAGGACCAATCCTCTTGACAACGACATTATTCAGGATGTGTCCATAAATTTGACAACTTTGGAATTTGACACCATCAAACTCGACAACTTGACATTAAAAAATTTGACACTCAGACACAGTTGGAAAACACTTGGAAAACACTATCATGGCATTTGTCCTTGGATCTTTCAACATGCTACTATTTTCTCCATGATGTCCTAGTGACAGGATTTAGAGAAGCAATGACATATCATGATGATTGACTTGTCTTATCTTTTTTAGACAATCATGTTGCTAGTTCCTAAGGGATGTCCTAATAATAGGATTTAGAGGAGCAACGCCATTTCATGACTTGTCTTTATGGTTTTTTTTGTCTTCTTTATGCTTGTGGTTGATTGTGGAAAAAATATTGGGGAAATTGTGCTCTGAGTATGAGTCATGATCATCCTTGTCTGTGACTGCTTGTCTCATGTGATGGTACGACCTTGCACACCATTTATCTATGCCATATCATGGTGTTTGTTTCCCATTACCATAACATTCCCAATGATGATTAAGAGAAACAATTATAAGTCCTATAGTAACATGTTGAAGGATTTGATTTCTGCGCTAACATCCATCTCCTTTTATCTCGTCATCTCGCCTCATCCATCTCATGATGGTATCCTATGACATACAAAAACATAAGTACATACATGTGCATATAGGAATTGCAGTAGGTTATTACACATGCACATATTTCCATTTACATCTTAACATACATATATCATTTACATCCATCCATTAGCATTTAATATAACATGTAAGATTATACATCATCTATTTCATTAAAGTGCATAAATCACATCATAGGGCATCACATATTGCATTATCCATACATATATAGTCATACATCAAATGCATCCATAATCATAAACATGAAATCCATTAGAATTAAAACATTACACCTACATATAGAGCATTACTACCATAAATCACCATCATATCATCATGGCATGTCATCATAAGAGGCTACCATAAATGCATACATCACATGACATATAACATACACCATCATAAATAATCATGATAAAAGCATGTATCATACACATAATGCATCATCATATAACACAAAGCATATCTAGGTTGCGTCAAAACTGCATCATATATATAATCTCAAAAAAATCATGTCACAGGATAGAGTCATGAGATATCCCAAAAATAGAGCTCGCAAGATTGATGATCAAAGTATAAAGTGTCATAACATAATGTCTCCAACATAATGGCAAGATAACAATGCCAAATATCCTTGGAAGTGCTCTCCTCATCCCCTCGTGGAGAAGAGTGTGGTGACTGATGACTTGTGCTTGGAACTAACATAACCTATGAAGACATGGTAGCATGTGTCTTTTGAGGCTGATGGAACTGATACTGATGGCATCATCGATATAGCGACATGAGGCTGTGAGGCTACTGCGACATGAGTATGAGAGGCCGAAGGATATGTAATAGGTGGCTGACTATGCTCTAATCTATGCCCTGACCCAGATGATCCATGACTATGGCTTGACCTGTGATTGGAGGAATGCCTAGTATAATGGTGAGACTTGTGGCCTGATGAATGCTCTATGGAAGTAGAGCCACCCACACTGCTCTGAGTGCAGTTGTCTTCATTACGACTGCTACTTCCTGACCCTATCCTTGTCCTACTAGATGACCTAGATAATCTAGGCTCTCTCTGGTTAGCTGGAACTACCCTCTCATACAACATGCAGTACTGGCCTCTACTCACACTGACTTTGGCCAACTCCCTAGTAACATCTGCCATTGGCCCTATAGACAACTAAGCAAATTGACTACACTAGCTCTCGGTCTCCCACCACCGAATCCCTCTTGCTTGGTCCCTCTAAACATGCGTAACCTCAAGCTCTACTCATAGGGACTCATAGGGATCTGATCTCAACAATGGCCTCATCTAGTCTCCTTTGCATGTCTACTAGCCTCTGGTCCACTATGGAATCTCGTGGCAATAGATGACCACAAGATATGTCTGGATCTCCATCTATCATCCTCTCCCACAACTACCTCTCTGCCTCATCCATCTCATCCCTGCCTCACCTTCTCCTACCTCACATCCTCCTCCATCACCACCTCCTATCTCACCCCCCTCCTTGGGCCCCTCATCTCTCTCCTCCTCCTCTGGGACCTCTAGAATGGCATATAGGGAAACCCTCTCAACTCACTATCTAAACCTCCAGGCATGTCTCCCTCTATTGCCTCCTCTCCTCCTACCACCTCCACCATATCCTCCATCATCTCCTCCCCCTCTATCCCCATTTCCTCTCCCCCATCTCCTCGACCTCCATCTCTGCCTCTACCTCTACCCCTCCGGCCTCCTTGTTGCACAAGTGGTATAACTGATATGTGATCCATAGGTGTTGGTCTATCAAGATTTGTCAAAGGAATGGGTCTATGTGTTTGCCACCATAAATCAAAATTTGTAGTCATCCCTAGATTTGCAGGACCTCCACTCCAACCCCATGGATGTGCCACCAATCCATGTATTTGCTACTCGACAAATGACACTAATATAGTAGGACCCCATGCAGGCTGTTGCGATGATCTAGTGTACTCATTCATCCCCATAGGCACACCTTTCTACTCCTTGAACTATCCTAGCACCCACTAGGGCAGGTACATCTCTATAATCAAGCGAGACTATACGATCTGACCAATAAGATATCAAAATTGTTGGTAAAATGGCAAGTGATCACCCTCATCAGCCCACTGCACGCAAGCCTTGTACGACCTCCAGAAAAATGTAGTCATGGTGTGAATCTTGTGCCACCTGAATCCTATCTCTCTAACCTTCGTCTACTAAAGGGAACCTACATATAAAAACACATATGGCATTCCATTTGCTAACCATGGGCTCTGTATTGGTGGATGAAATACGAGAATGTTCTCCTAGGCCCAAATCATAAGTAACGTCGTCCTACAGCTAATGCTAGTCACACCCCTGTATGCAACCTCGTGTAACTAATGGTACAACATCCCAAGCAAGCAGAGTCCCTATGCAAAGACTACCTTGTCCTGCCGCATTCACACTAGCACTTTGCTCCATTCGATCAGGAATACATTTCCCTAGTGATTTGGAATCAAGACCCCAACAATCAAAGTACATAACATGGTGTCCCATTGTGGGTAGTGCTCAGTTAGGTACTCCCACCGAATCTCATATCCATTGACACCAAGGCTCGTGCCATCATCTGCCTCATATAACTCTATCATGGCCTGCACTCCCCATTGTGGATTGTACACCACTCATGCTCTCTAATTGAAATGAGCAAAATATGATACATATCTTCCAAAATAATAATGGCCTCCCCCGTCGACAAATGGAAAGAATAGGTCTCCAAGTGCCATCTCTCAGCCAGTGTTGTCAACAACCCCCTATTAGCCTGGATAATGAGCATATAGGTGACATAATCTAATCCTAGTCGCTTCAACCACCTCTGCTCCTGATCCGTCAGTTGGTCCCGAAATGTGTAAGTTGATAGCCTAAACTCATGCATATATATTGGCGGTAGTCATTTCTGCACATGTAGAAATGAGAGTTAGCACATGGGTATGTGCAGGATCATGATGGGCCAAAAAGTTGTGATATGATGGGTATGTGTAGGGTATGTGGCTAATGACTTTTTTTTTACCCAAAATTGATGAAACGAAAATGGTTTTTAAAGAAGATTCTCAACTTTCCACCAATATAAATTATGCTTTACTTTGAATTTAATAAATAATTATTATTCATTTTCTATTTCAATTATGACTAAGGTCTTGATTGATAGGTTGATTGAAAAACATATATAGCTTTCAAACGGTATCACATTTTTTGAATCTGAAACATGTGTCACATTTAATGCTTCGCATACTATAGGATTAAAAAAAAAGAAATTAATTTCATGAAGTTTTGACCAATTTGAGGTGGTTATACATACGAGTTTTTATATGTTTTAAAATTTGTAATAAAAAATTCATAATTAATTATTTACTTGGAAAAAATTACAAAAAAATATGCATCACATCAGCACATGAGTCATCTACTTATATATAAAATATTATTATTTTATTGTGGTTAGGGTGGTCAGACAAACACCTACTTCTTATTTCTTCCTTAAAATTTAAGTACTACTACATTAAAATTTTAAATTTTCTCCAAATAGATTTTATTTAATTTTAAATAAACTTAGTAGTTTTAAAACTACGTTCAATTTTCTACAAATTCTATTATTACATATTTTTGAAAAATATAAATAACTTATTCAAATTTTTACGTCAAGTTGTTTAACTTTAATTTTTTTGAATTTTTCACCACTAAGGGCTTGTTTTTTCCATGATGATCCTGCACATACCCACATTATTCAACATCGTTATTACCATCTATCTAGCTAAGCATAAGCATAAATTAAGCCTAAAAATAAGTCAACTCTAGTCAACCCTGGTCAAAGTCAAAGTCATCATGTTGACTGCATTTACATCATGGTCTGGCATTTGCATCATTTCATCTCGTACTTGCGTCGCAATTTGGCACTTGTGTCATTTTGACTCACAAATTTTTCATCCTCAATCGTTTGCGTCTTAGTCTATCAAATGCGTCATTGACAAATCATATGCGTCACCGGGTATGTGTAAGATCATGATGGGAAAAAAAGTGGCGATATGATGGGTATGTGTAGGGTATGTGGCTGATGACTTTTTTTAGCCACAATTGATGAAATGAAAAGGAATTTTAAAGGAGATTCTCAGCTTTCCACCAATATAAATTATGCTTTACTTTGAATTTAATAAATTATTATTATTCATTTTCTATTTAAATTACGACTAAAGTCAGGTGATTGATAGGCTGATTGAAAAACATCTATAGTCTTCAAACGGTATTACATTTTTTGAATTCAAAACATGTGTCACATTCTATGCTTCGCATACTATAGGATTAAAAAAAAAAAGAAAATTGAATTTTATGAAATTTTGACCAAGTTAAGGTGGTTAGACATATGAGTTTTTATTTTTATAAAAAATTGTAATAAAAAATTCATAATTAATTATTTACTTGGAAAATAATTACAAAAAAATATGCATCACATCGGGACATGAGTCCTCTACTTATATCTAAAATCTTATAAAAATATATTATCATTTTATTGTGGTTAGGGTGGTCAGACAGACACCTACTTATTTTTTCCTTGAAATTTAAGTACTACTGCATTGAAATTTCAAATTTTCACGAAATAGATTTTAAAATAAATAAATAAACCTAGTAGTTTAGAAACTACATTTAATTTGGTACATATTCTATTGTTACATATTTTTGAAATAATATAGATAACTTATTCAAATTTTTACGTCAAGTTGACTAACTTTGACTTTTTTGAAAAATTCACCACTTAAGGGCCTGCTTTTTCCATAATGATTCTACACATACCCCAGCTGTCTTCATGTATGCGTTGCAATATTGCGAATGTGTCGCTATACCTATCATGAATGTTGCACTATTGTGAATGCATCTCGATTTTTGGAAAATGCGTCACACTTAGTTTAAAAACCTAATGGACCTATGGCGTTTGTGTTGTGATGCATCAAATGCGTCGAACAAGACCACAAATGTGACTTATGTGAATGCATATGCATCACCGTGCATTAGTTTAACTACCCTAAAACCCTAGAAAAATATGAAAAATGACAAAAATACAAAGTGGGTACGGGGTAGATACCGCTGGGTCTGCACCCTCTAGCTGTCTAAAGGTCCTGACAATGTAATCGTAGTGCTCTGTGACAAGAATCACCATCTTTGCGCTCTCTCTCCTAGCTTTGAGCTCTCAAAATTTTCAAGTGTGAAGGTCAAAGTAAATTGACTTTTACCCATTATCAACCTATTTATAGGGTCAAAATGGGATTTTCTTCAAATTTTTATTACTAGAGGCTTTTTTGACCAACTTTAACCAACCTTTTAGCTAATTTAAACATGTCAAAATCTGAAACCACTTACACCATTGCTTTTCTGGTCACCAAATTAGCTTGTTAGAACACTTTCCAATTTTTTCTATCACCGGGCCAAAATTTGAAAATTTTCTTGAGGGGGCATAGATACTTCGTACCTTCACTGGGGTATGTTTTTGACTGAATTTTCTTTGTCACAATGCGATAGGTTGTATTATGACAAAGAGGGAAAAAATGTAGACACATAAAAATGACTTAGGCCTCCAAGCTCTATTGTCGCCATATTTCTCCCTAGCATAATTAAAACATCTAATTATGTATGTTGGTGCACTTTTGACTATTAATTAAATAATTCATAATTATTTAATTAATTCATGTCTTTTATTCCTCTTGATTATTTAAATAAATAAATTATATTTATTTATTTAAATGCATCGCTTATTGTCTAATGTCTTTATATAATTAAATAAATTTCTTAATTTATTTAATTATCTTTGTCCATTATTTCTTTTTTTTTATTTAAATACATCATTAATTCCTATAAGTCTTCTCATAGTTAAATAAATTCTTTAATTTATTTAATTATTATCCACCTTGATATTTTCCCAATTTTAAATAAAATTATTTAATTGAAATGGTTCTACTTTCTAATTTTCCCTCTTTTAGTAAATAATTAAAATTAATTTACTATCACTTGACCCCACCTTATTGAATTAAATTAATTTTTTAATTCAAAATGGTTATTTTCCTCTATAAATCAAGTAATTTCTAATATTATTTTATTTTCTAGCTCTTTTTTTCTGTGCCATTCTTATATTCTTGTCACATGCAATCTTGTTCTTTGATTTGATTTTCTCAAATCAAATCTTGTCCACTCATTTCAAATTTACCCTAATATTGCCATAACCCTAATTGTGGGTTGTCATATTGAATTTTAGGGTGATCCCACAATATTGGTTTACAGTTTTTGGCCAAACTGGACACTGAACTGATTTTTTCTAACTAAATCTTCACTTTCAGACACCTATAGTAGCTAAACCGTGAGAAATTTGAAGATGATGCAAACTAGTGATTTGTGACATTTTTTCTATAGATTCTAAATATTTTTTTTTCAAAAGTTTTGGAATTAGATTGCACTTATTTTTCCATCTCCTTTGAAAAATAGTTTTTTCTAGTAAACACCATTTTTAAGGAGTGATGCTCACCATATAACACAATTTTTTTCCATGAAGGATAAAATTCTATTTTTGTCAAATTTAGATTTGTAACTACGATATCTAGTGCTTCTAATTGGTTTCATAGTGTTTTATTGAATACTTTTTCCTTAATCAAGTTTCAAAGTCAAACTTTTTGGATAATCTTCTATTTTTTCACATGTGCAAAATAGAGAGCTTGATTTTAATTGAAAAACCTACATTCACAAGAAATAAAAAATAAATATAATAATCAAATTAAATTTAATTAAAATTATACTTTTTTGGAAGCTTATAATCAAGAATACATACTTACAAAAAATAAGTTTTAAATGAATTCATTTGATCCCCCGAAAGATAAATCAAAAGTGGGTTTTTATCAACATTTTGATAGGTGTAAAAGAGACTTCATTATAGGTATGGTTTAAAACTAGCGGGGTTCTATCCAAGGGGGCTTGGTATAAGGTGGTTTGATCAAACCCTCTTCAATTGGAATCCTTTAAATGGAACTTTTCAAGGCTTAAATCATTATATTTTCTAAAAATATCTCCTAGAAAGTGTAAACCACTATTGTGGCAGCACCCCTTGTCCATTAATTCTAGGGCATTTGTTAATCTTCAATCTTGGCCATCCTTTCAAAATTGCATTTTCTATAAAATGAGAATTTTGGTCTCATTTGTATATCTCATGCAATATTTTTTTAGGCATACTTCACATATCTTGACATTGACGTCTCATGACATCTTAGCTCTTGACATTTTGACATTTTAAGCATACTATAGTCCTTGCTTACTAGTTGCATAGTTGTATAGTATTGCATTTCATATCAAATCCTTCAAAATTTTGCCTTGGTCTTGATATAGTCATAGGTTGCTCACATAAAATCTAAGGGAAAACTACTTATTGCAGCAAATAGAGAAGGTGTAATGGAGGTTAATCATGGAGGTTGAAGACATAAGGTAGTATCTTTCTTTGTTTTCATATTGTTTCCTCCTTTGTCCTTCATTATTTACTTTGGGTTTTGTTTATTTAGCTACTAATCTGCTAACCTAGATATCTCCCATAGTTACACATGTCAATTTGACTTTAATATAGGGTAGAAGTTGGAAACTAAAATAAATCAAGAAGGTAGCTTAATTAGTAAGGAATTATTTGGAAAAGAACAATCCCACCATTACAATAAATCTCAAAAAATACTCTTTTGACTCTAAAACCAATACACTATCAAAAGATCTAATCTTATAGGGCTAAGGTATTAAGTTTTTACCTTTTCCATTCTTATCTTGTAATATTGAGTCAAGTTAATGGTTTTCTACCCCTCCATCCTTGTAGCTTCTTGGTTCCTACATTTCCTTATTACCCTCCTCTTTATAACTAACTTGGTTTTCTAGTAGCCATTCATTTCTCTTCTCTTACTTTCTATTTTCTAATGATGAATATTGGAGTTTGATCTAAAATATTGATGAAAGGTATGTACATGGAAATGGGAGACCAAAGGGGGTCTTAAGTAACCACATTTTATAAAATCAGTAAATATTGATCTTGGATGAGAAATTGAAAATAGTTACACTCAAAATTTGAAGATGTGATACGAACAAGATTTGTAGGGCTTTGAATCTTCTTTATAAAATACTATTTTAAAAAAAAAATGATGGAGATTAACGGGTTCAAATAAGGGGGCACACAAATTTATTTTTTATTTTTTCAAAAAATTATAACATACCATCTGGTGTGCTCTCCCTAAAATGTTAACATTTTTTAGTATTTCAAAAATTGATTTAGTGAAAATTTTGATAACATTGTATAGTTTATGCTTAATTATTTTCCTAATTTTATAATGAATATATAGGTTTTACTAATTTTCAAAGTGGACACATCTTGAAAATTAAAATTTGAGTGTGCTTCCCACTAATTTTTTGAAACTAACAAAAAAAATTATATATAGAATAGAGTCTATAATGTAATTTAAGCATAATTTATTTTAAATTTTGATGAATGGATAAAAAGTGAAAGAAAAAATATTATACATAGGATTTCAGAAAATAGAAAGATACTAGCAAAACAAATTAGAGATCAAAACATTAAAATATTTAAAATGTCAAAAAAAATTACATGGTGTAATGTCATAAAATTGCACCCCTTGAAATTTCACATACATTCTTGCATTTTCTTTAGTGTCCACTCCCTTAGCATCTTGTGTAGGCTCATTTTAGACCCTACATCAACCATTTTCCCTTCTTAGGATGCTCAAAACCCCTTTTTTAACATCTACCCTTGCACGTTAGCTTTGCATCAAACCTTGTGCTTTTGTTGTTAGTGTCATTTTGTAGCGTTATGTGTCTAGACACTAGTGTGTCGCACAGACGTCTAAGCGTTGCACTAGCATCTTGTGATGGTTCAACATTCAAATGATCACTTCCAATCATGTTTTCCACTTGTCAATGAGTTTTGTCGGTAGTAACAGCTTGGGATTCCTTGTAATGGCTTGTGAAGTTTATTTTCCCTCATTAAAATCTTCCTTTTCAATTCATTTGGCCTTCTTCTCCTCCTAGGCTTCTATCTTAAACATTATCCCTTACACTTTCTTGCTCTTGCTATCTTGCTTGCACAACTCTTTATAGTTTGCTACAACAACACTCTCAAGCTCTTACAACACTCTTTGTAACTCTCTTAGCTCTTGCAGCTATTGCTCTTCCTCTTTGGCTTCCTTAATCTTTGTAGCTATATCTCTCTTGTGCTTGTGAGCATCCTAGAATTTCACATATCCCCTATCAATTGCATCAGTCTATTTAGTGATACAAGTTCTCCTCCTAAAGCGGGCATTTCTTTTATTACTTTGCATTTGTTCACTTTGTTCACTCTATCTATCTATTTGGTTGTTCATGGAGGTGGGAACACTAAAGTGGGGGTTTGACCAAGGCAAACAACTATACAATGCCAATATTTTCTCCAAATATTATCCATGCAAGTATCGAAGACACTCATTCTCTAGAGGCTCCATTACTTGGATTTTTGTGAGATTCTTCTATCTCTCATCCTCTTTTACTTTATCATTTACTTTATCTTATTTTAGTTCTATCATATTCTATCACTTTCATGTATTTTGTAAGTTCTTAGCAATCCAATTGTTACTCATTGCTTTGCTGATTTTTGTGATAAACTCAGTTTCTGGTCCGTACAAGATACCAACGCGCCTTTGGGATGCCAATGCACTGTTTTGTCACCCTTATTATGTACTACCATCCTTTGGCTAAGAGCTCGTCAATTTTTCAAAAAAACCTTTGTGATTTACTCCTTCAGATTCTAGAACTCTCACTCTATTCCTTGAGGTAGTTTAGGGTAGTTCACCCCTTGGAAATCTCTTGAGAATAAAGAGA
Source organism: Sequoia sempervirens (assembly GCA_007258455.2). Classification (NCBI taxonomy): domain Eukaryota; kingdom Viridiplantae; phylum Streptophyta; class Pinopsida; order Cupressales; family Cupressaceae; genus Sequoia; species Sequoia sempervirens. The sequence goes on along the minus strand of VDFB02047144.1, from coordinate 23,819,458 downwards.
GGAGCATGAGTAGAAAATCCCCCTTCTCTACATTTTGGTGAACCCGATGTGAAACACAAAATTTTAAAAAAAACTAGGAGTTTATTTACCCTCACTTTGTGGGGTAATAACTTTTGACTCGCTACTTGGAATTTAGAACCATTTACACTGTTGGAAAGGTCTTGAAGAGGAATAATTCAATCCCTAAAATATTGTGCCTTCAGTAATGAAATATTAGGGACTGAAACAAGTTTCAACCCCAAATTCTGCTTCAAAAGCCTTCGAAAATGCAAATTATTAGAACCTAGAAAATACTGAAAAATTTAAAAATCAGGATTTTTGATTTTTCTATTCTGAATCAACTGACTTGTTTATTCATTATTTATCATATTTAACTTACTATTTTCAAAATGAATTATTATCTTCTTTTATCAGCTCAATATCTAATTCTATTCAAAATATTAATGATGTTCCATTTCATGCATGTGGTAGTGAGTTGGCTTTTCCCATGTCACTTTGTATCTTTGATCCTTCTCATGAGATTCCTCTTGCTTTGAAGGAGATCTTGTTGCAAGAAGATGGAATCACTGATACATTCCTTAACATTACTCTACCTTCTCTTCATTCCAATGCACTCTCTTCTAGAGATGATGCATTAGTGAATGATGAATCTCTTCTCTATACCAATGCACTCTCTTATAGAGATGTTGCATTAGCGATTGATGAGTCTCCTTCCACATTTGATCCTCCCTTGGTAAATGTTGAGAATATTTCTTCAAATAATTATTTCACTAGTTGTGATGATTCTATTTAAATGTAATCTATGTCTTTGTCGCCCCTCAAAGGCCTAAGAGACATATCATTTATTTGTTACTCCAGCTAGTCCTCATAATAGGATTTGTTCTATTGATGGCATCCCATTTGATAGCCATTCTCTTGATATTTCTATGGCTCCCTCTTACAAAGTGGTAGCCCATACTTATAAGAATATAATGAATAAACAACCAAACCTTCTTCAAGCTCCTAAGCGTACAAATAAAGCACCCAATGATTAAGATCTTGTTGAGCAACTTCAAGTTACTTCAACTAATATCTTATTATGGTACTTGCTTCAATCGGCTTCGATTTATCAAGGTATGATTTAGGAAGCCTTGTAGAAGATCCTCTTTCCTACCTCCACTAGGCCAACAGATGCTAATGCATTGATAATGCATATTTGTGCAAATTCACCAAATATTACATTCTATCCACAGAAACTTGCACCCCCGGATGTGTAGAAACAAGTAGACCCTCTAATGATCATAATCAATATTAATGATATTGGCATTAGATGTACTCTTGTTGATGTTGGTTTGGTGCTCAATGTATTTAGCATTGATCTATTGGCTAAGATTAATATTAATTCATCTTCTCTTAATGCTTCTTATGTTGGCATTCATGGGTTCAAACAATAATGTTGGTTGACAAGCCCTAGTAATTGCTCGTGAAGTTTCTTTTCGCTCATTAAAAGCTTCCTTTTCAATTAATTTGGCCTTCTTCTCCTCCTAGGCTACTATCTTGGACATTATCCCTTACACTTTCTTGCTCTTGCTATCTTGCTTGCACAACTCTCTATAGTTTTCTACAACAACACTCTCAAGCTCTTACAACACTCTTTGCAACTCTCTTAGCTATTGCAACTATTGCTCTCCCTCTTTGGCTTCCTTAATCTTTGTAGCTATATGTCTCTTGTGCTTGTGAGCATCTAGCTAGAATTTTACATATCCCCTATCCATTGCATCGGTCTATTTGGTGATACATGTTCTCCTCCTGAAGTGGGGATTTCTTTTATCACTTCGCATTTTCTCACTTTGTTCACTCTCTCTATCTATCTGGTTGTTCATGGAGGTGGGAACACTAAAGCGGGGGTTTGACCAAGGCAAACAACTATACAGTGCCAACATTTTCTCCAAATCTTATGCATGCAAGTATTGAAGACATTCATTCTCTAGAGGCTCCATTAGGATTTTTGTGAGCTTCTTCTATCTCTCATCCTCTTTTACTTTATCATTTACTTTATCTTATTTTAGTTCTATCATATTCTATCACTTTCATGTATTTTGTAAGTTCTTAGCAATCCAATTGTTAGTCGTTGCTTTGCTGATTTTTGTGATAAACTCAGTTTCTGGTCTGTATGAGATACCAACGTGCCTTTGGGATGCCAATGCCCTGTGCTGTCACCCTTATTATGTATTGCCATCCTTTGGCCGAGAGCTCGTCAGTTTGTCCAAAAAACCTTTGTGATTTACTCCTTTAGATTCTTGAACTCTCGCTCTATTCCTTGAGGTAGTTTAGGGTAGTTCACCCCTTGGAAATCTCTTGAGAGTAAAGAGAGGATCATGAGTAGAAAATCCCCCTTCTCTACATTTTGGTGAACCCGATGTGAAACACAGTATTTTTCAAAAAACTAGGAATTTATTTAGCCTTACTTTGTGGGGTCATAACTTTTGACTCGCTACTTGGAATTTAGAACCGTTTACACTGTTGGAAAGGTCTTGAAGAGGAATAATTCAGTACCTAAAATATTTTTCCTTCAATATCCAAATAATAGGGACTTACACAAGTTTCAACACCAAATTCTACTTTGAAAGCCTCCGAAAATGCAAATTATTAGAACCTAGAAAATACTGAAAAATTAAAAAATTAGGATTTTTGATTTTTCTATTCTAAATCAGCTAACTTGTTTATTCACTATTTATCATATTTAGCTTACTATTTTCAAAATGAATTATTATCTTCTTTTATTAGCTCAATGTCTAATTCTATTCAAATTATTAATGATGTTCCATTTCATGCATGTGGTAGTGAGTTGGCTTTTCCCATGTCACTTTGTATCTTTGATCCTTCTCATGAGATTCCTCTTGCTTTGAAGGAGATCTTGTTGCAAGAAGATGGAATCATTGATACATTCCTTAACATTACTCTACCTTCTCTTCATTCCAATGCACTTTCTTCTAGAGATGATGCATTAGTGAATGATGAATCTCTTCTCTATACCAATGCACTCTCTTCTAGAGATGATGCATTAGTGAATGATGTGTCTCCTTCCACATTTGATCCTCCTTGGGTCAATGTTGAGAATATTTCTTCAAATAATTATTTCACTAGTTGTGATGATTCTATTTAAATGTAATCTATGTCTTTGTCACCTCTCAAAGGGCTAAGAGATAGATCATTTATTTGACTCTAGCTAGTCCTTCTCCTAACAGGATTTGTTCTATTGATGGCATCCCATTTGATAGCCATTCTCTTGATCTTTCTATGGATCCCTCTTACAAAGTGGTAGCCCATACTTATAATAATATAATGAATAAACAACTAAGCCTTCTTCAAGCTCCTAAGCCTACAAATAAATCACCCAATGATTAAGATCTTGTTGAGCAACTTCAAGTTACTTCAACTAAGATCTTATTATGGTACTTGCTTCAATGTGCTTCGATTTATCAAGGTATGATTTAGGAAGCCTTGTAGAAGATCCTCTTTCCTACCTCCACTAGGCCAATGGATGCTAATGCATTGATAACGCATATTTGTGGAAATTCACCAAATATTTCATTCTATCCACAAGAACTTCCACCCTCGGATGTGTAGAAACAAGTAGACCCTCTAATGATCATAGTCAATATTAATGATATTGGAATTAGATGTACTCTTGTTGATGTTGGTTTGGTGCTCAATGTATATAGCATTTATCTATTGGCTAAGATTAATATTAATTCATCTTCTCTTAATGCTTCTTTTGTTGGAATTCGTGGGTTCGAATGATAATGTTGGTTGACAAGTCATAGGAATGGTAGTCTTACCTTTAAGGTTGGGACCCATTACCGTACCCACCCTTGTATATGTTATGACAGAAAAATTACCATATAACCTTCTTCTTGGTAGACTGTGGATTCATGCTTTAGGTGCAGTCCTGCCTACCTTGCATAAATATATTAAGTTCATTTGCAATAATTGAGTAGTCATAGTTAGGGTTGACCCTAAGGCTATGCACTTATGTGAGATAGTAGTTGCTAGTTAGGTTTTAGTTGTGCCTACTCTTATTCCTTCAATTTCTTCCAATGTGTCAATGCTTACTCCAACAATACCTACTACAAAGGATACTCTTGAGATAGATGTCCCTGAAGAAGATCCTTCTAAAGCAAGAAATCTTAAGTCTATTATTTCCACTTCTCAAAAAAATGCATGTTTTGGTGATGATTGGGGTTCCTTAGAATTTACATATTCCTTCATTAGGTAATATAAATTCGACTTGATCCACTTAAAATTTTTGATAACATCATCCAAACCTGCTATTAAAGATGATTATTCTTTTGTATCATGGGATAATGTGAGCAACAATTGTAATGTTCTTAATGTTGATCCTCCTTTTGAGGGAGATGATCACACTTTTGTTAAAGAGGCCAATGTTGGCAGTCCTATCAAGAAGGATGATAGTTATCTAATAGAGGAGCATAATACCCATTGTTGGAATAATGCTCTCTTTAAAGATCCTCCTTCTCAAGATTTGTAAGCACGTTATGGCCTTGGATTTTTAAGCTTGTCTCTAAATATGGTTATGGGTGTAAAGGTTGTGGGTGTAATGAAAAAGGAATTCAATTCCCTATAGAATGTACACCCCATAAGCGTAACTTGGGGCTTGGTTTCTCAAATGAACAATCTAAGAAAAAACCATGGTTGAATGTCAACATGATTTCTGCGCTCAACCTTGCTCTCTTGGATTCATTCATCCACCATCCTCCATTGTCTTTATGTGTTCTTCTTGTGAGTAGGACTTCAAAATTTTCTCCATAAGATAAAGGGTTGCTTCTTTCTCCTCATTATTTATCTGAGAAAGAGCATATTTGGTTGATGCTTCTCAAAGCCCACTTGATTATGGGTGATCCCACAATATTGGTTTACACTTTCTCAGAGATCCTATTTTTTGTTGAAATCACATATTTTTAGAAAATATAATGACTTAAGCCTTGAAAAGTTCCATTTAAAGGATTCCAATTAAAGAGGGTTTGATCAAACCACCTTATATCAAACCCCCTTGGATAGAACCCCACTAGTTTTAAACCATACCTATAATAGAGTCTCCTTTACACCCATCAAAATGTTGATAAAAAACCACTTTTGATTTATCTTTTGGGGGATCAAATGAATTCATTTAATTTTTTTTGTGTGTATATGTAGTCCTTATTATATGATTCTTAAAAAGTATAGTTTTAAATAAATTTAATTTGATTATTATATTTATTTTTTATTTCTTGTGAATGTAGGTTTTTCACCAAAAATCAAGCTGTTTATTCTGCACATGTGGAAAAATGGTAGATTATAAAAAAAAAAACTGAAAAATATAAGTGCACTAGATATTGAAGTCCTCAATCCAACCAAAAAATTTTGAATTTTGATACATACAAAAAGAGTTATGTTGTATACGGTCCGCCTATGTCTGAATTGTAACTAGTCTAACTTCAAAACTTTATTAAGGAAAAATGATTTAATAAAACACTATGAAACCAAATGAAAGTTCTAGATATCATAGTTACAAATCTAAATTAAAAAAAAATAAAAATTATCCTTCATGGAAAAAAATTTATGTTGTATACAGTGAGCATCACTCCTTAAAAAAGGTATTTATTGAAAAAAACTAGTTTTTGAAGGAGATGGAAAAATAAGTGCAATATGAAATCTTCCAAAAAATTTGAAAAAATACATTTAGAATCTATAGACAAAATGTCACAAATCACAAGTTTTCATTATCTTCAAATTACTCATGGTTTAGCCACTATAGGTTCCTGAAAGTGAATATTTAGTTAGAAAACATCAATTCAGTGTCTTGGCCAAATATTGTAAACCAGTATTGTGGAATCACCCTTACTCTTCCTTCTACAAGTAAGAAATTTCATAAGCATGATAGAGAAAAGATTATTTCTTTGCATACCATTAAGTGCCAAGCCATTCCATTGGTGAATGTAAGTACTTGAAGGATAAAATACAACTTACTCATTCAGGTGTCATCACTCAATTATTTGTTGATGCACCTCCCTCTTCTTCAAATGACATGCGATATCAAGGTCTACCTCTATCCTGTATGTTCTAAGTATCTTGTATGGTTCTCCTCCCCTATATGTTGGGAGTAGTGATAACTTGTTCTGGAGATGTGCATCCTTATAAGGACCCCATCTCCTCTCTCTATCTTTCAATTGGTGTGTCCCCTTGAGTGGGCCCCTTTTTCTTGTGAAGGGTTCTCGATGGACCCCTTTTGAAAGATTTTCTCTTGAATGAATTCTTGGCAGCTAGCTTGGGGGCAGCCCAAATAGACTTGTCTTTTCTATGACCATCCTACAATGCAACTTGAAATAGCCACAGGCTTCTCTGATTAGTATTTCTTTGTAGGACCAAGAACATGTAGATCTCCTTTGCATCAAGCTTGCATAACATGTTTAGTTTGCAGATTAACATGTTGCTTTGTAGGTACGCCTGTGAAGCCGCTTCTCAATCTGACTCTACGGAGTCCCCTGTATTAGGCTTCCCTCAGGAGAGAGTACTTGGGGTACCTTCTTTTCAATTCTAAGGACTTATACATCACTTTCATTCTATAGGATCTATTCACTATTGGTCTATGGGCCTCCAGTGTAGTTTGATCAACTTTGTAGGAGAGAGTAACTATAGAAACTTTTGTTCACCTTCCATAGGTCTGTGGATCTACGATAAATTTTTTCAACTCTTCTTGGGTCTAAGGACTTGTGGAGCAATCTTTCTTGGAATTTTCATTCCTTTCTAGCTTTTGCATCTCTCTCTTAAATTCTCTTTCTTCTCAATTGTGTATATCAAATTGAAGATTTGCATGTTCTTCATCCTAAGTATATCCTCTTTCTCTCTTAAATATTGGTTGCTTCCTTGACTTTTGGGTGCATTCTTCTCTTGAAGCAATCGATCCTTACCTTCTTCTCTTTGTTTAAGAATTCTTCTATGTGTTATTTTTTAATTTGGGGACGACACATAGTACTGAGACAACCTTTTACATCGAGGTCTCTTTCACTTTGTTGACTCATCTCCTTTAGTTTTTTGTGTGTGTCTATGTGTATGTGGTTTTAAGTGTTCGAACCTCATGATGTAATGACATTTTATGTTTTAACATTGTTGTCTTGTGTAGGTATTTCTTATCTAATGTGTTTGTTTTGTAGGTCTTTAGCCTAGGGGTATGCTTCCTTTGTTCAAAGACTTATCTACTTCCTCTATAGTATCCTTTTGACATCATGATGTTATTTATGTTTAGTATATTTCCTTTAGTGTGTATATTAGCATAGACTTATATGCCCGCTAAAGTGGGGCAAGAAATGTAATGTCATAAAATTACACCCCTTGCAATTTCACATACATTCTTGCATTTTATTTAGTGTCCACTCCATTAGCAGCTTGTGTAGGATCATTTTAGCCCATGCATAAGCCTTTTTCACTTCTTAGGATGCTCAAAAACCTCTTTTTCAATAGTTATCCTCGCGCATCAGCTTTGCATCAAACCTTGTGATTTTTTCATTTGTGTCATTTTGTAGCATGATGTGTCTAGATACTAGTGTGCCACACAAATCTCTATGCATCATGTTAGCAGTTTGCTATGTTTCAATGTTCAAACGACCGTTTCCAAGCATGTTTTCCACTTGTAAGTGAGTTTTGTCAGTGGTAATGGCTTGGGATGCCTTGTAATGACTCATGAAGCTATCTTTGCAACTCATTTGGCCTTCTTCTCCTCTTAAGCTTCTATCTTGGACATTCTCTCTTGGACATATTTTCTTGCTCTTGATTCTTGCTTGCACAACTCTTTACAATTTGCTACAACACTCTCAAGCTCTCACAACACTCTTTGTAACTCTCTTGGCTCTCATAGCTATTTTTCTCCCTCTTTGGCTTCCTTAAGCCTTATAACTATATCTCTCTTACCTTGTGGTTGCAAGCATTCTGGGATTTGACATATCCCCTATCAATTGCATCTCTATTTGGTGATACAAGTTCTCTTGAAGTGGGGATTTATTTTATCACTTCTCATTTGATCACTTTGTCCACTCTCTCTATCTATCTGGCTATTTGTGGAGGTGGGAACACCAAAGTGGGGGTTTGATCAAGGAAAACCCCTATACAGCACCAACATTTTCTCTAGATCTTATGCATGCAAGTATTGAAGACACTTATTTTTTGGAGGCTCCATTACTTGGGTTTTTGTGAGCTTCTTCTATCTCTCATCCTCTTTTACTTTATCATTTACTTTATCTTACTATAGTTCTATCATATTCTGTCACTTTCCTGTATTTTGTAAGTTATTAGCATTCCAATTATTAGTAGTCACTTTGTTGTTTTTTGGATGAAAAACTGAGTTACTGGTCTATACGAGATGGCAACGCACCACCTTGTCACCCTCATTCTGCACTATCGTCCTTTGGCTGAGAGCTCGTCAATTTTTCTAGAAAACCTTTATGATTTACTCCTTTAGATAATAGAACTCTCACTTTGTTCCTTGAGGTAGTTTAGGACAGTTCACCCCTTGGGAATCTCTTGAGAATAAAGAGACTCATGAGTAGCGAGTCCCCCTTCTCTACACATGGTTAGAAAGGTAAGAGATAGTTTGAACTTATTGTGTTATTTTTTCAACTCAACATTGAAAATGTGTAAACTTTTTTTTTGGAAAAGGTAGCTGAGCCACAAATATATTAATAAAGATAAGTTTTACAATAAAATGATGAATTTCCATAAAGAGGAAAAATGCAACTCATAATTTACAAAATTGGGCCAATTAGGATGAAAAAAGAGAATGGAAAGACCAGTCCAGGAGAGTTCAAAATCCTTGGGAGACATCCAAAGAGGAGAAGGGGACACTGCAAAAAGAATGAAGGAACCACGAGGAGACTAAGAAACCAACAAGAAAATCCATGAAGATCGGCCTGCATCCAATCCATAAATTTGAAGACCTACAACATGATTCCAAAAGATATTTTCTTCCAAACCATAGAGGAACCATCAAAGAGTAAGAGTAATGAAACAAGATCAAAATTTTAATAGAAAGATAAAATGAGAAATATCCTCAATCCGTGCTTCCCTCAGAAGAAGCAATATTTGAAGGTGGAGGGAAGTGGGGTTCCTCATGTGGTTCAACAATTGCATGCTGAATCAAAAGATGAATTGCTTTGAACATCATATAAATAGGGTCACTCACAGAATTCCCATATTGTTGTGATAAGAGCCTCAAACAAACTTTAAACTCACTATTATTTTCATTTAGCAAACCATAAGACATTGTTGAGAGAAATTTTGAAAGGGGGTAGTTAGTGAGGAGATGTCTGCTAATGATGCCACTAACCAAACTTGAACCCTACAAAATGCCACACCTTTCCAGAGCCTATTGGAGAGTGGAGAGTGTGAAAACGTGGGGCAACAAGTAAGTGCCTGCCAAGAATTTGACCATCTCAATGTCTCCTAAAATATCCATCAAATTAGAAATCAATTGAGAGGCCAATTCATATGGTAGAGCCATTGTATGCATGTCAAGCTAGTGGAATCCCAAGACAATCTAGATTGATTCCAAAACCCACTTGCATTCAAAAGAAAATGCACATCTAAAATTTTCCTATGTCCAACAAGAATCCATCCTAATTTCATGTAAGCAAGGTGGCACCAAAACCCTGAACAAATTATCCATTTTCTGACCCAAAACCAAAAAACACAAGAAGCTATGAGGGGTCGATAAAGCAAGCAGAGCAAAGAATGGGAACCGCCATAACCAGCTAGAGATATTTAATTTTCTAGATTCCAATAGCAATAAATGAAATAGAGACGAGGAGTACCCTAAAATGTTGTGGAAATGCCAAGTGTTTTCATTGGGAAAAAAGGAGAATGTTGGGGAATTCAAAAAATATCAACCATTCACTAATTCAAAATAAAGCTACCTCCAAAAACCAATCAAAAGATCTATTTCGCATGTTTAGAACATTACTAAATTTGGCCCCAAAATTATGGACCATTGCCAAAACAAATAAGATAGCTTAGCAGTATGCAATAAATGGAAAATAAATTGTGCCTAAATATACCTTTAGAATATCCAAGAAGAGGATAAAACCAGCTGAATGAAGTGCATAAAGTACAAGTAACAATTTGGCCTTGGAAATGGACAGAAAAAAACATGCCCTGTGTACTAGGCTTCCATCAAAAATTTATTAGGAAAAGACCCCGCCAAACCATTGACTTGCCTGATAACAAATGTGACAATACAAATTCCAAAACAATGAAGATGAGAGGAAGGTCGATGATGGCCATGTGAAGATATCAAAACTAATTAAAGATTCCATTCAATAAAATTTCAAATAAAGACGATGGCCAAGGGTAGACAATACCAAAACAAAATAATTTTAATTGCCACCATAAAATGAAAAGACATGTGAGAACCAAAGGAGCATAAAATAACTCCCAAACCACCTTATGAATGAAGCAGTTCTTGAAAGAGAGATTTACAATCTTTAGACGAGAATTCACAAGCGGGAGGATTCACATCAATAGCTTTGTTGGCCATAACATTTGATTCTCTAAAACAATGAGCAATTGTGAAACTAGGAAATTCATCCAATTGTAAAAGAATAAAATCAAGAATGTATTTCAAGTGCCATGAAGGAGAATCCATGTTTCTTAAAGCTGAAATTGTTATCATTGAATCACCTTCAATAAAAAGATGAGAAATTGAAAGGTTAATGGAAAGTTTGAGTCTAAGAATCAATGCTCTAAATTCAGCCACATTATTGGTACCATCTTGGATTTGTTCGTGCAAGATGTTCTTACAAAATTTCCATTCCAATCTCTCAAAACAACTACAATGCTTGATTTCCTTGGTTTACCCCTAGAGGCTCCATCAAAGTTTAATTTGATGAATCTAGGAGGAAGAGGGGACCAAGAAGAAGAGTTCCTTTTGTTGATGGGTGTCTTGTGAATAACAAAGCCCACCTTAGGTAGTTTAAGAAGATGTCGTGATTTCAAAATAAAAGAATCCCACTTAGAAAAGAACCTATTTGAGAAAGATTTCTTTAGAATGACAGAATTAGTTACCTCTGAAATTTCAATTTCAATTTTTTGAATTATTTGAGGCAAAGTAGAAGTTTTCTTTCCATGTGTAAACTTGCAAACTTGATATTTTGTCATTTTTCACAATTTATAGAAAAAACATCTTTAGACATTGACTTGTAAGTCCAATCCTTTGGGTTGGATTCCAAAGGAAAATCCAACCCTAAGGGTTGAAAATACCCAAGGAAGATAAAAACACGATCACATTATATAGCACACACATTTTTTAGAAGAAAAAATAAAACCAAGAGGGAGGGAGAGATAGAGAGGAATATTTAGAAAGGTAGATTGAGATATATAGATAGAAAGAGATGGAGAGTGGGAGAGATAAAGATAGAGATAGAGGGATATATCTACCCCTCTTTTTATCTCTCCTCTCTCTATATCTATACCTCTCTCTATTACTTGTCTCTATCACCTCATTTGTCTCTCACTCTTCCCCCCTCTACCTCTTATGGGAGTAGATGGTGACTCCCCAACACCCCAAGAATAGTTGCTAGACCAAACTATCTTCGAAAAGAGAGAGAATGGAAATAATACTTGCTTCAACAATGCAAGATTGAATAATGGTTGAATATACTTGAATTCAAATGTACATGAGATGCCTTTCTTATAAAGGCAAGTTGATAGATAGGATTAGAAATGATAATGAAAAGTGTCTTAACTCTATAACATGTGACAACTAACTCATAACAACCTAGGATTTAAGGTAAAGTCAAGATATGAAAACTAAGACTTCTAGAAGGAATATTTTATCCTAAGTAAACTTAACATGTGAATATATGTCCCCTAATTACCTAGTGAAATAATTAGTTAGGCACAAGACATTTATTCACACCAACACCCCCCCTTAAGTGAAACTTAGGGAGAAGATTATTGTGCACACTAAGCATAGATGAAGATGAAGATGGGCCCTGACTACTAGGCTATGTTTGGTACCCATTTACAATGCAATTGTGAATGCAATCAATCTCTCACAAATGAAGAAAAGGAGAAATCCAATGGGACAAAACTCATCTCCAAATGAGAGAAAATAAAGCAAAACAAAACAACATGATGTATGGAGGACTCAATGATACCCCCCAAGGATTACATCCATCATGTATATACAATCAATGAACCCCTCATAGGAGGTAAGAAGACAGATGAGATTCCACCCCATAATATGTAATCACCTGGAAGTATGGTTAATGTCTAAACATAAAATATAATCCAATGCCTACAAACAATGTTTCTCCCCTTGGGAAGAACATACACCAAGTTTAAATGTAAGAATGCTTCACATTTTGGATAGGAACTGGTAGGAAGAGGAATCCATATGTATGAAGATTGTGTCTCTAAAATATACTCATGTGTTTCCATGTTCTTGGATGAAGATGATGATGCCACAATCCAATCAGGTATATGCCCAATCACAACAAACTATGACAAACTGGGAACAAGTGGAAACTGATCTTGAACAAAATCTGAAGACAAACATGAAGCGACAATAGTGGATCCATGACTATAATCAAATAGGAGAGATAGACCCTCAAATTTGTACTCCAAATTTGAAATGTGAGACTCCACAAACAAAGAAGAAATTGCGTATGTGCAGGATCATCATGGAAAAAATAGGCCCTTAAGTGGCAAAAAATTTAGAAAAAGCAGTGTTAGGAAATTTGACATAAAATTTTGAATAAGTTATCTATATTATTTCAAACATATGTAAGAATAGAATCTATAAAAAATTGAATGTAGTTTCTAAAATACTAGGCTTATTTAAAAATAAATAAAATCTATTTGGTGAAAATTTGAAATTTCAATGCAGTAGTACTTAAATTTCAGGGAAAAAATAAGAAGTAGGTGTATGTCTGACCACCCTAACCATAATAAAATGATAATATTTTTTTATAATATTTTATGTATCAGTAGAGGACTCATGTTCGGATGTGATTCATATTTTTTTGTAATTTTTTTCCAAGTAAATAATTAATTATGAATTTTTTCTTACAAATTTTAAAAATATTAAATCTTGTATGTCTGACCACCTTAACTTGGTCAAAACTTCATGAAATTTATTTTTTCTTTTTTTAATCCTATAGTATGTGAAGCATAGAATGTGACGCATGTTTCAGATTCAAAAAATGTGATACTGGTTGAAAGTTATAGATGTTTTTCAATCAGCCTATCGATCAAGAGTTCAGTTGTAATTCTAATAGAAAATGAATAATAATTATTTATTAAATTCAAATTAAAGAATAATTTATATTGGTGGAAAGCTGAGAATCTCCTCTAAAAACCCTTTTCATTTCATCAATTTTGGGTAAAAAAAAGGTCGTCAGCCACATACCCTACAAATACCCATAATATTGCCACTTTTTAGCCCATCATGATCCTGCACATACCCAATTTTTGTCAAATAGGAATCCATATCAAGAAGACTAATAGATACTTGTTGCAATGAATCACTATAAGTACTCAGAATCATCAAAAAAATATGAAAGTGTGATCTTAACTGGTGAAGTAGGAGCTATAGGAGAAGGCTCTGGATCATCAAGACGCTCAAGTTCTGCATCATATTCAAACTCCTCTAATGTGTCATCATCATAGGGTATGTTTTCAACATCATCAAGTGGAATGAGGCAATCTGAAGTAGGATCATCTAGCAATGGAGGCTTGTGTGGATCTCCAAAAAGCTCCCAAACTTTGGTCCAAACTATGTGTGGGTATGAAATTTCTAAGAGGACCTTTGATCCCACAATACTGGTTTACAATTTTTGGCCAAACTGGGCACTCAACTAATTTTTTCTAACTAAATCTTCACTTTCAGGCACCTATAGCAGCTAAACTATAAGGAATTTGAAGATGATTCAAACTAGTGATTTGTGAAATTTTTTTTGTAGATTCTAAATATATTTTTTTCAAAATTTTTGGAATCAAATTGCACTTATTTTTCCATCCCCTTTGAAAACTAGTTTTTTTTAGTAAACACCATTTTCAACGAGTGACGCTCACCATACAACACATAACCTTTTTTCCATGAAGGATAAAATTCTCTTTTTTTTTTAGTTTAGATTTGTAACTATGATATCTAAAACGTGTTTTCTTCCTCTTCCCTCCGTTCTTTCTCCGCCACCTACAAAAAATGAACACAAATTTATCAAAACCCATAATTTTTGGAACCATGAATGCATGCAAAGAACACAAGCTAGCATCCAACCACCTTCATAGAGATTCCATATCCAATGAATGCACTTGCACCTCCACAGAAGTATTCCATCCTCACTCATAGCTACCTTCAACAACCATAGAAACCTAGAGAATGAAACCCAACAATACGCTATCAATAACTTCACAAACATTCATTTTCTTTGTCGAGAAATTTAAAACAGATGTTACTTGCACCATCACCACTATGAAGAAACCATAAAAAAATTAATGTTGATGGTGTTTCACTGGCCTCCACAACTACCTTCTATAACAATATAAACCCAGATAATGACACCCAAAAATATGTTAACGATAAGTGCACAAACATTCATTTTTTTTCTGAGGACTTTAAAACAGATGTTACTTGCACGATCACCACTACATGGAAACCATACAACAATCAATGTTGATGACATTTCACTGGCCTCCTATACAACTGCACTATTTTTCTAGCCTCCTCTATGGAACGATATAGATTAAGCAAGAGATCAATTATCAACAATGCCAATGCAAGCTAATATAAAGTGTATAAGATCAACTATTTTAGTATGTTGTAACCACAACCTAAAACCTTTGAATTTTTTTGTGAATCCTATGTGAGAAAGATAGTAATCTATACATAAAAACTAGAAAATAAAAATCAACACAATAAGGCTTGCTCTCCACCCTACCATATTTGGTCATGGAGACTCATGGACTCTCACCAAACCCCTGAGCAAGAATATGCATTGCCCACCACTCTAATCAGTGGTGAAATGAATATTGCTTATTACAATCAATATAGGGTACATGAGGATATGATTTTCTATTTGACCATTGTCAGTGATTTTCCAGTCACTATCGTTATTCTGAAAGGTTGTTTGTAACACATTAGTTCATTAGACACCGCATTATGCCTCAAATATGGTTTGCAAGAATAATAAAAATGCCTGAAGTTTAGTGTGGTGATTATGCAAAAATAGAATGAACCACACAACATTAACTATTTTATTCCATTATAGCCATCGCGGTGGAAAGCTAAAACTCACAACTACAGTCCTATCCAAAAAATTTAGTGCAAAGGTTAAACCATAAATAGCTTATGTATACACAAAGTGTGAATTCTAGTCCAATGATCACACTTTATTGATAGAAAATATGTAAATCAAAATATATCAAAGTTGTATATTTTATAATACATAATTTTCTCTCTACTTGTAATGCGATGAATGGAGTGATTATAATTTAGCCATACCTAGTGTGTGTGGAAAAATGTAGTATGCACAAAAAGAAAACAAGGCTTGATTTCCACCCTACCATATTGGCTCATGAAGCATCGTCCACTCTCATCAAACCCTTGAGCAAGAAAATAAACTATCCACCACTATGATCAATGGTGAGAGTAATGTTTCAGACACCAATGACGCAATACAAGATCTAATCACATGAAAAGGCTTGCGAAGGACAATTGTTTCAGTTGGTAGACAATAAACAAATGACAAAATATAGACTTATAGAATTAATTACAAATGAGATGCAATGGAGTTTCAGTACAACAAAGCAAGTAAATAAAATCTAGAAATGCCTTGTGCACATAATGGATTGGAGCCTGGACACAGAAAAGGAATCCTGCTCTCCACCCTACCATATCAAGTCATGGAGCATCATCAAATATGACCAAACCATCAAGTAGTAACATTAATTGTCCACCACTTTGGTGAATGTTGAAGGAAATGCTTTGACACCTGAGGAAATCTGTTTAGTGGAAATCAACATTATACATTTGTTATAATTTGACATGGAGTTGTGTAATGAGAAATGGAAAAAAGATACATAGGTTTACATTGTATTCAAATGGAATACAAGTGAAGGCTGTACAACATGCGAATGTGGAATCATAAATCCATTTAGCATTTTTGTGGAGCCCTACATCTTGTATACGAATACAATGTAGCTATAATCTAAAATCATTTCAGTGGGATAAACCTACATAGAAGCAAACTATGAACTTTGGTACTGTGCACATGGTTTATTAGCAAGTAGTATCTAAAACACGAAATTTAAGTGGTTGTATAATTTATAAGAAAAATATATGTAATAGGACAAAATTTACATGTCACATATAAAAAATGATAATGAAGTGAATTTAGAGAGAGTGTAGATTCTATATGCATAGAGGTGAAGAGGAAATGAGAAGCAATTCACTTACCATAAAGAAGAGAAACTTTTGATGATGATGATAATGAATAGTTTTTTTGGAGAAGATCATCTTGTTTGATTTACACTACACTGTAATTGTTGGTATGTATCTTGCAGTGTCTAGAAAAATACAAAGGAAGGTCTACACAATTCAAGTGAGCAATTCAGTTGCTTGCTATTCGGTGCAATGTTTCTGTATGCCTAACCTATAAGAAAAATTTGAGCCTTTTTGAAGAGGCACATATATATGCATTTTTGATTGCACAAAGCACAAAAAAATTGTGACTAGAACCCAATGGGTAAAAAAAACCCAGGGTAGTGAGCAACAGACCACAAAAAGAAAACCAGATTATGTTCATAATTTTGTTGAGCTGCATAACATACATAACATACATTATAGCCAAGAACCATATGATATCCACATCCAACATGGCACTATCATTAGGTATCAGAAAGTAGTAGCAAGAACACTTGGTAAGCATTAGATGGATACCCAGACATGATAGTTACATAGACACATATAGATACATAGAACTCTATCAAGATATTTTATCCACTAAGAACATTGTAAACAAGATGAAAACAACATTCTCTTTAAAACAACTCACAGATGGTTGTAAATATTGAATTGTGTATGCATATATGCATAGATATCCAACACACGAACAAATATCTACACACATATGTACTAGGAAGTTGTATAACATAGGGAAATCTCAATTGCATGCATGTATATTTATCTATATGCATATGTACATACACATACATACAACTATGTCCACAAGTAGATATATGAGCATGTGTAGATAGCGATACATCTCCTAAAAAGGACAAGAACTCTATATAAATAAGCAGTACAAAATTAAATAAAAAATATACACTTAAAATACAATGCAATTATAAGCAACATAAATAATAGAAAAGAAAACAACTGAATCTTTTTCACTTAAACATTATAAGTTATACTTTCATTGTCCTAATATGTAACCACTAAAACAAACAACAAAGCAATAGTAGTAGAAAGGAAAGGTCTTTTTGATGTGACAAGTAGTGCGAGGGAACAAAACAAACTAAATGTCCAGCCAACATGAACTATAAGAAATATGCAAAGTCACAATTAACCATGGTTGTTTTGGTGTTCAAGGAAGTACGACAACTATCTCCAGAGACTACTGCACAACAAGAGAAATAACAGATAAATATGATAGTAAGAGCTTGCACTCAACTTCAAAGTTAAGCTTTGTAACCTTCACTATTCTTGTTTTCAATCTTGTTTCTGAATTATAAGTTTGAGTTTTGATTAGAATAGTGAAAGCAAATGACATGTAGGTGACAACATTGATAATAGACTCAGCACTCATTTCAGTAGTAGACTCATAGTGCAACATGTAAAGTTGTTTTGCTAACATTTTTAATAGGCTTATTGCAGCCTCATCAAAAGCATTTTCCCAAAGCTCACCTGTGTGGTCTTCAATCTTTAGTTGCAATAAATATTGAAAGTCATAGTTAGCTATTGTTCTCTGGCATTTTAGGAAGAACCATGTATTTTGCTTAGATTTTTCACACTTTTCTTGCATTGCCTACCATTCACCTCCAACGGGCATGCAACATAATATAATGCATCAATTTTTATAAATTTAATTGTCACCTTGAGAGTAGCTTGCAAAGTCTCTGGCAAGCCAAGGCGGTGGTCAAACATATATGCAATAGTGACTCTCCCATTTCCCAAAGAAACCTTTTGAGGGACTACCCAAGGAGCCTCAACAGTACAGGTGGATCAATATATCCTCTTTCAATCAATGGTTGTGCTTCTATTATGTCAA
Organism: Sequoia sempervirens; assembly: GCA_007258455.2. NCBI lineage: Eukaryota > Viridiplantae > Streptophyta > Pinopsida > Cupressales > Cupressaceae > Sequoia > Sequoia sempervirens. The sequence continues at coordinate 23,801,159 of VDFB02047144.1, read as the reverse complement.
TACTTATATATAGAAGAGTCCATGCGGCTGTGTTCAAAACAACTCCATTGAAGTACCCAACACATGCATTTTTAATAGAAAGGATGAGAACTAAACTAGGGGTGTACAACCTCTCCAACTCATGACCCTTTGCTTCCCATTTTGAGCCCCACAAATTAACATCAATTGAAAAGGATGAAAAATCATTAAGTTTAACATTCCTTTAAATTGTTTGGGACTGATACTTTCTTTGTGTAGTCGAAACCATTTCCACATGTACCACAGTGCCAATAACATCAATTAAATTGTTATTAGTGTAATTTGAAATTTCACTTAATGGGGTGAACTTAAATACTTTCTCTGGCACAAAGGCCTCATCATCACAACATTTTAACATTGAACTTTGATCTAGAATGATTTCCATCTAGTTCTTCAACTTATTAAATTTTATGTTTTCTTGTCTCACCAATCCCTTTGACACATAATAAGTACGTCCCACCTCAACCCTATCATAATGCATTTCTACAATGTCATTAAAGCACATAACCCATATTTTTGTGCCCTCATCATCAGTGATATCAAAGTTGAATACCTACTCCTCCCACTCTTTCCTACTATAATGGTGCATATCCCTCTTTGTTGTTACATGACCTTTTATCATCCATTTGGTTTGGTAAACATTCAAGGTCCCTATAACATGACTGATTTTTGCAAGAGCATCTTGTTGCCTTGGGGATGTATTAATTCCAAAGGTGGAGGCTCGTTTGGATGGAGAGGGTGACTCATAGCCAACTTTTTGTTCTTCTTGATCTCTAAACAAATATTTATGTTTTCCAATTAGCTAGAAATCCATCACCTTCACATCTAGGGATAGTATGACAATTTCCCTGGAATGAAATGAACATTAAATACTTTAAAATGTAGCCCCCACAAACAAGGAAGTAGGAAACTACAAGTACAAGCAAGGAATAACTATATCAAACCTCAATTCCCACAAATTTCTAGACAAATTGTTTGTCAAGCACACAATAAAACCTATTTCAATTTGGCTGTAAATGAAAGATCATTGTATTTTGTAGGAAAAGTTCCCATCTGCATGTGGGTTCCATCAAACAGGACGAATTTATACTAGTTGACTAGGCTTTGATCATCTCCTATTTTTTGGTAAGACATTGGTTAGACGACTAGATATGGGACAACATCTCTAGAATCTATAAATTGTAACACTTCTTTTGTTAGGGCTGGATTCACATTTGTAGCCTACAAGTCAATTAAACTCAGCATAGTGGCAGCAATGAGATATTTATAACTATGACTCAACTCTAAAAGAAAACAATAATATTGACACATTTGGAAACTAAGAAATTTTCCCATCTAACATATAAGTTACTCCAAAATGGCCAATAAATTGAAGGGGAAACAAGACAAACAATTCAAATAAGAATAAGTTAGAAGATATATCATAGTAATTGTTAATGCAAATGAAGAATATTCTTGGTTTGTTTGGTGCACTTGAGAAACTCTCAAGATAATTGGTAACATCAATAAAATAAACAAAAAAAACACTTACAGGACTGCCACTTGAGGATTGTTCACTAGCCTCGAAAGAGCTAGAGGCCACCGACATTGTTGCGTCTTCTCTTTTAGAATCGAAGAGCTACAATGCGAGTGGCTGGCTAGAAGGTCTATGACTGCAAAACACAACATGGGCACTCAATTTCTTACACATACATTAAAAATATGATAGGAAAGGATTAATAATAACAAGGTCTTCAATGATTCAAATAATACTTAACATACAATTTGTTATTCCAAGTTCACTATTTCAATTTTAAAATCCCTCCTTTTTTCCCCTAGAAACACCAAGAGTACGAAGGAAAAGAAACAATTAGGAAAAAGGCTTCAATGTTGTATATAACAATTAATATGAAGTATAACATTTGAAGTATGCCATGTCAACATTCAGACAAATAACTAATTTGGGAAAACAATAAACATTGGGAAGAGTATGTATGTACATTGCTCACATCTACTTTGATATACATACAAATCTACACAACAAAATTTAATATTGTCTCATTTATGGCCTTTGTTTTGTGTAAATGGTTGCAATATATTAAAATAGTATGTGTTGTTCTCCAAAACACAATCTAATTGTTGTTCGCTAGCTTTGGCTATATTCCACTCTTTGCAATGCATAATCAAATACTTAATATTATGTAATTTATATTGTTATCCAAAACGCATCCTTCACTATCAGATACATACATACATACATACATACATACATACATACATACATACATACATACATATATATATATATATATATATATATATATATATATATATATATATATATATATATATATTAATTCATTAATTGTTCACGTTTTGTGGTAGAGGCTTTGATTCACTTTGTTACTACAAGTTTTTTATATTTTGAGGCTGTTCCATATGGGTCATTGTTGCAAGAAATATTTTTGTGGCAATGGATAGAACCGAATAAAATTGTAAATGTTATGCAATTGATATTATTTTGCACAAGGCACTATTCACTGTTGTTGACAGGACAAGGCTACTTTGTCTCATTTCTGGCCTCCAGTCAGTGTGGCCAGAAAAGGAAGTTGGTGGATTTTGTTTTGATTTTTATATTAAAAGCATTTGTTGCATCAATAGAGAAGGCCAGTGAAATGGCATCAACATTAATTGTTGTATGCTTTCCATGTAGTAACAATAGGTGTAAGCAGTAGCTTCCTTTTGAAGCAGTCACAAAGATAACAAATCCTTGAACAATGTTTGAAAGGGAATTTCCCTATAGCTATATTGATTTGTTTCTCAGAGGGTCCCACTAAGAAAAAAACTATATTGTTTCAATTTTTTATAACACATTATTGGGTGTCATTCTCTAGGTTTAGCTTTTTCTTCAAGATAGCTATTGGTAATGGGGAAAGCATGCATTAAATACAAATTCCTAGTTGTTATTTCTTTAGCCTCAAAAAAAATGTTGTCAAAGTGATGGACTATATACTAAGTTTCATAAGGAAAACTTTATAGGCACTTCTATATAGATGGTTAGAGGCTATTTTTGTGTTTGCAAGCAATGATGTTTGCAAAACCAAATCGAAAGTGTCACCTGTGATAAATTTTTCCAACCCTTTTTTTGGGATAACAAGGTAGTGGTTTACATGGGTCTATGAATGCCAATTTGTTCATCAGCTTCTTTCTATGACCTCCATTTTCTAGCTATGGTTGCAATAGAATAAAATTCTTAACGTATTCCAGTTTTATTTTGCGGTTCGTTGCTCGCTAGCCTAGGTTAAGTTTCTATCCATTGGTTTTCCAAGCACAATTTTTTTGTCATATATATATATATATATATATATATATATATATATATATATATATATAGGTATAGATATAGATATAGATATAGATATAGATATAGATATAGATATAGATATACTTACATAGATGTATTCACCAACACCCTATCAAAAATTGAAACAGTATAGCCTCTTGAGCTCTACCCTATTGAAAAGAATGAATTTTGGAAAACAACATTAACTCTATAATATCAACTATTTTATTATGCATTGTAAATGAAAGTATAAAGCCAAAGCTAGACAACAACAATTAGCATTGGGCTATGGGAAACATTAGATGGAATTTTTGGTGGCCTTCATAGATCTAGGTCTCTGGCATCGCGTAGTAGGTGTTGTTTTGTTTTTTTTTTTTAATTTTAAAAGCATTTGACACGGCGAAAGAGGAGGCTGACAAAATGGCATCAACACTATTCATTGTATGGTTTTCATGTAGTGCTGATGGTGCAAGTAACATCTATGTTTAAAGTCCTTGCAGAAGAAAGTGAATTTCTATACAATTTTCAATAACTTATTGTGCATATATATAGACATATATATAAATATACTTATATATATATACATATATATATAGACATATATATAAATATACTTATATATATATATGTATATACAGATACACACACACATATATATACATACATATATATACACTTATATACATATAGATAGATAGATAGATAGATATATAAGAATTATCACAACCCACACCTTTTGTAACTATGAACACATGCAAAGAACACAAGATAACCTCCAACCACCTTCACAAAATTTCCATAGCCATGGTGGGTTGTGATAGTTCTATGTTCATTTTTAGCAGGCCATGGAGAAAGGATGGAGTGAAGAGAAACCAAGTGGGAAGAGGTGTAATTGAAGGAAGTCAAATGAGGTGCATATTGGGAAAACCAGTCGTGGAGTATTTCTAAAATAGTTTATGTTATTTTTGAAAGGGGATTATTGATTGTTGCTCTGTAATGTACTGTAAATTGCTTGGTTTATGGGTTCTATGTTGCCGCCATTGGTGGAAGGCAATACTCTTTCTTTATTGCATTTGATGTGTTCAGTAATGTCCACCCACCCTTGCAAAAGTTGCACAAAGCTTAATCCAGGTTGCACCCTAACAGAACCTTACCCTCATTGCTCATGACTCCCATATCAGGTATAGCAACAAAATGAGACCAAACAATTGCTTGTTGAAAATCTTCAAGACATTCATTTTGTTCCCCGGGGCATTAAATGATAGCTATCATTATGACCATCACCAGTACATGCAAAGAATATAGATATGCATATACAAAAATATATATATGTAGATATATATAGTAGTTGTAATGATGGAGGGAAAGCCTATACAAAGGTGGAAGTTGATGTAGTGGTAATGGTTGGCATACATACACACACACAGACACACAGACACACACATATATATAGATTGAGAGGAACCAACAAAGAGTCAATGAGGAATGAAAGTAGAACTATACTCATTTCTCAACAAACTATAGTGTGTATATATGTAGATTTCTCTCTCTATATATATATATATGTATATATACATATATGCGTATATGTACATATATGTAAAGCCTAAATAGTGTTATCAATGTAATTCCCTTATACACATGGCTACAAAGTTGAAGGAGTAAACAAAATCCCATAGCCAAAAAATTGGTGTGTGAAGGCCATGTGAAGACATATTGTTTTTTCCTCAACAAAACCTAATTGAAAATAGAAACAATTTGGGTTCGCCGACAACATCTTTTTTGTTTTATTTGTTTCCTATGTTGAATTCGTGTGTTTATGTGGGTTTTTTCATCTGGATGGCTCTTGAAACCAATATTGTTTCAATGTGTCGATTGTTGTTCAAAAGACTATATAGTTTCATGGGTTTTGTTAGGTGGGCAAATGTTGGCTATATTGTTTCATTTATGGCTTCCATTTTTTGTGAATGGTTCCAAAATAGTGAATTTGATATTTTTTTGGTGAATCTTGATATCAAGATTTATTCTATTTTGTGGGTTCTAGTATGCGGGTGATTGTTAGCAACATTGTTTCGTTTATGGTTTCATTTATATGCACATTAGTGCCTACATTAAGTAAAGTATAAAGAAAGACCAATCTTTCATCTCACACTTTATATATAATTGGATAAAGAACAACTATGATCACAAGTGGTGCAAGCACACACAAAGCATACAAAAACTAATCTCGAAACCAACCAACATTCAAGAGACCAAATATCCACACAACATTTTCCCTCAGTTGACTGGCTGAGGAGGCTACGAATTCAAATCTTTTGTTTCCTATAATAACTCCTTGCTTTGGGTAACACAATTTATTATAGCCAACAAAAGGTTTGAATTCCTAGCCTTCTCATTTAGGAAAATGAGAGAAAATTTAGTCTGGATGTTTGTTCTCTTTATAATTATGATCAAGCCAAAAATATGGTATACATATCTATTTAGATATAGCAGTCTCTACATAAATAATTATTTTCATAGATCTATACATAGAGATATTTATATATCTACCTATATGTGTGTCCTCTTGATTGATCCTTAAGGTGTTTATTTAAAGATTTAATGGGAAATTTTTTTCCCTCTCAACACCTTGTTATATTAATCAAGCACCATATGAAGCATCGATGCAACTTATTTTAATAAGAATTATATATTAAAGAAGATATTATTTGAAAAGGGAGACAAAGAATTCAATTTTTTTTTTGACAAGATATTTATTTAGTTTGAAAGAAATTAGTTATTTCTTTCATTCTTGAAAAGGAATTCCTATAACAATAGGCTTTGTATTGAACATACAAAAGAACATTAGCTACCACATACATTTGTTCAACACCTCTTTGAGCCTATTGAAGGGACAATCCAAATACTTTTTCTAGGATTGTAGAACTGAAAATGAAACAACGTAGCCAACACTAGACAAGGGACAATGACAATGCCCTATGGAAAACAACCCGCAACTGCCACAAGGATTAAAATAGGGGGGCTGGTGGGAATTTTGGCCTATATTTTTTTAAAGGGAAGGTCATTTTCCACCTTTTCCTCACTTGAAAAGAAGCTCAAAAAACAAAAAGGCTTGCAAGGATTCCAACCAAATTACACACAATAAAACCAACAAGTAACAATATATAGAGGACATCATTCAACATAGACTGTATAACAATGTTTGTTTCATTGGATTACAACCATAATGACTAAATAAAAACCTAAATCAAACAATATTGGTTTCAAAGTTAAAAGGCCATGCAAAAAAAAAATCTTGTAGCACCTCTTCCCACTTGCTTCAAACACACCTCTTCTCGCCAACTTCCTTGCACAAAAATGGGAAAAATATTATCATAGGCGACACTTTTATTTTGCATTTCCAACCATCCGCCCATGCAAAAAACATAAAATAACCTCCACCCACCTTCAAAGAAGCTGCACAAAGCCTACTACAGCTTGCACCTCACAGAAGCTTACCCTCATCGCTCATGGCTCCAATATCAAGTACAACAATAGAATGACACCAAACAATGCCTTATTTAAAATTTCGCAGGCACTCATTTTGTTTCTTGAGGCATTTAATAGTAGTTGTTATTATGACCACCCCAAATACATTCAAAGCATACAAAAATTAATGTTGATGTGAACTATAGTTTAATTTTCATAGCCTACTCTATCCACGTGGCCTGAAAAATTCCACCCTATTCCCAAAGCTATAACCCATCTGCCACCCTTTCCTAGAATGCAAGAAGTCTGAAACATGGGGAGGCTGACCAAAATTCCAAGCAAAGTTGACACAAATAGCCACACACACACACACACACACACACACACACACATATATATATATATACATACATACATATATCTACATATGTGTATGTGCATACTATACATACTTGTAGACACAAAAAATAGCCTTATTTGATTAAATTCATCATAATTCCCCTTTTAATTAAATCCCTTGATTTAATTAAATCATTGTCTATGTGTAATTAGTTAGGTCATTTCATCATCCTATCTTTATTTAATTAAATAATCCATATTATTTGATTAATCTCTAAAGTTCATCTAATTAAATTAAATAAATCAAACATTTATCTAATTTAATCTAACATCACCCCATTTGGTTAAATAAATCAAAAATATTTATTTAACTAAGTCTAATTCATTCTCTTCTCATTTTGAGTTATTTAAATCCTAAAATCTAAGTCAAAATGGTCAAATCAACTAACATCATTTAAATTAATCAAATCATGATTAATTTAATCCTAATCACTCAAATCCTCTAGATTTTGCAACTTGCACGAAAATCAATTTAATTGATTTATAAATCATCTATTTTCATTCAAAAAGGCATCAAAGATGGAATATTTCTCAAATTTGAAATCTCCAAAAGGACTTGTCTCTTCCAACAAAGCATTTAAAATCTCTTACATGTCCTTTTCTTGAGCCATGTGCATTTGCTTCACCTTTCACCTCATCCTTCAAGCCATATTTTGAATTTGAATCTCCCCCCTCTTTGCACATTCTTCAAAACTTGCACATCCTCCATCCACTCATAGGTTGACAAGTGGCACTTTTTCATTGGCTAAGTCTTAGTCCCACATTGCTCTATTTTGGACATTCATCCATCTTCTCATTCTATAAATGAAGAGCTCATCTCCTCATTTGATCATCCACAATTTGAGTAAATTTACTATACTCAAATTCATATGAGCAATATTCATTCATTTCAGCCAAGCATAGTTAGGTTTTTTGCAGATTTTCAACATGGAGCTCCATTGAAGTCATCACTCCAAGAATCCATCCTTCATCAAGCATCTTTATCACACCATTGGAGTTGGGAAAGGGCCAATTTTCACATCAAATTGGCACCAACTCCCTTAAGAGATTGAGAGTTTGTTTGGTTTTAGAATAGGATTTGATATTTTGTTTCAAGTTTATTGTGTTCTTCATTTTGTTCCTCTTCTTTTACATTCAAATGAATTTCTTGAGGAAATCATGATTTTAACCTTGCATTTAATCTAATAAGTTGATTGTTTCTTGTGTTTTGCATGTGTTAGAATCATGGTTCACAATACTATACATATACATATATGTGTGTACATACTACACATACTATTCATATACATATATATACATACTATAAATATACACATATATACACATATGTATGTACATATATATATATATATATATATATATATATATATATATATATATATATATATATATATATATACATATACACATATATATATGCATATATATACATACACACATACATATATACATATATACGCTACAAAATACTAAATGTTATGAACATTATATATACATGTAAATATAAATGCATATGTATACATATATACATACAAATCTACATATACATATATATGTATACACATAAGTTGTATAAGGACCACCCTTCCGCACGAAAGGTTTTGCATAGGTCTATAACTGTGATTTTCAACATTCTATGGCAATGGTTGCAATGGAATAAAATAGTTAATGTTATGGAATTCATTCCGTTGATGTCCACCGTAGGCTATATTGTCTCATTTGTGGCTTCCATTTACCGTCTATGGTTGCAACGCAACAAAATACTCAATATTTTAGACGTTATATATACATTTGCATATACATACATATATATACACAACAACAAACTAAGCCAAATAATTAATCTTGTGTGTTTTTGGTGAATCTTCAAATCTAGATTTCTTTTGTTTTGTGGGTTTTGGCATCTATGTGACTATTGGCAATATTGTTTCATTTATGGCTTTTGGTCTATGTGAATGATTGCAAAATAGTTAATTTGTTGTGTTTTTGGCGAATCTTCGGATCTGGGTTACCATTGAAACCAATATTGATTCATTTAGGGTTTGTGTTTTCCTGGTGAAGGTTTTGAGTTCGTCTATTATTGGGAGCTTTCTGTGTTTTGTGGGTTTGCGATGTGGGCCACTGTTGGAAGCCATGCTTTTGTGTGTGATAGTTGCAACCCAATGAAATAGTTAATGTTATATAGGTTGCATTGTTTTAGGGTATATTATTTCCTTTTTGATAGGGTTCTCTTGAAAAGAGAGTATATAGTTTCTTCACAACAATATTGTTTGATTTATGGTTCAACTTTTGCACAGATGTTTTTGTATGAATTTCTCACAGTGTTTTTTACTGTTTTGCACCTTTGGCCATCTAGGCGACTGTTGATAACAATATTGTTTTGTTTACATCTTTTTGTTTTGTGGCAATGGTTGAAATGCAATAAAATAGTTAATGCTATGTAGTTTATGTTGCTTTGCATAAGACATTTTTCACTGTTGCCATCCGCCTTATGCTATTTTGTTTCATTTATGGCTTCCATTAACCACACTAGTCCTTGTCTTGTTGTTCCTCATTCCAATAAGGCTATGTCTACATATGTATGTTTGTGAAATGAATGTCTATGTAATTATCGAAAATGTATTGTTGGTTGTCATTCTTTGGGTTTATGTTGTTGTTGAAGGTAGTTGTGAGTGACAATGGCAAGCTTCTGTGAAGGTGCAAGTGCGTTCATCATCTGTGGAATCTATGTGAAGGTGGTTGGATGTTATCTTGTGTTTTTAATGCAATAAAATAGTCAATGTTATGTAGTTCATGTTGCTTTACATAAGGAATTGTTCACTGTTGTCATCTTCCTTATGCTATGTTGTTTGATTTATGGCTTCCATTTACCACAACAACCCTTGTCTTGTTCTTCCTCATTCTAGTTAGCCTATGTATACATATATTTGTGGAACGCATGTCTATGCAGTTATCAAAAACATATTGTTTGGTGTCATTCCCTGGGTCTATGTTGTTGTTGAAGGTAGTTGTGTGTGAGGATGGAAAGCTTCTATGAAGGTGCAAGTGCATTCATCAACTGTGGAATCTATGTGAAGGTGGTTGGATCTTATCTTGTGTTTTTTGCATGCGTTGACATCTACAAAAGCTGCAGACATGTATCTATCTAAAATCAGATGCAGACAATATTCATTTTTGTTGCTTCATATGCTTGTTCTTTTCATAGGTTAATGGCGATTTATATTTGATCTATGGTTCTTGTCTAGTGGCGATGACCAATGCATAACAACAACAATTTTATTATGTTCCAAAGATATTCACAAAATGACCGCTATAAAAAAAACCCCACAAAGATTCACAAAAACAAACCCGAGTTAAAATATACTCATTTCTCAACACAACCCTATGAAAATAGTAAAACAATATAGCCTTCTTAACAACATATTCTCACAAACTAATAATGACAAACCATATACATAAATATAATCAGCAGAAGGAAATTGATATATATATAAATATATGTATATATGTACACATATATACATATATATATAGATATATATATATATACACATATATATTAATATTACAATACACCCAATGTAGCCTAAGGCAGAGACCAATAATTAATAATACCTAATGTAACCAAACATAGAATCAACAACAGTAACTATTTTATTATATTCCAACCATAAGAAAAAAACCAAAGACATAAATCAAACAACATTGGTTTTAACAACAACCTAGATGGAGAAAACCACAATATAGCTCAAGCCGTATAATAACAATCAAGAAAAACTGCATAACCTCAACAATTTTATCCTGTTGCAAACATGCCCACAAAACACAAACATTAAATAGAAACCCTTCGAAAGTTGACCCATATAACGCGTCCATAAATGAAACATAATTTTTTTTAACAAATAATTTTCTCTTCTATGAACCACACCTTATTAAAAATTGAAACAATATACATATATATAGACACATATATATTAATATTAAAAAACACCCAATATAGCCTAAGACAGAGAACAATAATTAATAATACCTAATGTAACCAAATATAGAATCAACAGTAGTAATTATTTTATTCTATTCCAACCATAACCAGAAAATCAAAGGCATAAATCAAACAACATTGGTTTCAATAGCAACCCAGATGGAGAAAGCGACAATATAGCCCAAGCCATACAATAACAATCAACAAAAATTGCACAACCTCAACAATTTTATCTCGTTGCAAACATGCCCACAAAACATAAACATTAACGAGAAACTCGTCGAAAGTTAACCCATATAACACATCCATAAATGAAACATAATTTGTTTTGACCAATAATTTTCTCTTCTATAAACAAAACCTTATTGAAAATTGAAACAATATAGCCTTTTGAACATCACCTGATAAAAAATGAGACAATATAGGCTAAGCTAGATAGTAACAATCGACAAAAACTACATAAGGTCAAGAATTTTTCCCCATTGCCAACATATCCACTAAATGCAAGCCATAAAGAGAGACCCATGGAAAATATATATATATATATATATATATATATATATATATATATATATATATATATATATATATATATATATATATATATACAAATATATATTGATGTAGAAATATACCCAATATAGCCTAAGGTAGAGAACAATAATCAATAATACCTAATGTAACCAAACATAGAATCAACAACATTACTTATTTTATTTTGTTCCAACCATAACCAAAAAATGAAAGCCATAAATAAAACATCATTGGTTTCAATAGCCAGCCACATGTAGAAATCCACAATATAGCTCGAGGTATACAATAACAATGGACAAATACTCCATAACCTCAACAATTTTATTTTGTTACACACATACCCACAAAACACAAACATTAAACAAAAACCCTTCGAAAATTGACAGTAACAAACCCATAGGAAAAACACTCATTTCTCAACACAACCTCCTCAAAAATTAAAACAATACACCCTTTTCAACAACACCTTCTCCAAAATGAAACAATATAGCTTAAGCAACATAACTATAATCAACACTACACAATGAAAGCTAACAGAAAGCATATAGGATTGACTATTTTATTTCATTCCAACCATAACCACAAACTAGAAGCCATAAATTAGAAAAAATCATAGTACCAAATCCATCCAAAACCATACACAGAAAACACAAACCATAAATCAGACAAGATATTTGAAACAATCAATAGTACATTATGGAAAATCAAGACAGTTACAATCGACAAAAACTACATAAGGTCAAGGATTTTTCCCTGTTGCCAACATATCCACTAAATGCAAGCCATAAAGAGAGACCCACATAAAATATATATATATATATATATATATATATATATATATGTATATATGTACACATATATACGTATATATATACACATATATTCATATTAAAACATACCCAATATAGCCTAAGGAAGAGAATAATAATCAATAATACCTAATGTAACCAAACATAGAATCAACAACATTAATTATTTTATTATGTTCCAATCATAACCAAAAAAATGAAAGCCATAAATCAAACAACATTGGTTTCAACAGCCACCCAGATGTAGAAAGCAACAATACAGCCCGGGCTATACAATAAGAATCAACCAAAACTCCATAACCTTAACAATTTTAATCTTACTTATGTATACTGATATTAAAATATACGCAATATAGCCTAAGACAGAGAATAATAATTAATAATACATAATGTAACCAAACATAGAATCAACAACATTAATTATTTTATTTTGTTCCAATCATAATGTAACCAAACATAGAATCAACAACATTAATTATTTTATTCTCTTCCAACTATAACCAGAAAACAAAAGCCATAAATCAAACAACATTACTTTCAACAACCACCAACATGCAGAAAACCACAATATAGCCCAAGCTATACAATAACAATTGACAAAAACTCCATAACCTGTACAATTTTATTTTGTTGCAAGCATACACACAAAATGCAAACAATAAACACAAACCCTATGAAAATTGACAGTAGCAAACCCATACAAAAACCACTCTTGTCTCAACACAACCTCCTCGAAAATTGAAATAATACAACATTTTCAACAACACCTTCTCCAAAATGAAACAATATAGCTTAAGCAACACAACTATAATCGACAATGCCTAATGGGAGCTAGCAAAAAGTGGATAGGATTGACTATTTTATTCTATTGCAACCATAACCACAAACCGAAAGCCATAAACCAAACATTATTGGTTTAAAGATCGACCTAGACGAAGAAACCCACAAAACACAAAAAATGACATCTATAGGAACCCATGCAAAACCATAAACACAAAACGCGAACCTTAAACCAAACAATACTTGTTTTCACAAACAATATAGTCTTTTCTCAATAGCCCCTTATCAAAATTAGAAGCAATCAACAATACCTTATAGAAAATATAATAAAACAATATGAAAAACGGTTTTTTGCATATGCACCTCTTGCCAATTGTTTCAAACAAACCTCTTTCCACCAACTTTCTCTAGGCTGCCTTGTTTCTCTAAGTCTGCAAACATACACAGATAACGGAAACCATAAACACAAACCCACAAAAAATCACAGTATCAAATTCATGCAAAACCATGCACACAAAACGCGAACCATAAATAAGACAAGATATTTGAAACAATCAACAACACCTTATGACAAATCAAGCAATATAACTACCAACCACAAATCAAACAATATCGCCAAGGGTTTCTTCCACATGCACCTCTTCCCACTTGCTTCAAACACACATTTTCTCGCCAACTTTCCTGCACAAAAATAGGCAAAATATTATCATAGGCGACACTTTTCTTTTGCATTTCCAACCATCCGCCCTTACAAAAAACACAAAATAACCTCCACCCACCTTCGCAGAAGCTACACAAAGCTTAATCTAACTTGCACCCTCACAGAAGCTTACTTTCGTTGCTCACGGCTCTCATATCAAATATAGCAACAGAATGACACCAAACAATGCCTTATTGAAAATTTCTCAAGCATTCATTTTGTTCCCCGAGGCATTAAACGACAACTGTTATTACGACAATCCCTAGTGCACGCAAAGCATACAACAATTAATGTTGACGCGAACTAGCGTTTAATTTCCGTAGCCTTCTCTATCCACGCGGCCCGACAAAGACCACCCCATTCCCAAAGCAGCCAACAACTACCTTTGCCACCTTTTCCACAGCCATCGGAAGGCAAAAAATCTGGGAAGCTGACGAAAATTCCAATTGAAGTTATAACCTAGTAGCCACCTTTTTCTTGATCGCCGAAAGCCTGAAAAACGATGAGGCTGACGAAAATTCTAAGCAAAGTTGACACAAATAGCCTGTCGACTAATAAAGAAAAATATTTATATTTATTTAAAAAAAAGGTTACCATTATTTTCAAGAAAAACGATAAAATATACATATCTAATTACCTATAAACATAGGGCATTGGATTTTTATATATAAATAAATATTATATTATTATTATTATATAAAATTTATAATGATAATGATGGGAACCCTTTTAAGTTTTTTTTAAATTTTTAATATTTTTTTGGTTATTGAGAAAAGAGATGGAAACGTAAATTTATGGTTAAATGTAGTTCATTTTCTCAAAGTCTTATGGTTTTATTAGATTTAATCCATAAGATTTTAGAAGTTGTTATTTTATGGAGTATAATATTGTGGTCATTCAATTTAAAATTTAATGGTCCTTGTGAATTCAAATTTTATTGAGGATAAACTAACAAATCCCTTTCAAAATTATTATTTGGTACTTTGCACGGATTTGACCATAAACTAGAATAAGTATTTGCTAATTTAAGTTAGATTTGGCATGATGAAGTCTGTACAGATATCAGAGGATGGACATTTGACTTATTAATTATTAATTTAAATTAAAAAAACACGTTGTATTCACATTTGACCGTATTTATTTATTGAAAAAATTAAAACACGTTGTATTGACATTTGACCCAAATGGCAGGTGCTTGAGATATTTGCGAAGAGGGCTTAAACTGGATCGCAGTTGTTGCAATTCATTTGGGAGAAGATGGATAAAAGTGGAGAATATTTGTACAAATCGAAGCTTCCGGATATCAAGCTTCCTCGCCATCTTCCTCTTCATAACTACCTGTTTGAGAGGTTAGAGGAGGTAAGAGACAAGCCATGTCTGATCGATGCAGCCACTGGAAAGACATACACCCATGGATAGCTTCACACCATTTCACGAAAAGTGGCCACTGATTTGGGCAATGTGGGAGTGCAGAGAGGCAAAGTTGTGATGCTTCTGCTGCCAAACTGCCCTGAGTTTGCATTCGTCTTCTTGGGAGTCTCCATGAGAGGCGCCATCGCCTGCACTACCAATCCTTTCTACACCCCCTCGGAGATCTCCCGCCAGCCTAGATCTTGCGGCGCCCGTGTAATCGTCACCGAGGCTTCCTGTGTGGAAAAGCTGACAGATGAGAAATTGGTGGTTATCACCATTGACAGTCCGCCGCCGGGATGTGTGCATATTTCTGTTCTAAGCGAAGGTGATGAGACAGCGAAGTGTTTGCAGATTGGTGAAGATGATGTGGTGGCGCTGCTCTACTCTTCGGGAACCACGGGCCTCCCAAAGGGAGTGATGATAACTCATAACAACTTCGTTAGCAGAGTCGCTCAGCAGATGGACGGGGAAAATCCAAATTGTTACTTGCATGATGGCGACGTCGTTCTCTGCCGGTTGCCTCTCTTTCATATTTATGCCCTGAATAGTATATTTCTTTGCTCGCTCAGAGCTGGCGCTGCTATCCTCATTGTGCGTAAGTTCAACGGAATTGGTGATCTGGTGGAGAAAATAGAGAGGTTCAGGATCACCGTCGCTCCACTTGTGCCTCCCATTATCTCGGAAATAGTAAAAGCTTCTTCCGTCGTTTTCCTCGATCAGAAGGATCATCTCGGGCGGCTCTTCCATTATTGACGGCGCAACACAAGGGAAGTTGAAAGAGCTATTCCCCAATGCCGCGTTTGGTCAGGTCAGACTGCGATTTCTTTGGCTTTACCTAGTTGAATGTTACAGCTCATTGTGTGATTATTTTCACCTAGTTTCTAATCAAAATCTAGATTGACAAGACAAGCACAGGTTTATAAGAATCTATCTATTATGAACATCAAAGGTCCATTTTGCACTTAGATTTCACATGGGTAAAACTGGCTTAACTTACTAATAAGTTGTCCTATTTGGAAAGCCATCTGCCTTATTATCCAGCTTTCTTAGCTCATTTGGTATTGTTCAGGCATTGTTTATCTGCAGCACACCAAATTGTATGCCATGATTTTTAATATTATATTGTTTCAACTTAAATTTTATTGGCCCCTGTTTCATCATGAGTCATTCACCGGAAGCCATTTTATGCCCAAATTATTATGGGTGGCAGAAGTTTGCAATAATGAAGAGGTGCTTTTTCTTTCCTTATCGGGGGTCTTCCATATTAATTACCTTTTTGGTATAAATTGAAAAAGGTTGAGTTACAATATTTTCTCACTTGTCGAATATATAAAAATATAAGGGAATATCATTTTTGAATGTTAAAAGTCATGACATCTATAAATTTAGTATATCATTTGAATTCTCTATCTTGACAGGTCTTTTTTGAAGATTCATTAAAGTGTCAACTTTTTCAATCATCACCCTTCATCCTCTTGTCATGAACAAAATGATAGTGAACGCCTATATGCATGAAATTGTTAGTTCTTACATACATGTCTCTCTGATTTAATTAATGAGTTGTTCACCAAAAGCAATTTTAACCCCCAAATTATTATGGGTGGGAGAAGTCTGACATAATGAAATGGTACTCTATGTTTCCTTCTTGGGGTTTTGAATATCAATTACGTTGTCCATGTAAATTGCACTATAAAAATTTTTTGCTAAAAGGTTGAGTCCCAATATTCTCACACTTGTTGAACACAAAAAATATAAGGGGGATATAACCATCTAAGTGTTGAAATCTACAAGGTGTATAAATTCATTGCATCATCTGAATTTCTCTATGCTCACTGGTTTTGTTGATATATTACTAAAATGTCAATCTTTTCAATTGTCACCCTTCCATCTTCTCCTCACAAACAAAATGATAGTGAATGTCTATATGCTACATCCCTCCATAAAATTGTTAGATCTCACATGCATGTCTCTTTGATTTGATTGATGTAAAGAGGAAATTCCACTGAACTTCCTTTCAATCAATCACCTGCATTTCTCTTCGTATTAGAAGCTCAAGTAGCTAGTTGTATGACTCAATTTAGATGCAAAATTTTAATTTTGTATGAAATCTTCATTTTTAGAACCCATTTTATATTGTAGTTCATCTTCTCATAAATATTTATGCAGGGTTATGGTATGACGGAAGCCCAAGTGCTGGCAATGAACTTGGGTTTCACCAAGCTTCCCTTTGAATCAAATCCAGGATCATGTGGAACTGTTGTTCGGAACGCTGAAATGAAAATAATTGATATAACAAGTGGCCTTTCTCTACCCCACAATCACACAGGCGAGATTTGCATTCGAGGACCCCAGGTTATGAAAGGTATATATAACCGTTATTATTCTTGTTTGGCTAATATTTGGAAAAAAAACTAACAGTAATATGAATATTCATGTTACTCCAATCTTCAGGCTATCTGAATAACGCAGAGGCTACAACCAAAACTATTCACAAGGGTGGGTGGCTACACACTGGAGACATCGGCTACAAGGGATTCCAGGTTGTCTACCAAATTTTAATGATAAAACATAAAAAGTAAAACAGAGAGGCTAGCGTTGGGCCTTTGATCTCACATTATATATTTTTTTTCCCAATTCATCCAGGTGGCACCAGCTGAGCTAGAAGCGTTATTGTTGAGTTATCCAGGAATTGCTGATACAGCCGTGGCTGGGTACGTCTTTCTTTGTATAATCACATTCCAATGTTTTGTTTTATCTAATAAAGTGGGTTGAAATGCGTAATACAGAGAGAAAGACCAAGTGAGAGGAGAGGTGCCTATCGCATTCGTTGTGAGATCTACAGGAAGCGAAATAAATGAACAAGAAATACGAGAGTTTGTAGCAAAAAGAGTTGTGTTCTACAAAAGAATTCGTAAGGTTTATTTTGTCCCTCAAATTCCAAGATCTCCATCGGGCAAGATCTTTCGCAAAAGTTTAATGGCAGCATTATAAAATCCAAACTACTAATTTTAAGACTTCATACAATTTCGTCTTCTTATGCAAATGACACATACATTTTATATTTATATGGTAAAGATAAATTTTGGTTTATAAAATAATTTATCTCTTTTTAGTAGGGATGAGGTGTAAATTTTTATTGAGAATATGATCATTTAAGAGTATGATGATTAAGCAGAGAGGGTAGATAGTATTTTGATTGGTTTTAGGGAAAGTCTTTTTGAAATGAGATTTTTTGTTTAAATGGTCGAATGTATGAGTGATCTATTTTTTTTTTTTATCATATGATATTCTTCATGTATGCACATCATTGGTATGTGAAGGTTGGGGATATGCAAAAATCAACCAGACAACAAACCGTTGATACAACAATAAATGTGAGGCCTTGCCATTCTATATTCCTAATGTTGTTTGTTTCTCTCTCTATCATGTACCCTTGAAATTCATGGATTGTAAGGTCCATAATATTTTAAGGGGAATTTAGTAGTGCACACCTCAAGTTATTAGAATGATTCACATGTTTTATGATTGGCTACAATCCCAAGCTAGTCCTATATAATATTTGAACTTAAACCACGAAAAAAAATGGACTATCTAGTAAATATTTTTTCACTCTTTTATATAATACTCTTATTAATGTTTACCACCATACATGTATAATTATCTATTTTATAATATTTTTGAAGGCTTACATGTATGGTGGGCACATTTACGTTGAAAAATAATGGTGATTGGGCCAATGAAACTTTTGTAGAAAGATAAATTTTAAAGTTGTTAATGAAGTATAAAAATCCAAATTGTACAATCATCCAGTGGGCATTATGCAAGAGAATTTGGGTCCACAAAAAATAATGTTTCATCAAAAAAAAATTCCTTTCTTTATGTTTGCTTAGTTTCTTTCTTGTTTTTGTTCCTTGCAACATTTGATGATCAAATTTTTAAAAATTCCTGTGTACATGATCTACCGATAACTTCATCTTGTTAAGGAGTCAAATGGGTACTCAAATATTTAATTTGTAGAAGTTTAGATAAAAATGGAGTAAGTTAGAGTGTTGTAGAGTTTCACCCTATATTTGGATTTGTGGACATTGAATTCTTTTATTAGTTGCTATTGCATGTTGAACATGCAAAACTTCTTGTCCATCCTAGACACCTTTGAATCTTTGCTAAATCTTTGAGACCTCAACTTCCATTGGGCACCAAGATTACCTCATTTCTTGTAGAATTTTTGACACCTACTAGAGTTGTGAAACTTTCATGCACTATTAGATATATGTAATTCCCCATCGCCATTCCTCATGCCATCCATATTCCCAAAAAGTCACGTAAGGAAAAACTTGGTCCCAATTTCTTTGTAGAAATTAGAATAGTGGAACGTCCAAAGGCTTTGAATATTATCTAGTTATGCATCGTATTTTCATAACCTTCCATATAGGCCAAATTCCACCATAGGAACATCCAAAGTGGGACTTTTCATGAAGAGTGGACATATCCTAGAGACCCTAGAATCTCTATAACATCCAGTCACCCCTGATTTTTTTGGCTAGTTTGCCAAAAGTGCTAGAATATGAAAAATGACAATTACAACATGTAGATCAAATCTTCATAACCAATAGGATCAAGTGACACATGTACTAGATGTCAGAACATGGGGTGATTGTGCATATCATGTTTATAAGGTTATCTTTAACTTGCTTGGATGTAGTTTTTAAAGTTTTTCAAGATTGTGGAAATCTATTGAAGATTGAAGATAGCCAAGTGCTTGCAAAAGACTTCAACGTGATGATTTCAATGTGAGGGTTTGGAAATTTTCGGTTCAACACATATAGGTTGTAAACTTCAACATGATGGTTTCAATGTGAGGGTTTGGAAAAAAATTTGGTTCAACACATATAAGTTGTAAGGCTTTGAAGTCAGTGGATGTAAGAAGGAAAATACAAATATATGCAAGAATGCTCCTTTTGTAATAAGTTTACTTGCATGTAATAAATGAACACTTTATTTTTATTATCTATAGTTTCATTTTGATACCTGGTTTAGTAGCCTATTAAGGCCCATGAATCTTGGCCTACACCAAGTGGTATCATATTAGTTTGAGTCCTTGAGACTGTGGAAGTGTTGAGGAAGGAACCCTAAGGAGATTGTTTTAGAAATAATAAAGAGAAGTACCTACAAGTGTAAAAGTTTTGAATACATGGCACATAGAGACCGTGGATGATCCCATAATATTGGTTTATAATACCCTTAAGGAAGGAAAATTGCAAAAAATGCTGTGAAGAAATTTTTTTTAGGTTTTTAGGGTTTCGCTTGAAGGAGGGGTTTGCTCAAACCCCCCTTCAAGTGAACCTCCTTGTGATGTCATCCTGTTTTTAGCATTTTTTTAATGAAAACAAAGGAAATTTTCAAAAAATGGGGCATTCGAGTGAACCCCCCTTCACTCGAAGGGGTCAAGGGGGGTTCGCTAAAAGGGAGGTTCACTTGAACCCCCCTTTTTTTCCCTTCTCTCCTTTCTTATTTTACTACATAATTTTGTGCTTCCACGCTCAAGTTGAGGATGAAAATGGAGGAAACTTCACAAACCCAACTAGATGATGGTAGTCCTCAAAACGAGCTATCCATTGAATATAATTTTAATATATTATGATTTTATTATGTATTTTTTAATTTTAATTAAACATAGGTTTTTCATCGAAAATCAAGTTCTTTGTTCTACACATGTGAAAAAATAGAAGATTATAAAAAAAAAATGTAAAAAAATATCTATGCATTAGATATTGATGTCCTTGATCCAACAAAAAAATTTAAATTTTGATACATACAAAAAATGTTATGTGTTAGCAAGTAAACTTATGTCTGAATTATAACTGGTCTGACTTCAAGACTTAATAAGAAAAACATATTCAATAAAAAAATATAAAACCAATTGCATGTACTAGATATCGTAGTTATGAATCTAAATTTGAAAAAAAAAGAATTTTATTCTTTATAGAAAAAAGTTGTGTTAGCAAGTACACGTCACTCTTTAAAAATGGTGTTTACTGTTAAAAACTAGTTTTCGAAGGAGATGGAATAATAAATGCAATTTGATTCCAATTTTTTTTTAAAATAAATATTTAGAATCTACAGACAAAATGACACAAATCACTATTTTGTATCATCTTCAAATTCCTTATGGTTTAGTAGCTATAGGTGCCTGAAAGTGAAGATTTAGTTAAAAAATTCAGTTCAATGTCTAGTTTGGCCAAAAATTGTAAACCACTATTGTGAGATCACCCAAGTAGAGGTAGAAGAGACATCCCACAAGATGGGGATGCACAACTTGTAGAAATATTGAGAGGCATCATAGGTAGACTATATGCAATAGAACAAACATAATGCAAATGAGTACTTATAGAGGATGCGAGTGATGAAGAGGAATAATTTACTCAAGGAGAAACATAAGAAAGAGTAGATGAATAAAAAATAAAGTTTCTAAGTGTTATACCCATAATAGCCAAAAAACCTAGAATAGAATAAAAAACTTATAGTTGTAAATTGAATCAAAAGGAGTTGATTGACTAGATTTTAGAAATAAATGTATTTTGAACTAAAGTTCATTGAAGACACTAAGATAGTGGATCTAGTACAACTACTAGATTGAAAGGAAATTCATCTCTATGGTGGAATCATGTGTAAGTGGTTGAAATCATAATACTGTGTCCCACTTTTGGGACAAGCATGTTTTTAGAGTGATTCAGTAAGATTTAATAAAGCACCTTCAATCAAAGGTATTTCTTTGAATGAAGGTCCTTTGATCGAAGGAGTGCAAAAAATCACCTATGTACGAAGATGGATGTTTGATCGAAGGTCTTTTAGGCCCAAATTTAAGAAAACATTAAAATAATACCTTCAACCAAAGGTTCCTTCGATTGAAGGTATTATTTTAATGTTTTTTTAGCAGTTATATGAACCGTCAACTATTTAGTATTATTGGTTCATTTGGCCTTCCACTAACTTAGCGAGCTCTACATATTCCAGCATAGAGGACAATTTTCATAGTGAGGATGCCACCTAACAACAACCCAGGCCCCAACTTCAAGCCAAATGGGTACCCATTTATTAGAAATATCCTTCATCTTAATTGAGGAAACCGAAGAAATCAATCTAGACCCTGAAACTGAACCAAAGATCACATATGTAGCCAAATATTTTTTAGATGATGAGTGTCACATGTTTTTCAGAATCCTTCAGAATGGATTCATGAACTTTGCATGGTTTTATTCCAACATGTTAGGACTTGATCCTGTGTTAGGGGTTCATCATTTGGATGTCTATCCTGATGCCAAGCCAGTCAAATAGAAACTTTGTAAGATGGATCCACAAGTAGCCAGTCAAAGTAGATCTTAAGAAATTATTTCCAATTGGCTTCATCCAACCCATAGATTATTCTGATTAGATATCTAACATTTTTCATGTTTCCAAGCCAATTGGGGGCATCTACATCTATATTGAATTCAATCCTAACCTAAATAAAGCTTGTCCAAAAGATGATTTCTTGCTTCAAAAAATTGACATTCTTGTTGATCTCATGGTGAGCCAAGGCATGTTGTCTCTTGGTAAGTGCAAGAAGTTGGGTTCAAATTCAGGAAAAGTGTCATTTTTCAACTTTAAAACAAATACCCATTCATTTTTTAAAATAGGTACCCATTTTGAAGTGGGTACTTGTTCCAAAAGGTTTGAAACTCACAAGACATGTTTTTATTTGGATTTAGACTCAGAAAAGGCATGGCAACCTAACAGTTAGGCTTAGACCTACAAATATAAGGTCATGGCAATTTCAAGAGAAAATACTAACTTTGGCAATATAGCTAATGAGGTATTTTTAAAAATTGTTATATGAAATTAAAACCCATTATATATGACAATGTCTAGTTTTCAAATATTAATTTTTATTATTTGATTATTTTTTCTATTTTTTAATTAATTTATGAGGAAACAGGTCTATAAACTAGAAATGTTAGATTTTTCGTATTTTAAAAAAAAAAATAATTTGTTAATTTTCTTGTTTAAAAAATTATATGGCATCAATCTATAAACAAATCTTTACACAATGAAAAAAATAAAATTCACAAAATGATAATTTTAGGTCAAGTTATGGTGTCTACACACAAGGGTTTTAGAAACCAAAAATTAGGGCCAATGAAAAATTAATAAATAAATAAATATTACGAAAAAAATATTAAAAAATATTCTCATCAATTTTCATTATAATATACATCTTTTCCCAAAAGGAATTAAAATAATATTTTTATTTATGTCAAATTATGGTGTCTGTACATGTGCATGGTATTGTCCTAGAAAAGTGACTTTTAAAAAGTGGTTTTTATGCATGTGTATTAACAATTATTTTGTATCATCTGGGTATTAGAATAAATTACATATTTAAAGACTAGGCTCAAAATACTAAATTTCATATTATTAAAATTTTGAAATATTTAATGTGCAAATGCTTCAAATTTTAAGTCCAACTATGGTCAACAAATTCTGAAAATTGACAAATACACTTCCACTTTTTGAACATTTTGTGGACCCAACTTCTTGCACCTACCCCTCTAATGGATATTTTTTTTGGGTATAATCAGATCCAAATAGCAGTTGAGTACCAACATAAGACAAATTTCACTACTCCTTGGGATACCTTTTGTTATAAGTTCATGCCATTTGGTCTAAATAATGCAAGGACTACATATCAACATGCTATGGTAGTTATCTTTCAGGACCTCATTCACATTATCATGGAAGACTACATGGATGATCTATTAGGAAAATCTAAAACTTGAGAAGAGCATCCTAAAATCCTATAATTAATCTTCAGGCGATTGGAACAATATCAGTTGCATCTCAATCCCAAGAAGTGTTTCTTTGGCATTACCTCAGGAAAGATCTTGAGGTTCATTGTGTCTAGGAGAGGCATCGAGGTTAGTCTTGCTAAGGTAAATTTTATTTTGGATATGCCTCCTCCCAAGACAAGTTTAAATAGTTGAGAAGTCACCAAGGTAAGCTCCAATCCATTTGGTGTCTCATTGCTCAACTTTTTGACAAATATCAACCATTTACTCAACTACTTCATAAGGATATTGCCTTGAAAACTGGATGCTACGTGTCAATAGGGGTTTGATAAAATCAAGGCATATCTTGCTAATACACCCATTCCTATTCCTCCTATAGTAGGTAAACCATTGTTGCAATACATTTCCACTACTTCAATTGCACCGGGGACACTTTTAGCACAACATAATGAAAATGGGAAAGAGAGAGCCATATATTGCATCATTCATACTCCTGTTGGATATGAGCTCAGTTATACCCCCATGGAAAAAGCATTCTTAGTAGTGCTCTTCAGTTTTTAAAAACTTTATAACTACATGCTTAGTCATTCCATCAAACTCATTTCTAAAGTTGATCCTCTCAATTATCTATTATCAAGAACATCATTAACAGGTCATATGGCTAAATGGGTCATGCTTCTAAGTGAGTTAAACATCGAGAATGATTATAAATAAATTAAAGGTAAAGTCATTGTAGATCAACTAGCTAATGCTCCACTAGTGGATGATTATCCCCTAGTTGTTGAGTATCCTAACAAGTCAATGTTTGTTGTCTTTGAAAATGAGCCATGGAAGCTTTACTTTGATGATTCATACACACAACATGGCTTGGCTGCACAAGTATTCTTTGCGTTACACATCAAGGTGACTTCATACCTAAATCCTTTAGGTTGGCTTTCCCATGCACTAATAACATCACAAAATATGAGTCTCTCATTAGTGGTTTGAGGATTGCAGTACAATGGAATATCAATCAACTATGTGTTTATTGTGACTCACAACTAATCATAAAAAAAGTCAATAATGAAAAATTAGACCAAGGATGATAAGCTTCTTCCCTACAAATTCATGTTTGATGACTTCAAAAATTATTTCGGCTACATCCAATTTGAACAAGTGCTTAGACTTCAGAACAAAGAAGTCGATGCTATGGCTAAAATTGGGTCCTTGATATGCCTAATGACCGTCATGAGTGTGAATTTTTGGTTGAATAATTTATTGATTCTTGTATATGATCTTTTTGAAATGAAAATGGTGTGTGAAATGGTTGGTCCTCAATAACCCTATTACCATGACATTTACACCTATCTACATTATAACATCTTACCATACAGCCTCACCCAAAACCAATGTTGATCCTTTATCTAACGTTCATTTGGATACACTATCCTCAGAGACACCCTGCATTGTAAGGGGTATGATGGTTCTCTACTAAGATATTTGAATGATAAAAAAGCTAAGTTGGCATTCAATGAGGTACACAGTGGGATTTATGGGGCTCACACAAGTGGTATGGTCCTTGCAAAGAATCTTCTTAGAATGGGTTATCATCGGTGAAATATAGAGCATGATGCTTGTGAATTTGTTAAGAAATATGTCCCTTGTCAACAACATTTGGATTTGATACATGCTCCATCCCAAGCCAATGTACAATTGATTACCTTAACATGGCCCTTTTCACAATTGGGTCTAGACTTTGTCAGAAAAATCCACCCTTCCTCATCCAATGGACATACATTCATCATCATTTGGATTTGATACAACATTTAGATTTGATACATGCTCCATCCCAAGCCAATGTACAATCGATTACCTTACCATGGCCCTTTTCACAATTGGGTCTAGACTTTGTCAGAAAAATCCACCCTTCCTCATCCAATGGACATACATTCATCATCATCACCACTGAGTACTTCAATAAGTGGGTGAAGGCAATTCCACTCATTACCGACATCCAAATTTCTAACTTCATCCTATATCATATCATCTACCAATATCGTATCCCATCCACCAACATTACTGATAATGGAAGGCCTTTTGAGAACCAACATGTACATCAATTGTGTGAGCACTTCCATATTCAACATAATTGGTCCACTGCCTATTACCCACAAGGTAATGGCTAGGCTGACGAAACTAACAAAACCTTAATTAAAATCCTCAAGAAATTTGTGAATACCAATAATGGCTATGATTGGCACCTCCATTTGAATCTCACCCTTTGGGATTACCACACTAGCATCCACACCCCAACCGATGCCACTCCATACTCCCTTTTCTATGGTGTTGAGGCAATCTTGTTGATCGAGGTCAAACTCCCATCACTTCACATTTTCTTGAAACATCTTATCAATAATGAGGAGTATCGTGTTACATGTTTGAGTTAGCTCAAGATTTTAGATGAACAATGCCTCAATGCCTGCAATCATCTTCAAGCCTATCAATACTAGCTAAAGAGAAGCTACAAAAATAAATTTAGGCCTCACCAATTCCAATTTGGTGATCTTTTCCTCAAATAAAATAGGCATACCCAATAGGATCAAGAGAAGAAAGGAAAATTTGAGGCTAATTGGTTGGGTCCATATGTCATAACTATAAAGTAAGGTTTAGGAGCTTATCAACTAGCTACACCAAAAGGTAAATCATTGGATGAGACTATCAGCATCATCCATCTTAAGTGGTTCTATGTATGAATCAGTTGAGTTATCCCACCTTACAAAAATAAAAAATAAAAAATAAAAAATATAAAAATATAAAATATAAAAATGTAAAAAATAAAAAAAGTGTAGTCAATAGTAAAGAGAAATAAAATTGTCCTATAGTGAAAATGACCCTTGGTGGCACCTTGTACAAGTGCATTTGGTGAAAACTTGGTAACAAGCACCATCTATAGAGGGCTCAATCATTATCTACCTAGCAACCCAACTTTTCTACATGCTTTCACTCCATCCCATCCATCCAAACTATACTATCCATATCATTTTCATTACCCTACCTAATCTTTCTATCCATTGTACATTGTATATCTTGGTTGCACATTAGATAGATTAGATCCAATATCCTAATTCCTAAGCTTAACCTATTTATTTTGGAATGCATCTGCAAGATCCTAACATATTCCCACAATTCACTATCCTTCTAGATCGGTTAGGATTTTGTTGGTTGTCATTGGTTGTATATAGTGTACATGGGGTCAGCCATATGCTATCATCTAGGTCCCATAATTGTATATACATATCAGTAGGTCCCATCTTTGCATGAATTGTGTCACCAAGAATCCCCCATCAAGTTGGTTCCTATAAAACACTTCAAGACCCCCCTAAGGTTCCAATCTATCTTGGTTATTCATTGTCATGTCCATCCTATAATATATCCCATCCATCTTTGGTATTTGTAGGATACATCAGTCCTCATATCAAGCCACATCAATCCAGCCATCATCCTCATGGAAAAGGATATTTGAGATTTATTGTTATTTCTTGATACTTTTGACATTTTGTTTATCTTTTGAGCTTCCTACTATACCTACTTAAGGTCACCACAATCCATCATATCTTGGTGTGCTTTGAATGGTAGAAATAGGGGCATATCTTGGTTTTTCATTGTCATGTTTTCATGGTTGTCCCACATTGTACCCACCAAGATCCATCATGATCTTGTTTTACACTAGGGCATCCTTGTGTGTTTACGATTTTCCAAAATCGGCCCCACCAAAGCCCTTTGTGACTTTGTGAATTAGTATTGTAAGTTGTATGAGAAAAAAATATTTCTTTTAAAGATAATATGCAAGATTTTTATTTTATAATTTTTCTTAAATATTTTACATCAATGTGATTGCTAATAAAGTTTGACTATTATGGGCATATTTCAAGGAATGGGTCAAACACGTGTAAAAATTCCATTTTCTTTGTAGGGATAAGGAACCAATGAAAGAAATCCCTTCTTCATTGCAGGGATAACAAACTCGTGGATGAAATTTCTTTTTTTTCAAGGATAAGGATGCGTTAAATCTACAAGCAATAAAAATCATTTTTGAAAGTGATTTAATATAATTTTTTATTTAAAGCTTGATTTTTTGAGCTTTTTTCTTTAAATCCATAGAATTGGGAAATTTACTGTCAATAAAAATCTTATAGTGGTTGGTTTTCCTCTTATGGACAAGCTTCTACAACTTAATCAGGGATGTATTTAGTTTGCACTAGGGTAAAATTTGAAGTTTTTGCATTTGGAGGGTTTTGCACTTTTGTAGAAGTATATCACATACGTTTTTTCTAAAATGCATGATATTGTAGTTCTAAAACTATTTGGAAAAAAATAATAGTAACAAATTGGTCTTTCAAAAGCAACCCTCATATGAACTATTCTACTAAGTTTTTCATCAAATAGAAACAAGTATTACCTAGAATGCCTAAATAATATATTCCCTAGTTTAATGTTCACTAGTAGAATTTGGCAAATAAATGACTACGTGACTAAAACTTTTAGTCACAACAACTAAAAATGACTAAGTTCTACTCATTTTTTGCAACACAACTATAAATGACTAAATAAATGACTAATTTGATCATCATAAGTGACTAATTTGGTTGTCAAGTAAAAAGACAACTAAATAATTAGCCACACAAAAAAAATTAGACAATATGGTATTAAAGTGGATAATTAAAAAATATATTTTGAATTGAGGGAGTGGGTGGTATTATAATATAATATAATAATAGTATATTATATATTATATAATATTATAATATTATAATATTATGTAATATTATATTATAATATTATAATATTATAATATTATGTAATATTATATTATAATATTATAATATATTATATATTATATTATAATTTATAATATAATATTTATATTATATAATATTATAATACAATATAATATTATATTTATATTATATTATTACTATTATAATTTATTATAATATTATAATATATTTAATAATATTTATTGTGCAAAAGCAGGAGATTTATGCATTGTAGTTTATTTACTTTCAATTCCATTTTGAAATCTTTTTTAGCCAGAAAATCTTGGTGGGAAAATCTTGGCCATAAATTTCATTTTAATAACTAGACTCTAAAACCCTTGTCGAAACCTTATTTTCAGGTTGTTGCTCGCCAAATTGAATAAGTGAAAGGTCAATACCAACAAGGAAGAGTTTGAAGGAGTTAAAACAAATAGCAGCAGAGAAAGCACCAATACTATTACACTGGGTTGAGTCTCATGTGAATCCAATTTGGTGCGAATTCAAATTTGAGGGGTTTTTTCTTTGGATCATTTGATCAATTTGCCTCTTTCATTTTATTCTAGTAGAAAACAACTTCTTTTGTATTTAAGAAGATATTGAAAGGATATTTTATGTGGGCTTTTTGAAGTCTTGGCTCTTTTTTCTTTTTCTAGTTTTTCAGGGTCTAAGGTTGTGTGATTTCATCGGGAGTTTTTGTGTGGGATTACACTATTTTGATGTGCCCCTCATATTTGAGTTCTGGTGCACTATTTCTAGTAAGTGGAAAATGGCTTCAATGTAGTGTCAAGAAAAGTGCAACTATAAGGATCTACATAGATGGTGAATCAATCTGCTTTTCATGCCATGCATGCCATAGAAAGAGGTAGGGCGATCCCAAAACTAAACGGTCTTATTGTAGCTGAGGTAAAGGATGTCATAATTTAAAAACCTAAATGTGCTCATTATCGGATCTTGGCCGTAATTTCATTTTAATAAACATACTCCAAGACTCTCATCGAAACCTTATTTTTAGGCTAAAGCTTGCCAAATTGGAGAAGTGAAAGGTGAATACTAGAGAGGAAGACTTTGGAGGAGCCAAATGGAAGATGAGTGCAAGCATGAAGTCTCTGATCTAAGGTTTGTATGGTTTAACCTTAATGATCTTGTGACATTTCAACACTTGACATTATAAATGTATGTTTTGAATGTCACCCATTAGTATCCAATAGATTTGTAACTTCATCAATCTTTAGTCTACTAATTTTCATTACATTTCCTATGAGATTTCTAAAGTTCCATGTGCTTAATGGTAAAACCTAACTAATATCTAGCCCAAAGAGGTTGATGTAAACCCCATAAAATTTGAACTGCTATTCATATTGGCTTCCATGTGCTTCAATATTTTCATGGCATTGGAGCTTGGAAAATGGGATATTGACATTTGTGATGACTTCTCCTACAAATTCTTCTAGAGCGTTTATCTACAGAAGGTGGCTACATATTTGTAGAAACCAAGGATGGGATTCTCCCCTTGGTGGGGATTGGTCCTTTAGCAAGGGTCTTAGAGTTGAAATAAATACTTGAGTCTATGATAGGGATTCTAGCATCTCATCAACTCTTGTCTTCAATTGGATGATTCATGCATTGATACATAGTGATTCTCTATTTTTATGTTTTTTTGAATTTTTCAATTCTTTAATAAATTTTGTATAACAATTAGTGAGACAAGTTGTCAATGAGGCACATCATTTATATGTATGATACACATCAATTCTATATATGATACACATCAATTCTATAAATTTATATGTATGTTGTAAATATATGTAGGAGGCACAACAATTCTTCATTCATATTTGTTCAAGAATTTTAGTGTTCATTTTGTTAGAAACCAAGATCAAACATGCAAACCAGAAAATACATTCCATAAGAGGAAAACAGTAAAAGAAAGAGCAATTTGCATTAAGATGTGAAAATGAATTGTATTAAGGAATTGAGTAATTACATGTGATGAATTGCTTTATAAAAGCAATGTATGCATAACCCTAAAAGGAAACCCTAGTGTGCACACTTAATAATTAATTATTAATATGCCTAAGTTTAGCTTAAGTAACTAAAGTGATAAGTGACTTAATTAATTAACCAATATGATTAGATTAATTAAGTGAAATAACTTATTACTCTAACACCCCCCCTTAAGATGAACTTATGAAGTAGCTAAAACACTAAAGAAAAGATTCATGAAAGAAAAGATGGGTCCCAACAACAAGGCCTAATCAGGTACCCATGTACAAATGCAATGAATGAGAAAGAGGAGAAAATCCAATGGGACAAAACCCCCCCTCAATGATATGACCTGCTACAAAGAAGAACTGGAAGAACATTGGTAGAGTAACACTAGAATCTTGAATCTGAAAAGCAAGGAAAGCTACCTCTATTTGGTGCACAATTTTTCTGATAATTTTTTAATGAATATTTGATTTTTTACTAATTTTCGAAGTGGGCACTTCCTAGAAAGCATAATTTTGGCCGTGCTCCCCCTACAATTTTTTGAAAATAATTGTTTTTTTCTTTTTCTAAAAAAATTTGTAGAATGGAATCTAGTTTCTAAAAATTTAATTTATTTGAAATTTTGATGAACGATTAATTTATAACAAAAAAAACACTAAACACTGCTTTTTGGCAAAAAAAGACATACAAACAAAAAAAATTATGGATGAAAGGGTTAACATTATTGAAAAGTGAAAAAAATTACATCGTTGGATAGCTAAGAGAGAACCTAACATTACCCATGTTTTTGATTTTGTCAATATTGAACTACATGCAATCTTGATGGTGAGCACGAACCTGATTATGTGAAAAATTGTAGAATTTGCAAAAACACGTCTCTGGCCTTGTTGGGAATGCCCTCCAAGCCTTTGGGTTGGTATTCTAAGGCAAATAATTTCACTTTTTTCTTTGTTTTTAACGCGAAATAATGTGTGCACATTATAACGTGCTCGCGTTATAACGCGAGCGCATTTTTTTGAAAAAAATCATAAGTGGCTAGAAAATTGGTACCCAACTTCAAGCACCCACCTCCCTGGAATATATGAAGCAACAGTAGATGAATAAGTGATTCCCCCCATAAGAGGGAATGATATGATGAAAGAATCTGGAAGCTATCTGTATCTCGATGCCGATGCCAAACTGTGACTAAAACTGATCCATAGGAGCAAGTACCATGAAGATTCTAGAACATTAACTATAAAATGAATGGTCCTCAAATTCAGATGTGACCCGATGTGAATCTGATATGATTTAGGATCATTAACCATAGGCTCTCAATCTAATATGTGAACCGATGTGAACCAAAATGTGTCAAGCTATGAGCAAGATGTGGCCAAAAGAAACTATAGAATCCAAATACAACTCATGCAATTTGTCATCAATATGAAGATGAGATCAAAGTGCATGCAATAAAACTACACTCTAATAAAATTATTATGTAAGAATCCCCCCTGATCGAACTTTATATAATTTCATTTATTACAATACCCATGATTGTAAAAGGAGAACATGCAAAAAATGCATAAATTAAAGAAAAAATGCAAACCTAGTGCATGAAAATAAAAATAGAGTGCATGCACAAACCAATGTTCACATCTCTCTCCTTGATAAAAAAAATACCTTAGATATGTGTAGAGGACTGAATCATCTTTCTAATGCTATGAGAATGGCGAAAAATGGATAACCGAGTCAAAAGATATGCCATCCGAAGCGAAAAATGCTTCATCCAAGTTCAAAGACTTGCAAAATAAATTTGGAGAAAAATCAGAAATAAATACCTTCACCACTAGATCGGGCTTGGAACCAACTTTCCAACAGTATCCCGTTTGTGAAAAATGACACCGTATATGAAATTTATGCCTGATTCAATGAAAGTGCTCCAAAAAGGCCAATATGGCCTACAAGCAGCCCAGGGGGCTAAAAAATATTCAGCCCTTGGTCCTGT
Source organism: Sequoia sempervirens (assembly GCA_007258455.2). Taxonomy (NCBI): domain Eukaryota; kingdom Viridiplantae; phylum Streptophyta; class Pinopsida; order Cupressales; family Cupressaceae; genus Sequoia; species Sequoia sempervirens. Next base: position 23,768,140 of record VDFB02047144.1, on the reverse strand, counting down.
GCATGACTAGGGACTAGGGCGGAGCCCCTGGTCACCCATGTGACCTACGAGTGTGTGTTGGAGGCAGTTAGTGTTGGGCGCATGGCACTTGGCCACCAATGTGACCGGTGACCTTTGCAAAAAAGACCCCTGCATAGCCTGGTCCTCCACCATTTCATGGTGCTTTTCTCAACATTTGAATATATTTGATACTTGATGGGTGATCCCACAATACTAGTTTATAATTTTTGGCCAAACTGGACACTGAACTAACTTTTTTTAACTAAATCTTCACTTTTGGGCACCTATAGTGGCTAAACAATGAAGAATTTGAAGATGATGCAAACTAGTGATTTGTGACATTTTGTCTTTAGATTCTGAAACACACGTCACATTCTATACTTCACATATTATAGGATTAAAAAAATAAATTTCATGAATTTTTGACCAAGTTAATGTGGTCAAACATATGAGTTTTTATATTTTTTAAAAGTAATAAAAAATTCATAATTAATTATTTACTTGGAAAAAATTACAAAAAAATATGCATCACATTGGGACATGAGTCCTCTACTTATATCTAAAATATTATAAAAAAATATTATCATTTTACTGTGGTTAGGGTGGTCAGACAGACACCTACTTATTTTTTCCCTGAAATTTAAGTACTACTACATTGAAATTTCAAATTTTCACCAAATAGATTTTTAAAAAAATAAAAAAAATCTAGTAGTTTAGAAACTACATTAAATTTGCTGTAGATTCTATTCTTACATATTTTTGAAATAATATAGATAATTTATTCAAATTTTTACGTCAAGTTGCCTAACTCTGATTTTTCTAAATTTTTCACCACTTAAAGGCTTATTTTTTCCATGGTGATCTTGCACATACCCACTCCCCACATTGTCGAGGGACTCGACTAAACTTGGTATGATTTTGCATGCTTAAAGCACATTTTAAGTCTAGCTTGGAGAGCATAATGAAACGTCTCAAATTTTCTGCAACAATAGAGTTTCTTATCTTACTTTACAGTGATTGACATGAATTCTAGCATTTCTTGGCCATGTCATAGATCAACACTTAAAGCTTGTGTTACTCGAGAGGGGTTTTCTCACAATGAAGGCAGTGCGACTCATTTGGGTAAGAATTTTTGTCTTAAAGTAGTGTAATCGAGTTAATACAGACATACCTGCCCATTTCATAGCATCACTCCTTGATCTTCATGTTCCAAAGGATGTTGTGGAGAGACTGGCACATAAGTTGTTTTGTCCATATTTGTTGGGTGGATTCTAGAAGTAGCAAAGTTTGGGGTTTGGATACCCCGCCCGCGGGAGCTCAGTTTGTTGGTAGGGGGAGCTTGTTATTACCCCTTCCTTCTTGACATTAAGGATGGGGAGCTACTTCTACATCAGGATTGAGCCCTAATCGATTACAAGTTCCTTCTCAAGTTGTACCAATTTGAGCCTGTTGATGACTTCGAATGGCTAGAAGAATTTGATGCTTATGAAGCTGATTAGGGCTAGTGGCTTATGATAGATTTTGGTGATGAACCAAATAATAACCGTATATAGAAATGCTCATAGTTTGGGATGTGTATAGAAGTATATAGGAATAGAATAGGGCCTTAGGGTTTGAAGCTTTAAAAAATTTCCCTCTTTTGTAAATGATAATGTCTAGCACTACATACTTGAAGACTTCTCCAATATTTTAATGAATATAATATTATCCTTGGGTGATCCCACAATACTGGTTTACAATTTTTGGCCAAACCATTAGGGAAAATTTACATAAAAAATGGGTCTCCTAAGGATGACATCATCAACTTTTTGAGTTATAAAAAATCAATTAAAAGATGACATCAACTGTTATGGTGACATCATCCAAAATAAAAATAAAACTTTCTAAAATCCTAGGAATTAACTCATGATGGTTAATTTAACTCTACATATCCTACTCTATCTCATTCATCTTTCTAAATATAAAATATTCTTTTTAAAAAAAATATATATATTCTTAAGTTCTATTATAAAAATTATTATGTTTTTAAAAAAATATATTCATTCTTAAAACAAAAAATATATAAAAATCATTTCAAAAATATTTTAACAAAACTTTTCTTAAAAATATTTTAAAAATTTGGAATGAAATTAATTTGTAATAAAATTCATCTGTGCTTCTTATTTTATAAAATTATTTTTATGAAACAAATTCAGTCCATTTTTCAGTTTTCATTTGTTCTACATAAATTTATAAGAAAATAAAAGAAAATACTAAAAAGGAAATCCAAAATAAAACTTAAGAAATCAAAAAATAAAACCAAAAACAAAATTAAAAACAAAATAAAAACAAAAAAAGAAATTAAAACCTGAAGGAGTAAAATTGAGAAAATCACATGAAAAAAAAGAAATTTGAAAAATAAAAATAAAACCAATTAGAAAAATAAAAATAAAACCAAAAAAAAAAAAATTAGGAGGAAAAGCTAGCGAAAATCACCAAAAATATCAAACAAAAAAAATTAAAAAAATTAAAAAATTAAAATGATGGAAGAAAAAAAAAAGTGAGAAAATCAAATAAACTATGGAAAAGAGATATCCCTTGACTACTTTAGATATATATTTTTAAATATAAATATAGTAGTATAGACATTGTATATAAAATAAAATATCTAAAGTTACTTTTAGCTTACCATTTTTTAAATACAAACAAATAATCAAAAAAAGAAAGTGAACTTGAGTTTTTTAATAAATTATAATAGAAATATAAGTTACCACTTTTTAAAAAAAATGAACTTGAATTTAATAATTTTTAAATAAAAAATAAAAAATAAAGAAAATAAATAATCTTAAAATGAAAAGTCAACTTGAGTTTGTCAATAAAAATATATGTTAACTACCACTTTTAAAAAAATAATGCACTTGAATTTTTTAAGGAATTATAAGAGAAACATGTGTCCCCTCTTAACTCATGTAGTTAACTAATTTATAATTTTTATATTTAAATAATTTTTATTATTTGAGATAATTTTATTTTTTTTAGAGTTCATTAGGAGGCCTCTTTTTTATGTAAATTTTTCCTGATGTGGACACTTAACTGATTTTTTCTAACTAAATCTTCACTTTCAGGCACCTATAGTGGCTAAACCGTGAGGAATTTGAAGATGATACAAGCTAATCATTTGTGACATTTTTTTTATACATTCTAAATATATTTTTTTCAAAAATTCTGGAATTAGATTTCACTTCTTTTTCCATCTCCTTCGAAATCTAGTTTTTTTTAGTAAACACCGTTTTTAGGGAGTGATGCTCACCGTATACAACATAACATTTTTTCCATGAAGGATAAAATTATAATTTTTTTGAATTTAGATTTTTAACCACGATATATAGTGTTTTCATTTGGTTTCATAGTGTTTTATTGAATATTTTTTCCTTAATGAAGTTTCAAAGTCAAACCAATTACAATTCAGACATCGGTGGACCATATACAACATAACTTTTTTTGTATGTATCAAAATAATTTTTTTTGGTTGGATCAAAGACTTCAATATCTAGTGCACTGATATATATATATATATATATGATAATCTGTTATTTTTCCACATACAAAACAAAGAGCTTGATTTTCGGTTAAAAACCTACATTCACAAGAAATAAAAATTTAAATTTAATCAAATTAAATTTATTTAAAATTGTACTTTTTTGGAAGCTTATGATAAGGACTACATACTCATAAAAAAATAAATTTTAAATGAATTCATTTGATCCCCCAAAAGATAAATCAAAAGTGGTTTTCTATCATTATTTTGATGGGTGTAAAGGACTCTGTTATAGGTATGGTTTTAAAAAACTAGCGGGGTTATATCCAAGGGGGTTTGATCTAAGTTGGTTTGATCAAACCCTCTTCAATTGGAATCCTTTAAATAAAAATTTTCAAGGTTTAAATCATTATATTTTATAAAAATATGTGATTTCAGCAAAAATCAGGATCTCCGAGAAAGTGTATACCAGTATTGTGGGATCACCCCCTTATGAAGGATAATGTTTTTCTTGTCTTCTTGTTTTCAATTTGATAAATCTCAGTGCAATGAATGTTATCTTTTCTAGCATTTTTGTGGATGCTATAAAAACCATTTATTAGTACTGGTTGTAAAAGTAGAGTGTTTTAGTTTTCGTTGGGTCACAGTCTCATAAATTTATTATTACAAAGTTTCCTTATCCCTGATGAAAAATGCTTTCAAGAAGGCTATATTTTGGGCCAAATATTATGGATGAAAATATATCAAAAAGTTGTTACAGGGTTGTCTTCATGGTTTATGTTTACTAATGTTGATGTTTGCCATTCTTGGCTAGTTAAGATCATGATTTTTGTTCTAGTAAATTTATACAATATCCACAAAAAGATTTTACTTTTGTTGAAGCTAGTTTATTGTTATATGGGAAATAAGTCATGGGGGATTTGACCCATGCCAGGATGGGGATTGTTTTCAATATCTTCCTATATAAGGTTGAAAAAATTTAGCAGATACTTGAGTATATAAAATTTATGCTTATTTACTATCTCTCTTTTCTCCACGAATTATGAGTGAAGATACTTCAATATTGATTGTATGGTGACATGTTAATGTGATTTTTTGCAAGCATAAGAGTGTTATTTATCTATTTTAGAGGAAAATTTGTCATTCCAAAGGGCGATGTAATTTTAGGGTTTTGGAAAAACCCCAAATGTTGATGCTTTTCATAGCTTGGTAGATGAGAGATAATTGAAGAAAATATTGAGTTGAAGTGACATAGACTATAGGGAGATATGGCTCATTTTTTGATTTGTTGGATTTCAAGGTTAAAGGAGATTTTAGAATAAGATAGAGTTTCTAGGCCTTGAGGGCTTCCTTCCGTGTTAAAGCTTAATGTCATGAGTTTTTTGGATTAATGGGACTAATGCCTATTGTGAGGGGTATACCTTTCTTATTGGTCAAAAGCATATATGTCCTTAGTGTTTTGGGAGGCCCATCGCTTAAGAATTATTTAGTATGTTATAGATGGTAGCTCCCATTTGTGGACTCCTAGGAACCCCTTATATTTATTTAAGATATATTCTAGGATTTTGGTTTGTTTAGTGTTTATTAGGAAGGCTTTATTTAACCAAAAAATTATGATTATGCACTACTCTTTTTTCTTGGGAAGTTTAATTCTATTAAAAGATTAACAATTTTGAGTTAGATACATACCTCAGTGGTACTTCCTTGTAGTCCTTTGGATTGGACTTATTACTTTTTTCCTTTCACCCTTTTATTTTGTTGTTGCTCTTTTGAGATTATAACTTCAAGATCTAGCCAACAGTCAACTTGTGAACCAATTTTTACCTCATTTTTTTGATCTATGCCTTGGTTAGCTAGGAAGTCAACTACTCTATTTTCTTCTCTATAAATATGACTTATTGATTGTACATCGCGTTCTTGCATGAGCTCTCTGATCTTAGTTACTTTAGATTGTAGGTTCCAATCACCTATATGGCCTTTGGCAAGGACATTTATGCAAATTGTAGTCACTTTCTATGTTGAGGACCATGAGATTGTTTTCTTTACAGAGCTGGAGACCTCTAAGGATCATTTATATCTTTGCCACATTGTTTGTGGCCATTGGTATTTTCACTGACATGGTCCCCTTTAGTTGGCCCTACCCATCTCTTATGATACACCCAATTCCAATTTTACCTGGGTTTCCTCTTAAGGTGCCATTAGTATTTAGCTTGAGTCTACCCTAGGGTGGAGGGTTCCATTTTACCTTCAGCCTTTTCAGCTTGGGGTTGGCAGAAAACTAGAAGAAAGGGGGAACCTTTAGCATTTTTCCAATTTTTCATTAGCTCCTCATCCCATGTTGTGAATTTGGATTTTCTTTGTAGTTTTATGTGTGAATTCAGCTACTTAGTGATGTTCCTTTCAATGTTTTCTATTAGCTCACTAGATTCCTTTTCCTTGTCTTGGAAATTTTTCCTATTTCTCTCTTTCCATATGTTCCATTTAAGATGGAGGGGGAAACCTTCCATATTAACCCCCAAAATGAGTCTTTTTTAAGTCTTGGCCAACGGAGGAAGAAGTCCCATATGTTATTGCTTCTTGGTGAAGCCCAATTCATATTTCTTTGGAACCAATCTAAGCATTTCCTTGCATAGGTAAAATTTAGTAGCAAATGATCTACACTTTATTCATTTTCTTTGCATATTACACAACAGTTGGGGCCTTCCAAACCAATGGTCTTTAATTTATCTCCTATTAGAATCCTTCTATGTAAGGCTGTCCACATGAATGCACTTGCCTTTGGGAGTATCCATCGACCTCAACATAATTTATGTGGCCAAATGTTTTATCCTTCTATAAATTGAATATTATATCCAAGCTTTATAGAGTGCATACTTGATTTAGACCCACACCATATTATCTCAGCATTCATATTATTTATGCACACTTGTATTTCTTTCATTATTTCCATGAGCTTGATTTTGGCCGCTTCTTCCATTTGGATAACGTGGAAATCCATCCACCAATATTTACCATTTCCATTAGATATTATGAAATCCTTGACCTTTTGACCATATCTACATCACAAGGTTGGGATATGGTCTTTTAGCTTTGGGTACTCTATCATTGGTTTCTTTCCTCCCCATGAATCAAGCCGAAAATATGCTTTTATTCCATCAAACTTATTTTACATGTTATGTGATCAATTATCAGATGTTTTTTATTCAATATGAAGTTCCAGATGTGAGATCCCAATTGAGGGTTTGCAATGGTTAGGATCCTTTCGAGTTCCTCAAAATATAGGTACTTTTGCTGCAATAATTTGCACTAAAGTAGATGAAATTTTTGGTACATTTTTCAAATTATTTAGCTCCAAGTTTCTGGTTGTGTGCTTTTAGATTTTGTATCCCTGCTCCACCTTCTACCTGAGGTTTGCACACTTTATCCCAATGTATAAGTGGTACTTTGTGCACTTCATTTGAACCTTCGCATAGGAAGTGTTTTAAAATGCTCTCCAAGCTGGCTACTTCTTTTGAAGTTAATTGCATGCTAGGCATGTCATATATCAAAATTACATAGAGGACCACTTTGATCATTGTGATATTTCCTACTAGTGTAATCCATTTACCTCTCCAGCTTAGTGATTTCTTGTTGTACTTTTCTTTTATTTGTTCCCATTATTTTGTTCTGATGATGCCTTTGAAGATGGGCACTCCTAAATATTTGCATGGAATGGTATCAATTGAGTAGCCCAAGAGATTTGAAATATTTTTTTGCATATGTTTCTTAGTGTGGATGAAGTATATTTTTTATTTATCTTTGTTAGTATGGTTTCAATATTTGGGGCAATCTGCAAGCCTTTCCACTTACCTTCCTTTTGGAACTTTTCTATATTTTTGCTTAGTCCTTCCGCCATTATCACAAAGAGTAAGGGTGAAATGGAGTCTCCTTACCTTAGTCCATTGGTACTTTCAAAAAATCTACATGGTAGACTGTTAACCAAAAATGAATATCTTGTTATTTATAGGGAGTAGTAGATCATGTTTAGCCAATCTTTGCAAAAACCAAACTGCTCCATAATTCTGATTGAGAATCTCCATCTAACTTTGTCATAATCTTTGCTTACATAAAGTTTTATAATCATACTTTGCAGCCTATCTTTATTGATAGAGTGTGGAACCTCATTTGCAATGATGATACTATCAGTTATGTCTCATCTAGGAGTAAAGCCACTCTGATTGGCTGAGATAAGTTTGTCAAGTCTTTTCTTTAGTTTGTTAGCTAGGGCTTTTGAGATGATTTTGTATATTGTGTTGCATAGAGATATAGGATGGTAGCCCCCAAGATCAGTGCATTCTTCTTCTTTTTGTGTTAGGACTGGGACAGTGTAATTTATATCTTTGATAAATTTCTTCTTTGTTCTGAATTCTTCCACAATTTCCAAAACTTCCTTTTCCAAGAAATGCCAAATATTTTGGTAAAAAAAATATGGGAAGCCATCTGGTCCTCGTGCTTTATCTGGATGCATTTGAAATATGGCAGATTTTACCTCCTTTCTTGTGAAGGGGGTAGTGAGCATCATAATATCTTCCTCTGAGATTACTATTGGAATGTTTCTAACGATATCTTCATAATTGATAGAATTGGTTGCATCTTTAGGAGCTAACAAGTATTTGAAGTGCTTAACTGCTTCTTCTTGAATTTCCTTTATATCCTCAGTTGTTTTTCCTTCAGGATTTTTAATGGTTGTTATTCTTGTAGGATTTTTTAATTTTGGATGTGATGTGAAAGAATTTGGTATTGGCATCCTCCTCGCATAACCAGATTTCTTTGGATTTGGAGGGCTCGAATTCCTCTTCCCTTGCTAGTATCTCCTCATATTCCACTTTTAGTTCTCTTTCATTTTTATACTCATCTTTGAACATTACTTGGTTCATTACTTTTTTGTTAAGTTTTGAGATCTCTTGCTCTAATCTATCTTTCTTTGAAAAGATATTCTTAAATACTATCTTGTTCCAATCTAGTAATTTTCTTTTGATGTATTTTAGTTTATTTGTGAAAATAAAACTATTTTTTCCTATGCATCTTGGTGCCTCCCACCACCATTGTTCAAAATGAGTTGTTAGGTCTACACTTCTGAACAACATTTTTTCAAATTTGAATACACTTTTCTTCTATTTTTTCTTTTCTGATGTAATAGCCAATTTGATAGCTAGGTGATAAGAACCAACTATGGGAAGGATGAAGGGTTCTAGAGAAAAATTGGTTTCCAACCAGTCTTGAAAGAAAAGGAATATATCCAATTTTTCTTTTATGCATCCCCCACCCTCTCACTTTTTTGACCATGTGAATGAACCATCTTTTGTGTGAGCATTAATTAGATCAGTGTTTATGAGGAATCTTCCAAAATCATTCATTGATGTAATTATTTATTTTTATCCCCTAAATTTTTCTTTTTTCCTTAGCATTGCATTGAAATCACCACCCATAACCAGTTTCTCACAGTTGTGGGTGGCAAGAAGTTGGCTTAGGGTATCCTATATTTTTCCTTTTTCTTGTAACCCAGCTGGTCCGTAGACATTGAATAGTGTGAATTTGAGGTTTTGAGTTAAGCTTGATACCTCACTCATTATCCAATTTGAGATCTTTTCCACTATATTCATTTGGACTTTGTAGAAGCGCCATAGTATCCCTAGACCACCAGCCATTCCATATGATTTTGAATATGCTTCTTCTCATCCACTAATATGAAAGAAAAGCACATCCTCTCTTCTAATTTAGTCTCCTATAGTAGGATTATGTATGAGTCTGGCTTCTCCATTTGACACTTGATTAAGTGTCTCTTGTTAGGGGAATTCAGGCCCCTAACATTCTAGGTTACTATCATCATTGTGCTTTTGGAAGGGAGTGCTCTCCTCCCTTATTGTTCTACCAAAAAAATTTGATTCTCTTAATGCCTTTTTCTTGAGCCGTTTCTTCCCTCTTTTTCCTGTTTGATTTTCTACCTCTCTTCTTTTTGTCCCTTTTGGTAGGCTCCAACATTCTAGCAAGTGACTAGGATATGTTTCTTGTATCAATTATGTCTAGTTCATCGTAGATCTCCTTATTTTCAGTCTTAGAAGATATTCCTATGTTCTCCATTTGGTTTTTAGTGGGGAGGCTAAATGTTTCTTCACCTGCCTCTTGGACTTGTGTGGGAGATCATGTGGTTCCCTCTTGGATTTGATCCAAGGTTTTGACTTCTTTTTCTTCTACTGAAGCCATCTTTTCTGGTTCTACAACATTATTTTCCTTGGGTATCATATGTTTAGGGCTCTCTTTATGTGTATCCTCAACCTCCAATCTCTTCTTGGATATCTCCTTCTTCCTCCACACTTTCTTTTTCTTTGAGGGGGTTAGACATGAATCCATGGAATGATTTCCTTGACCACATTTTATGCAGAAGAATTTTCTTCTCTCCATCTCTATTACCTATTTCTATGATCCTGCTCTAGATTTTAGCATTATAGCCTTAGGGAATTTCTTGATGGAAGCCACCTAAATTTTCGCATTTAGATAAGATTTTTTACCAATAGGAAATTGTCAATGTCTATCAATGTGTCTAAGGTTCTTCTCATTCTCTCTAGGAATTATTTTCTCTATAATTCAATGGGTATGTTGTAGAGCATGATCCATTTGGATTTAGAATAGGATTCATTCTTGTTGGGGTCAAAATTCAGTTTCCATTTTTGCATATATAAGGGGTAGTCATCAATCCTCCAGATGCCTTTGTTCAAGATCTTATCTTTTTCATCTTCTGAGAGAAAGAATACCATAAAGAATCCATTTGGTAGGAACTTGATAGCATGATCAATTTCCCAATTTGACCTTGCCCATTCTTCTATGCCTTTTCTGGATTTCCTTTTCCCTCTTATTTTTCATATTATTGCTATTTCTTGGAGGAGCTCCATGTCTTCACTAGTTTCTTCTTAAACATCAATCTTTGGGATGTATCCAAGGACTTCTAAGGGGTTCTTGAGAGTTTTCTTCCCAGTTGGCAAGTTTATTCTTTTGTTGTTTGCGCTCTTGGGTTGCTTATTTTTCTTATTTGGTTCAACTTTTCCTTGATTTCTTTGTGGGTTTGATTTATCTTTAGCACCTTCTCTTCTAATATTGTTTTGTTGGATTAGGGTTTCTTGTTCCAACTGCTTTTTTGATATGCCTTTTTCACTTTTGTTCCTTAGTGGAACAATATTTGGCCACTTTAGAATTTTGGCTTTGAAATTTCGTATGGACAGTCAAGAGATGTCTTTGGGCACTCTCTTGGTTTCATCGTTATCTCATAATTTCGCAAGCTTTATTGAAATGATTTCTATAGTTAATTTTCTAGGCTTTGAATTCTAGCTTTCATAGGTACTATTCACAAATTTCATTGATTTGTAGGGAGATCTTTTTCTTTATATATATATAACTCTTTATCTCTTATTTTATATATATATATATATATATATATATATATATATATATATTTGATCTGTAAATAGCTACTGGGGGCAACACCCTTTATATATTATTACAAAAAATTATCTTGGCCCACACTAGGAGAGATTACAGCTGAGGGATATCTCCTCATAGATTAAAATTGTCCCTAATTTATTCAACCATGATCATGATATACCATTTAAGATATAACCGATATGTTCCTGATGCCACTTTCAGAAACCATCCCTACACATCTAACAAAATTTTGACAACTTCAACACATAAATATGTTGACCACCACACCCTATTCAATTTGCATAAAGGAATTCAAACTTTGTTCATTGTTCCCTTTCTTCATAGAGGATCTAAGCGGCATATGGTGCATGCCAGGGGGTGACTTTTTCCTCTTTACCTCTGTCCATCCATGCTCATCTTGGGAGGACTCCACAATGCTTTGATCCGCCACATTTGAAGAGGGTGTTCTCCTCAAGTCTTTTGACCTTTCCCGAACATCTCTGATATCATCCTTGGCTCCATCCCCACCAAGCTGCTGAGAAATTCAAAGAGATAAATTTTATTTCCTTTGAGGTAGCAGTGTTGTTAGAGGTAGTCTCGAGACCTAGAGATTTGAGATTTTTTGGAGATATTTTCTGTAGCGAAGGAGCTACAGAAGAGCTTGATGTTGATTGTGAAGAGATTAGATAATTATGAGGTTCAACACCGATCCACCATGTGGGGGTGTTGCGAAAGGATTAGTTCCCAAACTCATGGAAATTTACTTTGGGACATTGTGGTGTATGATACTCTCTTGAGAAATAGCTCCTACATGTGAAAGTAATCTTTTCATAATCAACTTGTTGTCTCCATAGTCTCTCACCCACCTTCAATGAAATCTTAGTTGGGAGACCATGGGAGAGATCCATTTCCACACTAATTTGAGCATAGGTGGTGCTCGGATACTTAATTGTTTCTTCCGAGGAACATAAAATCTTACCCAAACCATTTCCAATTGTCTCTAAACAATCCAACTCCCAAAACTGTTTTGGGAGGTATGGCAGTTAAATCCAAAGAAAGGAGGAGTTGAAATTTTCTGTGCGAGGATCAAAAGAGGGATACCAAGCTTTCATACACAGGAAATTTCCCTGAAACACCCACGACCCATTTATTACCACCTTTTCTTTGTCTTCGTGGAACTCAAACTCAAGGATGAAAAAACCCCTCGCACAAGGGAAGATACTAATTTCATCTTCCAATCCCTCCTTCCAGATGGAATTGATCCATGAATGGAGATCACATAGCTTAGGCCAATTTTTAACAAACCTGCAAATGAGGGAATTGTCGCGAAGGAATTCCTCCCTGTCATGCACTGGACCATCTACACAAATCTCAGGTACATTCCTAGAGTGATGTAGATGAAATGGAGAGTGATCTTTGCTATCCTTGGTCGCGAAAGAACCAACTTCCTTACACCGAGCAAAGCCACCCTTCACCTCAGCAGGTCCGTGCGAGTCAAAAAGTGGCATGTGAACCTGATCCTTCATTTCGTGTTCCCTGGGTGGAGAGAGAAGGGAGCCCCACATGCCAATTTTCCTCGTCAAACCCTTGTGGGAGTGTTGCATCCCAGAAGAAAACAAGGCCAAACAAGCCCTATCGGTTCCTCAGAGGGCATCAACAAAACTTTGCCCAAGGTCCGCGTGAGTGGAATTAGGGAAAGGAGATTCATTCGGCATGGGTTTGCACGTAGGACCACCATTTCCCATAGCACCCCCGTGATCGACAAAACCCTTGACGCAGGGCAGTGTGGAAGGAGAGCGAAAAAAAGCAGACTGAGACATTGTGAAAAATTATATGGTGTTAAATTAAATTAACTCTTATAATATTATTTATATATTATAATGTATATATTTTAATACTTTCAAATTTAAAATTATGTATTATTCTATTTTTTAAATAAATTATACTCATTTAATATTTTTTTAATATTTTAATAGATTAATTACTATATTTTATTTGGACTTTTTGAAAATAAAAAATATCTTAATATATTTTATTTAGCTTTTTTGAAAAGATACATATTCTAATATAAATATGATTATATTATATTATGATTACAATAGATTGTGTGGAATGAAATTTTAAAATATTAAAATATCTTAAAAGTTTTTTTATTTTTTAACTTATTTAAAAAAACTAGATAAAATTTCAAATTAATTATGAAGTAAATAAATTGTAAGAAATCATAAATAATATTTTGTTATTTATCTAAATACTATAATAAAACCTAAATATTTTAATTGAGATCAATGATATTTTAATTCATTTCATTAATAAATTGATCTTTTATTTATAAACATTAGAAAAAAACTAAAACTAAAAGAAAGAGGCATATGAAATAAAAGATAGTTGTTGCCTTCCTCACAAGACATAACATATGTGACACGAAAAGAATATAATGATTGGACATCTCATGGAAAAGTTGTGTAGGCATAAAAAGGACATACATGAGGTTTTCGCAAGACTGTATCTTATCACCATATTGTCAAAGGTAGTTATGGTATGGGGTGCATAGGTAATGCATGGATGGGGCGATGCATCCATGGGGATGGATGGTAGTGGCTATCTAGCCCCACAAATACACCGGGGCATGGATGCCTACCCCATCCATGCATCATCCATCGCTAACATCTATTCATTATATCATCTATTCATACCTGCCAGTGTTGTGCCTTGTCCATTCAATCACCATGCTGCCATCAAACTCCCATTCTACTAGTGATGGGATTTGTATTTAATGACATAGCCAAACCAATAAAATATAGTGAAATTTCCCGCAGGCAACACAATAAATTTTTCCAACTACCTTAACTCAAGATTGCCAAAAAAACAAGCATGGAGAAGAAGGGATTTGTCACAAAGAGCATAGAGACAACAAATGTCTCCTTGAAAGAACTACAATTCTTCATAGATTGAAAATGAACAAATTTTAAACATGAACAATAAATGTGAGCTTGTTGAGTTTTTCAATTATATTTCTTTTGGTTTCTTTCAAGACTAGTTTGTTTTGTTGTTTAAGTCCTTCCATTTTCCAAAGTATAACTTTAATTTTTTTTTGCAGATCAAGTACAAGGAACGAGTTGCTAGACTTATTCTTGTATGACCTTTATGTCAAGAGCCTTCTTGGACTAAATGGTTGTATAACAAGGTTAGTTTTTCAAATGCATATCATATTTTTTGAAGTTCTACCACCAGTTTCAAAATGCATCTAAAATGAATAATCTTCTTAGATTGTTGAAGTTCTGCTAGCAATTTCAAAATGTATTAAAAATGAATAATCTTCCTAGACATTCATTCTTGATATATATTTTATACTTTTGTGCAGTTGATGGTCAATCTTCTTTACTTCTATGGTATGTGTGGTTTGGTCAAGGAAACATTGCTACAATGGTATTTCAGTGAGGTAATTCAAACTTCAATCCTTTTAATAAATTTGAAACCTAACTGGAACTAAACAAAATTATTGATTGTATCTTGATGAGAATAAAAATGTTGGAAAATTTTAGACTAGATGTGCCTTTAGTGGTTGTAATTTTTTTTTTTAGTTTCAATATGAAGAGTGGCAACAATTTCAAAGTAGTGAAAAACTCCTCAGGCTTATTGTGGAAAAAATTAACATTATTCCTCAGCAAAAGAATAATCTGGAGGTTGTGGTTTTCTCTCCTTACGACTTAAAGATGGCCAAAGAATGGAAGATTAAAAATGATGTGTCAAGGGCTTCTAAACCACCTAAAAAAGACTGGGAAGGGGTGTGTTGGAGTTTCCACTAATTGGCTGGATTAAAGCCAACTTTGATGGATCGGTTAAGGGAAACCCGGGGTCGGTTGGAAGTAGAGGTGTGATTAGGGACTCAAATGCAATTTTTTTAGCGGTGGTGGCTATCTCCCTTGGATCTCAAACTAACCACGTGCTGAAAGCTATTGGAGCCTTTCAAGTGATTAACTTAGCGCTTAGTCAGAATTATAAAAATTTATGGCTTGAAGGAGACTCAAAAAACATTATTGATTGCCTTCTAGGAAAGTCCCCTCCCTCATGGACAATCAAGAGTTGGATTGAAGATGCTAAATCCCTTTTAGCAAGATTTGAGAATGTTAAAATTTCTCATGCTTTTAGGGAAGCCAACAGCGTGGCTGATTTTTTTGCTAATGAGGGGGTTAAACAGAAGGGGTTGGTTATGTGGCAGAACCTCAAGGGTTTGGGTACTGACGCAAGGGCCTTAATTGAATATGATATCATGCATGGGAAAACAACAACTTTTTTTGATGATGAAAGAGAATAGGGTTAAGTACATCAACATCATTAGATTTGATGGGGTCCCGCTTATTATCTTAAATGATAGTAAGAAGTGGCATGTTTTGTGGGCTCTTTGGTTTGGCTGCAACATTTTATTTTAGGACTCTGGCTCTGGTAAAAATTTTAGGGAGGTGTTTGCGAAAATGGGAGGAGACAGGAAAAGGGTGGAGCCGAAGAGCTATGAAATGAACAAGAGGAACCCGAAGGTCTAGATACAAATAGAAAGAGGCAGGCTACTTCCCCTCATTGAAAAGCTTCATGGGCCTAATCTGAAGGCCATAGAGTACTTTGAGAAAAATTGGAAGAATGAAGAAATTATGCTTTTTGGGAGGAAGGTTAATGTGGATGAGAACCTCATTGGGGAAGTGACTGTCATGTCTACTAAGGGAACAAAATTCTTTCATGATAGAAAGTTCTTTGATGAGGTGATTATTAGATTCCCCAGGAAAGAAAGGACAAGAAAAAGCTGATAAAAGTCTCCAATAGCTACTTTGAAGCTGATTTGATAAAGTCACTATGGAGGAAAGTGCTCAGAATCATCAAGGAATACATTACCTAGACGAAAGATTCACCAAGTTCTATGGCTACCACTTCACCCTTCTCAACGACTTCCATCACAAGGTTAGGGTTTCCTTTCAGTACTATCTGTATTTCTCCTTAAGTAATAGTACGGATGATCATAAGAAGAATCCTAAGAAGTACCTAATATTGCATATTGGCCTTATTAGGATTATTTATGAACATTTTCAAAAAAAAATGGCCTTATCCAACCCTATCTTGGCTTCGTCCTTTTAAGATGATGACATAGATAATAGTGTGTCAGAGGATAAAAATAAGCATGACTTTGAGCAGATTGAAGAAGACCCTCCTTCCCCTAACAATTCTGGTAAGAAAACTCTGTAGCGCAAACCCTCGCTCAAAAAATCAAGCACTATCAAATACCCCAGTAGCGCTGTTCTGAAAGAGAAGTCCATTCAAAAGGGTACCCTGCTAATAAATTGGTCTCCTATTCTGAGGATACCCCATAGAATATTTCTATGGTCCCTAATGCTAGCAAAGAATCTTTCTCTTCCTACCCTACCATGGATAGAGAGAACAAACCCAAATTCCCTAATGATCTTAACCCTGAAGATCATTATTTTAAGCAGGACCATGAGTTTCTTGGGGATATCATGGATATCACCAGAAATGGAGTCGTTGATTGCTTCATAATTATGAAGTGGGCTTTCCATGAAATTAAGGACCTTAACCTTACAAACAGGGCCCTCAATAGCAAGTTGGAGGACTTGGAAGCCAAAGTTAGCTCCCTTAATGCCACAGAGGGTGGGAGAAATGAGCACAATATGAGGATGGAGGTTGAGGATAATGAAGGTTGGGTTAAATGCATGGAAGCTAAAATAGGTAAAATAAAAGATACCATGAAAACTATTATGGAGCACAACCACAAAATGGCACAACATAACACCATTATCATTAGTGCCATGACTGAGAAGTTGGAAAACACACATCAGGGATCTCTGATTGTGGACTCGGAAGCCGAAAAGTAAAAATGCAGGACTGAAGATAATGGTATCTTGAAGAGGACGAGAGCAAATTTGAAGAGGAAGGTGCCTCCTACGCCCCAGATGGTTCAGGCCCTGAAAAAGTGTTCCTGGGACATGCACATTCTCAAAGTTGAGGCTGCTAATGCTCTAAACTCTTTAAGTTAGCTTTGGGTTGTTTCTGTTGTTGGGTTTTTTTGGTGGCCCTTGTTGGCCTTGGGTTGGTGGCTGCTATGTTGTCTTGGCTCTTTTCTTACTACAACCTTCTTGTTTTGGGTTCTTTAATGCTTATTCCTTATATTTTATGTAATTTTTATGGTTTTAGGTCCTTGTAAAACCTATTTTTTCCTTTATAAAAAAATAATTTCAAAGCAGAGTATTCTCTTATTTGTGTTAGCATGTATGAGTATTCTCTTACAAAGAAACTGATTGTTATTTTTTTTCTGGGGGGTAATTAGAAGTGGGAGAAGTAGGAGAACTCTTAGAGATATTCCAATGGAAAGGAGAAGTTGCAAGAGGGATACCCAATTGGAATACTTTTGATAAAGAGAATCCTGGAGAAGAGCTTTCAAATGTGCTGTTGTATATGGTCCATTTGGCTGACGTCTATGGTATTTGAATAACAAAGCTAATGTGCGAGAAGGAAAGTGCAGACACTAGAGGAGAAAAGTAGGGAAATCATAGAGAAATTTAATTCACCAAGGATAGGTGTGTATAATAACTTTTCATGAATGCCTCCTCATGGGTGTTGTTGGTGTTTTCCACTGCACCTAAGACATCTCTAAGGAATAGCCAATTCCTATACTTAAGACTCTTGAAATGAATGGCCAACTAACAAGATCTAGTTAATGACTAAGATCTTCTGCACTTTAGGCTCTGTGGAACCAAGGAGGGTATTCCTAGTGTGTTCATTAATATTTCATTGTGTTGAACACATCATTACATAGATCAATAATGATGAAGGATAATTTTGCAACAATTACTATGAAATTTCCTTATTTCTAAGTAATTTGCTATCCATTCATCAAAATGAATACACCCTTAATGGGAATTGACATACATGAACATTAAAATTAATGAATTTTAATTGAATTTAAACCCTAGCCTTAGGTTGGTCGCTAGATTATTGTTTGATTAACCCCTTAGGTAAATTGTTAAGGAATAGATCAGTGTCTTATTTATTGGGTAAAATGGAGTCACACATACAAGAACCAGTAAAACAGAAATGACCTAGGCAATAACTCAATGGAATAGATTACTCTCACAATACTTTGCATCATGCAGCTTAGATTTTCTGATATATCACTACTTATCAAATCCTTTGCAAATGAACATAAATTTATGGCCCCATTTAAGTATTTAATTGATTGCTTGAATCAAAACAAAGAACAGAGACATACATTCAAAAAAATGCTCAAAGTGAAATAAACATACCATTAATAATTCTATTCAAAATTCACATAGACTTGTAGAACGAGACAAATATATCAGAACTATATATTCGCTTCTATTTAAGTTATATCTGAGAAAAAAATTAAGCTAATTGCATGAATTCATTCATAAAGCTCAAAATTGGCAAGCTATCCTATTCCTATATATCCATATACATTTGACCAAAACCTAGCCAGAGTGTTCCTTCTCCTCCCTTTGCAAATGAGTCGTGGTTTCCCTTTTAAAGCACAAGGGAAGCAACAAGCTTCAGGCTCAAAAGCAACTTCATTACAGATTTTTCATTTCATCAAAATTTTAACTGCATTTTACTTGCATTTCAAAACCCCCACATGTTGAATCTTCAAGACATGGTGCAAGTGGGAAAGCCAAAATGTAATTTCCACTAGAGAAGGGAAATGCAAATTGCCGCCAAAACTCCCCTTGTCGCCATCTGTGCCACAATGAACTAGGTATCAAAATTCCACGAAGGCAAACAACCGACATCAAATACCGAAAAGTGCCACATACGCACAAAACAGGACCACCACAACAAACTGCTTCAACACAAAAAATTTAAACCCCATACATAGCAAATTCTTAATTACCCATCACCCCACCATCACTAGTGCCACACCCACAATACACATGACCACTCCTAGTCATTGCCAAAGAGGGAGAGGACACTTTGACTTCCTCTTCTTTCTTTTCTTTGCTCAACACAGTTCCAATTCGCCCAGTAGGGGTCTTGACCGCCAATGGCACAAAATATATCACCTCCTCATCAGAGGGTAAACCATCATCCAATAGAGCCAAATACCAATTGTAGGCAGAGTCAGAGTCAGTCTCGGTGTCACTCTCAGAGGCACTGCTCGTAAGGTTGATGGGTGAATGTTGGCATCCACAAGAGCCACACCCATACCTTACTTTCCTTTGTGCTCCTATGGGAGACCGCAATGGGCTCTTTCCTTTGTCATCTGCCTTTCCTACAACACCATCCTAGAATTGTAGCCTTCAACTGCATCTACTGGGTGCTAGTCTAAGCTTTTCAGTGGAAATATGGGCCTCCATGGTTGGAGCAGCTTCTGGTGCATCAAAACTAGACCTCAGGGAACTCAAGTGGGTGGACTTCCTTACTGGTTTGCTCATTTTCTTCTTTGATAATTGCTCACAGCACCTTGCCTTAATCAATCACACTTCTAAATGCTAAGTGTAAATGACCTGAATAGTAGTTGTTCCTTCTATATTTATCACATGGAGCGATGACGTTCACACTTAATGTCTAACATGCATGTGTAAACTAGGCAACTCGTTGGTAGATGTACTAGCATTGTTTAATTCCTAGTTGCATGGAGTCCATAGACAATCTTTCATGATTACCAACATTTGCATCTCCACACAAATTGAGATCAACTCAATCGCTCTACAGGATGTTAGCCATTAATGCGGGTTGGTTGCACAAAGTAAAAATGATTGTCACATGTTAGTTTTCCAACTTGAAATGCTATATGTCGATCTTCTGCCTTGATGAATGATCAGAAAACCAACCTTTGTTTGACCACCTTTGATTTCTAGCAATGCTTCGCTAATGTGCTCACAACCAATCATCCTCATCCATGTCGGATGACATCTTCGCTGTGTGGGGCTCCACCAACCGAGTAGACTGAGACACGGGTCGAGATCTCACTAATCTCGCAGGTTTTAACCATCATTCACTTTCATTCAGCGAGCCAACGGGGAACAGTGGAGATTTTTTTGCTAGATTGATCTCACCTACTCGTTAAAGATGTCGGGCCTTGGGAGCGGTAGTGGGGAGTGGGTCCCACACTTTGCATGGACACGCATCGCCTTCTTGCCAACCTCGTTGCATTTATCTTGCTGGCACTTAACTTTCGCGGGCTGGCGGGGTACAGTTGAGATCTTTTCCCTGACCTTCAAATCTTGAAATCTGCACATCACGCAACGTTAGCATTAAATGGATGGACTTGGTCTAGTCGATGGTGATGTGACCGCTGGGGTTAATGACTTAAGGCATAAGTCACTGGGTTAAATTAAAATCGACTTTTAGGAAAAGACTTCATATGGTGGGCAAATGATGATTGGTTCTTCTAGCTAAAGGGGCCGGTAGACAGACGTGTCAGATGGCTCAAGAGATGACTTAAGGGGTTGATGACCGACCGAGCAGGTCAACCCAAAATTATAACATTTACATGCTTTTATGAATAAAACCCTACTCACCTATGAGGACAAGGGTTTATCAAAGAGGCAGACTAGACCCATGGAGAGGAAAAATCCATCAGGATTTTAGAAGCTCTAACAGGTGTTATTATAACACTAGTAGTTGAAGGTTGAAGATATGCATAGATTTGTGAGGCACTAGACCTATGGCATTGCAAAGAATGTGAAACCTTGATGACTAATCTCTCCAATGTTTATTGTCACTCCTTCAAGCGTAAGACCCTAGGATTTATGGATAGACAAAACCAACACCAGTTTCTTTAACAATTTGATGCCCAAATGTATTAATTTAAAATTTAATAATATTATATTTTTTTAATTTCTAAATTTTAAATTAATTTTAGAAAACCTACAATATACAATTTTATTTTAATAAATAATGCTTTTTTTTTTATGTTTATTTTAATTTATAAAAAAATAAATAATGTATTTATTTTAACTTTTAAATTTAATATTATGTATAATTCTATTTTTAAAATAAATTAGATTCACTTAATATTTTAATAGATTAATTATATATATTTTATTTAGATTTTTTGAAAAGATACATATTCTAATATAAATATGATTATATTATATTATGATTACAATAGATTTTGTGGAATGAAATTTAGAATATTAAAATATGTAAAAAAAAATTAAAATTATTTATTTAAAAAATTAGATAAAATTTCAAGTTAATTATGAAGTAAATAAATTGTAAGAAATCATAAATAATATTTTGTTATTTATCTAAATACTATAATAAAACCTAAATATTTTAAATGAGATCAATGATATTTTAATTCTTAACAACATCAAGTTTCCACATTCCATGATAATAAAATTGTTGATTTTCTGAATTGAAACTGTGTATTTTTTTTATGAATCAACAGTACAAATCAAACTCCATAATCCATCATCAGAATAAATACATGGAACCCAAAAAAAAACTAAAACAAAAAGAAAAAAGCACATGAAATAAAAGAATATAATGATTGTACATCCGGTGGAAAAGCTGTGCAGGCATAGAAATTGTTGTCACGCCTGGGCCAGCCAAGGAATGTTTAAAGGAAAATCTATGTTCAAAGTCAAACTAATTCTGAAGAAAAAAGAGTCCATGCTATTGCTTACTATTATCTTAGCGGAAAGTCTAGCAATCTTCTTTATATTTCCACACTGACAAGTCTACTTTATTATCTGCTTTATACTTCCACACGGAAGTCTACTTTATTATATTTTTTATATTTTCATACCGTTGTTTTTCCAAGGCTTTTCTTGAGCTCGAGGAAAGATTATTGCTGTACTAGAATATCTCCCCCTAATCAGATCTGGCCCCCGGTTAAGATATATGCGAAGAGGGCTTAAACTGGATCGCAGTTCTTGCAATTCATTTGAGAGAAGATGGATAAAAGTGGAGAATACTTGTACACATCGAAGCTTCCGGATATCAAGATCCCTCATCATCTTCCTCTGCGTAACTACCTCTTTGAGAGATTAGAGGAGGTAAGAGACAGGCCATGTCTGATCGATGCAGCCACTGGAAAGATATACACCCATGGAGAGCTTCACACCATTTCACGAAAAGTGGCCGCTGGTTTGGGCAACGTGGGAGTGCAGAGAGGCGAAGTTGTGATGCTTCTGCTGCCCAACTGCCCTGAGTTTGCATTCGTCTTCTTGGGAGTCTCCATAAGAGGCGCCATCGCCTGCACTGCGAATCCTTTCTACACCCCCTCGGAGATCTCCAGCAGCTTAGATTTTGCGGCGCCCGTGTAATCGTCACCGAGGCTTCCTGTGTGGAAAAGCTGACAGATGAGAAATTGGTGGTTATCACCATCGACAGTCCGCCGCCGCGATGTCTGCATATTTCTGTCCTCAGCGAAGGTGATGAGAACGCGGGGGGTTTGCAGTGTGGTGAAGATGATGTGGTGGCCTTGCTCTACTCTTCGGGAACCACGGGGCTCCCCAAGGGAGTCATGATAACTCATAAGAACCTCGTTAGCAGCGTCGCTCAGCAGGTGGACGGGGAGAACCCTAATTATTACTTGCATTATGACGACGTCCTTCTCTGCCGGTTGCCTCTGTTCATATTTATGCCCTGAATAGTATATTTCTTTGCTCGCTCAGGGCTGGCGCTGCTATTCTCATTGTGCGCAAGTTCAACGGTATTGGCGATCTAATGGAGAAAATAGAGAGGTTCAGGATCACCGTCGCTCCGCTTGTGCCTCCCATCATCTCGGAGATATTAAAAGCGTCTTCCGTCGTTTGTAGATACGATACGGCCTCGATCAGACGGATCGTCTCGGGCGGCTCTCCCATTGTTGAAGGCGCAGCACAAGGAAGGTTGAAAGAGCTATTTCCCAACGCGACGTTTCGCCAGGTCAGACTACGATTTCTTTAACTTATATTCTGCCATTTGCAAAGTCATCTGCCCCATAATCCAACTGTTTGCTCTTTCAGTTTTCTTTGGTGGTCTGTGACTTGCTATATTTTTATATAATTAAAGTATTTTAAATTATTAGTAAACTTTAAAATTTTATTAAAAGAAATATAATATTTTAATTTATAATATATATCATTTTATAATATTTATCATATCAGTATATATATTTTAAAATAATTAATATAAATTACGTTATGAGATATTATTATTGAGGTGTTTATTTATATAGTGTAATTGAAATAAAATATAAATTATTCTTAGAATATATATGCTAGTTATATATTTAGTGTAATTGAATTTTAATTCAAGTGTATTTATAATTGTAAGCATAAATCTTTTGTAATGGTATATATAGTAATATATAAATTTACGTATTATGTCTTATTTAGATATTTTAATTATAGAAAGTTTTTTTTGTGTAAAATATAAAATAAAATTTAGATTGAGAGTGATGCAGCTCATTCGATTGGGGATCATGTTGTTCAATATCATCTCTTTAAGAATGAGAGATATTTTGAGAAATTCCTTGACAACTACTTGTTAATATATTTTAGTTTTCTCTATTTTGGACTTCAAATTCATTTCATTTCCTTCTTTGTTCTTCCCTTTCAATTACATTTTTCATTTGTTCTCATTGTTGTCTTCAATATTGTTTCCTTTGATCATTGGATTCAAATTTCAACCTATGTTGTGGCATATCTAGTAAATATATGATATTAGTCAAGAATAAATAATTGATTTTCAATGCAATTTTTAATCCCAAGAGATGATTCACAAGCTTTCCTTAGGCAACTTTGATAGAATGAGTGTCCCTCAATCTTCATAGAAAACTATTTAAGAATCTAAATTATTATGGGTGAGAGAAATGATACTATATGCTCTCCTTGTTGAGGTTTTGAAAATAAATTGTTTATTCTATTATTATTTCATATTGTATATACACTACTTCTATTGTACAAATTTATAAAGTTTCATTTTCTTTACACTATCAACTTCAATTCCATTCTTATTGATTACTATAGTATCCTATGGACTAATAAGAACTCAAAATTTTCATCCAATAGTCTTCCAAATAAAACTCTCTCTCTCTCTCTCTCCCTCTCTGTGTGTGTTTAATTCAATTTTTCGACCAATAATTTAAAATAAATAATATATTTTTTATATTATATATAGCGAGTTCACAAAAAAAGTGCCAAAAGAAAGCACAGAAGTTCGCAATGTACAGCTCAAAAGAGGCAAAGCCTCACAACAGGATATCTAGAACAGTGATAAACAAAACAGAGCTAGAGACAATACAAAACAGAGCTAGTGTAAGATATCATCCATGGTATCAACCCAGGCAGTCCACCCCTTAGCACCTTCCATCCAGACAATGTGTTTCGATTCCTGAATCTGCACAAGCATGAGGATCTGATCCTTGTTGGCGTTCCTGTTGTTCTTCACCTCTTGGGTAAGCATCTTGCAAGTCTTCTCAAATAACTGCAGATTATCCAGAGTCTGTCTCCAAGCATAGCCACCCTGCATCTCATATATGAAGAACGTGGCAAAACCGTTCTTTAGGAACCTTTTAAGTTTTTCTTTTTCCATCAACATGGTAGTGCGCAACTGTAGGAAAATTTTAAGAAAAATGAGTTTCCGAAAAGACTCAGTAAGAATTCTAGGATTGTTCTGATACCTTTCTTCGTTTCTACATTTCCAAAATTTCCACAAAATATTAGAGGAGAGAATCTTCCAAAACAAATTAGAATCTTGCTTCAGCCCATCAATATGCCCAGTTATAATTTCAATGATGTTAAAGATCGAAGGATAAATGATGCCAAACATATGCCAGATTTCCTTAGCAAAAATACAGTCAATAAGAATGTGTCTACCTGTCTCAGGTAACCTGCACATATTACAGTAATCAGTAACCGAGATGTCTTTTCTGATAGGGAGCCTGTCAAGAATCAAAAGCCAATTAAAACATTTTATCTTAGGTTCAGTAGGACCTTTCCAAAGGATCTCAAAAAATTTCTTCCATGAGTGGGTGTCGAGGGTAGAGTACCAAACATTGTTAATGTGTTCAATAATGGCATCAGAATGCCTGATAATATTGTAGATATTCTTGGCTTTGATTTTGCCCAAAATGGTCCCATCCGGCCACTTGCTGCTTAAGAATCTATGAGAATCTATTTGACAAGAAGTCGGGAGGTTCATGGTGCCCTTGCGGATCAAATTATAAGTTTTCTTCTGGGAGACGGGGATGTCAAACTTGTTTCTGAGATCCTCCCAACTAATTAAACTATCTTGCTCAAACAAGGCAGCCAATTGAGAGATGCCTTTGTTAGCCCAGTGTCTAGCAGACCAACCCTGGGAGAGGGCGAGGGGTTTTCCTTAATAACTTAAGTTCCACTAGATGGACCTTTCACCATAAAGATGAGTGTCATCATGGAAGGTCGAGTTAGTAATAAAGCTCCTCACATAGTTCCAAGCTTTCCAAATGGATCTAAAAATAGTAGATCCTTGCATAAGAACAGGAAAGTTACCAAGGACTAGATCATTGAATGGAAGATTCTTCTAGGATTTAGCATTCTTTGGGAATCCCCTTTAAATGTTGTTCCTAACGAGGACCTTTTAGGGATCATCACCATCAAGAGAGTGAAAGATCCACTTGGCGGCCAAGGCAATCCCTTGGAGCTTAAGATCCTTCAGGCCAAGACCCCCAAGGAGTTTATTAGTATAGCACCACTCCCATTTGACAGCGTGCATTTTAATTTTACCTTTGCTATCAGACCAAAGAAACTTCCTAACCGCCTTTTGAATTTCTAAAATTTGATAGTTGCTGAACATCCAAGCCGAGGAATAGTAGATATTATAAGAAGAGAGAATTTTTTGGCAAACTTGCACTCTGCCATCCAAGGACAGAGCCCTGTTGTGCCACTTGTTGAGTTTCTTAAAGATCTTGTCTTTGACCCACGACCACATATCATTAAGGGAAGGATTGATGGAGAAAGGTATGCCAAGATATCTCACAATTTTGTGCGGGCCTCCCCACTAAAAGTCATAGTTCTTAAACCAGTTAGGCGGCTGTTCATCCCAACCAAGGCAGATAGACTTGAGGTGGGAAAGGCGAGCGTCCGAGATCTCGCAAAAGAAGTTGAGCTTGTAAGATAGCGCCTCAAAATTGTCAGTCGTGGCTTCAAGGAAGATCGCAATGTCATCAGCAAATTGGTAGTTGAGAATCTCTTCTTTGTTAGGGAGGGATATGCCTTTGACAGCCAGGGAGATAGAGTTATCTCTTAAGATGTAGTACAGGGCTTCAGAAGCAACAACAAAGAGGGCAGGGACCAAGGGGCAACCCTGTCTGATGGACCTTCCAAGGGGAAAGGAGTCTGAGAGGGATCCATTCACATCAATCTGGGCGAAGGCATCTTTGAGTAAAATTTTAACAGAGTTGCAGAAGGTTCTAGGGAAATTGAAAGCCTCAAGCATCATGGAGATGAAATTCCATTCCACCTTGTCATAGGCTTTCTCAAAATCCAGAAGGAACATGGCAGAGTCTTGCTGGGAGACGTTGGCCCAATTCATGGCTTCCTAGCTGTTGATCAGGTTTTCAAAGATATATCTTCCTTTAATGAATCCAGTTTGGGTAGGACACACAAACTTGGGCAAGAGATTCTCAATTCTCAGCACCAGGATCTTGGCAAAGATTTTATAGGAGACATTGAGGAGAGTAATAGGTCTCCAGTTCTTGATGAGTGCTTTGTCCCCATCCCTGAGAAGCAATTTAATGATACCCCTATTAATGGAGGTACCTAGGGAGCCTCTATCAAGAGCCCCAAAATAAATATCAAAAAGGTCTTGGCAAATCCAATCAATGTTAGCCTTGTAGAACTCAACCGGGAGACCATCAGGGCTAGGGGCCTTGTCATTATTAAGAGCGTTAATGGCTTTTTCAATTTCCTCCAAGGAGATATCTTTAGACAGCTGGTTGGCTTCTAAGGTGGAAATCTTGTTAGGGATGAGGGAATGAACTTGAGTTCTCAGGAAGGAGGCTTCCTCCGAATCCTCAGAGGTAAAAAGATTTTGATAAAAGTTGACAAAGGCCTTTTTGATGTTTTCGGGGTCATTAATCTCATGATTATCAACTAAAATTCTTTCTATAGTTTCATTGGACTGCTTTTGCTTGATGAGATTAAAGAAGAATTTGGAGCCTCTGTCCCCACACTGCAGCCAGTGCGCATGGGATCTGATCTTGGCGCCATTGACCTTGACCTATTGATGCTGTCTAAGGGCATCCTTAGCCTTGACAACTTGAGAGATGAGCTCATAATCAACAGGATTGGCTTGGATGGTGGATTCAGCAACCTGAAGATCGGAGGAGAGCTTTTTTTCAACGAATCTAAAGTCTTTGGCCCTTTTTTGCCCAATGGTTTTTAACAGATTCTGCCAGGCGGGGATGTTCAAGTTCCATCTATCTAGATGAGACTTGTCAGGAAAATTATTTATGTTGATGAAACTAATGATACGGATGGCACTAAGAGTATCATCATCTTTGAGCAGGTTAGTGTTAAGGAAAAATTTGGGATTGGAGCCTCTGCTGCGAAAAGGGGAGTTGTTGATTCTAACACAAGAGGAGATAGGGTGGTGATCGGAAAGAGAGGTGGGGGTAACCAGGACCGAGTGGCCAAGTTTATCAGGGAGAAAGGAAAAGAAGTTCTTATTAGCATAGAAACAGTCAAGCCTAGAGTAAATTCTAGAAGGACCCTGCTGGAAGTTACACCAGGTGTGCCAAATGCTAGGGTAAGTGTCCTTGGTGCCAGCCAAGGGATCAAATAATTGTTTGGAACTTATCATCTTATTCTAGTGCATTTTTTCCAAGCCCTTCCAGACAAATGGAAGGCCTCCAATTTTGTCTTCCTAGGATTCAATCATGTTGAAGTCCCCCCCACAAGCCAAGGGTATTAGGGAGAGCGGCCAACCAGTCCCAAAGACTCGCTCTCTCCTTGAATTCATTTGGGGCATAGATAGAGCATATGCCAAATATATTGTTATTGAAATTAAATGTAACCCAAACCACCCTGTTACAGGGGAAATCCTGTTGCCAGTGATAAAATTTGCCCACTTCTTGTTGACCAGAAGGGCAACCCCACCCCTGCCTTTGGGGTGGTTGGTGTAAAGTTTGACGACATCTTTCCATGAAAAGTTGAGGTTGGCATCCAGAGTGTATCCAGTGGCCTTAATCTCCTACAACATAAGAAACTCCATGGCTTTACAGGTATCAAGGTAACACTTGATGACCCACTTTCTGTCTGGGGATTCAAGCCCTCAAATATCCCACGAAATGCAATTCATTGGGAAACATTCAGGGGGAGAGAAATTAATAGATGATTCCACCAATGGGGCCGTAACATTACCCTGAATGTCACCGATCTTTTTTTTGGAGGGGTTCTTGTTTTTGGAGCCTAGACGTCTCCCCCGCCGCTTAGACATGGGGAAAGCATCCCTTAGCTCTTCATCATTCTCAGACTCATCAGGGGATAGGTAATCCAACACCAAAGAATGCTTCTGAGGGTGGATGGCCGAAACCGCGGAGACAGTGCTGGCCAGGATGACTTCAAGTAAGCAGTCATCCCCAAGCTCACATAAAATTTTAGGGGGGAAGCTTAGGGGAGGGGTCGGGTTGAGGCACCTGAGGGAGCAGTCCACAAGGGTCAAGCAAGAAGGGGCGGAGCAATTCAAAATTTATTTGGATGCGGTCGTAACAGTGTTGATCGCGAAAGGGGCGGATTGACGACAAAGGGGCAGGGAGTCCTCTAGAACATTACTAATCTGCTTACTAGCTCTTCGTCTATGCTTGTTGGAAGTTTTAGCCACCGCAGTGGATCCAGAATTCAGAGCAACAATCGTGAGGGACAAAGAATTAGTCGAGGGAATGACAGGGGGAGGAAAAAAAGGGGTGGATGGGGTGTTGGAGGCCAAAGGGGGTGAGGGTTTAGCGGGCGCATCAGAAAAAGGGGTTTTGTCCCTCGAGGACCCCAAGTTAGGGTTAACAGCAGACGAAGAGTTACGAGGAGGTGAGGGTTTGGAGGGCAAGGGTTTTTTCATAAGGATGGGGCAGTCTTTCCTCAGATGCCCTTCCCTTCTGCACAGGAAGCACGCATTCAGACCCCCGAGAATATCAATGGGGCATGCGAATTTGTCTTCAGAGATACAAATATTAATCTCAGACGGAATTTCATATCCGGGATTCAACGAGATAAGAACCCTAGCATCCATGTGAGGGACCAGTCTGACAGTGTAAAATACACACCTCCCATCAAGCCCTGATTTGGTGGTCATGTAGTCATATTTAGAGATATTTGTCATAAAATATAATTTAAATTTTGGAAAGATTATATTTTATGAAAGAGAATATTTTGTATAAAATGTCAAAAAATATAGTCAACTATATTTTTAATTTATGATATACATTTTTAAAATAATATATCTTAAATATTTGAAGTGAAAATTTAAATAGATAATTTTAAAAAAGATTTACTTGACAACTAGATTTGACTAGGCCTAGAATTTAAGTCACCCCTACCTATCATATGCAAATTTTATATAATGAAATACTTATCTCTCTTAACTAAATCTTAGACAAATATTTTGAAATGATCCAAATAATAAAATAGAATACTATCATAATCCTGTAACTTATAAATTTAAATAAATAATTTTTTTTAAAATTACTTAACAAGTAGGTTTGACTAGCCCATATCAAAATTTTATATAATGAAATATTTTTCTATCTCTTAATTAAATCTTAGACAAATATTATGGAATGATGTAAATAATAAAATAGAATACTATTCTAATACTATAAATTATAAATTTAAATATTATATTAATACTATAATTTTAATGCTCGTCTTAGTTGTGAGTGACTCATTTATAAGGATTTTACCGATTCCGTACGCCGTATTTCATGGAACCAGTTTCTTAACCAAGTATAATATGCTCACTCAATTTAATGGGGCCGGCCAATCAAAAATTTCTTAAGAGTTAATATTTTCAAAATTGCCTAAAGTAGTGCACATTTCCTGTAAAAAAACATATTATTGGGGAGGGCTTCCGTGCACCCCAAGCGCTCTTGGATGAATCTGCACCTTACATGTTTTGGGAAATTGCGCCACTTTAACCCTAGTACACTTCTTCATTGTATTTTCCCATGTGAGTCATCGAATCCAAACGGCCGGTCGTACCCAATCCAAAATTTCGTCACAGTTGAGATAATTCCGAGAGCGGTTAAATTGCGTCGCAGTGGTTATATGTATGTGTCCAATGCGTTGGTGAATCGATAGAGATTGGAGAAGATGGATAAAACTGAACAACACTTGTACAAATCGAAGCTTCCGGATATCAAACTTCCTCACCATCTTGCTCTGCATAACTACCTGTTCGAGAGATTAGAGGAGGCGAGAGACAGGCCATGTCTGATCGATGCAGCCACCGGGAAGACATACACCCGTGGAGAGCTTTACACGATTTCACGAAAAGTGGCCGCTGGGTTGGGCAATTTGGGAGTGCGGAGAGGCGAAGTTGTGATGCTTCTGCTGCCCAACTGCCTTGAGTTTGCATTTGTCTTCTTGGGAGTCTCCATGAGAGGCGCCATCGCCTGCACTGCCAATCCTTTCTACACCCCGTCGGAGATCTCCCGGCAGCTTAAGTCTTGCGGCGCCCGTGTGATCGTCACCAAGGCTGCCTGTGTAGAAAAGCTGACAGATGAGAAATTGGCCGTTATCACCATTGACAGTCCGCCGCCCGGATGTCTGCATATTTCTGTTCTAAGCGAAGGTGATGAGAAAGGGGAGTGTTTGCAGTGTGGTGAAGATGATGTTGTGGCGCTGCTATACTCTTCGGGAACCACGGGCCTCCCAAAGGGAGTGATGATCACTCATAACAACTTCGTTAGCAGCGTCGCTCAGCAGATGGACGGGGAAAATCCAAATTGTTACTTGCATGATGGCGACGTCGTTCTCTGCCGGTTGCCTCTCTTTCATATTTATGCCCTGAATAGTATTTTTCTTTGCTCGCTCAGAGCTGGCGCTGCTATCCTCATTGTGCGTAAATTCAACGGAATTGGTGATCTGGTGGAGAAAATAGAGAGGTTCAGGATCACCGTCGCTCCACTTGTGCCTCCCATTATCTCGGAAATAGTAAAAGCTTCTTCCGTCGTTTCTAGATACGATACGTCCTCGATGAGAAGGATCATCTCGGGCGGCTCTTCCATTATTGACGGCGCAGCACAAGGGAAGTTGAAAGAGCTATTCCCCAATGCCGCGTTTGGTCAGGTCAGACTGCGATTTCTTTGGCTTTACCTAGTTGAATGTTACAGCTCATTGTGTGATTATTTTCACCTAGTTTCTAATCAAAATCTAGATTGACAAGACAAGCACAGGTTTATAAGAATCTGTCTATTATGAACATCAAAGGTCCATTTTGCACTTAGATTTCACATGGGTAAAACGGGCTTAACTTAGTAATACTGTTCTATTTGCAAAGCCATCTGCCCCATTATCCAGCTCTCCTAGCTCATTTGGTTTTGTTCAGGCATTGTTTATCTGCACTACACCAAATTATATGCCATGATTTTTAATATTATATAGTTTCAAGTTAAATTTTATTGGCCCCCGTTTCATCATGAGTCATTCACCGGAAGCCATTTTACGCCCAAATTATTATGGGCGGGAGAAGTTTGCAATAAGGTGCTCTTTCTTTCCTTGTTGGGGGTCTTCAATAACAATTACCTTTTTGGTATAAATTGAAAAAGGTTGAGTTCTAATATTTTCTCGCTTGTCGAACATATAAAAATATAAGGGAATATCATTTTCTGAATGTTTAAAGTCATGACATCTATAAATTTACTATACCATTTGAATTCTCTATCTTGACAGGTCTGTGTCAACCTTTTCAATCATCACCCTTTCATCCTCTTGTCATGAACAAAATGATAGTGAATGTGCATGAAATTGTTAGTTCTTATATGCATGTCTCTCTGATTTGATTAATGAGTTGTTAACCAAAAGCAATTTTAACCCCTAAATTATTATGGGTAGGAGAAGTTTGACATAATGAAATGGTACTCTAGGGGTTTTGAATATCAATTACGTTGTCTGTATAAATTGCACTATAACATTTTTTGTTAAAAGGTTGAGTCCCAATATTCTCACACTTGTTGATTACAAAAAATATAAGGGGAATACCACCATCTAAGTGTTGAAAGCTACAAGGTGTATAAATTCCTTGATCATCTGAATTTCTCTATGCTCACTGGTTTTGTTGATGTATCAATAAAGTGTCAATCTTTTCAATCGTCACCCTTCCATCTTCTTCTCACAAACAAAATGATAATGAATGTCTATATGCTACATCCCTCCATAAAATTGTTAGATTTCACATGCATGTCTCTCTAATTTCATTGATGTAAAAAGGAAATTCCGCTGAACTTTCTTTCAATCAATCACCTGCATTTCTCTTCGTATTAGAAGCTCAAGTAGCTAGTTGTACGACTCAATTTAGATGCAAAATTTTAATTTTGTAGGAAATCTTCATTTTCAGAACCCATTTTATATTGTAGTTCATCTTCTCATAAATATCTATGCAGGGTTATGGTATGACGGAAGCCCAAGTGTTGGCAATGAACTTGGGTTTCGCCAAGCTTCCCTTTGAATCAAATCCAGGATCATGTGGAACTGTTGTTCGAAACGCTGAAATGAAAATAATTGATATAACAAGTGGCCTTTCTCTACCCCACAATCACACAGGCGAGATCTGCATTCGAGGACCCCAGGTTATGAAAGGTATCTATAACCGTTATTATTCTTGTTTGGCTAATATTTGGAAAAAAGTAACAGTAATATGAATATTCATGTTACTCCAATCTTCAGGCTATCTGAATAACCCAGAGGCTACAACCAAAACTATTCACAAGGGTGGGTGGCTACACACTGGAGACATCGGCTACATTGACAACAATCAAGAAATTTTCATAGTCTATCGAATTAAAGAGCTTATAAAGTACAAGGGATTCCAGGTTGTCTACCAAATTTTAATGATAAAACATAAAAAGTAAAACAGAGAGGCTAGCGTTGTGCTTTTGATCTCACATTATATTTTTTTTTCCCAATTCATCCAGGTGGCACCAGCTGAGCTAGAAGCGTTATTGTTGAGTCATCCAGGAATTGCTGATACAGCCGTGACTGGGTACGTCTTTCTTTGTATAATCAGATTTCAATGTTTTGTTTTATCTAATAAAGTGGGTTGAAATGCGCAATGCAGAGAGAAAGACCAAGTGAGAGGAGAGGTGCCTGTCGGATTCGTTGTGAGATCTACAGGAAGCGAATTAAATGAACAAGAAATACGAGAGTTTGTAGCAAAAAGAGTTGTGTTCTACAAAAGAATTCGTAAGGTTTATTTTGTCCCACAAATTCCAAGATCTCCATCGGGCAAGATCTTTCGCAAAAGTTTAATGGCAGCATTATAAAATCCAAACTACTATTCCAGTGTGGAGTACACATACTTCCATGTCTGTAAAATAATTTTAAGACTTCATGCAATTTCCTCTTCTTATGCAAATGACACATACATTTTATATTTATATGGTAAAGATAAATTTTGGTTTATAAAATAATTAATCTCTTTTTAGTAGGGATGAGGTGTAAATTTTTATTGAGAATATCATCATTTAAGAGTATGATGATTAAGCAAAGAGGGTAGATAGTACTTTGATTGGTTTTAGGGAAAGTCTTTTTGAAATGAGATTTTTTGTTTAAATGGTCGAATGAATAAGTGATCTATATTATTTTTAGTGTATGATATTCTTCATGTATGCACATCATTGGTATGTTAAGGTTGGGGATATGCAAAAATCAACCAAACAACAAACCGTTGATACAACAATAAATGTGAGGCCTTGCCACTCTATATTCCTAATGTTGTTTGTTTCTCTCTCTATCATGTACCCTTGAAATTCATGGATTGTAAGGTCCATACTATTTTAAGGGGAAGTTAGTAGTGCACACCTCAAGTTATTAGGATGATTCACATGTGTTATGATTGGCTGCAATCCCAAGCTAGTCCTATATAATATTTGAACTTAAACCACAACAAACAATGGACTATCTAGTAAATATTTTTTCACTCTTTTATATAATACTCTTATTAATGTTTACCACCATACATGTATAATTATCCATTTTTTAAATATTTGTGAAGGCTTACATGTATGGTGGGCACATTTACGTTGAAAAATAATGGTGATTGGGCCAATGAAACCTTTGTACAAAGATAAATTTTAAAGTTGTTAATGAAGTATGACAATCCAAATTGTACAATCATCCAATGGGCATGACGCAAGAGAATTTGGGTCAACAAACAATAATGTTTCAACCAAAAAAAACTTCTTGCTTTATGTTTGCTTAGTTTCTTTCTTGTTTTTCTTTCTTGCAACATTTGATTATCAAATTTTGAAAAATTCCTGTGTACATGATCTATCAATAACTTCATCTTGTTAAGAAGTCAAATGGGTACTCACATTCTAAATTTGTAGGAGTTTAGATAAAAATGGAGTAAGTTAGAGTGTTGTAGAGTGTCACCCTATATTTGGATTTGTGGACATTGAATTCTGCTATTAGTTGCTAATGCATGTTGAACTTGCAAAAATTATGGTCCATCCTAGACACTTTTGAAACTTTGCTAAATCTTTGAGACCTCAACTTCCATTGGGCACCAAGATTACCTCATTTCTTGTAGAATTTTTGACACCTACTAGAGTTGTGAAACTTTCATGCACTATTAGATATATCTAATTCCCCATCACCATTCCTCATGTCATCCATATTCCCAAAAAGTCACATAAGGAAAAACTTGGTCCCAATTTCTTTGTAGAAATTAGAATAGTGGAACTTCCAAAGGCTTTGAATATTATCTAGTTATCCATCGTATTTTCACAACCTTCCATATAGGCCAAATTCCACCATAGGAACATCCAAAGTGGGACTTTTCATGAAGAGTGGACATATCCTAGAGACCCTAGAATCTCTATAACATCTAGTCACCCTGATTTTTTTGCTAGCTTGCCAAAAGTGCTAGAATATGAAAAAATGACAATTACAATAACATGTAGATCGAATGTTCATAACCAATAGGATCAAGTGACACATGTCCTAGATGTCAGAAGATGGGGTGATTGTGCATATCATGTTTATAAGGTGATCTTTAACTTGTTTGGATGTAGTTTTTGAAGCTTTTCCAGATTGTTGAAATCTATTGAAGATTGAAGATAGCCAGGTGCTTTCAAAAGACTTCAACGTGATGGCTTCAATGTGAGGGTTTGGAAATTTTGCTTCAACACATATAGGTTGTAAACTTCAACATGATGGTTTCAATGTGAGGGTTTGGAAAAAAACTTTGGTTCAACACATATAAGTTGTAAGGCTTTGAAGTCAGTGCATGTAATAAGGAAAATACAAATATATTCAAGAATGCTCCTTTTGTAATAAGTTTACTTGCATGTAATAAGTGAACACTTTATTTTTATTATCTATAGTTGCATTTTGATACCTGGTTTAGTAGCCTATTAAGGCCCATGAATCTTGGCCTACACCAAGTGGTATCAGATTAGTTTGAGTCCTTGAGACTGTGGAAGTGTTGAGCAAGGAACCCTAAGGAGATTGTTTTAGAAATAGTAAAGAGAATTGCCTACAAGTGTAAAAGTTTTGAATACATGGCACATAGAGACTGTGGGTGATCCCATAATACTAGTTTATAATTCCCTTTAGGAAGGAAAATTGCAAAAATGCTTTGAAGAATTTTTTTTTAGGTTTTTAGGGTTTGGCTTGAAGGAGGGGTTTGCTCAAACCCCCCTTCAAGTGAACCTCCTTGTGATGTCATCATGTTTTTAGCATGTTTTTTAATGAAAACAAAGGAAATTTTCAAAAAAAGGGGCATTTGAGCGAACCCCCTTCACTTGAAGGGGTCAAGTGGGTTTCGCTCAAAGGGAGTTTCACTTGAACCCCCCTTTTTTTTCCCTTCTCTCCTTTCTTATTTTACTACATAATTTTGTGCTTCCAGGCTCAGGTTGAGGATGAAAATGGAGGCAACTTCACAAACTCAACTAGTTGATGGTAGTCCTCGAAATGAGCTATCCATCGAATATAATTTTAATATATTATGGTTTTATTATGTATTTTTTAATTTTAATTAAACATAATTTTTTTATTCAAAATCAAGCTCTTTGTTCTACACATGTGAAAAAATAGTAGATTATCAAAAAAATATCTAAAAAATATCTATGCATTAGATATTGATGTCCTTGATCCAACAAAAAACATTGAATTTTGATACATACACAAAATGTTGTGTTAGCAAGTAAACCTATGTCTGAATTGTAGCTGGTCTGACTTCAAGACTTAATAAGAAAAACATATTCAATAAAAAACTATAAAACCAATTGCATGTACTGGATATCATAGTTATGAATCTAAATTTGAAAAAAATAGAATTTTATTCTTTATAGAAAAAAGTTGTGTTAGCAAGTACACATCACTCTTTAAAAATGATGTTTACTATTAAAAACTAGTTTTTGAAGGAGATGGAAAAATAAATGCAATTTGATTCCAAATTTTTTAAAAAATAAATATTTAGAATCTATAGACAAAGTGACACAAATCACTAGTTTGCATCATCTTCAAATTCCTCATGGTTTAGCAGCTATAGGTGCCCAAAAGTGAAGTTTTAGTTAAAAAATTTAGTTCAATGTCTAGTTTGGCCAAAAATTGTAAACCACTATTGTGGGATCACCCAAGTAGAGGTAGAAGAGACATCCCACAAGATGGGGATGCACAACTTGTAGAAATATTGAGAGGCATCATAGGTAGACTATATGCAATAGAACAAACATAATGCAGATGAGTACTTATAGAGGATGTGAGTGATGAAGAGGAATAATTTAGTGAAGGAGAAACATAAGAAAGAGTAGATGAACCAAAATAAAGTTTCTAAGTGTTATACCCATAATAGCCAAAAAACCTAGAATAGAATAAAAAAATTATAGTTATAAATTGAATCAAAAGGAGTTGATTGACTAGATTTTAGAAATAAATGTATTTTGAACTAAAGTTCATTGAAGACACTAAGAGAGTGGATCTAGGAAAACTACTAGATTGAAAGGAAATTCATCTCTATGGTGGGATCATGTGTATGTGGTTGAAATCATAATATTGTGTCCCACTTTTGGGACAAGTAAGTTTTTGGAGTGATTTGGTAAGATTTAATAAAGCACCTACGATCGAAGGAGTGCAAAAAATCACCTATGTACGAAGATGGATGTTTGATTGAAGGTATTCTAGGGAATTTAAGAAAACATTAAAATAATACCTTCGACCAAAGCTGCCTTCGATCGAAGGTATTATTTTAAATTTTTTTAGCGGTTATATGAACCATCAGCTATTTAGTATTATTGGTTCATTTGGCCTTCCATTGACTTAGTGAGCTCTACATATTCCAACACTGAGGACAATTTTCATAGTGAGGATGACACCTAACAATGACCCAAGCCCCAACTTCAAGCCAAATGGGTAACCATTTATTAGAAATATCCTTCATCTTAATTGAGGAAACCAAAGAAATCAATCTAGACTATGAAACTGAACCAAAGATCACATGTGTAGCCAAATATTTTTTAGATGATGAGTGTCACATGTTTTCCAGAATCCTTCATAATGGATTCATGAACTTTGCATGATTTTATTCCAACATGCTAGGACTTGATCCTATGTTAGTGGTTCATCATTTGGATGTCTATCCTGATGCTAAGCAAGTCAAATAGAAACTTTGTAAGATGCATCCACAAGTAGCTAGTCAAAGTAGATCTTGATAAATTATTTCCAATTGGATTCATCCAACCCATAGATTATTCTGATTGGATATCTAACATTTTTCATGTTTCCAAGCCAACTGGGGGCATCTGCATCTATATCGAATTCAATCCTAACCTAAATAAAGCTTGTCCAAAAGATGATTTCTTGCTTCAAAAAATTGACATTCTTGTTGATCTCATGGTGAGCCAGGCCATGTTGTCTCTTGATAAGTGCAAGAAGTTGGGTCCACATTCAGGAAAAGTGTCATTTTTCAACTTTAAAACAAATACCCATTCATTTTTTAAAATAGTTACCCATTTTGAACTGAGAACTTGTTCCAAAAGGTTTTAAACTCACAAGACATGTTTTTTATTTGGATTTAGAATCAAAAAAGGTATGGTAACCCAATAGGTAGGCTTAGACCTACAAATACAAGATCATGGCAATTTCAAGAGAAAATACTAACTTTGGCAATATAGCTAACGAGGTATTTTTAATTTTTTTTTTATGAAATTAAAACCCATTATATATGACAATGTCTAGTTTTCAAATATGTAATTTTTATCATTTGATTATTTTTTCTATTTTTTAATTGATTTATGAGGAAACAGGTCTATAAACTAGAAATGTCATGTTTTTCGTATTTTTAAAAAAACTTTTAATTTGTTAATTTTCTTGTTAAAAAAATTATATGTCATCAATCTATAAACAAATATTTACACAATGAAAAAAAAAAAAATCACAAAATGATAAGTTTAGGTCAAGTTATGGTGTCTGCACACAAGGGTTTTAAAAATAAAAAATTAGGGCCAATGAAAAATTAATAAATAAATAAATATTGAGAAATTTTTTTAAAAAAATATCCTCATCAATTTTCATTATAATATACATCTTTTCCCAAAAGGAATTTAAAAAATATTTTTATTTATGTTAAATTATGGTGTCCGTACATGTGCATGGTATTCTCCTAGAAAAGTGACTTTTAAAAAGTGGTTTTTATACATGTGTATTACAAATTATTTTGTATCATTTGGGTATTAGAATAAATTACATATTTGAAAACTAGGCTCAAAATAATAAATTTCACATTACTGAACTTTTAAAGATTTAATGTGTAAGTGCTTCAAATTTTAAGCCCAACTGTGGTCAACAAATTCTAAAAATTGAGAAAAACACTTCCACTTTTTGAACATTTTGTGGACCCAACTTCTTGCACCTACCCCTCTAATGGATGATTTTTTTGGGTATAATCAGATCCATATAGCAATTGAGGGCCAACATAAGATGAATTTCACTACTCCTCGGGATACCTTTTCTTATAAGTTCATGCCATTTGGTCTAAACAATGAAAGGGCTACATATCAACATGCTATGGCAATTGTCTTTCAGGATCTCATTCACATTATCATGGAAGACTACATGGATGATCTGTTAGGAAAATCTAAAACTTGAGAAGAGCATCCTAAAATATTAGAATGAATCTTTAGGAGATTAGAATAATATCAGTTGCATCTCAGTCCCAAGAAGTGTGTCTTTGGCACATTACCTTCGGAAAGATCTTGGGGTTCATTGTGTCTAGGAGAGGCATCGAGGTTAATCTTGCTAAGGTAAATTTTATTTTGGATATGCCTCCTCCCAAGACAAGTTTAAATAGTTGAGAAGTCACCAAGGTAAGCTCCAATCCATTTGGTGTTTCATTGCTCAACTTGTCGGCAAATTTCAACCATTTACTCAACTACTTCATAAGGATATTTCCTTCAAAATGGGATGCTATATGTCAATAGGGGTTTGATAAAATCAAGGAATATCTTGCTAATACACCCATTCCCATTCCTCCTATAGTAGGTAAACCATGTTGTTGCAATACATTTCCACTACTTCAATTGCACCGGGGGAACTTTTAGCACAACATAATGAGAATGGGAAAGAGAGAGCCATATATTGCATCATTCATACTCTTGTTGGATATGAGCTCAGTTATACCCTCGTGGAAAAAGCATGCTTAGCAATGCTCTTCAGTTTTTAAAAACTTTATAACTACATGCTTAGTCATTCCATCAAAATCATTTCTAATGTTGATCCTCTCAATTATCTATTATCAAGAACATCATTAACAAGTCATATGGCTAAATGGGTCATGCTTCTAAGTGAGTTAAACATCGGGAATGATTGTAAAGCAATTAAAGGTAAAGTCATTGTAGATCAACTAGCTAATGCTCCATTGGTGGATGATTATCCCTTAGTTGTTGAGTATCCTAATAAGTCAGTGCTTTTTGTCTTTGAAAATGAGCCATGGAAGCTTTACTTTGATTGTTCATACACACAACATGGATTGGGTGCACATGTATTCTTTTCATTACACCTCAAGGTGACTTCATACCTAAATCCTTTAGGTTGGCTTTCCCATGCACTAATAACATCACAAAATATGAGACTCTCATCAGTGGTTTGAGGATTGCAGTACAATGGAATATCAATCAATTATGTGTTTATTGTGACTCAACTCATCATAAAACAAGTCAATAATGAAAAATAAGACCAAGGATGATAAGATTCTTCCCTACAAATGCATGGTTGATGACTTCAAAAATTATTTTGGCTACATCCAATTTGAACAAGTGCTTAGACTTCAGAACAAAGAAGTTGATGCTATGGCTAAAATTGGGTCCTTGATACGCCTGATGACCGTCATGAGTGTGCATTTTTGGTCGAATGATTTATTGATTCTTGTATATGATATTTTTGAAATGAAAATGGTGTGTGAAATTGTTGGTCCTCAATAACCCTAGTACCATGAAATTTACACCTATCTACATTATAACATCTTACCATACAACCTCACCCAAAACCAATGTTGATCCTTTATCTAACGCTCATCCAGATACACTATCCTTAGAGACACCCTACATTGTAAGGGGTATGACATGACTCTCTACTAGGATATCTGAATGATAAAAAAGATAAGTTGGCATTCAACAAAGTACACAATGGAATTTATGGGGCTCACACAAGTGGTATGGTCCTTGCAAAGAATCTTCTTAGAATGGGTTATCATCGGTGAAATATAGAGCATGATGCTTATGAATTTGTTAAGAAATATGTCCCTTGTCAGCAACATTTGGATTTGATACATGCTCCATCCCAAGCATTACAATCGATTACCTTACCATGGCCCTTTTCACAATTGGGTCTAGAATTTTTTAGAAAGATCCACCCTTCCTCATCCAATGGACATACATTCATCATCATCGCCACTGAGTACTTCAGTAAGTGGGTGGGGGAAATTCCACTGATTACCAACATCCAAATTTCTAAGTTCATCCTATATCATATCATCTACCAATATGGTATCGCATCCACAACCATTACTGATGATGGAAAGGCTTTTGAGAACCAACATGTACATCAATTGTGTGAGCACTTCCATAGTCAACATCATTGGTCCACCGGCTATTACCCACAAGGTAATGTCCAGGTTGAAAAAACTAACAAAACCTTAATTAAAATCCTCAAGAAATTTGTTAATGATAATGGCTATGATTGACACTTCCATTTGAATCTCACCCTTTGGGATTACCACACTAGCATCCACACCCCAACTGATGCCACTCCATACTCCCTTTTCTATGGTGTTGAGGTGATCTTGTTGATCGAGGTCAAACTCCCATCACTTCACATTTTCTTGAAGCATCTTATCAATAATGAGTATCGTTTTACATGTTTGAGTTAGCCTGAGATTCTAGATGAATAATGCCTCAATGCCCGCAATCATCTTCAAGCCTATCAATATTAGCTAAAGAGAAGCTACAAAAAGAAATTTAGGCCTCACCAATTCCAATTTGGTGATCTTTTCCTCAAATAAAATAGGCATACCCAATAGGATCAAGAGAAGAAAGGAAATTTCGAGGCTAATTGGTTGGGTCCATATGTCATAACTGTAAAGTAAGGTTTAGGAGCTTATCAGCCAGCTACACCAAAAGGTAAACCATTGGATGAGACTATCAACATCATCCATCTTAAGTGGTTCTATGCATGAATTAGTTGAGTTATCCCACCTTAAGAAAATAAAAAATAAAAAATAAAAAAATGTCAAAAATAAAAAAAGTGTAGTCAATAGTAAAGAAATAAAATTGTCCTATAGTGAAAACCACCCTTGGTGGCACCTTGGATAGGTGCATTTGGTAAAACATTGGTAACAAGCACCATCTGTAGAGTGCTCAATCATTATCTACCTAGCAACCCAACTTTTCTACATGCTTTCACTCCATCCCATCCATCCTAACTATACTATCCATATCATTTTCATTACCCTGCCTAATCTTTCTATCCATCGTATGGTATATCTTGGTTGCACATTAGATAGATTAGATCTAATATCCTAATTCCTAAGCTTAACCTATGTATTTTTGAATGCATCTACAAGATCCTAACATATTCCCACAATTCGCTATCCTTCTAGATCAGTTAGGATTTTTTTGGTTGTCATTGGTTGTATACAGTGTACATGGGGTCATCCATATGCTATCTAGGTCCCATAATTGTATATGCATATCACTAGGTTCCATCTTTGAATCAATTGTGTCACCAAGAATCCCCCATCAAGTTGGTTCCTATAAAAAAATTCAAGGCCCCCCTGAGGTTCCAATCTATCTTGGTTATTCATTGTCATGTCCATCCTAGAATATATCCCATCCATCTTTGGTCTTCGTACGATACATCATTCCTCATATAAAGCCACATCAATCCACCCATCATCCTCATGGAAAAGGATATTTGAGATTTATTGTTATTTCTTGATACTTTTGACATTTTGTTTATCTTTTGAGCTGCCTACTATACCTACTTAAGGTCACCACAATCAATCATATCTTCGTGTGCTTTGAATGGTAGAAATAGGGGCATATCTTGGTTTTTCATTGTCATGTTTTCATGGTTGTCCCACATTGTACCCACCAAGATCCATCATGATCTTATTTTACACTAGGGCATCCTTGTGTGTTTATAGTTTTCCAAAATCAGCCCCACCAAAGCCCTTCGTGACTTTGTGAATTAGTATTGTAAGTTGTATGAGAAAATAATATTTCTCTTAAAGATAATATGCAAGATTTTTATTTTATAATTTTTCTTAAATATTTTACATCAATGTGATTGGCTAATAAAGTTTGACTATTATGGGTAGATTTCAAGGAACGGGTCAAACATGTGTAAAAAATCCATTTTCTTTGTAGGGATAAGGAACCAATGAAAGAAATCCCTTCTTCATTGTAGGGATAACAAACTCGTGGATGAATTTTTATTTTTTTTAGGGATAAGGATGCGTTAAATCTACATGCAATAAAAATCCTTTTTGAAGGTGATTAAATACAATTTTTTAATTTAAAGCTTGAGTTTTTGAGCTTTTTTCTTTAAATCCATAGAACTAAGAAATTTACTGTCAATAAAAAGCTTATAGCGGTTGGTTTTCCTCTTATGGACAAGCTTCTACAACTGAATCAGGTATGTATTTAGTTTGTACCAACGTAAAATTTGAAGTTTTTTGTGTTTGGAGGGTTTCAGAATTTTGTAGAAGTATATCACAAGCTTTTTTTCTAAAATGCATGATATTGTAGTTCTAAAACTATTTGGAAAAAAATATAGTAACAAATTGGTCTTTCAGAAGCAACCCTCATATGAACTATTCTACTAAGTTTTGCATCAAATAGAAACAAGTATTACCTAGAATGCCTAAATAATATATTCCCTAGTTTAATGTTCACTAGTAAAATTTGGCAAATAAATGACTATGTGACTAAAAATTTTAGTCACAACAATTAAAGATGACTAAATTCTACTGAGTTTTTGCAACACAACTATAAATGACTAAATAAATGACTAATTTGATCATCATAAGTGACTAATTTGGTCATCGAGTAAAAAGACAACTAAATAATTAGTCACACAAATAAAAATTAGACAATATGGTATTCAAGTGGATAATTAAAAAAAATATTTTGAATTGAGGGAGTG
Source organism: Sequoia sempervirens (assembly GCA_007258455.2). Classification (NCBI taxonomy): domain Eukaryota; kingdom Viridiplantae; phylum Streptophyta; class Pinopsida; order Cupressales; family Cupressaceae; genus Sequoia; species Sequoia sempervirens. The sequence goes on along the minus strand of VDFB02047144.1, from coordinate 23,724,319 downwards.
GGTGGTATTATAATATAATATAATAATAGTATATTATATACTATATAATATTATAATATTATGTAATATTATAATATTATGTAATATTATAATATTATGTAATATTATAATATTATGTAATATTATAATATTATGTAATATTATATTATAATTTATAATATAATATTTATATTATATTTTATAATATAATATTTATATTATATAATATTATAATACAATATAATATTCTATTTATATTATATTATTACTATTATAATATTATATAATAATATAATATTATAATATATTTAATAATATTTATTGTACAAAAGCAGGAGATTTATGTATTGTATTTTATTTACTTTCAATTCCATTTTGAAATATTTTTTAGTGGGAAAATCTTGGTGGGAAAATCTTGCCCATAATTTTAATTTTAATAACTAGAATCTAAAACCCTTGTCGAAACCTTATTTTTAGGTTGTCGCTCACCAAATTGAATAAGTGAAAGGTCAATACCAATGAGGAAGAGTTTGAAGGAGCTAAAAAAATAATAGCAGATAAAGCACCAATACTCTTGCACTTGGTCGGGTCTCATGTGAATCCAATCTAGTGCGAATTCAAATTTGAGGGGTTTTTTCTTTGGATCATTTGATCAATTTGCCTCTTTGATGTTATTCTAGTAGAAAACAACTTCTTTTGTATTTAAGAATATCTTGAAAGGATATGTTTGGTGGGATTTTTGAAGGGGGATTTTTGAAGTCTTAGATCTTTTTCCTTTTTCTATTTTTTTAGGGTCTAAGGTTGTGTGATTTCGTTGGGATTTTTTGTGTGGGATTACACTATTTTGATGTGCCCCTCATATTCGAGTTCTAGTACACTATTTCTAGTAAGTGGAGAATGGTTTCAATGTAGTGTCAAAAAAAGTGCAACTGTAAGGATCTACATAGATGGTGAATCAATCTACTTTTCATGCCACAACATGCCACAGAAAGAGGTAGGGCGATCCCAAAACTAGACTGTCTTATTGTAGCTGAGGTAAAGGATGTCATAATTTAAAAACCTAAATGTGCTCATTATCAGATCTTGGTCGTAATTTCATTTTAATAAAAATACTCTAAAACTCTCATTGAAACCTTATTTTCAAGCTAAAACTTTCCAAATTGGAGAAGTGAAAGGTGAATACTAGTGAGGAAGAGTTTGGAGGAGCCGGATGGAAGATGAGTGCAAGCATGAAGTCTTTGATCTAAGGTTTGTATGGTTTAACCTTAATGATCTTGTTACATTTCAACACTTGACATTATAAATGTATGTTTTGAATGTCGCCCATTAGTATCCAATAGATTTGTAACTTCATCAATCTTTAGTCTACTAATTTTCATTACATTTCCTATCATATTTCTAAAGTTCCATGTTCTTAATGGTAAAACCTAACTAATATCTAGCCCAAAGAGGTTGATGTAAACCCCATGAAATTTGAACTTCTATTCATATTGGCTTCCATTTGCTTCAACATTTTCATGGCATTGGAGCTTGGAAAATGGGATATTGACATTTGTGATGACTTCTCCTACAAATTCTTCCATAGTGTTTATCTATAGAAGGTGGTTTCATATTTGTAGAAACCAAGGATGGGATTCTCCCCTTGGTGGGGATTGGTCCTTCAACAAGGGTCTCAAAATTGAAATAAATACTTGAGTCTATGATAGGAATTCTAGCAACTCATCAACTCTTGTCTTCAATTGGATGATTCATGCATTGATACATAATGATTCTCTATTTTTATGTTTTTTTGAATTTTTCAATTCTTCAATAAATGTTTGTATAATAATTAGTGAGACAAGTTGTCAGTGAGGCACATCATTTATATGTATGATACACATCAATTCTATATATGATACACATATATTCTATACATTTATATGTATGTTGTAAGTATATGTAGGAGGCACATCAATTCTTCAATCATATTTGTTCAAGAATTTTAGTGTTCATTTTGTTAGAAACTAAGATCAGACACGCAAACCAGAAAATACCTTCCATAAGAGGAAAACAGTAAAAGCAAGAGCAATTTGCATTAAGATATGAAAATGAATTGTATTCAGGAATTAAGTTATTACATGTGATGAATTGCTTTATAAAAGCAATGTATGGATAACCCTAAAAGGAAACCCTAGTGTGCACACTTAATAATTAATTATTAATGTACCTAAGTTTAGCTTAAGTAACTAAAGTGATAAGTGACTTAATTAATTAACCAATATGATTAGATTAATTAAGTGAAATAAATTATTACTCTAACACCCCCCCTTAAGATGAACTTAGGAAGTAGCTAAAACACTAAAGAAAAGATTCATGAAAGAAAAGATGGGTCCCAACAACAAGGCCTGATTAGGTACCCATGTACAAATGCAATGAATGAGAAAGAGGAGAAAACCCAGTGGGAAAAAACCCCCCCTCAATGATATGACCTGCTACTAAGAAGCATTGGAAGAACACTGGTGGAGTAACACTGGAATCCTGAATCTGGCAAGCAGGGAAAGCTACCTCTATTTACTAGAAACCATATGAGAGTCACTGAAGGACTCAGGCATAATCATGATAATGTAATAGAAGACCCGATGCCAAGGAACACTAGAAAACTTCACAAAATGGAACAACCCTAGAATATATGAAGCAACAGTAGATGAATAAATTATGCCCCCCATAAGAGGGAATGATATGATGAAAGAATTTGGAAGCTATGTGTATCTTGATGCCGATACCAAACTGTGACTAAAACTGATCCATAGGAGCAAGTACCATGAAGATTCTGGAACATTAACCATAAAATGAATGGTCCTCAAACTGAGATGTGACCCGATGTGAATCTAATGTGATTTAGGATCATTAACCATAGGCTCTCAATCTGAGATGTGGCCAAAAGAAACTACAGAATCCAGATACAGCTCATGTGATTTGTCATCAATATGAAGATGAGATAAAAGTGCATGCAATGCAACTACACTCTAATAAAATTATTATGTAAGAAGCCCCCTTGATGGAACTTTATATAAGTTCATTTATTACAATACCCCATGATTGTAAGAGGAGAACATGTAAAACATGCATAAATTAAAGAAAAAATGCAAACCTAGTGCATGAAAACAAAAATAGAGAGCATGCACAAAACAATGTTCACATCTCTCTCCCTGATTAAAAAGACCTCGGGTCTGTGTAGAGGACAGAATCATCTTTTTAATGCCATGAGAATGGTGAAAAGCGAATAACTGAGTCAAAAGATATGCCCTTCGAAGTGAAAAATGCTTCATCTGAATTCAAATACCTACAAAATAAATTTGGAGAAAAATCAGAAATAAATACCTTCACCACTAGATCAGGCTTAGAATAGCTTTCCAATGGTATCTCATTTGCGAAAAAACAACACCATATATGAAAGTTATACCTAATTCCATGAAAGTGCTCCAAAAAGGCTAATATGGCATGCAGCCAGCCCACGGGGCTAAAAAAATTTGGCCCCTGGTCCTGTGCATGACCAGGAGCTAGGGAGGAGCCCCTGGTCCCCCATGTGACCTGCGGGTGTGTGTTGGAGGCAGCTGGGGTTGGGCGCATGGCACCTGGTCACCAATGTGACCAGCGACCTTTGCAAAAAGGCCCCTACGGGGCCTGGTCCTCCACCATTTCATGGTGCTTTTCTCAAAATTTGAATATATTTGATACTTGAAGTGTGATCCCACAATACTGGTTTATAAGTTTTGGCCAAATTAGACACTGAACTAATTTTTTTTAACTAAATCTTCACTTTTTGGCACCTATAGTGGCTGAACAGTGAAGAATTTGAGGATGCTGCAAACTAGTGATTTATGATATTTTGTTTGTAGATTCTGAAACACATGTCACATTCTATCCTTCACATATTATATGATTAAAAAAATGAATTTCATGAATTTTGACCAAGTTAAGGTGGTCAGACATAGGAGTTTTTATAATTTTTAAAAGTAATAAAAAATTCATAATTAATTATTTACTTGGAAAAATAAAAAAAAATATGCATCACATCGGAACATGGGTCCTCTACTTATATCTAAAATCTTATAACAAAATATTATCAATTTATTATGGTTAGGGTGGTCAGATAGACACCTACTTCTTATTTTTAAAAATTTAAGTACTGCATTGAAATTTCAAATTTTCACCAAATAGATTTTTTTTTTTAAATAAATAAACCTAGTAGTTTAGAAACTATATTCAATTTTCTATAGATAATATTCTTACATATTTTTGAAATAATATAGATAACTTATTCAAATTTTTACGTCAAGTTGCCTAACTTTGATTTTTCTAAATTTTTCGCCACTTAAAGGCCTGCTTTTTCCATGGTGATCCTGCACATATCCACTCCCCACATTGTCGAGGGAATCGACTAAACTTGGTACAATTTTGCATGCTTAAAGCACATTTTAAGTCTAGCTTGGAGAGCATAATGAAACGTTTGAAATTTTTTGTAACAATAGAGTCCCTTATCTTACTTTACAGTGATCGATGCTAATTCTAACATTTCTTGGCTACGTCACAAATCAACACTTAAAGCTTGTGTTACTCGAGAGGGGTTTCCTCACAATGAAGGCAGTGTGACTCATTTTGGGAAAGGATTTTTTAGTCTCAAAGGAGCGTAATTGAGTTAATATGGACACACCTGCCCATTTCATAGCATCACTCCTTGATCTTCGTGTTCCCAAGGATGTTGTGGAGAGACTGGCACATAAGTTGTTTAGTCCATATTTTTTGGGTGGATTCTAGAAGTAGCGAAGTTTGGGTTTCGGATACCCCGTTTGTGGGAGCTCAGTTTGTCAGTAGGGGGAGCTTGTTATTACCCCTTCCTTCTTGACATTAAGGATGGGGAGCTACTTCTACATTAGGATTGAGCCCTAATCAATTACAAGTTCCTTCACAAGTTGTACCAATTTGAGCTTGTTGATGACTTCGAATGGTTGGATGAATTTGACGCTTATGAAGCTGATTGGGGCTAGTGGCTTATGACATATTTTGGTGATGAACCAAATAAGAACCGTATATAGAAATACACTCATAGTTTGGGATGTGTATATAAGTATATATGAATAGAATAGGGCCCTAGGGTTTGAAGCTTTAAATTTTTTCCCTCTTTTGTAAATGATAATGTCTAGCACTACATACTTGAAGAATTCTCCAATATTTTAATGAATATAATATTATCCTTGGGTGATCCCACAATACTGGTTTACAATTTTTGGCCAAACCATTAGGGGAAATTTACATAAAAAATGGGCCTCCTAAGGATGACATCATCAAATTTTTGAGTTATAGAAAATCAATTAAAAGATGGCATCAACTGTTACGGTGACATATCCAAAATAAAAATAAAATTATTTATTTTATAAAATAAAACTCTCTAAAATCCTATGAATTAACTCATGATGGTTAATTTAACTCTACATGTCCTATTCTCTCTCATTCATCTTTCTAAATATAAAATGTTCTTTTTTGTTTCTTAGATTTATATTTTAAGTTCTATTATAGAAATTATTATGTTTTTTAAAAAATATTTTCATTCTTGAAACAAAAAATATATAAAAAGCATTTCAAAAATATTTTAACAAAACTTTTCTTAAAAATATTTTAAAAATTTGGAATGAAATTAATATGTAATAAAATTCATCTGTGCTTCTTATTTTATAAAATTATTTTTATGAAACAAATTCAGTCTATTTTTCATTTTTCATTTGTTCTACATAAATTTATAAGAAAATAAAATAAAATACTAAAAAGAAAATAAAAAATAAAACTTAAGAAATAAAAAAATAAAACCAAAACAATGGGTGATATCTCTGGAGCGAGGATGCAAGGGGCACAGTGGTATCAGGTTTGAAGAGCGAGGGTAGGGAAAGCTAGGCAGATGAGGTGATTCGGGAAAAGCCAAAGGTTTTAGTGTCGCGGGGTGATAATCATATCCCATGAAATGGGTGTTTGCCAATGCAGGCTGGGTTGATCAATGCCATCTGCAACTTCATAAGCCTTCATTTGAAGATCAAGCGGCTCAAGGTCCTATCTGTGTGTGACATGATACTCCATCAGAAGCCTCAAGAGAAGAATGGTGGGTTGATGATGGTAAGAAGACCGCACAACCAGGGCATCGCTACCATAAAATTCAGAACAAGTCAGTATGGAGGAAAAAAGAAAGATCTCGCAATGAAGGAAGAAGAGCTTGTGTGGGGAACCGGATTCTAAGATTGAACAAAACCCTATTTCAATAGAGGTGCAGGAATTTTTGATGATCGATGTGTCACAAGAAATAAAGAATGATGCAGAAATTTTAAGAGATTTTTCTCTAATAGGCTATTTCATTGGGGGTAGTCCTAGTAGGGTAGAAATTAGGGATTGGATAAAGGTGAAGTGGTAGATGAAAGTATTACTTAGGTTTTTTCCAAAAAAATTATTTGTGGTGGTCTTTGCAGATGAAGAATCAATGAAAATAATCGCGGAAGGTAGTGTGTGGCATATGGCAAAGCTCCCACTTTTCATGCAATCCTAGGGAAAAACAATTGACCCTACCTAGTTAAAGCCGTATGACCAACCGGTTTGAATTCGCCTATACAACCTTCCATTTGAATATTGGAATGGTGATTTCCTGGAAAAGATTGGGTGATCGCTAGGTAATTTGTTGGACATCGATATGGATATCATAGATGGTGATTTATACAAATATGCGAGGTTGCAGATCGCCACGATCAACACTATACCTCGGTCAATAAAATTACAAGTGGAAGGAGAAATCTAGAACCAGGATGTTGAAGTAGAAGAGGATAATTTTTTTCTTCCTTAAATGTGGTTCAAGGATGCATAATGAGATGTCATGCAAAATTGGGCAAGGAAAAAAGGAATTTAGGTGAGTGGAAAAGGAAAGCAATAGAATGACGAACGAAATGCAAATCGTTCCATATGCGACAAGTGTGTTGGAGTCGGGATCAAAGGATCCCAAGGAAAAGGAATATGTGGGGCCATGTGCGGATCAAGGGGCTATCAGTGAGCCCAGGACAATCCAGCCCTCAAAAAAAGTGGTGAAATCGGACAATTAGAGAAAAGCTCAGATGGAAAACTATACTCCCTTGTTAGATTCTGATGTTGAAATGGAACCTGAGGATGAGTTAGATATTATTGACAAAATAAGCATTACTCAAACTACAATTCTGCATTTGGGTATGGGAAAATTCAGTAAATAAATGAAATCCCGACCTGAAGAAAATCGATCAAGCAATTGAGGGAAGAAGAGGAAATTGCTAGAAACTATCCCAGCATCAAATAATTCTTAAGTACCAAGGGAGGATCGGCCTCCCTTGGGAAGCAATGAAGCTGACCACTTGGAATGTTAGGGGTCTAATGGCCCCTGACAAAAGACGCTTGGTTAGGTGTCAGCTGCAAAATTGCTTAAGTGATGTAATTATTATGCAAGAAACTAAGTTGTCACAAACTGAGGCAGGGGTTTTCTTGAAATACATTAGATCATGGAATGGCTGCTTTCAAGAATTGGTAGGTGCTTTAGGGGGTTTAGGGTTAATTTTGAAGGAATCTAAAGTCTCGGTTAAAGTTTTGTGTTCACAAGTGAATTGGTTAGTGGCGGAAATTTTTAGTATGAGTCTCAACCTTTCATTCATACTCATCAACATTTATGGTCCTATTGGAATGAAGGAGAAAGCTTCAGTTTGGTTGGAGGTTCTAGACTTCATAAACTATCATACATCTTCGAACCTCATCGTTGGAGGTGATTTCAATGCAGTTTTGGAGATCTCTGAAAAAAGTGGTTGGATAAGGTCGGTATCTCAAGTAATGTTAGATTTTAGGAGGTTTGTTGCCTGCTCAGGATTGGATGACTGTCAAACCACAAATGGTGTATTCACATGGACCAACAGGCGTAAGGATTTCATGGAAATATCAGAGAGACTGGATAGATTCATGATATCCCCAGGGTTGCACAATTTTTGTTCCACCATTGAGGCTCGCATATTGCCAAATTCCATTTTAGATCACTTTCCTATCAAACTCAATCTTTGTAGAGGATCGAACTTACCAAATTCAACATTTAGGTTCATGAATATGTGGTGGCGCAGTGATAGACTATTGAAATTGATAGAATATGGTGGAAAGAATATTGAGTTGGGGGCTTGTATAGTTTCAAACTTGTTAAAAAATTGCAGTACCTAAAACAAAGACTTAAAGAATGGAACATGGATAAATTCTTGAATATATTCTCAAAGAAGGAAAGAGTAGAGGAAGAATTGCAAGCTTTAAATGAGAAGGTGATTACAGATGGAATGAGAAATGAGGAATTTTTGCATGAGAAGGATCTAAAGAACGAACTCGCTGAATTACTTAAGAGGGAAGAAATCTTCTAGAGGGACAAATCAAGAGAAGTTTGGCTTTCAGATGGTGATTCGAATTCTAAATTTTTTCATGCATCAATGTTGGCCCGAAGAGTGGAAAACAAAATTGAATCGATTCATTCTTAGGATGGCTCCTTGAAGCATGGCACTATGGATGTTGGATTAGAGGCGGTTTCCTTCTTTAAAAACTTGTTAGGTGAGCATATAGGAATTTGTGGTGAAGGGGGAATTCTAGATTTAATAGAAAGAAGGGTAGATAGTGAGAACAATGCCATGTTGGAAGAACCGGTATCATTGGAAGAAGTCAAGGCAACTCTGTTCTAGCTACATCTTGACAAGGCCCCTAGGTTGGACGGATTTCCAGCTAGATTTTTTCAAAACTGCTAGGGCTTCTGAGGTAAGGACTTGTGGCTAATGGTAGAGGACTTCAGAAGGTCAGGGAGATTTTTCAAGGAAATCAACAATTTGGTTTTAGCCCTCATTCCCAAAAAGCCTAAATTTTGAACATTTGGGGACTATAGGCCAATCTCTCTCTGTAATTCAGTCTATAAGGTAATTGAAAAATTAATGGCAAATAGACTTAAGAAGATACTATGTAAGATCATTGCTCCTGAGTAGAATGGCTTCATTCCGGGGAGGGAGATTATAGACAATATTCTTCTCATTAGTGAAGTGGTACATTCACTAAAAGTAAACAAAACTGTTGGCATGGTTATTAATTTGGATGTTTGTAAGGCATACGACAAAGTCTCATGGGAATTCCTTATAAAAGTTATGTTGTGTATGGGCTTTAACAATAATTGGTGTTTCTTAATCAAACAATGTATATCCTTGGTAAGATTTTCTATTCTAATAAATGGATCAATGCATGGTTTCTTTGGGCTACCAATGGTTTGCACCAAGGGGATCCTTTATCCCCTTTTCTATTTGTTATCATGGCAGAAGCTCTAAGTTCTGCAATCAAAAGGTGTTGACTTCAGCTTAAATGGAGGGGTATTACAGTGGCTCCAAATGTTGAGCAAATCACCCATACCCAATTTGCTGATGACACAACTTTGTTTGGTGAGGCTAGTATGAGGGAGGCTAAGTGTATCAAAGTGACATTGGATGAGTATGAACAATAGTCGGGGAAAAAAATTAATAAAGAGAAATCTAGAATTTATTTCTTCAACACAAAGGTGAATATACAGAAAGCTATTGCCGCTGTTTTGGGATTCCAAATAGATAAGCTTCTTACCAGGTTTCTTGGAGTACATATTTTTGAAGGGGCTTACAAATCTAAGCATTGGGATGAGGTTTTGAACAAATGAAAAACTAAGGCATTATCATGGAAAAATAAATGGTTAACTCTAGTGGGAAATCTCACCATGACTAAGTCTGTGCTCTTGGCTATACCAATCTTTACATTAGCTTGTTATGAGGCTCCAAAAAAGATAGAAGATGGCTTAGAGAAGATTCTAAAAAGGTTCTTATGGGAAGGGTCAAATGAAGTGAAGAAAATCCCATTGATTGGTTTGAATACTGCTTGCAAGCCTAAAATTGAGGGTGGTGTAGGTCTAAGGACGATTGGGAGGAAAAATATTGCGTTGGGAGCAAAGATGGTGTGGAAGATGTATAGGAAACTGGAGAAACAGTTGTGCCACATAGCTCAAAACAAATATTTAGAAAATGACTCTCCTTCTAGGATATTAACGGAAGACACAATACAGAGTGGCTTGGAATTTTGGAAATTCATAAGCAAATGCCATCCATTGATCACGAGGCATATATCATGGAGAATTGGCAATGGAAATATAGCTAGGTTCTGGACCAATTCTTGGAATGGCTACAAGAGTTTGGCAGAGCAATTCAATTTAGACTCAGAAGTGGGATGGTTAGAGGAAGAAGGGGGTATCAAAGCTGCCAGGTATATTAATTTGGAAGAATTTGATGGTGGTGGGAGGGTAAAGTGGAAATTTTTGATGCATCTTCATCTTGATCAAATGAAACTGAAGGAAATTTTGAATGAATGAATTAATTGGGTCGTGTTTATGTCCAAAGAAGAGGATTCTATTGTTTGGTGTGGGGAAAATTCTAGGGAGTATTCTGCTAAGTTGGGTTATCAAATACAGGTAGAAATTGGAGCAAGAATAGGTTGGCTGGCAAGATTATGTTGGGACCAAGTAGTGCTTCCCAAGGCGGGTGCATTTCTCTCGGTGGTCTTTCATAAGAGGTGCCTAACAATGGATCGATTAAAAAGGTTGGGAGTTGTAGGCCAACACGATGCATGATGTGCAAACATGCCAAAGAAGAGGTTGATCATTTATTTCTATCATGTCCTACTGCAATGGAATGTTGGGATTGGCTTCAAAATACATTTTTAGTTCCTAGCCCGAGACAGGAGAAATTGAGTGACTTCTTGAATGCGTGGAAGATTGGAAACAGTAATGGTTATCGGCAAAGTCTTTGGGTGTTAGCACCTTCATTGGTGATATGGCATATATGGAAATAAATGAATAGGAGAATTTTCAGAGGTGAAGCACTTGAAAACTACAGATTAATTGAAAGATTGAAGGTGGCAATTATCGAGGTGGAAAACAATAGGTCAAGAGTGAACGCTCATTCAAAGTTTACAAAGTGGGATGAAGAGATTCGAAAAGTATGGAATAATATAAGAAGACTGAAGGTGTGTGTACCCTCAACTATTAAGGTTGACAGAAAATTCATGTGTTGGAGGGGGCCAATGGATCTTCCTTGGAAACTAAACTTCGATGGGGCGGCTAAGGGTAATCCCAGTGTTGCAGGGGTTGCTTGTATTATTAGAGACCGAGTGGGACAATGTGTATGGGCAACTTCCAAGAATTTGGGGGTTTGTTCTAACAATGTTGTAGAATTTGAGGCACTTTTGATGGGGATTCAACTATGCGTTAGTAAGGATATTAGGCAATTGAAGTTGAGGGTGATTCAATGGTTTGTATCCAAGCTATAATAAATGGTAGGTCTCCAAGTTGGCTGCTCGATTGTTGGGTTGTCCAAATCAAGGAACTTCTTGGTAAATTGGAGAATTTCAAGTTAAGTCATGCATTTAGAGAAGCTAATAAAGCTGCAAACTGTCTAGCAAATGTTGGTGTTAGACAAGTGGATGGGCTCATCATCGATTCCAAGGTGGAATGTTGGACTAGACTCCAGGATTTCATGGCTAGTGACTAGAAGAAGATGTTAATGTAATCCCTAAGGGGATATGGGTTGTACAGTGTGTGGACTGGATTGTCACTGGAAGGCTTTTATTCATATCTCAGTACTATTTAGGACTAAGGATTTCCTTATGAAAGATTTATCTATCCGATTTCAAGTCTGTCCAACTAAAATTGGCGGCTACTTTTTCCCCATGAGGCCCTTTTTGGTCCTGAGTGGCTGATACAACTTTTTATTTCTTGGCATCTTGGCAGAATGGGCCTTTGGTTTTTCTCTATGGTCATTTGGTTAAGCCGATCAACTTGGCTATATATGGCATAAGGGGTTTCCTGTGTGTGGCGTCAGTTGGGGGCATCCAATAATGGTGTTTTAGTTTGGAGTGGCATGTGTCTATGCTAAGGAATCCCTCCCAACTCAATATAATCGACTATTCATGGTCCACAACAGAGAAACACATAATGCAATTGTTGAAACTCTTTTGAAGGTGTTAAGTGTGAATCAACACTAGTGTGATGGCAGAATATATGAACTGTCATTGGTGCTCTGGTGGATGTGAACGAGTCAAGGGAGTGGGTGTTTGTGCAGCTCAATAGGACTGTGGCTGGTATTATTGTCACCACTATTGCTAATGCCACTATGGAGCTGTGATCGAGTGGTTGGGTAAGCTACCTGAGAGCTTTCTTTGACCCGGCTCTAGTTTTGGAGGAGGGGGTGGTGGGAGTTGAGGTTGAGGAAGTGACGAACTTTATGGCGGATGCTTGGGAAGTCTACTGTACTGGGGTCAAAAATAATAATATGGAGGCTTTCTCCCATTTTATGGATTCTGATCGTGCTTGGCTCGGCATTGGCAGTCTGAGGCGAGTAACCGAGTTGGGGGGTCATCTGGCTATTTTACACCATTGCTTGGTGGCATAGGAGTTCATTGTGATTTATAGTGGCTTATGGCGGATTCACCTACAGTTGGATTTTTGTTTTTCTCTCTGGGGAAGCTACTTCCTTTTCTCTAATAGCATAGTTTCTGGGTTTATTGGTTGTTGGTAGTATTATAGTGATTAGTCGTGTCATTGTTAGTAGTGGTTAATTTTGATGCCTATGGGCTGAATATTTCTGTTTGAGATGTATCTGGGAGTTGCCCCCTATTTATGGTAACACTTATCAATAAAATAAAATAAAAAATAAAACCAAAAAAGAAATTAAAAAAAAAATAAAAACAAAACCAAAAATTGAAAACCATTGAAGGAGCAAAAACTAAGAAAATCACATGAACCAAATTTGAAAATAAAAATAAAACCAATTAGAAAAATAAAAATAAAAACCAAAAAAAAATTGGAAAAATTGGAAACAATTGGAAGGACAAAAAGTTGGAGAAAATCACCAAAAATATTAAACAAAAAAAAATGTAAAAATTAAAAAATAAAAATGATGGAAGAAAAAAAAGGTGAGAAAATCAAATAAACTATGGAAAAGAGATATCCTTTAACTACTTTAGATATATATTTTTAAATATAAATATAGTAGTATATACATTTTATAAAAAATAAAATATCTAAAGTTACTTTTACTTTACGATTTTTTAAATAAAAACAAATAATCAAAAAAAAAAGTTGAACTTGAGTTTTTCAATAAATTATAATAGAAATATATGTTACCACTTTTTTTAAAAAATGAAGTTGAATTTAATAATTTTTAAATAAAAAAAGAAAAATCAAGAAAAAATAAATAATCTTAAAATGAAAAGTCAACTTGAGTTTGTCAATAAAATTATGTTACCAATTTAAAAAAAATAATGGACTTGATTTTTTTAAGGAATTATAATAGAAACATGTATCCCCACTTAACTCATGTAGTTAAGTAATTTATAATTTTTATATTTAAATAATTTGTATTATTTGAGATAATTTTTGCTTTTTTAGAGTTCATTAAGAGGCCTTTTTTTATGTAAATTTTCCCTAATGTGGACACTAGACTGAATTTTTCTAACTAAATCTTCACTTTCGGGCACCTATAGAGGCTGAACCGTGAGGAATTTGAAGATGATACAAGCTAATGATTTGTGAAATTTTTTCTCTACATTCTAAATATATTTTTTTCAAAAATTTTGGAATTAGATTTCACTTCTTTTTCCATCTCCTTCCAAAACTAGTTTTTTTTAGTAAACACTATTTTTAGGGAGTGATGCTCACCATATACAACATAACTTTTTTTCCATGAAGGATAAAATTATAAGTCATTTTTTGAATTTAGATTTTTAACCATGATATATAGTGCTTTCATTTGGTTTCATAGTGTTTTATTGAATATTTTTTCCTGAATCAAGTTTCGAAGTCAAACCAATTACAATTCAGACATCGGTGGACCATATACAACATAAAAAAATTTGTATGTATCAAAATATTTTTTTTGGTTGGATCAAAGACTTCAATATCTAGTGCACTAATATTTTTCAATTTTTTTTTGTAATCTGCTATCTTTCCACATGTACAGAACAAAGAGCTTGATTTTCGGTTAAAAACCTACATTCACAAGAAATAAAAAAGAAAATTTAATCAAATTAAATTTATTTAAAATTGTACTTTTTTGGAATCTTATAATAAGGACTACATACTCATAAAAAAATTAATTTTAAATGAATTCATTTGATCCCCAAAAAGATAAATCAAAAGTGGTTCTTTATTAGCATTCTGATGAGTGTAAATGATACTCTGTTTTAGGTATGGTTTTAAAAAACTAGCGGGGTTCTATCCAAGGGGGTTTGATCTAAGTTGGTTTGATCAAACCCTCTTCAATTATAATCCTTTAAATGAAACTTTTCAAGGCTTAAATCATTATATTTTATAAAAATATGTGATTTCAGCAAAAATCAGGATCTCCGAGAAAGTGTAAAATAGTATTGTGGGATCACCCCATTATTAAGTATAATGTTCTTCTTGTCTTCTTGTTTCAAATTTGATAAATATCAGTGCAATGAATGTTATCTTTTCTAGCATTTTTGCGGATGCTATAAAAACCATTTATCAGTACTGGTTGTAAAAGTAGATGTGTTTTAGTTTTCGCTGGGTCAAAGTCTCATAAATTTATTATTACAGAGTTTCCTTATCCCTGATGAAAAATGCTTTCAATTAGGCTATATTTTGGGCCAAATATTATGGATGAAAATATATCAAAAATTTGTTACATGATTGTCTTCATGGTTTATGTTTACTAATGATAATGTTTTCCATTCTTGGCCGGTTTAGATCGTGATTTTTGTTCTAGTAAATTTATACAATATCCACAAAAAGATTTTACTTTTGTTGAAGCTAGTTTATTGTTATATGGGAAATAATTCATGGGGGATTTGACCCATACCGGGATGGGGATTGTTTTTGATATCTTCCTATATAAGGTCAAAAAAAATTTAGCAGATACTTGAGTATATAAAATTTATGCTTATTTACTATCTCTCTTTTCTCCATGAATTATGCGTGAAGATGCTTCAATATTGATTGTATGGTGACATTTTAATGTGATTTTTTGAAAGCATAAGAGCGTTATTTATCTATTTTAGAGGAAAATTTGTCATTCCAAAGGGCGATGTAATTTTAGGGTTTTGGACAAACCCCAAATGTTGATGCTTTTCATAGCTTGGTAGATGAGAGATAATTGAAGAAAATATTGAGTTGAAGTGACATAGACTATAGGGAGATATGGCTCAGTTTTTTATTTGTTGGCTTTCAAGGTTAAAGGAGATTTTAGAGTAAGACAAAATTTCTAGGCCTTGAGGGCTTCCTTCTATGTTAAAGCTTAGTGTCATGAGTGTTTTGGATTAATAGGACTGATGCCTATTGTGAGGGGTATGCCTTTCTTATTTGTCAAAGGCATATATGTCTTTAGTGTTTTGGGAGGCCCATCGCTTAACAATTATTTCCTATGTTATAGATGGTAGCTCCCATCTGTGGAATCCTAGGAACCCCTTATATTTCTTTAAGATATATTCTGGGATTTTGGTTCATTTAGTGTTTATTAGGAAGGCTTTATTTAACCAAAAAATTATGATTTTTCACTACTCTTTTTTCTTGGGGAGATTAATTCTATTAAAAGATTAACGATTTTGAGTTAGATACGTACCTTAGTGGTACTTCCTTATAGTCCTTTGGATTGGACTTACTCCTTTTTTCCTTTCTCCCTTTTATTTTGTTGTTTCTCTTTTGAGATTATAACTTCAAGACCTAGCCAATAGTCAGCTCATGAACCCATGAGATTATTGAGATTATTTTCTTTACAGAGCTGGAGACCTCTAAGGATCACTTCTATCTCTACCACATTGTTTGTGGCTATTGGTATTTTCACTTACATGGTCCCCTTTAGTTGTCCCTACCTATCTCTTATGATACACCCAATACCAGTTTTACTTGGGTTTCCTCTTAAGGCGCCATCAATATTTAGCTTGAGTCTATGCTAGGGTGGAGGGTTCCATTTTACCTTGAGCCTTTTTAGCTTGGGGTCGGTAAAAAACTAGAAGAAAGGCCCGAACCTTTCGCATTTTCCAATCTTTCATTAGCTCCTCATCCCATGTTGTGAATTTGGATTTTCTTTGTAGTTTTATGTGTGAATTCAGCTACTTAGTGATGTTTCTTTCAATGTTTTCTATTAGCTCACTAGATTCCTTTTCCTTGTCTTGGAAAATTTTCCTATTTCTCTCTTTACATATGTTCCATTTAAGATGGAGGGGGAAACCTTCCAAATTAACCCCCAAAATGAGTCTTTTTTAAGTCTTGGCCAATTGAGGAAGAAGTCCCATATGTTATTCCTTCTTGGTGAAGCCCAATTCAAATTTCCTTGGAACCAATCCAAGCATTTCCTTGCATAGGGAAAATTTAGTAGCAAATGATTTGCACTTTATTCATTTTCTTTGCATATTACACAACAATTGGGGCCTTCCAAACCAATGGTCTTTAATCTATCTCCCGTTAGAATCCTTCTATGCAAGGTTGTCCACATGAATGCACTTGCCTTTGGGAGTATCCATTGACCTCAACATAATTTATGTGGCCAAATGTTTTATCCTTCTATAAATTAAATATTATATCCAAGATTTATAGTGTGTGTACTTGATTTAGACCCACACCATATTATCTTATCATTCATATTATTTATGCACACTTGTATTTCTTTCATTATTTCCATAAGCTTGATTTTGGTCGCTTCTTCCATTTGGATAATGTGGAAATCCACCCATCGATATTTACCATTTCCATTAGATATTATGAAATCCTTGACCTTTTGACCATATCTACATCACAAGGTTGGAATATGGTCTTTTAGCTTTGGGTACTCTCATTGGTTTCTATCCTCCCCATGAATCAATCCAGAAATATGCTTTTATTCCATCGTGTATTTTCCAAGTTATGTGATCAATTCTTGGATGTTTTTTGTTCAACATGAAGTTCCAAATGTGAGATACCCCTCGAGGGTTTTCAATGGTTAGGATCCTTTCAAGTTCCTCAAAATCTAGGTACTTTTGCTGCAATATTTTGCACTAAAGTAGATGATATTTTTGGTACATTTTTCAAATTATTTAGCTCCATGTGCCTGGTTGTGTGCTTTCAGATTTTGTATCCTTGCTCCACCTTCTACCTGAGGTTTGCACACTTTATCCCAATGTATAAGTGGTACTTTGCGCACTTCATTTGAACCTTCCCATAGGAAGTGTTTTAAAATGCTCTCCAAGTTGGCTAATTCTTTTGAAGTTAATTGCATGCTAGGCATGTCATTTATCAAAATTACAAAGAGGACCACTTTGATCATTCTGATCCTTGTAGCTAGTGTAAGCCATTTACCCCTCCATCTTCATGATTTCTCTCTACACTTTTCTTTTATTTTTTCCCATTATTTTGTTCTAATGATGCCTTTGAAGATGGGAAATCCTAAATATTTGCATGGAATGGTATCAATTGAGTAGCCCAAGAGATTTGAAATCTTTTTTCTCATCTTTTTCTTAGTGTGGATGAAGTATATTTTTTATTTATCTTTGTTAGTATGGCTTCAATGTTTGGGGAAACTTGCAAGCCTTTCTAGTTACCTCCCTTCTGGAACTTTTCTATATTTTTACTTAGTTCTTCTGCCATTATCACAAAGAGTAAGGGTGAAATGGGGTCTCTTTACCTTAGTCCATTGGTACTTTCAAAAAATATACATGGTAGATTATTAACCAAAAATGAATATCTTGTTTTTTATAGGGAGTAGTAGATCATGTTTAGCCAATCTTTGCAAAAACCAAACTGCTCCATAATTCTGATTAAGAATCTCCATCTAACTTTGTCATAATCTGTGCTTACATTAAGTTTTATAATCATACTCTACAGTCTATCTTTATTGATAGAGTGTATAGCCTCATTTGCAATGATGATGTTATCAATTATGTCTCATCCAGGAGTAAAGCCACTTTGATTGGCTGAGGTAATTTTGTCAAGTATTTTCTTTAGTTTGTTAGCTAGGGCTTTTGAGATGATTTTGTATATTGTGTTGCATAGAGGTATAGGATGGTAGCCGCCAAGATCGTTGCATTCTTCTTTTTTTGGCATTAGGACTGGGATAGTGTTATTTCTATCTTTGATGAATTTCTTCTTTGTTCTGAATTCTTCCATAATTTCCCAAACTTCCTTTCCCAAGAAGTGCCAAATTTTTTGGTAAAAAAAAAGATGGAAAGCCATCTGGTCCTCATGCTTTATTTGGATGCATTTGAAAAATGGAAGATTTTACCTCCTCTCTTGTGAAGGGGGTAGTAAGCATCATAATATCTTCCTCTGAGATTACTCTTGGAATGTTTCTAAGGATATCTTCACAATTGATAGAATCAACTGCATCTTTAGGAGCTAACAAGTATCTGAAGTGCTTAACTGCTTCTTCTTGAATTTCCTTTATATCCTCAGTTATTTTTCCTTCATGGTTTTGAATGGTTGTTATTCTTGTAGGCTTTTCTAATTTTGGATGTGATGTGAAAGAATTTGGTATTGGAATCCTCCTCGCATAACCAGATTTCTTTGGATTTGGAGGGTTAGAATTCCTCTTAACTTGCTAGTATCTCCTCATATTCCACTTTTAGTTCTCTTTATTTTTTATACTCATCTTGGAACATTCCTTGGAACATTCCTTGGTTCATTACTTTTTTGTTAAGTTTTGAGATCTCTTTCTCTAATCTATCTTTCTTTGAAAAGATATTCTTAAATACTATCTTGTTCCAATCTAGTAATTTTATTTTCATGTATTTTAGTTTATTTGTGAAAATAAAACTATTTGTGCCTATGCATCTTGGTGCCTCCCACCACCATTATTCAAGATGAGGTGTTAGTTATGCACTTGTGAACAACATTTTTTCAAATTTGAATGCACTTTTCTTCTATTTTTTCTTTTCTGATGTAATAGCCAATTTGATAGGTAAGTGATTAGAACTAGCTAGGGGAAGGATGAAGGCCTCTAGAGATAAATTGGTTTCCAACGAGTCTTGAGAGAAAAGGAATCTATCAAAATTTTCTTTTATGCATCCCCCACCCTCTTGCTTATTTGACCATGTGAATGAACCATTTTTTGTGTGAGCATCAATTAGATCATTGTTTATGAGGAATCTTCCAAAATCATTCATTGATGCAATTTTTTTTTGTTCCCTAAATTTTTCTTTTGTCCTTAGCATTGCATTGAAATCACCACCCATAACCACTTTCTCACAGTTGTGGGTGGCAAGAAGTTTGCTTAGGGTATCCTATATTTTTCCTTTTTCTTGTAACCTAGCTAGTCCATAGACATTGAATAGTGTGAATTTGAGGTTTTAAGTTAAGCTTGATACCTCACTCGTTATCCAATTTGAAATATTTTCCACTATATTCATTTGGAATTTTCAGAAGCGCCATAGTATCCCCAGACCACGAGTCATTCCATATGATTTTGAATATGCTTCTTCTCATCCACTAATATGAAAGAAAAGCTCATCATGTCTTCTAATTTAGTCTCCTATAGCAGGATTATGTATGAGTTTGGCTTCTCCATTTGACACTTGATTAAGTGTCTCTTGTTAGGGGCATTCAGGCCCCTAACATTCCAGGTTACTATCGTCATTGTGCTTTTGGAAGGGAGTGCTCTCCTCCCTTATTGTTCTGCGAATTTTTTTTGATGCTCTTAATGCTTTTTCTTGAGCCATTTCTTCCCTCTTTTTCTTGTTTTATTTTCTACCTCTCTTCTTTTTGTCCCTTTTGGTAGGATCCAACATTCTAGCCAGTGACTAGGATATGCTTCTTGTCTCAGTTATGTCTATTTCATCATATATATCCTTATTTTTAGTCTTAGAAGATATTTCTAGGTTCTCCATTTGGTTTTAGTGGGGAGGCTAAATGTTTCTTCACCTTCCTCTTGGACTTGTGTGGGAGATCATGTGGTTCCCTCCTAGATTTGATCCAAGGTTTTGACTTCTTTTTCTTCTACTGGAGCCATCTTTTCTGGTTCTACAACATTATTTTCCTTGGGTATCATATGTTTAGGGCACTCTTTTTGTGTATCCTTGACCTCCAATATCTTCTTGGATATCTCCTTCTTCCTCCACACTTTCTTTTTCTTTGAGGGAGTTAGAGATGAATCCATGGAATGATTTCCTTGACCACATTTTATGTAGAATAATTTTCTTCTCTCCACCTCTATTACCTATTTCTATTATCATGCTCTAGTTTTTAGCATTATAGCCTTGGATAATTTCTTGATGGCGGCCACCTGAATTCTTGCATATAGATAAGAATTTTTTACCAATAGGAAATTGGCAGTGTCTATCAATGTGCCTAAGAGTCTTCTCATTTTCTCTAGGAATTATTTTGTCTAGAATTCAATGGGTATGTTGTAGAGCATGATCCATTTGGATTTAGAATAGGATTCATGCTTGTTGGGGTCAAAATTCAATTCCCATTTCTGCATATATAGGGGGGTAGTCATCAATCCTCTAGATGCCTTTGTTCAAGATCTTATCTTTGTCATCTTCTAAGAGAAAGGATACCATAAAGAATCCATTTCGTAGGAACTTGATAGCATGATTGATTTCCCAATTTGACCTTCCCCATTCTTCTATCTTTTCTGGATTTCCTTTTCCCTATGATTTTTCATATTATTACTATTTCTTGGAGGAGCTCGATGTCTTCGCCAGTTTCTTCCTAAACATCAATCTTTGAGATGTATCCAGGGACTTCTATGGGGTTCTTGACAATTTTCTTCCTAGTTGGCAGGGTTATTCTTTCGTTGTGTGTGCTCTTGGGTTGCTTATTTTTCTTATTTGGTTCGGCTTTTCCTTGATTTCTTTGTGGGTTTGATTTATCTTTAGCACATTTTCTTCTAATATTGTTTTGTTGGATTAGGGTTTCTTGTTCCAGTTGCTTTTTTGATATGCCTTTTTCACTTTTGTGCCTTAGTGGAACAATATTTGGCCACTTTAGAATTTTGGCTTTGAACTTTCATATGGCTAGTCAAGAGATATTTTGGGCGCTCTCTTGGTTTCATCATTATCTCATAATTTCATAAGGTATATTGAAAGGATTTCTATAGTTAATTTTCTAGGCTTTGAATTCTAGCTTTCATAGGTACTATTCATAATTTCCATTGATTTGTAGGGAGATATTTTTCTTTTCATACATATAACTCTTTATCTCTTATAAAATATATATTTGATCGGTAAATAGGTACTGGGGCAGCACCCTTTATATATTATTGTGGAAAATTATCTTGGCCCACAATAGGAGACATTACAGTTGAGGGATATCTCCTCATAGATTAAAATTTCCCCTAATTTATTCAACCATGATCATGATATACCATTTAAGACATAACCTATATGTTCTTGATGCCACTTTCAAAAACCATCCCTACACATCTAACAAAATCTTGACAACTTCAATACATAAATATGTTGACCACCACACCCTATTCAATTTGCACAAAGGAATTCAAACTTTGTTCATTGTTCCCTTTCTTCACAGAGGATCTAGGCAGCATATGGTGCATGCTAGGGGGTGATTTTTTCCTCTTTACCTCTGTCCATTCATGCTAATCTTGGGAGGACTCCACAATGCTTTGATCTACCACATTTGAAGAGGGCATTCTCCTCAAGTCTTTTGACCTTCCCCAAACATCTCCGATATCATCCTTGGCTCCATCCCCACCAAGCACTGAGAAATTCAAAGACACAATTTTTGTTTCCTCTGAGGTAGAAGTGTTGTTAGAAGTAGTCCCAAGACCCAGAGATTTGAGATTTTTTGGAGAGGTGGAAGTTACCTCCGGAAAAACCAGTGAAGGATCTACAGAAGAGCTCGATGTTGATTGTGAAGATATTAGATAATTATGAGATTCAACACCAATCCACCATGTGGGGGTGCCAGGAAAGGATTGGTTCCCAAACTCATGGAAATTTACTTTGGGACATTGTGGTGTATGATGCTCTCTTGAGAAACAACTCCTACATGTGAAATCAATCTTTTCATAATCAACTTGTTGGCTCCATAGTCTCTCACCCACCTTCAATGAAATCTTAGTTGGGAGACCATGGGAGAGATCCATTTCCACGCAGATTTGAGCATAGGTGGTGCTTGGATACTTAATTATTTCTTCCGATGCACATAAAATCTTACCCAAACCATTTCCAATGGTCTCTAAACAATCCAACTCCCAAAACTATTTTGGGAAGTATGGTAGTTAAATCCAAAGAAAGGAGGAGTTGAAATTTTCTATGTGAGGATCAAAATACGGATACCAAGCTTTGATACACAGGAAATTTCCCTGAAACACCCATGACCCATTTATTACCACCTTTTCTTTGTCTTCATGGGACTCAAACTCAAGCATGAAAAAACCCCTAGCACAAGGGAAGATACTAATTTCATCTTCCAATCCCTCCTTCCAGATGGAATTGATCCATGAATGGAGATCACATAGCTTAGGCCAATTTTTAACAAACCTACAAATGAGGGAATTGTTGTGAAGGAATTCCTCCCTATCATGCACTAGACCATCTACACAAATCTCAGGTACATTCCTAGAGTGATGTAGATGAAATGGAGGGTGATCTTTGTTATCCCTGGTCGTGAAAGAACCAACTTCCTTACACCGAGCAAAGCCACCCTTCGCCTCAGCAGGTCCATGCGAGTCAAAAAGTGGCGTGTGAACCTAATCCTTTGTTTCGTGTTCCTTGGGTGGAGAGAGAAGGGAGCCCTACATGCCAATTTTCTTCATCAAACCCTTGTGGGAGTGTTGCATCCCAAAAGAAAACAAGGCCAAACAAGCCCTATCAGTTCCTCAGAGGGCATCAACAAAACTTTGCCCAAGGTCCACATGAGTGGAAGTAGGGAAAGGAGATTTTTTCAACATGGGTTTGCATGTAGGACTGCCATTTCCCACAACACCCCCATGATCGACAAAACCCTTGACGCAAGGCAATGTGGAAGCAGAGTGAAAAAAAGCAAACTGACACATTGTGGAAAATTATATGGTGTTAAATTATTAACTCTTATAATATTATTTATATATTTTAATACTTTTAAATTTAAAATTATGTATTATTGTATTTTTAAATAAATTAGATTCATTTAATATTTTATTTGGACTTTTTGAAAATAAAAAATATCTTAATATATTTTATCTAGCTTTTTTGAAAAGATACATATTCTAATATAAATATGATTATATTATATTATGATTACAATAGATTTTGTGGAATGAGATTTTAAAATATTAAAATATGTTAAATTTTTTTTATATTTTAACTTATTTAAAAAAACTAGATAAAATTTCAAATTAATTATGAAGCAAATAAATTGTAACAAATCATAAATAATATTTTGTTATTTATCTAAATACTATAATAAAACCTAAATATTTTAATTGAGATTGATCAATGATATTTTAATTCTTTTCATTGATAATTTGATCTTTTATTTATAAACATTAGAAAAAAACTAAAACAAAAAGAAAGAGGCATATGAAATAAAAGATAGTTGTTGCCCTCCTCACAAGACATAACATATGTGACACGAAAAAAGAATATAATGATTGGACATCTCGTGGAAAATTTGTGTAGGCATAGAAAGGACATACATGAGGTTTTCACATGACCGTATCTTATCACCATATTGTCAAAGGTAGTTATGGTATGGGGTGCATAGGTAATGCATGGATGGGGTGATGCATCCATGGGGATGGATGGCAGTGGCTATCCAGCCCCACAAGTACACCGGGGCATGGATGCCTACCCCATTCATGCATCATCCATCCCTAACATCTATTCATTATCTCATCCATCCATACGTGCCAGTGTTATGCCTTGTCAATTTAACCACCATGCTGCCATCAAACTCCCATTCTACTAGCGATGGGATTTGTATTTAATGACATAGCCAAACCAATAAAATATAGTGAAATTTCCCAAGGGTGGCACAATAAATTTTTCCAACTACCTTAACTCAAGATTGTCAGAAAAACAAGCATGGAGAAGAAGGGATCTGTCACAAAGAGCATAGAGACAACAAATGTCTCCTTGAAAGAACTACAATTCCTCATAGATTGAAAATGAATAGATTTTAAAAACAAACAACAAATGCGAGCTTGTTGAGTTTGTCAATTATATTTCTTTTGGTTTCTTTCAAGAATGGTTTGTTTTGTTGTTTAAGTCCTTCCATTTTCCAAAGTATAACTTTAAATTTTTTTTGCAAATCAAGTACAAGGAGCAAGTTGTTGGACTTATTCTTGTATGACCTTTATGTCAAGAGCCTTCTTGGACTGAATGGTTGTATAACAAGGTTATTTCTTCAAATGCATCTCATCTTTATTGAAGTTCTGCCACCAGTTTCAAAATGTATCAAAAATGAATAATCTTCCTAGATTGTTGAAGTTCTGCTAGTAGTTTCAAAATGTATTAAAAATGAATAATATTCCTAGACATTCATTCTTGATATATATTTTATACTTTTGTGTAGTTGATGGTCAATCTTCTTTACTTCTATGGTATGTGTGGTTTGGTCAAGGAAACATTGCTACAATGGTATTTCAGTGAGGTAATTCAAACTTCAATCCTTTTAATAAATTTGAAACCTAACTAGAACTGAACAAAATTATTGATTGTATCTTGATGAGAATAAAAATGTTGGAAAATTTTAGACTGGGTGTGCCTTTAGTGGTTGTATTTTTTTTTTAGTTTCAATATGAAGAGTGGTAACAATTTCAAAGTAGTGAAAAAATCCTCAGGCTAATTGTGGAAAAATTTAACATCATTTATTAATAAGAGAATAATTTGGAGGTTGTGGTGTGCTCTCCTTACAACTTAAATATGGCCAAGGAATAGAAGATTAAAAATGACGTGTCAAGTGCTTCTAAACTAGCTAAAAAAGAGTGGGAAGGGATGTGCTGGAGTTTTTCACCGAGTGGTTGGATTAAAGCCAACTTTGATGGAGTGACTAAGGGAAACCCAGGGTTGGCTAGAAGTGGAGGTGTGATTAGGGACTCAAATGGAAATTTTATAGTGGCGGTGGCTATCTCCCTTGGATCTCAAACTAACTATGAGGCAGAAGCTATTGGAGCCTTTAAAGTGATTAACTTAGTGCTTAGTCAGAATTATCAAAATTTATGGCTTAAAGGAGACTTAAAAAACATTATTGATTTCCTTCTAGGAAAGTCCCCTCCCTCATGGACAATCAAGAGTTGGATCGAAGATGCTAAATCCATTTTAGCAAGATTTGAGAAAGTTAAAATTTCTCATGATTTTAGGGAAGCTAACAACATGGCCAATTTTTTTGCTAATGAGGGGGTTAAACAGAAGGGGTTGGTTATGTGGTAGAACCTCAGGGATCTAGGCATTGATGCAAGGGCCTTAATTGAATATGATATCATGCATGGGAAAATAATAACTTTTTTTGATGATGAAAGAGAATAGGGTCAAGTACATCAACATCGTTAGATTTCATGGGGTCACGCTTATTATCTTAAATGATAGTAAGAAGTGGCACATTTTTTGGGCTCTTTGGTTTGACTGCAACATTTTATTTCATGACTCTGGCTATGGTAAAAATTTCAAGGAGGTGTTTGTGAAAATGGGAGGAGATAGGAAAAGGGTGGAGTTGAAGAGCTATGAAATGAACAAGAGGAACCCGAAGGTCTGGAGACAAATAGAAAGACATGGGTTTCTTCCCCTCATCGAAAAGCTTCATGGGCCTGATCTAAAGGCCATAGAGTACTTTGAGAAAAATTGGAAGAACGAATAAATTATGCTTTTCGGGAGGAAGGTTAATGTGGATAAGAACCTCATTGGGGAAGTGACTAGCATGTCTACTGAGGGAATGAAATTATTTCATAATAGAAATTTCTCTGATGAGGCAGTTATTAGATTCCCCAAGAAAGAAAAGAAGAAGAAAAAGCTGATAAAAGTCTCCAACAACTACTTTGAAGTTGATTTGATAAAGTCAATATGGAGGAAAGTGCTCAGAATCATCATGGAATACATTACCCTAGACAAAAGATTCACTAGGTTCTATGGCTACCACTTCGCCCTTCTCAAACACTTTTGTCACAAGGTTAGGGTTTCCTTTTCATACTATTTGTATTGCTCCTTAAGTGATAGTATGGATGATCATAAGAAGAATCCTAAGAAGTAACCAATATTGCATACTGGCCTTATTAGGATTATTTATGAACATTTTCAAAAATTTCCAGCCTTATCGAACACTGTCTCAACGTCATCCTTTGAACATGATGACATGGATAATAGTGTGTCAAAGGATAAAAATAAGCATGAATTTGAGCAGATTGAAGAAGACCCTCCTTCCCCTAACAATTATGGTAAGAAAACTCTGTAGTGCAAACCCCCGCTCAAAAAATTAAGCACTGTCAAAAACCCCAATAACGCTGTTCTGAAAGAGAAGTCCATTCAAAAGGGTTCCCTTGGTAATAAATTGGTCTCCTATTCTGAGGATACCTTAGAGAATATTTATGTGGTCCCTAATGCTAGCAAAGATTCTTTCTCTTCCTACCCTGCCATGGATAGAGAGAACATACCCAGATTCCCTAATGATCTTAACCCTGAAGATCATTATTTTAAGCAAGACCGTGAGTTTCATGGGGATATCCTAGCTATCACCAGAAATGGAGTCGTTGATTACTTTAGAATTATGAAGTGGGCTTTCCATGAAATTAAGGACCTTAACCTTAGAAATAGGGCCCTTACCAGCAAGCTGGAGGACTTGGAAGCCAAAGTTAGCTCCCTTAATGCCATGGAGGGCAAGAGAAATGAGAACAATATGAGGATGGAGGTTGAGTGTAATGCAGGTTAGGTTAAATGCATGGAAGCTGAAATAGGTAAAATAAAAGATACTATGAAAACTACTATGGAGCACAACCACAAAATGGTGCAACATAACACCATTATCATTAATGCCATGACTGAGAAGTTGGAAAACACACATTAGGGATCTCTGATCATGGACTTGGAAGCTGAAAAGGACAAAAGCATGACTGAGGAGATGGTAACTCAAAGAGGATGAGATAAAATCTGAAGAGGAAGGTGCCTCCAACACCCCAGATGGTTCAGGCCCTGAAAAAGTGTTCCCAGGACATGCACATTCTCAAAGCTTAGGCTACTGATGCTCTAAACTCTTTAAGTTAAAGCTTTGGGTTGTTTCTGTTGCTGGTTTTTTTGGTTGGCTTTTTTTTGGTGTCCCTTGTTGGCCTTGGGTTGGTGGTTGTTGTGCTTTCTTGGCTCTTTTCTTACTACAACCTTGTTGTCCTGGGTTCTTTAACACTTATTCCTTATATTTTTTGTAAACTTTGTGGTTTCAGGTCCCTATAAAACTCATTTTTTCCTCTATCAAAAACAATTTCAAAGCAGAGTATTCTCTTATTTGTGTTAACATGCATGAGTATTCTCTTACAAAGAAACTGATTGTTAATTTTTTTGTTTTGGGGTAATTATAGGTGGGAGAAGTAGGAGAACTCTTAGAGATATTCCAATGGAAAGGAGAAGTTACAAGAGGGATACCCAATTGGAATACTTCTGATAAAGAGAATCTTGGAGAAGAGCTTTCAGATGTGTTGTTGTATATGGTCTCTTTGGCTAACGTCTATGGTGTTTGAATAACAAAGCTAATGTGTGAGAAGGAAATTGCAGACACTAGAGGAGAAAAGTAGGGAAATCATAGAGAAAGTTAATTCACTAAGGATAGGTGTGTATAATAACTCTTCATGAATGCCTCCTCATGGGTGTTGTTGGTGTTTTCCACTGCACCTAAGAAATCTCTATGGAATAACCAATTCCTATACTCAAGACTCTTGAAATGAATGGCCAACTAACAAGATCTAGTCAATGACTGAGATCTTCTGCACTTTAGGCTCTGTGGGACCAAGGAGGGTATTCCTAGTGTGTTCATTTAAGATTTTGCTATGTTGAACACATCATTACATAGATCAATAATGATGAAGGATAATTCTGCAATAATTACTATGAAATTGGCTTGTTTCTAAGTAATTTGCTATCCATTCATCAAAATGAATATACCCTTAATGGGAATTGACATACATGAACATTAGAATTAATGAATTTAAACCCTAGCCTTAGGTTGGTCACTAGATTATTATTTGATTAACCCCTTAGGTAAATCGTTAAGGAATAGATCAATGTCTTATTTATTGGGTAAAATGGAGTAACACATACAAGAACCAGTAAAATAGAAATTACCCAATAACTCAATGGAATAGACTACTCTCACATTACTTTACATCATGGAGCTCATATTTTTTGATATATCACTATTTATAAAATCCTTTGCAAATGAAAATAAATGTATGGCCCCATTTAAGTATTTAATTGATTACTTGAATCAAAACAAAGAATAGAGACATACATTCAAACAAATGCTCAAAGTGAAATAAAAATACCGTTAATATTTATATTCAAAATTCACATAGACTTGCAAAAGGAGAGAAGTATATCATAATTATGTATTTTCTTGTATTTAAGTTATATCTGAGAATAATTTAAGCTAATTGCATGAATTCATTCATAAAGCTTAAAACTGACAAGCTATCTTATTCCTATCTATCCATATACATTCAACCAAAACCTACCTAGAGTGTTTCTTCTTCTCCCTTTGCAAATGAGCCATGGTTTATCTTTTAAATCACAAGGGAAGCAACAAGCTTCAAGCTCAAAAGCAACTTCATTACAGATTTTTCATTTCATCAAAATTTCAACTACATTTTACATGCATTTCAAAACCCCCACATGTTGAATCTTCAAAACATGGTGCAAGTGGGGAAAGCCAAAATGTAACTACCACTATAGAAGGGAAATGCAAATTGCCACCAAAACTCCCCTTGTCGCCATCTGTTCCACAACGAACCAGGTATCAAAATTCCACGAAGGCAAACAACCGACATCGAATACCGAAAA
This sequence comes from Sequoia sempervirens, assembly GCA_007258455.2. Taxonomy (NCBI): domain Eukaryota; kingdom Viridiplantae; phylum Streptophyta; class Pinopsida; order Cupressales; family Cupressaceae; genus Sequoia; species Sequoia sempervirens. Next base: position 23,695,318 of record VDFB02047144.1, on the reverse strand, counting down.
GTGCCACAAATGCACAAAACAGGACCACCACAACAAACTGCATCAACACAAAAATTTTAAACCCCATACATAGAAAATTCTTAATTACCCATCACCTCACCATCACCAGTGAGATGCTCGCAATACACACGACCACTCCTAGTCGTTGCTAGAGAGGGACAGGACACTTTGACTTCCTCCTCTTTCTTTTGTTTGCTCAACATGATTCCAGTTCGCCCAATAGGAGTCTTGACCGCCAATGGCACAACATATATCACCTCCTCATTAGAGGGTAGACCATCATCCAACAGAGCCAAATAATGACCGTAGGCGGAGTCAGAGTCGATCTCAGTGTCACTCTCATAGGCATTGCTCGTAAGGTTGATGGGTGAATGTTGGCGTCCATAGGAGCCACACCCATACCTTACTTTCCTTTGTGCTCCTATGGGAGACCACAATGAGCTCTTTCCTTTGTCATCTGCCTTTCCTACAACATCATCCTCGAATTGCAACCTTCAACTGCATCTACTAAGTGTGAGTATGAGCTTTTCGATGGAAATATGGGCCTCCATGGTTGGAGTGGCTTCTAGTGCATCAAAACCAGAACTCATGGAACTCAAGCGGGTAGACTTCCTTACTGGTTTACTCATTTTCTTCTCTGATAATTGCTCATAGCACCTTGCCTTAATCAATCACACTTTTAAATGCTAAGTGTAAATGACCTGAATAGCAATTGTTCCTTCTATATTTATCTCATGGAGTGATGGCGTTCACACTTAATGTCTAGCACACGTGTAACCCAGGCAGCTAATTGGTAGATGTATTGGCACCATTTAATTCCTAGTTGCATGGAGTCCATAGACAATCCTTCATGATTACCAACATTTCAATCTCCACACAAATTGAGATCAACTAAATCGCTCTGTAGGATGTTAGCCATTAATGCAGGTTGGTTGCACAAAGTAAAAGTGACTGTCATATGCTATTTTCTCAACTTTAAATGCTATCTGTTGATCTTCTACCTTGATGGATGATCAGACAACCAACCTTTGTTTGACCACCTTTGATTTCTAGTAGTGCTTCGCTAATGTGCTCACAACCAATCATCCTCATGCATGTCGGATGACATCTTCACTTTGTGGGGCTCCACCAACCGAGTAGAGTGAGACACGTGCCGAGATCTCGGTGATCTTGTTGGTTTTAACCATTGTTCACTTTCATTCAGTGAGCCAGAGAGGAACGGTGGAGATTGTTCTGCCAAATTGATCTCACCTGCTTGTTAAAGATGTCGGGCCTTGGGAGCGCTAGTGGGGAGTGGGTCCCACACTTTACATGGACACACATCGTCTTCTCATCAACCTTGCTGCATTTATCTTGCTGGTACTTAACTCTCACGGGTTGGCGGGGTGCGGTTGAGATCTTTTCCCCGATCTTTGATTCTTGAAATTTGCGCATCACATAATGTTAGCATTAAATGGACGGACTTGGTCTAGGCAACGGTGATGTGACCATTGGGGTTAATGACTTAAGGCATAAGTCACTGGGTTAAATTAAAACAGACTTTTAGGAAAAGACTTGATATAGTGGGAAAATGATGACCAGTTCTTTGGGCTAAAGGGGCCAATAGATGGATGTGATGGATGGCTTGAGAGATGACTTAAAGGGTCGATGACCGAATGAGCAGGTCAGCCAAAAATTATAATGTTTACATGCTTTTATGAATAAAACCCTACTCACCTATGAGGACAAGGGTTTATCAAAGAGGTAGACCAAACCCATGAAGAGGAAAAATCCATCAGGATTTTAGAAGCTCTAACAAGTGTTATTATAACACTAGTAGTTGAAGATTGAAGATATGCATATATTTGTGAGCCACTAGACCTATGGCATTGCAAAGAATGTGAAACCTTGTTGACCAATCTCTCCAATGTTTATTGTCACTCCTTCAAGCATAAGACCCTAGGATTTATGAATAGACAAAACCAACACCAGTTTCTTTAATAACTTGACGCCCAAATGTATTAATTTAAAATTTAATAATGTTATTATTTTTTAATTTCTAAATTTTAAACTAATTTTAGAAAACCTACAATATACAATTTTATTTTCATAAATAATGTTATTTTTTATTTTTATGTTTATTTTTATTTATAAAAAAATAAATAATGTATTTATTTTAACTTTTAAATTTAATATTATTTATAATTCTATTTTTAAAATAAATTAGATTCATTTAATATTTTAATAGATTAATTAATATATTTTATTTAGATTTTTTTAAAAGATACATATTCTAATATAAATATGATAATATTATATTATGATTACAATAGATTTTGTGGAATGAAATTTAGAATATTAAAATATGTTAATTTTTTTTATTTTTTTATTTATTTAAAAAATTAGATAAAATTTCAAATTAATTATGAAGTAAATAAATTGTAAGAAATCATAAATAATATTTTGTTATTTATCTAAATACTATAATAAAACCTAAATATTTTAATTGAGATCAATGATACTTTAATTCTTAACAACATCAAGTTTCCACATTTCATGATAATAAAATTGTTGATTTTCTGGATTGAAAGTGTGTATTTTTTTTATGAATCAACAGTACAAATCAAACTCCATAATCCATCATCAGAATAAATGCATGCAACCAAAAAGAAAACATTAGAAAAAAACTAAAACAAAAAGAAAAAAGCACATGAAATAAAAGAATATAATGATTAGACATCAGGTGGAAAAGCTGTGCAGGCATAGAAATTGTTGTCACGCCTGGGCCAGCCAAGGAATGTTTCAAGAAAAATCTATGTTCAAAGTCAAACTAATTCTGAATAAAAAAGAGTCCATGCTTACTATTATCTTAGCGGAAAGTCTAGCAATCTTCTTTATATTTCCACACTACAAGTCTCCTTTATTATCTGCTTTATATTTCCACACGGAAGTCTACTTCATTATATTTTTTATATTTTCATAAGTCTACTTTATTATATTTTTTATATTTTCATACGTTGTTTTTCAAAGGCTTTTCTTGAGCTCGAGGAAAGATTATTGCTGTCCTAGAATATCTCCCCCTAATCAGATCTGGCCCCCGTTTGAGATATCTGCGAAGAGGGCTTAAACTGGATCGCAGTTGTTGCAATTCATTTGAGAGAAGATGGATAAAAGTGGAGAATACTTGTACACATCGAAGCTTCCGGATATCAAGATCCCTCATCATCTTCCTCTGCATAACTACCTCTTTGAGAGATTAGAGGAGGTAAGAGACAGGCCATGTCTGATCGATGCAGCCACTGGAAAGACATACACCCATGGAGAGCTTCACACCATTTCACGAAAAGTGGCCGCTGGTTTGGGCAACGTGGGAGTGCAGAGAGGCGAAGTTGTGATGCTTCTGCTGCCCAACTGCCCTGAGTTTGCATTCGTCTTCTTGGGAGTCTCCATGAGAGACGCCATCGCCTGCACTGCCAATCCTTTCTACACCCCCTCGGAAATCTCCCGCCAGCTTAGATCTTGCGGCGCCCGTGTAATCGTCACCGAGGCTTCCTGTGTGGAAAAGCTGTCAGATGAGAAATTGGTGGTTATCACCATCGACAGTCCACCGCCGGGATGTCTGCATATTTCTGTTCTATGCGAAGGTGATGAGACAGCCGAGTGTTTGCAGAGTGGTGAAGATGATGTGGTGGCGCTGCTCTACTCTTCGGGAACCACGGGGCTCCCCAAAGGAGTCATGATAACTCATAACAACCTCGTTACCAGCGTCGCTCAGCAGGTGGACGGGGAGAACCCTAATTATTACTTGCATTATGACGACGTCCTTCTGCCGGTTGCCTCTCTTTCATATTTATGCCCTGAATAGTATATTTCTTTGCTCGCCCAGGCTGGCGCTGCTATTCCTCATTGTGCGCAAGTTCAACGGTATTGGCGATCTAATGGAGAAAATAGAGAGGTTCAGGATCACCGTCGCTCCGCTTGTGCCTCCCATCATCTCGAGATATTAAAAGCGTCTTCCGTCGTTTGTAGATACGATACGGCCTCTCGATCAGACGATCGTCTCGGGCGGCTCTCCCATTGTTGAAGGCGCAGCACAAGGAAGGTTGAAAGTGTTGTGATATTCTTTCTGATTTTTTCCTTAACTGTTTTCGGATACTTTCCTATCCTGTAGATTGTGTAGCTGTATGGATAACGCACACAGCATTATTGTAGGATCTCAAGATGTATATGAACCTGTACATTCATTGTAAATAATAAGAATGAAAAAATATTCTTCTCTGTTTCTATTTTTAAGTTGGTATCGAGCCGCTCTGCCTTAGACTTGTTACAGGAAACCGGTATGTCAGCATGTCAACCAGCTGATACACCAGTGGAAGAAAGATTGAAGTTATGTATTGAGTCTAATGTGCACCAGCTTGATAGGAAGATACCGAGACTTGTAGGAAGATTGATGTACTTAGCACACACAAGGTCGGACCTTGCCTATGCATTGAGTATTGTTAGCCAGTTTATGCATAATCCTGGAGAGCAACATATGAATGCAGTTATGCACATTTTGAGGTATTTGAAGTCCGCTCCTGGAAAAGGAATTTTATTCACTAAAAGGGAGGATTATCAAAATGTTGATGCATATACTGATGCTGACTGGCTGAGCAGATGACAGCGCTTCTACCTCAGTTATTTCACCTTTGTAGGAGGTAATCTCGTTACATGGAGAAGCAAAAAATAGAATGTTGTTGCACGATCAAGTGCAGAGGCTTTAGAGGTATGGCACTTGGTATGTTGTGGCTAAGACTTCTCCTAATAGATTTGGGCTATCCACCTAGGCGGCCAATTCAACTATATTGTGACAATAAAGCAGCTTGTGACATTGCTCATAATCCGGTTCAACATAATCGTACAAAGCATGTGGAGGTAGACAGATTCTTCATTAAAGAGAAGTTAGATGAGAAGATTGTGGAGCTGCCTACGATTCGATCAGAGGATCAGTTGGCCGATATTCTCACCAAAGCAGTTTCAAGTCGAGTGTTCTCGACATTTTTGGGCAAGTTGGGCATGTGTGACATCTATGCACCAACCTGAGGGGGAGTGTTGCGATATATTCTTATTTTTTCTGATTTTTCCTTTACTGTTTTCGGATACTTTCCTATCCTGTAGATAGTGTAGCTGTATGGATAACGCACACAGCATGTTTGTAAGATCTCGAGATGTATATGAACCTGTACAGATTCATTGTAAATAATAAGAATGAAAAAATATTCTTCTCATTTTTTGTTTTCAAGTATGAAAATAAAGTATTGATGAAGCAAATTTACGCTACATTTTTTTAAGTTATGAAAATTGTAACAACCAAGAACTGTTTCTAACTAACCTTGCCTAGACAGTTTTCCAACTCTCTGCACAAATGCCTTCGAAACATAAGCATAAAAAATCATTGACTGTAAAATCTTCAAAATTGAACTTTATAAAAAGAAAATCATCAATTCCCAATAAGAAAATAATTTTCTATCGGCGTAACCCTTGCACCCCTCCTGGTGCAAGTGCTAGTATAGATTTTGTCTTCTGATAGTAGAGGCTTCTATATGAATCATAGACTAGCATGAACTAAAAGATTATGTGTACATAAAACTCTAGATTAAATCTCGGATACAAAACAAATCGTCCCCGTGAAAACTATACATGCCCACTAATAAATGGATTGTTTACATGGAAACATGATTATAGGAAAAATGGCGAATAAACGTGAATACAATATGAATAAATGTCGGAGGTCTATCTGAAAACTGATGACGTGGGAGTTCGTTTCGTAAATCGAGGAGTTTAAGGAACATCAAATTAGGTACTTCTGGTCTGTATACACACTCGCAACGTCATCTCATTGGCCACACATCCACGTGTTCGTGAGTGTTGACTACCTGAACCAACGTTCACCTCTTCGGTGCTACAGAATTATACATAGATCACCGTCGTTCAATATATAAAGTAATAAAATATATTTAGATCTGTCGAAATTACAAAATGGAGACGATGACAACTTGAAGAACGGATTCATTTCAAACTATGCATACCACCATAATTTTACTACTTTTCTCGTATGTTTTGATTTTAGTATGATTCCTTTTGGAGGGTTAGATAACATTGCTTATGCATAATTTTAGCTATCGTTTTTTGTTTTTGGCTGAAACTATAAGTGAAAATATGGTGACATGTTTTCTCAAAAATTTATTGGAGTATATGACAGTGTAGTATTGACCAGTAGTGTATAGTGGAGTGGGCCCATATCATGTTGAAATTAATATTTCTTTTGGCAGATGATTAATTTTTAAATACTGTAAAAATTGCATGCTCATGTTTAAATTTTTAATTTATTTGAACATATGTGATAATTAAAATATATATTAAAAGTTAAATGTTGATATTTATTTATCAAGATATTATAATAATATAATTTTAATGTCTAATATATTATTAGAAAAATATATTATAAAAAATTAAACAAAGATATCTCTTGGCTTATTATATATAGATTATTTTAAATGTATATATGCTAGTTAATTCGCCAAAATTACCACTACAATTACAGGCGTCGTCTACATAAAAACTTCTCACGGAAATCTCACGGGGAAAAAAAAATTGTAACGTTGTTATTATTTATTAATAAAACACATAATTCGACAAAAAAAGGAGATAAGTTTGAAGATGACATAGATAATCATCAAAAAATGAATGAAACATGATTTATTCCTAACGTTGTGGCCATGCTTGATGACCTCTACATAGATAGGCTCATTCAGGAAGCCATGAAACTATTTGATGAAATACAAGAGAAAGGAAGCATATACGAAGTAGTCGTATACACAGCCATGGTGGAAGGGTTTGTACGATGTCAAGCTCGACAATGCCAAGAGGAATTTCAGAAAAATGCAGGACAACAACATTGTGCCTAACGCTTTTAGTTATGTTGTATTGACTCAAGGTTTGTGCAAGGATTAAAAGCTCGATGATGCCCTCAAGTTTATATTGGAGATGCTCAACAAGGATTGGAAACCTAATGTTACCACTTATGTAGCCTTGATTGATGGGTTTTGCAAGGAGCAAAGATTGGAAGAGGCCAAGATGACCATTTCTAATTTCAAGGCCAAGGGATTTCTCTAAGAGAGAGCTGTTAGGGATTACCTGGATAAAAAGGCCCATTTTTTCCTTCAGTTTGGGAAGTTATGTTTGCGAAAAGTGGTTGACATGATAAAATGTAGGGTTTCAAGCGATTCAACATAGAGGAAAAAATACCTAATTCAAAGTAAGGGTACAAATTGTTACTCAATTGTATTTGATTTTAATTTTTCCTTTCCCAAGCTATGAATTTGGAATTTGGGTAGTGGAGAGTTATTGCTCTATCAAGGAATTTAGATGCACCCAAAATCATTATGTAAAATCCTTGGTCTCGGTGAGAAAATTCCAAAATGAAACAAATAAGGCATCCAACCGCTCTTTCGAAAAATAAACTCTGAACCGGGGGTCCATGTTGGAATTTTTCATGTAGGGAATATAGCTGCAATGAAGGTCAAATACATATATAATAAATAGATGGTCAGACTTAATGAGCTAAAAATAAGATCCTATAAGGAAATTGAAAACAAGAAAAACATCTGGTATTGTAAGAATATCATCAGTACCAAACTAATGCATCCCATTCACCCCATAAGGAGTAATCAGACTGAAAAAGAAAATCACGACTGCAAAACTAAGAACTAATTTGCATGAACTACACAAAAATCTAGTAGATGTACCCATCTGGAAACACCCTAAGAACAATGAATGATAAGATGTGCTACATGGATAAACATCACTTGTCGGTAAATGCAAAGTCATTAGCTGACATAGCAATGTAATTTTATTGATAGAAATATTACTAAACCGGAAAAATGGTACTCCAATTGACTGTTGTACAAATTCAAACTCATGAATTTAAACTTAGATTGACTCGAAATAAATTGGTTCTTATTTTCCTCATATCATTTTCCCACCCTGCTTGGATGGGTGCATCATACAGAAATCTAGAGCAATGCAATCAGAGATTTGGGTTCAATTGGAAATCTCTGAATAGTTTCTCATTTTATTCTTAAGATTCCACTATCCTTGCTTGGATTACTGTTATATATGGAAAACCAAAGCAAGCCAATTGAAGATTTGGATTTAATTGGGAAAATTTTGAATTGGTTCTCATTTTGGTATTGAGATCACATTTCTCTATCTTTCTTTGAATTTGCTTATGTGGAAATCCTGAGAAAGGCCAATGCTGATTTGCATTGAGTTGGAAGATTTTGCTAAAAGGTCTCGTTTGGTTTTATTTGTCTTCGGTTTTTTTCAGGTATAATTGGGTTTTGAATTTGGCTATCAATTGATCCAGGATATGTTGTTGTTTAGTTGTTTATAATCAATCCAATATGGAATGGCATAAGTTTGTTGTAATAATGGTGCTTAACTGTGTAGCTGCATTATTCAAGTTGGTATTTTGTATGACATATTTTTGAATTTCCACAGTCCTCCTAACTATTGTTTTCACAAAGAATAGAGCCTTGTTTGGTTTCTTTTATAAGTTCAACAGATAAAATGCAAAGAGTTAGCAGCACAGTTTGTAGATCGGTGAAGGCTTCCATAAGGAAAGGGATGATGTCACTGTGAGTCGAAGAACCAGTACATATATACATAGAATTTGTCTAAATTTACCTACTAGGTCACTAAAATTTAGACGAAGGAAGTATGTAATGAGGTGTGAGTCAGAGGGAAGTGATTCAGGCATATGTTTCTATTAAGTTTAGTGGAGGTAAGGAAAACATGGAGAAATTAAATGGCCATGAAACATATACCACAAAAAGAGGGTCAAAAAATGTCTCAAGAATTGGAATCTTCTCCCAAGTTGAAGGAAGAAATGGTATTGGACATGATTGAGGATGAGCAGAGGAAGTGTGAAGTTGAACTTGCAAAACATGGAGTAGATCTACGCCACATCCAGGCATTGAAGCTAGAGTTGCAAGTAGAAGCTAAGTGTTTAAATAAGATCACAAACAAAGTAGAAACAAGAGTAGCACAAGTTAATGATGATGTTGCAAACATGACGGCCTTGGAGCTTAAGACTGTTGTAAGAGAAGAGACATATTTAAGACCATCACATGTTGGCCATGTTGTGGAGAAGCTAGATAGTTGTGTTAAATTTGGGCATCGTGAGACTTTTATCGCCGAGTCAGATGTCAAAAAGGACATTGAACATGAGGGAGTCGAGTATATATTAAAAGAAACAAAACATGACAAATCAAATGTTTCATTTCAATAAGAAAAGATGGAGACACCAAAGGATGCTACTAACAATAACATTCTGAAGGTATCCACAAAGAAGTCCTCATTGTTTATTTTCTGTATCTTTCTTTTCTTTTGAGGATGACGGAGCAAAGTTCACCCCAGGCACTATATATATATATATATATATATATATATATATATATATATATATATATATATATATATATATATATATATATATATATATATATATAAAATTGTATCCACAACTTTCATTGGGCCTTTTCAATGCATCTCAACATAGGTTACTCTTGAACAAACAACAAGAGAAGGCCTTCAGATTTGGTTCTTCTTTCGGTTGATTCATCTCAACTTTTTAACTTCAACTCTCTGTTGTAAGGAATATATGATAAAATGAATACTTTTCAATTACTTAATTATGGGACAATTTTTAGTTGCATTCATCAATTCTTGACTATTTCACTTGCATTAATGGATCCTCGACCTTGTTAGATAATAGATTTGGTATTCATTCCTTTCTTCTTGGGGAGAGATGGAATTTAACCTATTTGTGAACAATAGTGGCATGTAAAGTAACTTTAATTTATGGTTATGGCCATTTGAAATTGATATTTCCTAGCCTCTAATTTTACTCTTAAAAGAGATAGATGAACTTTGAAACTGATATTTCCTAGCCTCTAATTTTACTCTTAAAAGAGATATCTTGTTCATCTAGGTCATTAGGAGTAGCAACTACATAAAAAATCATATGGTATACCCCATCATCTTCTAAAACATGTCCATCATGTGCCCAAGATTGAGACATGAACATGAAATTGTATTTCCTTTTTCATTGGAATCAAAGTAATGGACTCATAAAACTGACCCGTCAGATTGTGCCATTGATTGACACCCATGCAGCTTTTGACATAGTTGGTTTGGAACTTTTGCAGGATGTTGATCTGGATTTTCTAAGATCGCAAAAATCATTTGAAATTACCATTGTATTCAACCATATGTGGTCATATGGATTGCAACAGAGGATTGTTTTTCTGAAGTTTTTTAGTTTCTATCACAATAATACAAAGAAAAATGAATAAAAGGTCAGATGCAACTGACACAACCTTGGTAGGGTTGACATTGGCTCTGTTGCTAGTTTTAGTCTATTGCCCTCCTTAGTGCATGATTCATTTACCATTTGAAAATAACTTTTATGGATAAGCAGATTACCCATATTTGTGACATGATTTTTGAGAACCTGAGCTCTGTTACGAGGCAATTGCATTGGTCACAAATGGTGTCTTAATCATGGCCATCAATAGAGGATAAACTACATGGCATATGGAAGAACCTCAATGTGCCTCTACACTTAGCTACTTATTCTTTTATCCAAAATGTTATGATTGCTAGAAAGCATAGTATAACTGATTGTAGTAAAAGAAGGCAAAGAACCTTATATGGAACCACAAGTTTATTCTAATTTTTTCTCTTAGTGATATGGGCAGTAGGAAGGTCATTTTAAGAAATAGGAATACATTGGAGATGTCATATGATTGGACCACAAAACCCAACCAGATCAAGTTGCATCAATTTGCAAAATCTGTAGATGAGAACAACCATCAATTGGCAAGTATATACATGGAAGGCTTAGAGGAGAAAGTTGATGAGGATGAACAAGAAATGTAGTTTTGAACATCATTTAAGTCTAATTTCTTTGCATTCATGATATATTACTTAACAAAGGAAGTTATGGAGTTTTGGAAGAAATCTATAAATATGTACTATGTTTTAGTATTTTTTTGAACTTCCTAAGTGTTTAAAGTTTATCGTGGTATTAATATGGTATGTCATAAATCTTATTTAGTTCAAATCATAATACTAATAAACCTCACCCATTAATAATATCATAATAATAACATAATATAATAATAATAAAATAAATTAAATTAATAATATTAGAAAAATGTAATAATAATATAATAATCAAATAATAATAAAACTAAATCAAGTTAAATTTTTTGCAAAATGGAATCCTACAAATTGATATATCTTGGTGTTTCTTATATAGATTAAGTAATAACTAATAAGATAGATAAGCTAGTTGTAACTATGAGTTAGATATGTACGTTAGTGGCAAGCACAATTATGCCACAAATCTTTGTCTGGTAATATAAAAGATTATAATTGTGGCATGGAGTGACAAAGAGGACCTAGGATTACAAAAATGAATATGTTTGTTATACTTAGGATAGATTTGAATGTCAAACCATTTTATAGATTTGAATGGCAAACCGTTTGTCACTTAAATCTCATGTAGTTGTGTCGTACTGGTAATTGGAATGGGTCGGAAAGGTAAAAGCCTTCACTAATTGCTAAAACCTATGGATTGGTAGTTTAAATGTTTCTGAGTGTCAAGATTCCTTTCATTCTTGAATTCATTGATGCGTTCAAATTTTATGTAATCCTCTAGCCTAAGAGAATGATATTCTTTGTTACTTTTTTGAACAATAATTCCAAGTAACAGAAAATATTTGCAATCTTTAAAATGTTAGCAAAGTTTACTCGGGTTTTGTTTGTTGATATACCAAATTTATTTGGTTCTTTGTCATTTTGCTTCCTCCAACGCTCTTGGGTGAGTTTTTTGCCTACTGATCTACAAAGAAAATGCTCTAGAGATAGACAGAATTCTAGCATTTTACAAGATTTTAGTAATGGCCAGGATTAAAAAGGCTACCAGAGCCAAACCCCAAATCCTTTATGAGCCTGAAAACTAGGAAGAAGAAGAGAAAGATAAAGAAGAGGAGGAAGCGAAAGAGAAAGAAGAGAAAGAGAAAGAGGAGGAGGAGGAGAAAGGAAAACACATTCAGGGGAAGGAAATGGAGAAGGCCAAAGCAGAGAAGGAAGAGGAGGAAGAGGAAGAGGAAGAGGAAGAAATAGGGGAAATGGTGGATGCAGAAGATGAAGAGGAGGAGGATAATGTAAAAGAATTCAGAGCTCAGCTGGATGAACTGGAGCTAAAAATTGTGCACATGAGAGGAAATGGCAACTGTATATTCATAGCTCTAGCAGATCAGCTGTGTGCTGACTAAGAATCATATGCAATGTTGGCAAATGAGGTGTCTCATCCTGGCTGCATATTTCCTATAATAGTTATTTTTATTTAATATTTTCCTAGAGCTTTTACACATTGTTGGTGCTTTGAAAATTGGTTTATTAGATGTCAAAAAATGCCTACATAGTGGTATATTATGGAAGGCCTATTTTTAGGCACATTATGATAGATTCTATGACATTTGTAAGCGTCAAAAATAGGGGATTTCATTTAGGACGTGAGAGCTTATTTTTATATTGGAATCTTGTTGGAGAAACCAAACACATGGTTTTGTAAACCGCTAGTGGTTTCTTGTATTGCTGGAGGTCTATAAATTGGAGGCTTGAGGAGTAGTTTGTGAGTGTTGAGTTTGCTGGAATGCTGTCATAATTCTTCCAAAGTTGTTTACTGGTGCAAGATGTAATAAACTTGCTCTGCAAGTGTATGTAATCTTGTCGTTGGATTTGAAATACCATGTATATCTGGTATTTTGTGTTTCACTATTTATTTCATATTTTGAATGTGCTTTTGGATTTTGTGTAACTGTTTGATAAGTTTTAAATTTTTCATAATCTCTTCTCAAAATTAGCTTAGGAAATTGTTTCCACTACTCTAATTTCCTAACATACAGAGTGTCATGAGATAGTGGTGGAATACTTGCTTGAACATACAGAAGAGTTCGCAGTTTCTTCACTGAAGGAGACGCTGGGAGTTTTGAAGAATATTGTACAAAAATGTCTCAAGATGCAGCATGGGGTGGTAGTTTGGAGCTTCAGGCAGCTTCAAAGGCCTTCTATATTAATATTCATTCCTACTGGTTTGATCAAGCACGATTATCAGTATATGACGTAAACAATTTTAATGATGAAAATGATGTCTACTTGTCATATCATAGTGCCACCCACTACAATAACCCGCACACCAAAGATTATGATTCTTCCAAAGATGAAGAGGGAACATCTTCCAAAGATGAAGAGGGAACATCTTACAAAGGAAAACAAAAAATGAAGAATTCAGAGTATGATGATGATTTGGTAAAATTCATTATTTATGCAACAGGTTATAATACAGGGGCTAATCGAATTAGATCTGTGCTGCAACTAGTGGATGGTGATACAACTGCTGCAGCAGATATGATATTACAAGAACAAACTTCAACAATCGTTGTAGCTGAGAATGATGAAGTGGTGGTCGAAAACCCACCCAATATAAACAATGATCCCCAAAGAAGTTCAAAAAAGAGAAAAATATACCCAGATGGAGAGAAAGACTAGAAGGGTGATGAGGATAAGGGAAAGCCTATTAACGTCGAGAACAATAGCCACAATAGCAAAGAGGGCCCAGGCTAACAAAGCTGGAAACCTTCTAACAACTCAACTGGATTCAGAGCACCCATAGCAGATTTGGTGGAAGCTCTTCTTGGTATATAATGGAAGGCAGGACTGATTCTATATTTAATTTTGAGCGACTTAATGGTGTATGATACGGCATATTCAAAATTGCTGATGGAGCTCACTTTTCTTGCATTTCAAACAATTCTTGAATATGTTTTCTTTTAAACCTTGAGAATTTGTCAAGATATTCAAATCCCTGTCTGCTCTATATTTAGCAATAGAGGAGTTTCCAATTTGATTTATTCCATTAGATTGGAAGATTGAAACATTAAAAGTTGTCCGGTGCAGTAGTAATCTGATCGACCAGAGATATTGGTTTTATCTTGAGAATTTCTCCAAGATATTCAACTCCCTGCCGGTTCTATCCAGCAAGAAACGAGATTTTTCTTTCATTCTTTGAACACATTGTTACTCATTCTGATTTAACCCATTAGATGCGAATATTGAACCAAAATAGTTTGGTGCAGTTGCAATCTCATTGACAACAGATATTCACTGGGTACATTTGTAATTCAGCTACCTTACTTGTTCCGTAACCGCAAGTTCTCGAAATGTATCCTTCTTGGCTTTCTTTCTTTTGATATTGATCTTGATATTTTCTTGATAACTTGCTGATTTAATAAAAAAATTGACTGCCAATGTAGGAAATGATGCTTATATGCAAATGGGTTTAGATGACTCTTTTGTGGTTGCTCCTTTTTAATGTTATGGAATGTTATTCAACCATCAGAGAGTTTTTCTTTTCTTTTTCAATGGCTACATGATTTACCTTCATTTAATTTTCATGTTTTGAATTTATCATTAATACAAAATCAAATGATATACATGGTTCTCTGTTTCTATTTCTTCACCTTCTAATGATATAGATGGCATATAAAGAATTTAGGTTAGTTGTTACTGTCATGGCTATCTTTTAAATATGAAAACGTATGAATCGAATAACCTAAAGCAATCTTGTTATAGAGGTTTTTGAATTTTCTTTTTAAAGATAGCACAAAACTTTTGGAAATGTTTATTTTAATGATTACGTTGCCCATTTTATTGGGCCCTCACTCGTAAAATCTTTTAATATAAAATTGTAAATTGTAAAAAAATATTATTTAAATTTTAACATTAATTTTGTGTATATCTATTGTGATATCTTACACTTTCAATATATCAAAGAGAATATATTGATATCTAAGTGATCCCTTGTCTAACTCACTTGACCCTTTATCAATGGAAATATAATTGATCTAAGTTGACATTTTGCACCTTCCATCAATCAAGAACAAAGAAACATACAAAAAGGGAAGTTCACGCACAAGGTTGTACTATCTACCTCCAATCGCTATTATTTAAAAAATTTAAAAATTCATTACACCTAAACACCATCTTAATCGACCAAGCCTCTTCTTTCCAATTTAGAAGTGCTAGTTTCATAACCATATCAAACCATAGTAATGGAAACAACTCTATGTATCAACTCACACTCTTTCCCTAAATAAAGCAATCTCTATATCATGACAATTTCCTAAACCCAGACCTCTTCCTTGAGGGTTCATTTGAAAGGCCTTGCCTACATATCTCTCTTTTGGAAATTAGAAGTGTTGTAGTTTGCATGCCAAAAAATAGAAATAATTCTTTCACACAATTGGGATGAGATTTATGAGATCTCTTTTAAAACACAATCATTAATTGAGCTTAAGCTTCAAAATTCAATCCATATAATGTTAAGCATATCCCAAATAGATGTTAGTACACTGTCAACAAGAAGTAGGAACATAAAACCACATAGACATCTAGCTCATACATGCATCACATGTACACATACGAATAAACATGTTGTATACACAGTGTGACTAGATCATACAAACATCACATGTACACATAATGGCTAATTGACAAAAAAATAGATGTAACCTTATTGCAAGCATCTTCTCCTTTACTTGATTCACTAAAACCTAAGCACTTAATTGAGTTAGAAAGAGGAATGTTGGTGTGTCCCATACTACACCATTTGTCCCATTTTTTTTCGTAGTTCACTATTAGTTGTGATGATGAACAAGCATCCATACTACTTGTCATTATTGACAAGAGCATAAGTGTAATAACACACAACATATGAGGCCATTAATAATATTCCTATAGCCTACTAAGCATTTTGAGTCAATGGCTCCTAATATCTATAACTTCCATTCTACTAGGGGAAATTGGTCCAACATGGCATGAGGTAGCTCCTAGCATCTATCACCTACATGATATTGGTGAAAACCAAGAAATCTCTATCATATCATGGGTAGCTCATAGCATCCTTCACTTGCATGTTATTGGTGAAAGATGACTAATTCCTAAGATAGGATGGTTAGCTCTTAGCATCCATCACTTGCATGCTACTAGTGGCAACTAGCTAAATTGTATATGTATTAGACTCAATTTGACATGTGGGATCATCTTATAGCCAAGTAAATTTAATCAATATATCTTAAGAATTCTCAAACCTTAGATTACTTGACCTAGTTACATACCACATAGATTGATCCATTAATTTATACACATGGTCCTATAGGTTTTGGGCGTTCAATTATCAACACATAAATAACACATTTGACTCACATGAGTTGGATTCTATCCAATTAAATATAAATAAACAAATACATACTCATAAAGTAAGAAATATCAAAACCATTTTCTCCATTAATTTTCTCATAATTGCATAAGGAATGTAACCCAAGAAAGGAAGAAAAAGCTCTATAATGGTCAAAATGCTATTATGAATATCAAATTTCTTTATGGATATAACTAAGAAGACTCTTGTGGTTTTAAGTCATGCCTCCATAGATCATCAACTATTTTGAACCCCACATTTTTATACATTTGTATCAAAGATAGACCATGATGACCATGCCTCTAAAATTCAATCCAATATTAGAGTAGATTTTGTAAATCAAAACAAAAGAAACCTCATAGTAGATAATTTTTTATGATGATGGATTATCATTTCCTTTTATTGGATTAGACCTATATATCGGTGACATATTAATTGGAAAGGTGAGTTCACAATTGTCTAATATAAAATTTAGCCTCAAGTTGAAGTATACTAAAGAGGGAGGTTTGATCAAGTTTAGGAACAACCCCAAACTCTAGAGCTATTCCTTAAAAACCTCCCCTATAGACTTGGGTCACAAGGGTATCCCTTTCCCAAGGATAGAATAAATACCTACTTCAAAATAGGATTGATTCATATGTAGTTCCACCCACACCTTCATCTCTCAAGGGGCTTACACTATATTTCATAAACCCAAAGCAAAATATCTCAACCATAATCCTTGAAACTAAAGTTAGAGATTCAATTTTCTCTACTACCATTCTAAGTATATATATCTATTTGCATAAAGGTTACACAATCCCACATAGCATGAGATACTAAGGCCACCTCTATTACATACATCTCAATTCTTGCAGACTCAATACGACTATTATCAATTCAATAATTTCCAAATAATAGATATCATCATATGTACTAAAAATGTTAATAATTCAATAAATTAGTAAAACCAAACTAAACAAAATTCAACAAAGGATGCTAAGATCTCAAACTAGACCTTACCACCATTATTATTCATAATTCGACATAAAAATTCAAAAACTTATAGATTCATCCCATTAACGTAAAGGCTATGTTTATTACTAAACATGTGTGGTTGTACAACACGCCACAAGATTGTAAACATTGGGAACCCAAATTCAAAAAATTACCTTTTTGGTAGAGATCAAAAAGATAATAACCTTGGAGGGAAGCTCAAAATACTTTGGGAAGAAGCTTAAATTGAAGAAATTATCAAAAAGTTGGGTAACCAAGTTTTCGAGTAAATCAAGCTCGGACGAATGATATGGTTGGCTAGCTTCAATAAGGCAGAATTCGAACAAATTACCACTGAAGAAAATAAAGGTTCGCAGGCGCAAAAGGTGTGATAAATAGGATGCATCGCCAAAGTTTTGCAGTTAGGTGGAGTTTTGTTGAAGGATGTTTAAGCGTAGTAGCGTAGAAGTTTGAGTGCTCGGGTAGTCGGGTACTCGGGCACTCAAGGAAGCATAACAATGAAATTAAAGCTTAAGTGTCTCACTTAATTTTTACGATAACGTTGAATGTTGCTTATTATAATGACATTCTTAATTATTGCAAAATGTTGCTGTAGGTTTTCTTTAACTTGCTCTCCTCGTTGCTGAGTACAACAACCAGTTCCATTCCATTCTCTTTCGCATGTTTCAATGTGCCAATCATCTTCTGGTAAGGTTTAATGTTGGTTTAAGTCGTACAAATGCGGGTGTATCTGCTTTCCTACAAATTTTAAATAACATCGACATCTGAAACATCAGCAACTTTGTAACAACCATATTTTCTTTCAACCCATATCCATTTTAAGGTTCAATTAGAATGCCTTTCCAGCAGCTCTAAAATCAGAAACATTTTTTTTTCGTTTTCCTTAAGCAATTTCTTCTACGCAGATGTTTTATCGAAGATTCTAAATCAATAATTTTCCATTTTTTTTAGAAACTATTTAAGAAAAAGTACCCTTATTGTATCCCAAACATATCAGAGGTGCGAATTGAAATGGCATCAGATTAAAAAATAAAGAAACGATGTCTGAAAAATGCTAAACAAAATCTTAATTAATTAGCTTAGGAAAGTGAACTATTGAGATACAAGCCATCGTGAAGATAAAAGAAGCTCTATGATCCACCCGCCTACACAATTCATTCTTCTAAAGTTCAACCTTAACAGAATCTTATTCTTCGCACATGCATTGCAAACATTTTAGGTAAGTGATGTATGTATATTAAAATAACAACCATCTGATAAATAATAAAATATTGTGATCCAAAATGCACATACCGATACTTTATGGTGGTTCTGATTCTTTACAATTCAATCTGATAAAGCATTATAATTGCCCACGGCTATGGTTATATTTTGGGAAAATAAAGAGGATATACATTCCTAATGTACAGGTGAAACACATAATTGATCTCATTGATGTTTGGTATATATTTTAAAAAGTGAATTAGTAAAAATAATTTAAATTTTAAGGATGTGTTTTGCCACCGTGGAGGGATGCAGATACCATTAAACCGTTTGGAGTCGAGGACATTGACAAGACTGGCATTCATTGTTGGTTAATGCATCTACACTCGCAAAAAGTCGGTGGTGTGGTTTGTAAATGTCATTAAGGCTGTGGGATAATGCATGTTATCCTGCTAGTGGGTGTTTTCTAGTATGAAAGTGACAGCAGGTTCGAGGGACTGGAAAGAGGCCTAGGAAACACAAGGTTTTTGGGTAGAAATGGTGGTTAATTTCGTGGCATTCATGGAGGGAGAAATTAAAAACTTAAAGAGTTGTGGCTATGGATAGTGAGGATTTAGGAGCTGCCATAGACGTGGATGGAACTTTGTGTGTTGGCATCTATGAGGCTATGTTGAATTTGCCATTGGACCTCGAGCATAGCCATAGATGGAGGATTGTGTTTGATACCACTCAAATGCTTAACTGTGTCTCCATGCTTTCTACATTGGTTGGTTTGTATTTGCTTCATGATGACAATGAGGATGAGGTCCATCATGTGGAGGTAAACTTCAATTGTATCTTGAAACATATGCATGCAACTAAGAGTCAATGGATCTGTCTACAACGGGCAGTGGAGACGGTAGTTAAAGGCTTGAAGGTGGTTTTGTTTGTTGACATTGTTTTGGTTCTCTCATACTACTATGAGGATGAAGATTCAGATGAGGTGGTTGAGATTCTTGCTTTAGGTAATGTTTGTAAAAAATGTGATTGTAAGTTTAATATGGGGTCAACGGGGCCTATGTAATTTGCTTTGTCTATTGGGTAGTAGAATATCCTCTTTATTGCTAGATGGGTTCTCATGGATGATTGTAGATACTGGTATAGTGCTTCTAGTTTGGGTTTTTAGACTCTATCGAATTTTGGACTTGGTGGTCTCCTTTGCACCAACATTTGGCTCGCTGTTTTGGATTCGGCTCTTGGGCCTTACTAGGTTAATAATAATAATAAAATAGTTATTTATTTTTTAATTTTAATTTTAATTATATTTTCCTTCTTGTGATATATTTTGCTTACACAATTGTCTAAGTATGTTGTTTTTTAATTGGTAAATTGTCCATACGTTTTTTTTTTAAATTGGTAAATTGTTCATACAAGGTGTCCTCAACATGGATGTTATAATTTAATTTCAAGCCACATCAAGTAGGTTGATCACTAGTCAATGTTGGCGTGTGTTTTACCTTGTGTATTGTTGTTTGATTGCTTTTAGGTTACAACCTTGAGGTTTGCTTCTTTTTGCATGAGATTTGTACTTTTGGGCTTCATTGTTGTACTTACTATGTTTTGTGTAAAAGGTTTGGGACTCTTTCAAAAACTCTTTTTTTGACCCCCAGTGAAAAAATAACTTAGATATTATAATTGAGGGACAACTTCTCTTTCACCTAATTCAACTAGGATCACTTGGCCTTATCTCTTAAGGTGTTCAACACTTAAATTGGATGTGGTAATTTATTTATTTAACATTAACATATTAAACATTGTGCATTTAAATATGTGACAGATCTCTTTCCCCTTCAAGTATACCACACTTTTATATTTAAACATCTTGGAGTGTGATCCACTTAGAATATGTACAAGGATTTGTACATTCAATTTGTATATTCAAGAACTTGTACATTTAAACATGTAGCATGTCTCTTGGGAGTTGTTATGTGGTTATCCACTATAAAAGCTTTGGTTCTTTATCACTAACTCATTTCTTTTGACTACTAAAGAATGTTTTTATTAGATAATATGGGAAACAAGGATCCCAACCCTATTACAAAGTAAGCCTTCGGGTAGAGATACATACAATGATCTCCTAGATGAGAATATGACACAACTATAGTTAAGTTGCCAAACACAAACTAACCCAACTATAACCAAAATATATAAAATAAAAGAGTACTTGGGGATCCAACCTAACCAATGCCAGACCCAACCTTATTCAATCTCACACCCTTCACTCTATTATGAAATTGGGAGATAGATTTGGGAAGACCTTTCTTTCGCTTTTTATCAATTGTCTAGAAAATATTCTTTCAAGTCCTCATATTTAGAAAAAGTAGGGGGGATTCCCCTACATAGGGCCCATCCATAGGTACAACAAGAATGGAGGAATGCCAAGCAATCGTTAGAGGGGCAAGGTGATTTGAAGCCAACGAAATAATAAACTAGGCAACTGAAGAAAAAGGTAGATGGGCCTCATCAATATTAGCTAAAGGAGCAACAAGAGCATGAGAAATCAAAATTGGAAGAGAAGATCCAACATCCCGAGAAGACTCATCATCTTGAGAGGAACCATCAACCCGAGAGTCAGAAGCATGAATAGTGTGATTTTCATTTGCTCCCTCCACCACATCATTGTGCCCTTGCATTAGGAGAATGCACAATCAAAAGTCAATCGGTTGATGGAAAAGCATCGTTTACATTTGAAGGGGAGACCCTCATAGTAAAGTGGTTGAGTATAAGGCCCATCCTCACTATCAAAAGAGGCTTGGAGATACCAACATGTCTACAAGAATATGAGAAAACATAGAGTGAACCATATAGAAAGCAATACATTTGACCTTCAATAACATTGCTAATAGCTTTATAGTTAGAATCTTCCTAGAATTAGAAAGGAAGATTCAAAAGTTGAATCCACATAGGTCTAACATTGAGAGGTTCAAAAAGGGGATTGAAGGAGGTAATCCAAGGCTTGATCGAGAGAGAGTGGTCTCCTCACATCCATAACCTACCATCAAACACCAAATCCATATCCTTTGAAGTGGCAAAAGGCATGATGAAGAATCCCTTGGCACAGAGAAAGAGCTTGATTTTTCCCTTGATGAGAGGCTTCCATGAATCTAAGACCCAATTATGTAAATTGGGAAGGGAAGGCAAAAAATTGTTAAATCTGCAACCCAAGCCCCTACATAGACTACTAAAGAATGTTACAAATTCTATATTTTTAATATTTAGGTTAAAACAAACATGAATAATATTAGGAACATGAAAGCAAAGTTTGAATGTAACATTTTCACTATTAATTTCTTGATGTATTGACATGTTAAATACACAAAGTAGATTTAGCAAATTTGGATTAAATAATGTCTTCCAAACATATTAGGGCATGTGATAAGAAGACATTCTTTGTAATTATAGGAGCAATTATTTTGTGAGCAACTTATTATAGTGCACCAAATTTAGATAAATTAGATCTAAAACCTAATATCTTAATTAAGAAAAAATTCCATAAAACTACTTATATATAAATCTTAATTAAATAGCATATTTAAAGTCTATTTAAACACAACTTGACTTAAAGCTAAAAATAAGTCCCATATTTGGCCCTCCACCCAACTATCTTTCCATTATCTAAGTTCTTATGATTATTGAACTTGTATTATAACCACAATCTTAAATTTTCTATTTCATGAATATGAACTAACATCAAAATACTTATATAAATGTTAATTAAAAGCTTATTAAAAGTTAATTAAAACACGAGTTGACTTAAAGATAAAAAATATTCTCATATTTGACCTTCTACCCAACTACCTTTCCATAAACTAAGTTCTTATCAATAGCAAAGATGTATTATAAATATAATCTTAATGTTTCTAATTTATGAATATGAACTATGTAGCGCAATTAATTGAGAAGTGTGCATGTTTACAATTTTCATGAATATGTGAATGTAGTTTGGTGGAAATTAAATAACATCTTACAAAGCATTAAAAAACTACAAAGATTAATTAGATTGCATGCATTGTTCTTGTTAAGTGGGTTTAGGATGTTACAAGAATTATTTTAGATTTGACATGTGTTGGTTTTGGGTGTATTCTTCAATTTGAAACTCATTGATCTAAATTAGAAATAAGATTGAAATAAACTTAAGCAAGAATTGAAGATGATAAAAAAGGATATGTGAATAGATTTTATCTTGGGAAAAACCTTTTGGGTGAAAAACCTTTTGGGTGAAAAACCTAGCCTCAAATGTAGGTTTGAATAGATAGCCACCAAGATCTAGAGGCCAAATAAAAAGCATAATGAAAGAGAAGATCAATATGACAAGAATAAATTGTATTCCTATCAAGCAATACAAATATAATTCATGTACAATGCATGAGTGACCCTTGGTTATATAGCCAAGATGAGACATAGGATTAGACAAGATCATGACAAGTGTCTTAATCCTATGTCATGTGACAACTAACTCATCAAATATTAAATGACCTAGGAAAAATTATTAAATGACATGATAAGATCACATGACACCTAAGAATTCTAGAAAGATTGCTAGGGCCTAAGTAAACTTAACATGTGAATATGACCTACTAGGTGAACTAGTTAGGTAAGAAACCTTAAATTCACACCAACAAATTTCTAATAGGTCTTACAATTGATTGATAAGACCCCACGAAGGATGCAACCTTTGTGTCAACACCCCAACATGTCAATATCTAACCCTAAAATCAAAACTTACAAATCCTTGTAATACAATCCAAATTGATGCCAAACAACTATGCTAAGGATTAAAAGTGTAGAGTTTTTCCATCAAAGAAATATCTTGTGTTTTCACCAAAAGCATGGGATTTCAAAGGGGGTATCCCTGTCATGGTCAAGAGGACCATTCAAATCCAAGTACCACCTTTCATGCATGCAAATGTAACTCCCATTGTTTGACTAGTCAACCAATCAAACTAGGAACTCCACTTGGAAACAACAATTCCTCTTCCAAGGTGCTCTTATGGATTACCCAAAATATATCTAGTCCCAGATGTTTATCAATTATACTTTGTAACCCCATATTTAATGCTCTCTTACACTTGCTATGACACATTTACTGAGTGTTGAAGTATGTCTTACATAGAATATTGAGATTCCTTTCATGTACAACACCCCATTTCAAACGGGCCCAACATTACAACTATGAAATATTAAATACTTATATAATTATTCCTAGGAATTTACAAGGAGGCATTCCACCTAATCCTAACAAGTTCCCACTTGTATACACTATAAATGAACATAAGGGGTCCAACAAAGAAGACTAACAACTAAAGATAGAGATACCCATAACCGTCTACATTAAAGAAACTTGTCTGTGCTCACTGGTTTAGTGAGAGAATCAACAACATTTTCTCAGATATCAACCTTCTAAATTAGTACCTTACCATCCTCCACCATATCATGACCAAATGAACCATACATCAATACATTCTTTGCAAACATAAAAAGTAGGATTCTTTACCAAACTAATGGCATTCTGATTGTCACAACTAATCTTTGTTATCCTATTTTTAAAACCAATATATGAGCACAACCTCTATAATTAGGATGCTTCTTTACAAGAACATATATAAACCATGCATTTTTTCTTTGTAATGGAAATGGAACTAGCTAACAAATCCCTCAAATAGACAATATATAACCACTTGTAAACCTTTTGTGTTCAATTCACCTACCTAAATTGCATCCACAAAACCCACCATCCAGTAACCTACTTGAATCACCTATACCCTAACAACAAATAAAATAATTTGTGATTTCACACAAACACCTGGGTTAGACATAAACCTTCTCAATAATCTCACTACTTGGGTGATGTTTGGTTTGTGCAAACCATTGCATACATAAGGCTCCCTACAACACTAGCATATAAAACTTTATACATGTTCTCAAGGTGCTCATCTATTTTAAGACGTTGATCCATGGACAAATTTATCCCGATTGGAAAATAAACATTCATTGTTTTACTATCATGTATTCAAAACCTATGTAAATTACTTCAACATATTTTCTTTGGTTCAAATAGAGTTTCTTGTTATCATAATATCTTTTAATCTCCATAGTACCTGGGATGAATTTTGTAGCTCCTAGGCCATTTATTATGTAGAAATTTAGGCCTCCACTTCCTTTATTATGTCTTTACTATTCTTAACAATTAACACATCATGAACATATAAACAAATGATAACAATATGGTTATCTACTAAACTTAATGATTAGCTTTGCTACACACAAATCCAAGTATTAGCACATAGGAGTCAAATATTTGGTACCACATTCTAGGATATTGTTTTAGATCATAGAATTTTTAAAGTGAAAAATTAGATTTTCCCTTCACTTTACAATAAAGTTCTTAAATTGAGAAAAAAAAAAATCTTCTTCTAGATCCTCATGCTAAAAACCTATTTTTACATCCATTCGCTCTACCTCTTAATTGAAAACAACAACAATAAAAGTAGGAATTTAATTGATTTAATTTTAGCATTTCAAAAGCAAAAGTTTCACCAAAGTATATTCCTCAAACTTAGAACTTTCCCCTTTTCCACTAATCTTGCTTTATGTTTGTCCAATTTGTCACCCACTTTGTATTTATTCTTGAATACCCACTTGAAATTAATCGACTTTCTTCTATTATGTAGATAATTCAAATCCTAAGTCTTACATTTGTGCAACACCACCATTTCTTCTTTCATGCACCCTCTTTCCAAGAGTTATGCTCTTATGATGAAATATATTTCTTTATATAACCAGGTTCATCATTAGTATAAGGTGAAACAAATATACAAGAAAAGTTCTAGATAAGCTATAACTTTCAACTAGCCTTCATTCTCTTTTGGATCTTCTTAAAATCCTTTCATTCTTTCTCCTCTAGATATGAACTTTGTTCCCATTCTTCATCTTATTCATAGTTATATTCTTTTTATTCCTACTTAAGCTCAAAATATACTTAAATTTTTTCTAGTTATTTTAATTGTTTTATATTGAGAAAAACATTTTCTTCTTCAAAAGTAACATTTTGGGAATACATCACCTAGCTGAAGTAGCAATCGCTTGCAACAGTATTAAATTGGCCTTTGATAGAGGATTTCATGAAGTATGGATTGAAGGGGACTCATGTAATATCATTAGGTGTCTGCACAAAATTCATCCCCCTAGTTGGTCGATTGAATCATTGAACAATGACTCTCTAGGAATGATTAATTCCTTTTATGATGTTAAGATATCTCATATCTTCCGCAAGGGTAATCGGTTGGCTGATTTCTTTGCCAACGAAGGAGTTTGAAGCCATTCCATGAAATCATGGGATGGGTACTTGTCAATACCTATTGAAGCCCTTTCCATCTTGAATAATGATATTCAACACAAAAAATAATAAAGGACAGGATGTGGAGTTAATGATCCCTAGTTGCCCCACACGTTTTATAGGTAAAAAAAGGGGTTCTTTCCCTTTTGTTTCTTCATAGAGTTAAGGATTTTTTGGAGAGTTCATACTAAGAATAACTTGGTTAAGATGAGGGGTAATATAATCCGTGTTGAGCCTCTCTCACGTGATAGGAATCACAGAAAGCCCAAGATATGGAGAATTTTGGAGTAGGGGGGTCTTACCCCTATACAAAAAGGCTTCATGGTTATGATTTTGAAGCTTCCAAACTCTTTATCAAAGGATGGAAAGACATAACCTTTTCTATGAATGCAATGGATTTCATCATCCCATAGGAGGTCATTACAGAGATTACCAAGCTTAATGTGCATGGAAGAAAGTTATTTGAAAAGACAAAAAAGCCAACGAGGAAGCTTTGAATCAAATTTTCAAAGGGAATGAAAGAGATAAGTTGGTGAAGTTATCTTCTTGGGGGTTATGATAGGAATTCCATCAAATCCATTTAGGTTGAGATAGTAGAGGTCGCAATGCGCTATATCACTCTCGATGAAAGGTACGTGCTACTATTCTTGGCATCCATTTTAATTTCTTGAATCATTTTAGCCATAAAATTCTTGTTTCACTTCCCTTTTATCTCCTTGCTTCTTTGGATTTATTTGTGAAAGAACATTTGAGAAACCCAAAGCTTTCGGTTCTACATGAGGGTTTGGTTCTATTAATTACGGAATATTTTAAAGCCCAGACCCCTGTGAGGTCTTTGAAAGGAAAGGGCATAGTTAAGAATAAACAAAAACCTAAGATTTTTAAGTATTACGATATGAGTTATGATTCCCTTGAAGAAGATGATCATGAGGAATGGATGCAAACTGAAGATGGGGCCAACTCTATGGAAGTATTATCTTCTTCTCCTTCGGTTGGTAAAGAGAAAAGGAAAATAAAGGAATCTTATAAGAAAATATCTCCAAAAAGGAAATCCAAGAAGGAAATATCATGGTCGGAGGGTTCCCAAAGTAGCGAGAAGGAGGAGGGTTCCAAAGGTCAAAACAAAGGAAAACACCACTCTATTTCCCATGGGGCTGAAGATGGAAAATGCAAGGAGAAATTAGGGGAGGAGGTTTTGTTTGGTGAAACTAGAACAATTATGGCTCATAAAGTCCTTGCCAAAGAAAACACTGTTGCTACCAACATTCACCCTCTTTTGAAGGATTTCTCTTACTTGCACATAGATAGGGAGGAAATTTATGACATATTAGGGTTGCTAGAGAGGGTGTGATGAGTAATTTCAAATTGGCTAAATGGTTTCTCCTGGAGATTAATAAAGTTAATGTTAAAGTGCATGGTTTGCAAGAGAAGTTTTCTAATGATGAGAGTGAGCAATTTGCATTCAAGTACATGAAGTTAAAAATAAATTTTGAAATTTGCATGAAAGACATGGAAAAAATGATTTAGGAGATTAACACGAACATTGCGAATCTCCTAAAAATTAGTCAATGCTCAATCAGGAATAGTGTTGAAGGATTGAAGATACTTGAGAAGTTAAAGGAGCTTAAAGAGGAGTAGGTGGCTAGTGTTGTCCCTAGAAGCAACAAAATGAAGGAGTAGGTGGTTGGTGTTGTCCCTGGAAACAACAAAATGAAGGACCAAGATGCAAAATAAAAAGGTAAAAAGCTATTGTTGGAGGAAGACAAAGGACCTAGTGCTCAAACCCGTGGTAGCAAAAAAATATTTGAAACAAGAAAATAATGATCTAATGAGATTGGTTAACCAAAACTACAACTAGGAATTAGAGGTGGCTGACACCTTAAAGAACATGAAGTAATCTATTTGATTTTTAGTTTCTTTAGTTCACTATTGTTTGGCTGTTGGGTGGTTTTGTTTTTGTTTGTTTGAACAACATTTTGTTGTAAAGGGTTTCAAGTCCCTTCAATACCTACTTTTCCTACTAATCAAAAACAAAATTTTGGAATACATTTTTTTTTTTGGCATTGGATTTTAAAACTTAAATAACATTATAAAATTTTAACCATAACCAAAAAACCATATTTTTCTACTTTGGAATCTAACATATATTTTTTTCTTAGGCACATGAGAAAAATTCTCACAACCAAAAGCCTTGAGATGTGTTAGAGAAATATTTTCACCTATCCAAACTTTTTGTGAGATCTTGTCAACAAGAGCAAAAGCAAGAGACTATTTATTAGATAACATATAGTACTAACAACCTCATCCCAAAGGATTTGTTCTAAGTTAGCATAATTAATCACGATTCCATCCCTTTCCATCAATGTCTTGTTCATTCTCATAGGAACTTAATTTTGTTGTTGTGTTCATGGAGTTAGTTTTTGGTTAGTTATGCCACTCTATTTGCAAAATTTCTCAAATTCCTTAGAGAAAAAAATTCCCCATTATTAGTTCACAATTTTTTTAATCTTCAAAATTATCTTAAATTATTTAAACATGTTAATCATTTCTCTTTCATCTCCTTTTAATCCTCATCTTGTATCCTCTTCCACTTTCTACCAAGTATCATCTCATCCATTTCGAGAGTATGCCTCTATTCTACCAAACACACATCCTCTTAGTGGGGAATCCTCATCCTTATCTTCACTCCCATCATCTTTCCTCCTAGTCACTACTTTTGATAGCTAGGGAATATCCCCTCATCTAACCATATTTTTCCAAGTGTTATGTCTTAATCTTCTTTGAAATGATGCTACTTCATAACATCACTTCAAAGAAGGGAAAAATATAGACAACTAAAATTGATCATTATATTTGATCAATTTATCCCCAATCCATCGTATTCTTGACCTTTATATTAATTAAATACTATTTCTATTATTTAATTAATTTTTTATTATCCCAACTATCATCATAATCCATTTCTTCTATTTCCCAAAGTCATAGCCTAAGGTAAATAATTAATTTTAATTATTTACCTATCCCTACCATTACACCCTTAATTATTTACCTATCCCTAGCATTACACCCTTTCTTCTAAAAAATAAAGAAATAATTTTATTTATTTAATTCTCCTCACATGTGACATCTTCCATCATTTTGTATTACCCTCCCAACCCTCTCATAATCCACTCATTAAACATGTGCAGGATTAATCCATGATTAAGTGGGGTTGACCTCGCCCATTCCCCATAAAACCACCAAGTCCTTCCACCTTAAATTCATCCCTTTTTGTAAAAGACCCCTTTATTCTTGAAGTTATGGGATCTTTTCCATATAAATAATTTTTTTAATTCCCCACTTATCCCTTTTGAGTGAAGGGGACAAGAATTGACTTTATAAAAAATATTCCAATGGTACCCTTCATGTGGCCTCATCCTCTCATTCCATCTCCTTGTTCCACTTGGAACAATCTCCTTGCTTGAGATAACTCAAGCCATCTCCACCACTGATCCCATATTTTTATCCTAGCCCTCCATCTCACTCTCCCAAAATCTATTTAATTAGGTTCAACACTTAGCCATTCTCATCTCTCACAATTTCATTAATGTAATGTTATGCTACCAAAATTTTACTATGAGCACACATAAACTAATATAATTGGGAAAATCCACTCTTAGAGTTCAATACAGGGTCCAGAATAGGGTTTCATTGCTAAATTTTATGACTGTTTGGATTCTCTTAACCTAAACTGAGTGTTTGTTATGGTCTTGTATTGTTCAATTTAATCACTAAATTGTTCACATTGACACAAAATATTTTAGACACCATTGATTATTAGATGATGCAAATAAAATTGTATAAAGAGTGATATTTTATTTTGATTTTGATTCAAATTATTTCAAATTTTTGTAAGAGTTTGTTCTTGTAGAAGGACAAATTTATAAGTTCAACTAGAGGAGATAAAATGGTTTTGATTACCATCTTTATTTATCTATACTAGTTTACATTTAAGCCAATTCAATAAGGTTTCTGACACCTTTTCTTTAGAGTTGAAGCATTATCCATTCTTCTTGAATAAGAAGAAAAAATTAGTTAATAAATTAGCAAGATAATCTTTTTTTTTTATCGGTAATAAGTTATATTTTATTGATATAAAAATAAAATAGGGTTACATAGCAAAAGCAAGAACAAATCCCCATACAATCCCTACCAAACTCCACTCAATCCTTAAGAGAGATCTAAGGATCAATCCCCAAATCCACTATTCCATTCCATAAAAAGAGAAAATTTAAGAAAACCTGACTACCAAACCTAGATTCAAAAGCCAATATCACCCATTAACAAGTCAACCTTATGAGACTTTTTTTGGATGACCTTTAGTCTGCGATCGTAGGACCATAGCAAAGGATTTCTTCTTCTCCTTCTTCGCTCTCTTTCTCACAACCGATTTCCATCCATCCTCAACACCTGAAACCTCCTTCTACCAATTCAAGGGTAAATCTGGGGGACTCCTCATAATGCCAACTCCACTATTATCTTGCAAATCCTGATCACTAGCAGTTCACTTTTCAACATCCTTCTTCTGAGGAGTTAAATTTTTTGGGGCTCCTCCAAGCTCCCTCTCCACTATTTCCTTGCTAATGTTGATCATCAACCTTCCTTTTTCCAACATCTTTCTTCTGGGTTCTCACTCCTTTCTTTTCCCTACATTATGGGGTTGCAGCCCTGTTTTTGACAGTCAACTCCTTGACACTATTACTGGAAGCCATATTAGCATTGTTTGCAACTAAAGGTCCTTCCTGAGTAGGAGCCATCATAATCTATGGATGCTCCACATAAAATTTCTCCTGCAGCTGTCTCTCCGCCTAAATTGGTTCCTTTGAAGCCCTACTCTTCTTCGCAGTTCCTCTCAACTGAGAACTCCCTTGCTTCATCTCATGCTTCTCCATTGTGTAGTGCTGGGTGGATGCATATTTCCACCAAGAAGTTGTGTTTTTATTTCTGATTTTGGCACATTCGACTTCCAAGTGCCCCGTTTGATGACATTTTCTACATCTAAAAGGAACCCCTTCATAATCCAAGGGCTGCACCCAACAGTCTTTTGAGAACTTTAAGCAAATCTCCTTCAGAGGTACCTTAGATATTTTCATTTCTACCAAAATCTGGGCATATGTAGAGTGCAGAAGATTAGAAGAGCCCTCATCCACAATTATGAAGGTTCGTAAAGAGTTCCCTATGGTCTCTAAGCATCCATCAAACCTGAACTAAAGGGGGAGGTTAGGAAGCCTCACCCAGAGGGGAATCATCTCAAAAAAATTTGTAGTTGGGTTGAAAGCTGAATGCCATGGCTTTAACATTAGTACATGCTTCTCTTCCCAATCCCAATGATACTCATAGAGGATTTTATTCCTATCTTGTTCTTTTTCGAAAACAACAATAAAAAACCTTTGGCCATAGGGTAGATCTGGACATACCCAACCAGCAGGGGTTCCCAGTGGTTAGAAATCCATTGGTGTAGATCAGGAAAGCATGGCTAGAAACCCCTAAATCTCCCAATCAGTCCCAACCTAGAGAAAACCTTTTCATTGAAGACTACTTCTCTCTCCAGTTCACCATCTAACTCCAAGGTGATTACATTAGAAGTAGGTTGTGTGACAGGGTTCACCCCTTCCCTTCAATGATACCTCTGCTTGTTTGATTAGCTACCTTAGCAAGCCCATAACTATTAACTTCTAGCTATGGCTTCTCAAGCACCTTATTTGCATCATCGTTATTCAACACAACGTCACCTTGAAACGACTTTACCTTGCCTCCTTTGACAATGACGTGGTCTCCACCACACTTTCCTGGCGAAAGCCTTCCCTTCTCTGGGATGACTCGTCCTGCTAAGTCTTTGACGCCGATGCCAGTAGCAATATTCTCCCCAAAAAATCCCTGCAACTCCTTTCCCAGGGCACTTTG
The DNA here is from genome assembly GCA_007258455.2 of Sequoia sempervirens. Taxonomy (NCBI): domain Eukaryota; kingdom Viridiplantae; phylum Streptophyta; class Pinopsida; order Cupressales; family Cupressaceae; genus Sequoia; species Sequoia sempervirens. The sequence goes on along the minus strand of VDFB02047144.1, from coordinate 23,663,453 downwards.
CATAAGCAAAGCCCTAGCCGCTTCCACAGAGATCCGATCATTGGAAGACATCTCCTCAATAATTTAAGATAATCTTTATTTTGATTTTAAATTTAAGATAGAAATAGAGTTATTCAACCATTCATGAATATTTAATTATACTATAAAATATATTTTTTATGATAAATCTAAATACTATTGAAAGAATTATAAAAAAAATGTAGAATAAGTCTTTTTTTCCCAAAAAAGCACAATTAAAATTTGCAAGAAAAATAATTATTGTAAAAATGAACTCGTTTAATATGAAAGAAGTGCCTCTTACAATTTAAATTTAATTTTTGAATATAATATATACAAAAGTTAACTAGATTTAAATAAAAAATAATTTAATATTTTATTATTTATAAAAATAATTTATTGTTTATTATTTAAGAAAAATAAATAAATTTAATTATATATACATATACTATAGTATATTTACATTATAATATTTAAAAAATATTATCAATTTTTAGCTTTGATTTTAATAATCTCATTAAATAAAAGGAAACAAGGCTTATTATGAACAAAAGAAGAAAACCCAAACGGTTATTAATATATATAAATTGATTTAGGTAAAAAACCACGAAAAAGTATCTCAATAAAAAAGTAAGAAAATTTTATGTTTTTTTTTTTTTAATTTTTTTATATCAAATGCTACACTAGAGGAGATGTCATTAAAGGGTCATGCAGAACAATATTCATAGAGGGGTACAATTGGATTAGTGACAAAAAAACAATGAGTTGAAGCCATTAATAAAGGCCACACCATCATTATAGGGTCACACATCCATTTTAGGGTTTGACCATTTTATAAGGATCTGCTACAAACCCAATTATTTATCTAGATTTATATTATTTATTTTCTTTACAGTTTCTCTTATAATGTTGAGTATATAATCTTGATTTCAACCCAAAATGGTGCATTGTGGTTAGAGAAATTAGAATGAAAAAAATAAATATAAAATAAATAAGTTAATGTGAGTTATGCCTTTATGTGTTGTAGCCACATTAAATGAAATTTATATTGTAAGGTCATGCCTCTATGGGACACAACCTCATAATGATGTCACATCCCCACAATAGGTGGATATTAAAAGGGAACAATTAAAACAAATAGCTAGGTTGTGGAATTTATGCTAGCAACCCAACAAGAGGAGATAACTCGCAATATTGAAGAGAGGGTATAGGTATGACTAATAATACAATATGGAATCCAAATCCCTTGTCCATCTAAAAATGTTAGGTCATGTGGAAAAATGGTGCCTGGTAGTCTTTAAACCCCCATGACACCTTATTCTGTTAATATAAGCTTTATCTTTTGGAGAAAATGTGAGAGAATGTAGACTAGCAATCACACCTTGGTGTGCAATGGGTGTACATTGAATATGTGTGGAAGGTCAATCAAGGAAAAAATTGGTCTTTTTTTCATGCATTTGTGTAGTACATGAGGCCAATTTGTTGGCCATTTAACAAATGATGTTTTTACAACAAAGGTTTCAATAGAGAAGTGGTAGATTCAAATAAATAGGAATCCAAAACTGATTAAAACAAACCTTTGAATCAAGAAGATAATTAGACTTGATTACCAACAAGCTCATGTTACATTTGAAATAGGGAGAGAGGGAGAGATAGAGGGGGAAGAGAAATATAGAGAGGGGTAAGTAGATAGAGATATAAAGGAAGATAGAGATGGAGATGGAGATGGAGATGAAGATGGAGATGTAGATGTAGATGAAGATGGAGAAGGAGGAGAGGGACACATGGATAGAAGGATAGGGAGAGATAAATAGAGGGAGGAGAGAGGGATAGAAAGAGATGGAAGAGATAAATATATAGAGATGGAGAGAGGGAGAGAATGAGAGATATAGAGATAGAAAGATAAAGATAGAGATATGAAGTGATATTCAGAGAGAGGAAGAGAGGGAGAAATATAGGAGTAGAGAGACATGAAGAGATAACAAAATAGAGATAAAGGGAGAGAGAAGCAAAAATATAAAATAGAGATATATAGAGGCAAAGAGATATAGGTATAGAGGTTTGGGAAGAGAGAGGAGACATGTCTAGAGATAGAGGGGAGATAGGAAGATAAAGGTAGAGATGAAGATAGAGTGACAAAGGAAGAGATAGATAGAGGTAGAAGGAGAGATCAAGATAAAGAGGCAAAGATAGAGTGGAAGATATAGAGATCCAAGAGAGAGGGAGAGATAGAAAGAGATATATATGGCAAGATAGAGTGATATAGAGATATAGATATAAGGAGATATAGAGAGGGAAGAGGGAGAGAGAGACAAAAAAAATAAAGATAAGTAGAGACAAAAATAAAGATGGAGAGAGGGACAGAAATATGGGGAGATAGATAGAGGGAGAGAGAAAGAGGGAAAGATAAATATATATGGGAAGAGAAAGGGAGAGAGGTACATATAGAGAGGGAGAGAAATATGGGGAGAGAGGGAGAGAGATATTGAGAGAGGGAGAGAGAAGAAGAGGGGGGAGAGGGAGATATAGCTCAATATATATAGAGGGAGATGGAGTACGAGAGATATAGATAGAGGGCGATATAGAGAGAGAGAGGGAGAGAGATAGGGAGATAGAGGTAGAGAAAAATATGGATAGAAAGAGATAGATAGGAGTGAGAAGGTGGTAGAGAGATAAAGATATAGAGTAGGAGAGATCAAGGGAGAGATGAAGTGAATGAGAGAGAGATAGCTCAATAGATAGAGAGGGAGAAATGGAGTTATATAGAGGGACTTACAGAGAGATAAGGAGATATGGGGAGATAGAGGTAGCAAGATAATATGGATAGAAAGGGATAGAGAGAAGGAGCGAGAGGGAGATAAAGAGAGAAATAAAGAGATAAAGATAAAGAGCATAAGAGGGAGAGTGAATAAGAGAGATAGGTAGAGATAATAATATATATAGATAGAGAATGAGGGAAAGAGAGTTTATTTCCCTCTCTTCTCTTTTTTTGTATCTCCCTTTCCCTATCTCTATCCCTCCATTTCTATTTGTGTTTCTTTCTCTCTAACTAGATCTAACTCTCTCACCTATCTACCTCCTTCTCTATCTCTCTTTAATTATACGTCTTTTTATGAAATTACAAATATTAATAAAATATGTATCTAAAAAAATATAATTAATATATTACAAATAGTATTAATATTAATTGAAAGATAAACTCAATATCAAAAATTAAAAAATTACTATAAAATTGAATGTAAATATAGGTAAGGGGTGGTGGGACTAGCTCGATTGGCTAAAGCATCCTCTTGCAGGAAAGAGGTCATGAGGTCTAGTCTCCTCACCGTCCCTATGGTATCAGAGAGCAAGGCGCTGCAGTCTAAAAAATAATGTAAATATAGGTAAATTCTTAAATAAATTAAATTTATAAAATAAAAAACCATACTTCAAACATAATATAAAAAAAAATGCTCTTATATTAAAAGTCACAAATAAAGCCAAACTTCTATTAAAAAGGTACAATATTTTTGGATTTTGATTTTTTTTTTTTTATGGTACAATAGACTTTGGAATTTTCATGTTTTTAATGTAAAATATTATCCAAGTTGTTTAAGAAAAAATTAATATTTGAAAAATAAAATTTAAATTAGAAATATTAATAATATATATTTATTAAATATAATAATAATGAATATTTTTAATGATTCAAATTAATATAAAATTTTAAATCATAGATATGAGATTTTTACATATTATTAAAGATTTTTTAAATCAAGAGTTGAGCGGGAATACAAATTTTGAATCTGTTGTGCGGGCCATGGGCGGGGCTCAACGACTCTCTGTGGATGGGTTTTGTGAGGTGCCTTCTATGGTTTCGTTGGGTGGGCTTGCGCTGGAGGTTGGTTTGGTCTCTCCTTCCGTTGGTGCTCTACTTCCTGACGTGAATGTGGTCGATTTTCCTAGGGATGCGATTGATGGGAAGAAGTTGGGCAGGTGCTTGGATCCTATCGAAGATTGTGTTATCCCATCCTCTCGGATAGATATTGGTGTTGTTCCTCCTCTGAATGGTGTCCTCCCTCAATTTGGTGATGCTGTGCGGGGCTATGTGGCTGGGGAACCTATTCCTCCTCTTAAACAAAAATCCTTTTCTGATGTTGCCCGTGTCTAGCCTCCTGCTGCTCAGGCTAGGGTCTGACCCTTACCTTGTGCCTGTGCCTCCCCTGTGGTGGTATGTGGGCCTAAGGTTGTTGAGAATGAGAAATTTTATATGCGCCAGGGTGTGGTCTACAGGTTCAATGGCCTGTGGCCCTCCCTTCTGGACCTCCATGAGTGGGTTTCCCTTTCCTAGAAACCTATTGTTACTAGGCCAATTGACTTCTATTCTAGTGCTAGAGGCTTTTTCTTTGCAACATTTACATTCCCTGAGGATCATGACCGAGTGCTTGACCGGGTGTGGATGTGGGGTGTCCATTCGCTGTTCATTTGGCCTTGGTATCGCTCGTTCAACCCTCTTACAAAGCCACTAAATATTAGACCAATTTGGGTTCATTTTCCAAATATTCCCCTCTAGTTTTGGGAGGATTCTTGTTTTGAAGCCATTGGCAACACCATTGGTAGCTTTTTGAAGGTGGATTCTATGTCTCGGGATCTTGGGCATACTACGATGGCTTGTATTTTAATCGATTTGGACATCTCCAAGCCTCTACATGGTGATGTGGTTTTGATGGTGGAGGACAGACCTTGGAAACAACTTTTGGACTGTGAGGGTCTCCCCTTTCGGTGTAGGAGATGTTTCACTATGGGTCATTTGGCCTCTTGTTGCCCTCAAGCCCGCCGCAAGGGTGCTGCTACTTGGTGGAAGGATGCTCTCTCAGATCACCTCACAGTGGGTTCTCCTCCTTCAAAAGTTTCTTCTGAGGATGTTGACCCTACTGTTTCTTCTCGGGAACCTATGTCTACTCCTATTCCGACTAACCTTTATGTGGAGCCTCAGTTGGCTCGATCTGCTGACGCTGTTCTGTCTGAGCCTGCCCAAACTTTGTTGGTTGCTGCTGATGGTCCTTCGTTCATTCTTGTTTCCTCCCTTGCGCTGCCCTCACTGTGTGGTGGGGTCATCCCACAATAATGGGTTACACTTTTTGGCCAAACTTGACATTGAAATCAACATTTTCAAAAAAAACTTCACTTTTTGACACCTATAGTAGGCAAACTATTAGGAATTTGAAAATGATGTAAACTAGTGATTTGTGATATTTTTTCTGTAGATTTTAAATATATATTTTAAAAAAAAATTAATTTTTTTTTTTTTTTTTTTGCGTCTCCTTTGATGACTAGTTTTTAATAGTAAAAAACATTTTTTTAAAGTGATGTGTACTTCGACACGCATAAATTTTTTTCTAGAAAGGATAAAATTTTGATTCTTTTTAATTTAGGTTGCTAACATTGGTATCTATTGGTTTCATTTTTTTTCATAACGTTTTGTTGAATATTTTTTTTTAATTAAGTTTTGAAGTCAAAACATTTACAATTTAGACATAGGTGCACTTCGGCACGCATAACTTTTGGTATGTATTGAATTTTTATTTTTTAGAATGGGGACACCATGCTCTAAAGACATATATTTTTCAAAAAAAAAATTCTCAAATTTAATATTTTTCCACAATGATTTTTCACTAAACTTGATGTTCAGTGAAAAACCTATGTTCAGTAAAACTAAAAAATAAAATATAATATAAAAACAAAATATATTAAATTTATAGTTGTTGGAAAGCTCGTTTCAATCTCTACAATTATCCAGCTTGGTTTATCAAGTTGACTCCATTGCACCTCCTTCCCAAGCCCGATAAGTCAAAAAATGCATAATTTTGGAAATAGGTGGAGGAAGGTGAAAAAAGGGGGTTCATTAGAACCTCCCTTCTAATGAAGGGGGTTCATTCAAACCCCCTTCATTAGAAGGGGGGTTCATTCAAACCCCCTTCATTAGAAGGGGGGTTCATTTGAACCCCCGTTATATGGTGCAAAATGGGGTTCATTAGAAGGGAGGGGGGTTCATTAGAAGGGGGGTGGTTCATTTGAACCCCCTTCATTAGAAGGGGTAAACCATTTTAAATTTTTTGATGAGCATTTCTAATTTTTCTTCGTCCGAAAAATTGTAACCCACTATTGTGGGTTGACCCGGTGGCTCTTTGCCCTTGGTGGCTTCGGTTGATCTGTTTCTCTCACCTCGATTGGTGGACTTGGATCCTAAGTCTTTTTGGTCTGTTCTGCCAAGAAAGAAGAAGGGACTCCCTCGATCTGTCGCAACCTCGCGGCCTCGGGTTAAGGGAGTCAGATTGATCCCCTCAGATTTTGGGGTTGTCTAAGTCCTAGTTTGTGTTCCAACAACTGTCTATTAGCTATTTCTGTGTTTGGTTTGTCCTCTTTTCCTAGTTCATTCCTGGTTTGAACTAGCTTCTTTTTATTTGGGCCTTTGAGTTTTTTGTGTAAAGGGTACAACACCATGTAAATGCTACTTATCTTATAAAAAATAATCAAATTTTAAAATCAACCTTTCTTAGAAACCAAAAAAAATAGTTATTCAATATTTTCCTTTAATTATCTAAATTATTCTATATAGATTATATGGATTTTCATGTATTATTAAGATATATATACATATACATAATAGTAAACAAAATAAAAATAAAAATAAATGTATTTAATTATTTTTGTATCTAGATCAAATTTTAAAATCAATCATTAGTTGAAACCAAAAAAAATTATTTCATATTTTTTCTTTCAATTATCAATTATTTTATAGAAATAAAAGTCATTAAAATTGATTTTATTATGTATAAAAAGAAACTACTTTATATATATATATAATAAAAAATGATAATATGTATAATTTAAAATTGATTTTAATGTAGTCTACCTTGAAAGCACATAGGTTGTATAATCATAATATTATTTATACATTGTATAATATATAATATAAGTATAAATATAATAAATAATATCTATTATTTATATATTATTATAATATACAATATAAATATATAATATCTAGTGTAATATTATATATATTATATAATATAATACAATATATAATATTAATATTTAAATAATTTATATATATTGTATTATTTATATATTGTATAATTTAAATATAAATATAATAAATAATATAATATTTTATATATACTATACTTGACCGTTTTAAATTTTCTTCTTCTTTGCACAACATGTTTTATTTACACGTAAATATTGAAACTACTTTTTCTTTCATATATTATAAAATTGGGTCCCTATCTTATGATGCCTCTTATGGATATTTGGTGGAGTTTTCTTAAATAGTTTGTTTCATATTATAAATACATTTGAAAGGAAATTTTAATATGTAACTAATATTTTCTTATCTACTCGATGGCTACTAAGATCGCAAGAAACACATGAATGCTTGGATTTATAATAAAAAATACAAGTAAATCAATATATGATACAAGATTGGATGAGGTAAAGTTAAATTAATTATGCAGCCCTTGACCTTATACAGGTCGCCCGTTGTCTTATAGCTATGATTCTACCATATATTCAGATCCCTGCTGGAACATGGAAGAATGTGGATGTCGAAAGGGTAATATAAAAATCAATTAATAACTTCCACAATTGTTGTTGGATTTTATAGGTCAAAAAATTTATTTCAAATGACTTCAATAAGGATTAAGTAGCTCAAAACCCGATATCATACAAATAATTACTTGGACACTAATTGTGTGAAGAAAATAGTAAACTCAAAGTAGAGAATCACTTACCAGACCTGCTCAGGATGGGGAATATTATATAAAGCATTGGTATCATTTTCAAGAAATATTGGGAAAGAGCAAACATCACAGTATTCTACGAATTGAAGAGTTGAGATAATAATACATTTACATATGGTATGATTTTTCCACACCAGCCCTTCAAGAGATAGTTGTTGAGGTGCTTTGAAATGATGGAGAACTATGTCTGAATAGGGATTTTTTATAATAATGCGTACTGTGTCAGATCTTGAACAACATCCAGGGGAATTTTTGTCAATGTTGTAATCACAAGTGTTAAGGATTCTAGGAAAATAAATTCATCATTATAATTTATAACAAATTTATCTCGTGAAAAATTCACCACCATCAATTCATATCATATTGCTGGCGGTGAATTTTTCACGAGATGAATTTGTCATGGCAATAAATTGTTGACGATGAATTGTTGGAGGTGAATCTGTTGACGGTGAATTTACCTGAAACCATAGACAAAACATGTGAACCATTTTTAAAAGGAATGCCTCGAAGAAATGTGATCTCATAAATTGCAACATTGTGAGAAGATATACCTAATGAATGGACAACTCAGGAAGAATTTTGTGCTTACATCAACTTCTCAGTAGACAATTGCTTTTCTATTTATGCTTCAATCATTAGTAGGAACTAGAGGCAAAGGAGAACCTGCAAATCTCATCAGGAAAAGATACTGTAAAGTAGTGACTTGGTGATGAAATTTTTTCCTTTTTCACTAACAGAGCAGTTGTTTACCAACAAATGCACAATATAAATAATGCATCAAGTACTCTGGTGATTCGCTGATGAAATTTTGTTTTTCAAGATACTGTGGAGGAAATGAATAAAGGGCATTCACTCATACTCATGGTTGACAAAAACATTGAAGCTATAGAAGAACACAATAAACTTTGGAGTGGTCTTGTTGGAGATAATCCGCAGAAGAAAACCAATCGAAGATGCAAATTGTGAGAAGCTACAACAGGAGACATCTTTGTTCAGATGCCTGATGTCTCGGATATATTAAGAATAGTGGCAATATTGTGAAAGAATATTATTAAGAGCAGTAGAATTGACACCCTTAAGTTACATGTTATACATGATATTACAACTCCTTCGACATAATTTTACAAAAAATGATTTACTTTAAATATGTGAATTTAAGTCGGTTTGAAGATCTATCCTCTACGAAGGAAAGAGAGAAAGGTGAATGTTTTCTCATACAAGTGTCCTTTCACCTGTTCCATGAATTCATTTAACTTCTACCATGAAAGAATAAAACTCTTGAAAACGTAACAACGAGAGGGAATTTGAAAAGTTTTTCAAAATAAAAAAGAGAATTTAAATTACAAAAAGCTGTTACAAGGGGTAAGAAGAGGAGATTATAAAAGAGATTATTTTTTTTTAAAAAGAAAGAAAGGGAGGATTCTGATACGGGGAAAAGCCTGCGAGCTTCTTGTTTTCTGAAAATATTTTGAAATAAAAAATCAATTTGAAGAGTCTATGTGCTTTTTACGTTGATTACAAAATTATTGTTCTTTTGTATATGATAATTATTTTCAAACTTTCAGCCCTCCCGTGTTAGTTTGCATATTAAATTCATTCATTGTTGGTCAATCGGTATTGAAATAATGTTTAAATCTCTCAGCTAATTACTGTTTTGAAGCTAGATTTGTGATTTATCATTTATGTGTAATTAGATTTCTGAATTAACCATTTGTGAGTTGTTATTTAGTTATATTTCTCAATTTTATTTTATTCATTTGCATTCTCACATTTCCTCCTTTTTAATAAAAAACTCTCTCTTTAAAATCTGATTTTCATCATAGGAAGGAGCTGTCCCTCTCAAATATAGAAATCTCATAATAATATCTCTATTTGTTGGTGCAATATTTCTCTACCTATTGGGCGGGTTAGTTGATTATTTGCAGTGACAAAACTGTTTACCAATACGCTGAGAATCATATGTGATAACTTGCGAATGAAAAATATTTACGAGGAAAAAATGCAAACATAAAATTAAAATGATGACAATCCGACAATGCATAGTTTACATGTGAAATTGCTAGCAACTGAGTTAAAGAGCACACAAATACATGGAATGACACATAATGGAAACCAATGAATAGGTGACAAGACAAACATATGTGATCTATTCAATCATCTTGCATTTATACAAATGCCAAGACACCATATATTTGGGAAATTAGCTCATCTCAGTTAAATAGGGAGTACCTTTGACACAAAAATGTGTGGGAAAGAGATGATAAAAGGATGTGAGGAGAGGGTCGGAGAAATCAAACAAGAAGGGAAGAGGGAAGAAAATGAGAAGGAGAAACTACATGAGAGAGGGTAGAGAAATGTGAGGTAGAGGGTCAAATTGTGTGTGGCGAGATAGGAGAGGGCATGTATATAGAGGGAGAGAGTATAAAATGTGGATGGAATGCCTTCAAAAACTATATTTCATGGATTACAATGTCAAAAGGATATTCATGAGATGGATTTATTGAAAATACTTTAGAAACTTTGAAAAAAATATAGTTGGCAAATGTAAATCAAGACTTCATAGCCTTTGCTAACATCCTCTCTTCTCGAGTTGAAAGGAGAGCTTTCAAATAGACTAGGGGCATCCACCAAAAAATAAAAGACATGGAGGAATTTTATTAGAATTTTTCTAAGATTGATCTAGTGTGGAATGAAGTCTTTAAATGCATTATTGATGGATTTTATCAATAAAAAGTGGGTGAGATTATACTATTTTTGAAGAACCATACTCTCTCACACATTTTGTTGTGCCTTTCGCATACACACCCTGTGAAACGAGGACCCCCTCTTTTGCTTTCACTTGTGTTGGTTTGGTTTCATTTTCACTTTCGCTTTTTTCCTTTTGCTTGGGTTGGTTTTCAAATTTTCATCCCCTTGGGTTTTCTTGAAAATTTGGGAGAGTTTGTTTGTTATGTATGGGTCGGCTTAACTGGCACACTCTAAGCACTAACCCGCTTAGGTGGCCCGATCCATGGGCCCCACTAACCTGACCTTTCCATTCCTTATTTCTGTTTTCCAAAGATTATGTTCCGGTAACTTTTTTGTTCCTCCGTTTTCACGTTAGCTGTTTTCGTTCCATGGTTAACAAAATCTTTTGAAATGCATTGCGAATGAAAGAAAGGCGAAATCATGTTTGTCTTAATCTTTTTTACTCCCACATTCAATAGGGGATAAAATATGGCGTTATAAACCCTTAAAAATACATTGTCTGAAAGAAAGACTAAAGCATGGATTTAGAGGCTTCTCGAAGCATAGAAGCCTAAAACACTAAACTCCACTAGTATCCTGCAAAGCACAGTAATATTACAAAGCTTTTTTTTAAATTTATATAATAGGTGTGCTCCTTAGAAGGGAGATGTCTTAGATGTAGAGCAATTTAATTAGGCCTAAGAAGTATGTAATTTCATATTTATTTTTTATTATATATGTTTTATAATATAATAATGGTGTTCAAATAATTTATAATTTAAAATAATAAATTAATAAAGTAATATAATATAATAATGGTGTTCAAATAATTTATAATTTAAAATAATGAAATAAAAAATAATATAATAATGGTGTTCCAATAATTTAAAATTTAAAATAATGAATTAAAAAAATGGTTTCATATATTATGAAAGATGTTAAACAAATTTTATATAGTATTATGGTATTAAATAAATTTAAACACTAAAAATTTGATTTTATTTTATAAATTAAAATTGTTCTAAACATAATAAAAACCTCTTTAATTTTATTTTATAAATTAAAATAGTTCTAAAGACAATAAAATATTTTAAGTATATGAAAAAAATAATAGTCTCTTAAAGTAAATAAAAATAATAATTATTATTATTATGAGATAATACTTAAGTAAATAAAAAATTAAATAATTTTTATATAATTTTAATTTTTTAAATATTTAGCTGTATTTGATCATACATATAAAATAACTCTTAAGTAAATAAAAAATTAAATAATTCTTAGTTTTAATTTTTTAAATATTTCTTGTTGTTCCATCATAACATGACACTTCATGTCTTACTATTATTGTTGATATCCATTATTTATTTAGATTATGATAAGTACAAGTATGGTTATAGTCTAATAAGAAATCATTATTGTTTAATATTTTTAATTTAATAAGATTCAAACATTTTTTATGAATGAAAAAAGAAAATGATATTAAATTTGAATGTTATAAATTTTCCTACAATTCATGTTCATTAATATGGACTATAGAAATATTATATCCAGTGAATGTTTTTTTCTAAATTATAATATTTTGAAAATTCATATTTTTATTTTATGGTTGTATTTTCATTTAAAAAATAATTTTCCACAAATAATTTTGATAAGTGAGAATTAGTCTTTGTTGTAATATGTTAGAAGTATAATTGGTATTAATTAGTTAAAAGTACTAGCATGTTGTTATTTTATTTTCTTGACTAAATAAAATAAAAAAAATTTGAATAGAATTGTAAAGTAAAAATAAATCTTAGATAAATTTTGCATTAGTATATTTAATTATTTTAAAATTAGGATAATAATATTATATAAACATATTACCATAAGATGCATATATATTATCATCAAGAAATAATTGTATACATTAAAGATGCTCAAACATAATTAAAATATATTAAAAAATATAAAATAACTTGTAAATTAACAAAATAATTCTTAAATGAGTGTCAATGAACTTGTTTTCCCTTTTGATTTCAAATATGAATTGATGTGAATTCTAGATTCCATGTGTTGTGAAAGATAGTAATCGTGTGAGTTATATTATGGTTTTTTATTTCTTTATTACATGGAATTGCATTTTTAAAGATTAAATTTTCCATGTGAATATTGTTTAATATATTTGAGAATCTAGAAATTGAAAATGAAATGAAAGGGAACAATGCTATTTAAATGCATTAAAAATAATATTTCAATCATTTCATTTAGTTAAAAAAATTATTTAAATTTTTTCTCTTAGCTTCAAAAAAGTGATTGAAAATGATTAATTAGTAAATGCTCCATTTCCCCTATAAAAATAAATGGCTTAGGTATTTGATTTTCATTTATAAATTGTATGATTATTTTGAGAAAAGAAAATAATTAAAGAAATAAAAATGAAAAAGTGATAAAAGTAAAAACGCGTAGTCTTTTATTGATTCCTTGTTTTTTTTTAAAACTTGCACTCCCTCTCAAACCCTCTCCTGAGAAAAATGGAGATCGGGAGGATTTCGTTGGTTTTGGAATTTCTTGGGTTGTGAATTGAATTACTAAGGGAGGATTGTTGTATTTCTTGCATCTCACTAAATGTTGGTGTCAAATGTTTATGTTGTTTTATTTGCAATTTATCATTCTAGTTATGTTGGTATAATGAACATAGAGCACATTTAGATTTGAGCTTAAAATTAATCTATTTCGATATAAAACATTCGATTTGGAATTGGTTCTTGTGTGATCTTGCATGGTTCATCTCTTGAGTTTAGGGATTGTGTGTTGATGAGAACTCACCACTAGTTGGGGTTGTTGTGGTTCTCATCTTGCTTTAAGGACCAATAGGGTGTGTTGGGAGTGTTTTCCCTTGCTCCTTATGTCCTTGGACTCATTTTGGAGTCACTTATAGGCCTCCCATCCCATGTCCAGAGCATCTCCTTTATTGGTGATTGTGTTGGAGGTTGGTTGGGGTTATCCCTGCTAGTCTCTTAGACATTTTGAACCATTTGGGAATTCATTTGTGTTGTATTCTTATTTTTATGAGTCATAAGTGTTGTCTTTGGGTATGAGACCTAGAAATGGTCATTTGGTGAGTTCTAGCTAGGACTATATTCTACAACATGTGGTCGAGACTATGATGTAAAAACAAGACTACAATGTAGATTCTAAACTCTAACATATTTTTGGAACACTTGTGTAGTTCCAAGGATGCTAGCGTATTTTTATGCACGTGTAGTGGTGCGCTAGTGTCCTTTTTGGGCTATTTTGTCCCCTAACACACTGATCCTTTTGTATATTTAAATAGTTGAGTAACTACAATATGTATCTCAACACATTCTTAATTTATACTTATACTAATAAGAAATATCAAGGCAACAAATGGGTGGACATTATAGAAGAGAAAGATAGAATTCCATTGATTGTTTGGGATAAGGTTTTCTTTCCTTCAAAACCAGGAGGGTTTGGTATCTAAAAGTTAAAATTCAAAAATAAATTTCTTATTGTGAAGTTAATTTGGACATTTTTGAATGAGGAAAACTAGTGGATAAACATCCTTAAGTCAAAATATTTAGAAAATCTAATTGCAAGAAAGACTTCTTTCATTTGATCCTCTTCTTTCAAGCTCTTTTTTATGTAATTTCTTGGTTAAAAGTAGAAATATCCTTTGGAAAGGAAGTAAATGCAATGTTGAAAATGGAGAATAGGATTTTTTTGGGATGATAAATGGCTCTTAGATCAACCTTTGTGCAGAAATAGTCCTTGGGATAATATTTTTCCACCATTAGAAAGTCTGTTGGGGGATAAATGGATAACTATATATAAGTGTCTAAAGAAGGTAAAAGGAAATTTCTTTCCCTTGATTCTAATAGCCAAGATGCAATTAATCTAGTTTCTAACATAAATGATCTATAGTTGAAATGTTTCCATATTTATCATTTTGATAGAGAATATGAGTTAATTTTGGCCCATTCAAATGATTGTAATTATAATAATATAACTAGATATGCCACTAGGTTGAATGTGAGTTCGGATGAGGTCCCTTGGTCTGAGGTATTGAATACAGATCTTACCATTAAGATTAATTTTTTATTTTGGGTTATGGTCCAAAATAATATTTTAAAGATGGATAATATCATGCAAAGGGATTCTAGATCTCTAATAGGTGTGCAATTTACAAAAAAAATGAAAAATGAAAGTGTCATCTTCTACCAAACTATCCCTTCTCTTATCAATAATTGAGGATAATCTTATCTAAATTTGAAATATATTGGATTCATCCAACCTCTATATTAGACTTAGTCCTCCAATGACACCCTCCTTTTATTGAAAAAAAGCCTTAAGAATTTATGGGAACTCTCACATTCTCACTTTTTTTTGGGAGTTTAGTAGCCACTTGCCTTGCCTCTTCTCTAGTTTTTCATGAATTAACTCTTGAGATCCCATTAACATGGGTATATATATATATATAATTATTCTTGAGTTATTTAATTTACTTAAGAGTTGTTTTAATTATTTTATAATTATTTTATTTTAGTTTAGACTTATTTAAGAATTATTTTATTAATTTAAGAAATATTTTATATATTTTTAACATATTTTTATTATGTTTGTGTGTCTTTAATGTATACAATTATTTATTATTTATTGATTGTAATATATATCTCTATGATAATAATTAAGTCGAGAGGCATTCTAAAGTCACATAAGAGTTTAAGGACCTGAGTACATAAAAAAGAAATGGTGTTAGTTACAAATTGAAGAAAATGAAGGGTTAGTAGTGGAGGGATTTGAAATGTCATGAATGTGGAAGGTGACTTTTACGGAGGTGGAAGAATCTAGAAGATTAAACGGTTGGTGTTCAGATGCAATGACTGGCAGGAAACTGTTGGCATTTTGTAATTGAAACACGTCCTCACCACCTCCCCTCCCGAATGAGATTTGAAGAGTGAGCATGTTTGAAACTATAAAGAACAAGAATTCTAAGTGGGAGAGTCACGATGAGTTTCAATCATTTGCAGGTGTGAAATAATATTGTCTGTTGTAATTCTGAGATGCAAGTGATGGTTTTCATTGAGACACACAATATGTGTACTGAAAGAAAGATTGGGATGAAATTGGAGAGAATCTCAGCCACAATCAGAAATCATGAGCCTGAGAGCGACGAAAATTGGCCTGGCCTAGAAGAAGACGATAATGTTCAGCATGACCATGCCTTGGGGTTTGCAAGGTATTGCAACCATTTCAACCAATAGAGGCATCATAATTTCAACCATACAAGGAGGCAAGACCCGACATAGGTGAGTAGGGCAAGAAAAATATCGGTTCCTTCACCTATCATTTCATTGATCCCTATTTTTATTTTGTCATGGATATTTTCTATGGCTATTGTGAATTTGTTATTGACACGATCTTGCATTGCACTTCTTTCTCTATTGTTGATTGGATGGTGTTAAGGTTGTTGTGTCCTCCAAAAGTTCATTTTCATGGTTTGGGAAAAATTCCAATCTGATGTTGAAAATAATATATTCAACTATACACTTTTAGACATTATCTATGGGTGGATGCACATATGTAGGACCAACAATCATCTTAAAGTTTCTTGAAAATATTTTTTTTGATAAAGAAAAAGGCTATGATTTCCTTCAATTTTCTAAAAGGAATTGGAAGGACACAATATTCTGTCAAAAATGAGACAACAACAGTGTTTGAATGATACGAAACTCAGGGGAACAGAGGATACGAAGCTTGGTTTTCATTTTGTTCATGAGTGCTTTGTGGTGCATTCTATCAGAATCCACAGTTGGGAGATTGACCCCCGATCTAGCACACCTACCTGCATTTGAACTCGGCTCTAGACTTACGATTTCTGCACCCAACAATTGGTGCAGCCAAGGGTGGCTAGAGCTTATCCCTATTACCTGATAGCTAACCTAACAATTAGATCAGATATTATATAGTCTTTTAATATTTGAGATGAGTTTTGAAGTATTCCAAGTTGAATATAATTTGCAAAATAAAATGGAAAATAAATTGTAGAAAATAAAAGATTAAAAATCAATCACAAAAATATGAACACCAGATTTATCGTGGTTCACCATCAATTTGATGGCTACATCCACACTCAGGGATTATCTCTTATAATCAAGTTCTAAATTAAATTACATTCATCCAAAAGCTTATTAATAAAACAATCTCCAACCAATATTTGGAAAAGTCAATTCAAAATATACAACTTCTAAATTGGCCAACACATGCCAATAGAAGTAATTACAAAATGTGAAAGCATTTCAAATTATGAAGGAAACATGCTAATTTGGGCTTCACTTAACCCAACAATCTCCCACTTGAAGACCAAATTGTTGCTCAAAGATATCCCACCACTGTAGAGTTAAAGTCAAAGTTGCATAAGTCTGAGAGAAGCTCTACAAAATTCGAACTTCTCCCTTGGAACTACCTTTGTCAACATGTCAGGTGGATTCAAATTTGTGTCAATTTTCTCCACCTACAACTTGCCATCTTCGATACAATGGCGAATGAAATGATACCGCAACTCTATATGCTTCGTCCAATTATGAAAGGCATAATTCTTTGACAAGTGAATAGCACTATTGCTATCACAAAAGAGATTAAAAATAGATTGTTGAAACCATAAATCACCTATCAAACCCTGCAACCATATCATTTCTTTTTCCCCTTCAAAAAGAGAAATATATTTTGCTTCTATAGAAGAAAGTGCAACCACCTGTTGCAACTGAGAAACCCAACTGATCGCTGCCCCAACAAAAGTGAATACATAACCGGTGGTAGAATGCCTTTTATCTAGATCTCCAGCCATATCTGAATCAACATAACCTCATAAATTTATGTCCTTACCACCAAAACATAAACCGCAATCAGAAGTACCTTTCAAATACCTAAATATCCACTGTACTGCCTACCAATGTTATTTACCTAGATTACTCAAAAATCTACTCACAACTGCCACTGTTGGAGCAATATTCAGACAAGTACAAGTCATGGCATACATTACACTGCCAACTGTGGATGAGTATGGGACATGCTTCATGTGTTCTTTTTCTTCATTTGTTTTAGGACACATAGCTGACAATAACCTAAAATGATCGGCCAAAGGAGTACTCACAAATTTGGCATTCTTCATATTGAACCTATCTAAGATTTTTAGAATATATTTTTCTTAAGATATTCTAAGTTCTCTCTTTTTCCTATCCCTGATTATATTCATCCCAATAATCCTCTTTGCTGCCCCTAAATCTTTCATGGAAAATCTATGAGATAAATGTTGTTTTAACTCACGAACTATCCTCACACTATTGCTAGCAACCAACATATCATCAACATAAAGTAATAAAATAACAAACTCACCATTTGGAATCTTCTTGTAATAAACACATGGGTCTAAATCACAATGAATAAATTGTTGCTGAGTCATGAAGTTGTCAAATTTTAAATACCATTGCTTGGGGGCTTGCTTGAGCCCATACAAACTCCGCTTCAATCTGCAATATAAATGCTCTTGACCCAGTTTTGCAAAACCTTCAGGCTGCTCCATGTATAATTCCTCTTCAACATCTCCATGAAGAAAAGCAACTTTGACATCTAATTGCTCAAGTTCAACATCCCAAATGGCTGCCAAGCCTAACACTTCTTGAATAGTGGTCATTCGCACAACTGGTGAAAATATTTCATTGAAATCAATGCCTTTTTCCTAAGCAAAACCCTTGACAACTAGTTTGGCCCTGTAATGTTGATGAACTCCCTCTTCCTCTTTCACACGATACACCCATTTATTCTTCAAAGGTTTCCGATTTGGCAGAAGATGAACCAAATCCCATGTGTCATTTGCTCGCAAAGATTCAATTTCTTCATTCATTGCCTCCATCAATTTGACCGAATTTTCACATCTTTGCAAGCTTTTCTGAAAGTTTTCGGCTCTGCCTCACCACAAAGCAATAATTCATAATCATAACTATCAGAAGAAAATAACTCAAAATCATCATACTTTTGTGGAAACTTCCTCTTCCGAGTTGATCTTCGTAATTGAGAACTGATTTTAGATTGCAAATTGCCCTGTGTCTCTACATTTTCTTGATTATTTTCTCCAATGCTCTATTTCTCTATATTCCCCTATTCCTTTTGTCCAAAATGTTGTCCTTGTATACTGCCTTGAATACTTTGAGTTTCTATAGTTCCCAATGGCAGCTCGAACTCAATACTGGTTGTGAATTAATTGTTAATGGAGGCACCGAATGTAAAGGTTGCACTTCACTTGAAATGAAGCCTATGCATTACTTGGTGAAAGTTGTGAATCAACCAAGAAAGGTAGCGTTTGAGATGTTGGAGGCTGCGTAATGATTGAAGGCAGTGTATTTTCTAAACAAGGCAACGAACGACCCTGTAAAGGCTGCAAATTTCTTATTACAGGTTTTCAATTACTTATTAAAGGCTACAAATTGATTAATGGAGGCGCATTGAGTGGAAAAAGTTGTGCCAAACTTAGGGGAGGTTGTGTTTTATGGAATGAAGGCTCATGAATTGGATGCATATAAACATGAGAGGGCATCACATGATGTAGAGTGGACACCGTATGACTTTGAATAGGCTGTGCTACAGTTGATGGAGGCAACAAACTATATGAGGGAGGCTACATAGGAATTTCCATAGTCTATGTGCTATGATAAACAGGGGAAACAAAAGTTGAAGGCAGAGTGTTTGTAATAGATGGCTGTGAACAAAAAGGTGTACTTCCATTTGAAGAAATTATTAAAGGCTGGGAGAAAGACACAAATGTTTTCTTAACATGACTATTTTCAAATAAATCAACTTCAAAAAATTCATCTGAAGATTTTTCCAGAGGCTACAAACCTGGGAATTTTCTCTCATTGAAGACAACATCTCGACTACGAACAATATTTTTTGCAATAGGATCCCATGGCCTAAAACCAAATTGATCTTCTCCATAGCCTAGAAAAATGCACCTCTTCGATTTGAAATCAAGCTTTGTTCATTGTTCTTTGGGAATATGCACGAACACTGCACATCCAAACACCCGCAAATTATGATATGAAATTCTCTTCCCAATCCATCTCTCCTCAGGAATGTCAAAATCCAAATGAGATGACGGGGCATGGTTGATCAAATATACTGCAGTGTTGCACACCTCTGCCCAAAACTGTTTTCCCAACCCAGCATTGGAGAGCATACAATGAGCTCTCTCTAAAATTGTCCGATTCAACTGCTCAGCTGCTCTGTTTTCTTGAGGGGTGAATGGGACCACCTTGATTCTATGAATTTCATTGTCTACACAAAAATTATCAAAATCTGAGGAACAAGACTCTCCTACATTATCAGTTTTCAGACATTTAATTTTATGTCCTATTTGATTTTCAATAAGAGCCTTGAAAATTTTAAATTTTGAAAAAACTTCTGATTTTTTATTGAGCATGTAAATCCAAACTTTTCTAGTGCAATCATCCACTTGAAAGTAACAAAGTAATTTGCACCACCAAATGAAGTTACCTTAGTAGGACCAAAAACGTTTGAATGCACAAGTGCCAAAGGAGTAGTTTTCTGATCATGGCATGTCCTCAAGAAGCTGGCCCGACTTTGTTTTCCATAAAGACAATATTCGCAAAAATGTAAATCCACCGATTGCAAGCCAGGAAGCTGATCTCATTGAAGCATTACTTCAAGCCCTTTCTTGCTCATGTGACTGAGTCTCTTATGCCAAATTTCTGAATTGTTATCCATGATTGTCATGGAAGCTCCCACTTCACCATGGCATTTTAAAATATAAAGATTACCCAACTTATTGCCTTTTGCAAGCACTAAAACCCCCTTTGTTACTTGCCAATTTTCTAAAGAGAATTTAACATCACACCTAGAAGCAATTAAGTAACTTACAGAGATTAAATTTCTTTTCAACAAAGGAACATATCTAACATCCTTTAAAATCCATTGACTGCCATTTTTTTAAAATTTAAAACTATATCACCCTTACCATCAATTTCACACTCTTTATTGTCACCAAGAAAAACCTTACTGAAAACACCTTCTTTGAAATTTGTGAAAGCTTGCCTGTATGAAGTAGCATGGAAAGAAGCTCCAAAATCAAGTACCCAAGAGCCTGCAATTATTTCTCCAGCAACCAAGATTAAAACTCCATCATCCTTTTCACCTATAGTGTTTTCTTGATTCTTGATGACTAAGTCTTGTGCCTTCTTATAATTCTAGCAATTTTTCTTTGTGTGGCCTGGCTTGCCACAAAACCAACAAGCACCTATTTTTCCTCCTGACTACGATCTGGATTTTGACCTCTTTTGATTATTATATTTTCCTCTTTCTTTACTTCTACCTCTATTACCCGTACTTACAATAGTTAGTGCCTCACCAGACGAGGGTTCCTAATTTTTTCTCTGCATATCTTCACTCAAAAGAGTGGCTACAACATCATCAAATTTCAACTTGCTTTTGGTAGCCACCGAGGTGCTCACTGCCATCACAACACCTTCCCAAATATTTGGTAAAGAACATAGTAATAAAATAGCTTTGATCTCATCATCAAAATTAATCCCTACAGAAATCAGCTAGGTAACTAATGTATTAAGTTCATTCAAATGATTGGACATAACCCCTCCTCGCATTTTTAAATTATATAGTTTCTTCATAATAAATACCTTATTGGAAGCAAAATCCATTTCATACATTGAAGACAATTTGTCCCATAGCTCCTATGTTGTCTTCTTTGCAAAGACATTAAATAAGACATTGTTGGACAGTGAAAGGAAAATTGTAGCTCTTGCTTTTTTGTCCAACTTCTCCCATTCTTCATCTAATAGAGATCCTTTCCATTTGGTTTTTCCAACCAATGCATTTGAAAGATCTTGCTTGATGAGAAGGGATTCCATCTACACTTTCCATAGGCCAAAAATTTTTCTTGCAAACTTTTCTATTTTCCACTTGTCTGCATCTTCCATGGCTACAGAAGTTCTTCACAATTTCCTACACCAAATTTCTCCAACTTGTTTTGATACCAATTGTTGAATATAATTTACAGAATCAAATGAAAAATAAATTGCAAAAAATAAAAGATTAAAAATCAATCACAAAAATATGAACAACATATTTATCGTGGTTCACCATCAATTTGATGGCTACATCCACACTCAGGGATTATATCTCTTATTATCAAGTTCTGAATTAAATTACATTCAACCAACAACTTATTAATAAAACAGTCTCCAATAAATATTTGGAAAAATCAATTCGAAATATACAACTTCTAAATTGGCCAACACATGCCAATAGAAGTAATTACAAAATGAGAAAGCATTTCAAATTATGAAGGAAACATGCTAATTTGGGTTTCACTTAACCCAACACTCCAAGGAATTCATGTATAGAGGAAATGCTTTGGCATAATTTCCTGCGTTGTCTTCATTCATTGCCTACTTGACAGATTCTATGTCTTGCTCTTTAAAATTGATATACATTTAAGATGAAGAAAGGACCCTAATGGATCAAATGGGTTATGTGAGAATTCCAGTCCAATCTAATCTATATATTGTATCTCATAAATTTGATTTGTTTGTATGGTTTGAAAAGTAGGCTACAGTGGCCTGTCATGATGATTCCTCTTTTTGCTTTCACTTACTTTGTGTTTGAAATGTAATCATGTAAAATAAATATATAGAATTAAATAAATATAATAATAGAATTTAGATGTTGATTTGATAATTGGTTTAATAATGATAGATGTTATCAATTTATTTACTTTTGTACTATAGAATTAAGAATTTTCAAATGACTATTTTTAAATAAAATATTCATGGGTTTATAATTAATTAAGGAATATGATTGAATTTTTTTAATTCAAATAACATAAATGATAAATTAATGTGGATGAAATTTAAATATATATTTTTTAATTTTGGGCGTCAATTATATTTGTGAGATTGATCTAATATTTAGGTAGAAAATTAAAGTTAAAATATGGTGAAAAATAGGTATATGTGCAAACTTCCATAAGGTAAGGTGAAATAAACACAAATATATGTAATTAAAATAGATGAAGAAAAAGGATAAACCCAAATTTAGATAAGAGAGATTATCAAGTATTTTATAACTTTAACCCTATTAAATAATATTTTAAATAGTTTAAAATAAATAAATAATTGATAGTTTTAGGAATATAATTAAAATAAATAATTGAAACCTTAATTTTATAATTATAAATTATATTACAGTTAATTATGGTTAGGATTAAAATGGACCTAAGTATTTAATTCAATTAAAATTATTTTTAAGGTTAGGATTAGGGTTAGGGTTTAATTAACATTAGGGTTTAATTAGGGTTAGGGTTAGAATTAATATTAGAAGTAGAGATAGAATTATAGTTATAACAATTTTTAGTATTAGGGGTAGAGTTAGTTTTATAATTAGGGTTAGGTTTAAAATTATAATTAGGATTAGGACCCTAGTATCAAGGTCATAATAAAATAAGGGTTACAAATAAGGTTATGGTTAGGGTTAGAATCAAGGTTATAATTATGGTTAAGGATAGAATTGGTGTTACAATAGGGGCTAGGGTTCAATTCGGGTTAGGGTTATGATTTAAATAGAGGATTACTAGGGTTCAATTAGGGTTAGGATTTGACTATATTTAGGGTTATAATTCAATTAGGGTCCACTTAGGATTTATTTAGGGTTAAGTTTTAATTAGGGTTAGGGTTAACTTATATTTTTTATTGCCAATTTTACAAATAAATATTAAGGTTAAAGTTAGGGTTAGGATTAGGATTCAAATAGGGTTAGGTTTATGGTTTAATTAGAGGTTTAGGGTTCAATTAGGGTGAGGATTCAACTATATTTATGGTTAAAACTCATTTAGGGTTAAGTTTTAAGTAGGGTTAGAGTTTTTACTAAGTTGAGGGTTTAATTAGGGTTAAGATGAAATTAGGGTTAGGCTTATGGTAAGGGTTATTTTAGGTTTAAGTTTATAATTACACTTTAATTAGGGATAACATTAAATTATGGTTTAGTTAAGGTTAGAATACAAATAGGGTTATGGTTATGGTTAGAGTTAGGATTAGAGATAGGTTTTAATTATGATAACATTTAAACTAGGTTATATATGTATGGTTAGGGTGCAATTAGGATTATAATAAAGATTCAATTAGGGTCAGGGTTCAATTAGGATAAGGGTTAGGGTTCACATAAGGTTATTATTAAAAAATAGGGATAGGGTTAGGATTCAATGAGAGTTAGCGTTCAATTAGATTGAGTTAGTGTTATAGTTCTAGAATAATACTTGGGGTTAGGGTTACAACTATGATTCGTGTCAAATTTAGGATTGAATTAGGGTTCAACTAGGTTTAGTGTTAAACTAGGGTTAGGGATACGATTCAATCAATGTTCACTTAGGATTCATTTATGGTTAGAGTTTATTTAAGGCTGGGATTAAATTATGATTCAATTAGGGTTAGCATTAGGGTTATATTTTAAATAATGTTAGGGTTCAATTATGGTTATGGTTAAGTTTAGGAGTAGGATTAGGGTTTAATTAGCGTTACACTTAAATTAGGGCTCCAGTTAGGGTTATATTTAAGGTTATGGTTACAATTAGGATTCTATGATAAAGCTTGGGGTTAGGATTATGTTGGGGTTCAAATAGGGTTATGATCAAGGTTAAGTTTAAGGTTCAATTAGGGTTAGGATTAGGATTGGTGTGTAATTAAGGTTTAACTAAGGTTAAATTAGGGTTGGGATTAGGGTTAGCATGTAATTAGGGTTTAAAAGTATCAATTAGGGTTTTGAATAAGGTTTAATTAGGGTTATGATTATATTTCAAAAATAGTTATTATTTAATTAGGGTTAGGGTTCAAACAAGGTTACAATTAGTGTTTGGATTATCCCATTCAATTAAGCTTAGAGTTAGGGTTAAGGTTCTAGAACTAAGCTCAGGGTTAGGATTAAGAATAGGATTACTATTATATTTAGGGTTAAATTAGGGTTAGGATTCAATCATGATTCAATTATAATTGTGATTAGGCTTAAGATAGGATTATAGTTTAATTAGTATTAGGGTTAGAGTCCAATTATCGTTAGTCTTCAATTAGGGTTAAGGTTAAATTAGGATACAATTTGGGTTCTGGGTTTAATAAGGGTCAAGTTTATGTTTAAAGGTTTCAATCAAGGTTCAATGAGGATTAGGGTACAATTATGGTTAGGATTTAATTAGGGTTAGGACCTACATTAGCGTTCAAATCTAGGGTTAGGTATTAATTAGAGTTAGGATTAGGATTACACTTCAATTTGGGTCAAAGCTAGGATTATGATCAAGGTTCAATTAAGGTTATTGATATAGTTATAGTTAGGGTTCACATTAGAGTTAAGGTGGGGTTAGGGTTTAATTATGATTATGATGACAATTCAATTAGGATTAAAATTAGAGCTAGGGTTAAGGCTCAATTAGGGTTATAATTAGGGTTAGCATTAGTGTTAGGGCATTATTAGGGCTAGGGTTTAATTACAGTTAGAGTTAATTTTAAATTATAATGAGGGTTAGAGTAAGGGTTATGATTATAATTAGGGTTCAATTACAATTAAGGTTACAATTATAACAAGAATTTAGTTAATATCAAGTACATGTTGGAATTATAGATGCAACTAACATATATATATATATGTTAGTTGCATATATATATATATATATATATATATATTAATAAATATATAATATCTTCACACATATCCTTCTTGATATGCCTATTTTTAATAAATTTCTCTCATAAAATTGTAATATATGCCTAACCATAATTCTATATCTATGTATAACACTAACCTTAACCCTAAACCTAGACCTAATTGAAATCATAAGCCTAACCCCTAACCCTAACCATAATACACTTAATCTTATCTCTAATTAGAACAAAAACCCTAATCCTAATTTTAACCCAAACTATAACCTTAATTCTCTCTTTATCCATAACCTTGACCCTAATGCTAATTATATCTCTAACCCTAATAGTTTTATTTAGATCAGTTAATTTAGGAATCCTTTAATATAACACTAAATTTCTAACCCTAACCATAAGCATAATCCTAGCCAGAACCCTAATACCAATTCTTTTTCTAAACCTAACCCTAACCTTAATCCTAATACTAAAATTAATCCCAAACTTAACCCTAATTCTATCTCTAAACTTAACCCTAACCACAACTCTACCCTTGATCCTAATTCTATCTCTAATCTTGACTGTAATCCTAATTGTCATGATAACCCCAACCTAAATTCTAATTTTGTGACTAATCATAATCCTAATCTCTAATCCTAAACCTAATACTAATACTAACTGAAACCCTAATACCAATTTTATCTATAAACCTAACCCTAACCCTAATCCCACACTAATGTTAACCCCAACCTTAACCCTAATTCTATCTCTAACCCTGACCATAACCCTTATTATATCCTTCATCCTAATGTTATCTCTATTCCTAACCATAACCTTAATTGTGATAATAATCCCAACCCAAATTTTAATTATATATTTAATTGTAATCATAACCTTAACCCTAATCTTAATTCTGACGCTAACCAAACTCTAATCCTTATTTTATCTCTAACGCAAACCCTAACCCTAACCTTATCACTAATTTTAACCCCATTTCTAATCTTCGACACTAACCCTAACCCTTTCCCTATTTCTAAACCTATCCCTTTTTCTAATGCTAACCCCAACCTTAACCCTAACCCTCAACTCTCACCCTAAACCTAACCCTAAAATATAAGCATAACCCCAATGCCAATACAAATGTTAATCTCAACCTTAACCCTAATTCTATCTCTAACCCTAACCTTCACTTTAACCATACATTTCATCTTAATTTTATGTCTAAACATAACCGTAACCCTAATTGTGATAATAACCTCAATCCATATTCAAATTTTATCTCTAATTCTAATAATAAGTTTAACCCTAAACATTATCCTAAACTTAACCCTAACCCTAACACTAATAATAACTCCAACCCTAATACCAAATTTATCTCTAAACCTAACACTAACCCTATTCTGAATAATAAAATTATTCCCACCCTTAACTCTTTTCTTTTTTTGTCTAACCCTAATGCTAATCCTAATAATAATAGTAACCCTAACCCTAGCCCAAACCTATCCCAAATGTTAATCCCAAACAAAATCTCCAACCCTAACCCTAATCATATTCCTAACCCTAACCCTATCCCTAACCCTAACGCTAACCATAACCCTAGCAATAATAATTTTTTCATCCATGTCCCATTGTGAATGCTACTAACTTATATATATTATTTTAATAATATATATATAAACACTAAGAGATATCCTTCTTGAGGTGTCTATTGTACTTTTATGTGAGTAATAATTAAAAAATAGATGCCTCGAGAAGGATATCTCTTGACGTTTATATATATATTATTAAAATAATATATATAAGCTAGTTTATATAATATTATTATCCTACTTTTAAAATAATATAAATATACTAATGTAAAATTGTTGATACAATAATATACGTACTTCTTCATTTACTATTTGATACATTATTTTTATTTATCTAAACTTCTTTTTTCTTTACAACTATTCAAGAATTTATTTTATTTTATTTAGTCAAGAGTTATTTTTATTTATAGTTATTTTATTTACTTGAAATAACTTTTATAAAAAGATTTCAAGAAAATAAAATAAAAACAATCAATAATTGATTAATATCAATTATAATTTCTAACATATTACAACAAGGACTAATTCTAATAACACTTATTAAAATGATTTGTGAAAAAATAAAAAAATAAATGAAAATATAACAATAACATAAAAATATAAACAAATTTCAAAATATTATAATTCATAAAAATATTCACTAAATACAATATTTATATAGTCCATATTAATGAATATGAATTGTAGGAAAATTTATAACATTTAAATTTAATATTATTTTCTTTCTTTTTTCATTCATAAAAAAAATTGAATTCTATTAAATTAAAAATATTAAACAATAATGATACCTCATTAGACTATAACCATACTTTTACTTATCATAATCTAAATAATTAATAGATATCAACAATAATAGTAACACACAAAGTGTCAATGTCATGATGGAACATAACTAAATATTTTTAAAAAATTAAAACTATTAAAGAATTATTTAATTTTTATTTACGTAAGAGTTATTTTATATGTATGACCATATATAAAAATTGAAATACAACTAAATATTTAAGAAAAATATAATTATATAAAAATTATTTAATTTTTTTTACTTAATGAGTTATTTTAGAATAATAACTATTATTTTTATTTACTTATAGAGTTATTTTATAAAAATAATTATTATTTTTATTTACTTAAGAGATTTTTTTTTACTCAAAAGATTTTATTATGTTTAAAACAATTTTAATTTATAAAATTAAATAAAATGATTTTTTTATTATATTAGGTTTATTTTAATTTATAAAGTAGAATTAATTCTATTGTAAAACAATAATTGTTATAAGTAAATATCATAATACTATATAAAATTTGTTCCATCCTTGATTATATTTATTACGAAACCATTGAACACCTTATTATAATATATATAATTAAAAAAAGGAAAAAATAGCGATCTTAGGTCACGTAAGCCTTCTCCCTTCTAAGGAGCACAAATATTATATAAATTAAAAAGAAAGCCTTTGTTGTTAAATTACTGTGCTTTACAGGATAATATTGGAATTTAGTGTTTTGTGCTTCTCTGCTTAAAGAAAAGCCTCTTAAATCCATGCTTTCACTTTTGTTTTAGACAAGGTATTTGTAAGTGTTTATTACACCATATTTAATCCCCTAATGAATATGGGAGTAAAAAAAGAAAACGTGATTTCTTTTTTACATAGTTTTCCTTTCTTCCATTCACAATGCATTTTAAGAGATTTCGTTAACCATGGAAAGAAAACAACTAACGTGAAAACAAAGGAACAAAAAATTATTGGAACAAAATCCCTCAAAAATGGAAATAGGGAACAAAAAGGTCAGGTTAGTGAGGCCCACGTGTCTAACCACCTAAGCGGTCAACTCTTAGAGTGTGCAGGTTAAGCCTGACCTAGGATTTTTTGTGTGGGAATCCCTTTGCAAAATTCCCATTGCAGGATTCCTCATCACAGATTCTGAAGGGCATATTTCTGTTCATGGAACTTCGTTTGCAAATTTCCTAGTGCAAAATTTTGTTTGTAGAATTCCACGTCACTGGCGCCATTCATTCTACGGTTTGTGTTCCTTTATGCCCTGCATCTCACTCTGACCCATGACTAGGGGAAAAACCCCAATTTTCGCCCATGATCCAATTGTTGTTTACTCCTTGTTCACCTGACCCCCCAATAACTATTTACATTTTAGTAATTACATTGTTTTAATTTTGCCACTAAAATTTTACAAATTAAACCAATATATGTTCACTACTAAATGTGTAGTTGACAAAAAAAATTAAAACACATTGAAAACTATTGAAAACACCTTAAATTTTTTTGGGTTTTTATTGGTTGTCTAATGAATGGGTATTGGTGAAGTGGTAAAGATGTAGGGGTCGGAGGTTTAAAAACATCCTTTTTGAGCACCTTTCACTTTATGGGTTCCACAAGGCATGTTTTAAATACCCAGAAGCCATTTTTTTTCTTTTTAAGGTCCTAACTCACTTATGAAGAAGCCCAATTTTTTTGAAATCAGATCTATTTTTCACTCTACACGAATACACGAAGTTAGCCTTGGAGGCTACTGGTATGTTTCCCCTAGCTCATCCCTGCATCATGTTGATTTCTGCATGACTTGGTTTCTGAATCCATGTGTAGGTCATGTTTCTATGGGGTTTCTTTAGGATTTCTCGATGCGAGATAGGTTGTTAATACACATTTATTTCACAACAATTTGTGTTGGTTATAAATAGTGGGGGTTGTGAGTTCATTTTTACCTTCTAGCATTTGGATTTTGGAAAATTTAAAGCTCTTAGCATTTTTTCCACTTCCTCTTGATCATCCCGTGAGATTTTTGTTGCTTATTTAAGGTATGCCCCCTTGATTTAGACTCATAATATTTGTGTTTCCAACTTTGTATCCATTCTCTCATGAATTTCAGATAGATTGGGAGGGTCCAAAGTAATATTGTTTCATAAAACTTTCACATAGTTCATAGGGTCTAAACATTTTTTTTTTTACTTTTCAGATTCCTTGAGTTTGCTTCATGAGGGGGGGCTTCATGACTTTAAGTTTTTGACACATGCATCCTTTAAGCCTATGTGTGTTTCTTATGCAGACATTCCCATGCAAGATTCCACTTTGTTGACTTCTATACCTACAACCAATGTGCATGATGTTCATATCCCACAAGAGAACATAAGATTTTTGGATGAAGAATTAAAGACTACAAAATTTTGCGAGAAATGAACCTATTTCTATCTATGCCATTCACCTTATAGAAAACCTACAAAAGCTACTTAAACATGAACAAGGAATAGAATATGCATGTAGCTTGGCTTATCTCATCAACAAAAAATTGCCTCCTCCTCCATCACCTATGCATAAGCAAAAAGAGCCCACGCCTTCCAAACACTTTACCACTCCTAACACAACCTTTTTTGAAAAAGGAAAGGGTTTGCATTTAGAAGAAGAAAGTGATAACAACATAGTGATCAAACCAAAGAAGAAGAAACCATGAATGCATGAACATCAAAAGATCAAGCTACAATAGTTGTATGAACCTCTTGAATCTCTTTATAACTCATTACAACTATCCAAAACTGAGACAATCTTCCATACTATTTTATGTTGACAATTGATCAAATTACCACCTAAACATGCAAACTTGATCGAAAGACAAACTAATAAGAATGAACCATATTGTGCTTATCATAGATTCTTTGGCCATCACATTGAAAATTGTCATCCTTTAAAGAAAATATTGAAGAAGTTTGCACCCTCTAAAAATGAAACCTGACTAAAAAGCATGCATCTTGCTCTTTTCCATGTAATAGTTGTAGGATCCTAATATTCTCACTATTAAATGTTATACATTCATTGCAAATAATTCTCTTTATCACAAGGAGCTCATTCTCATCACTTATCTCAACTCACTCTTGTCTTGCACTTAGTGGGGGCAAGGGGTTAGATATCCTTTTCCTAGTTTTGAAACTTGTTGTTGTCCCTTTGGCTAGCTGTCCACCTTTTGTATATACCGATCGATATTGGGATGCAGACATCCTGCTATAGGTTGAATTGCATGTGCCTTACTAGTCTTTTGCTTTGTTTTCATTTCCATGTTCTTTATGTGATGGCATGTGTGTAATGTGATTCCTCGTGTTTTTTCATTTGATGTATCTCTCTCTCTCTCTCTTTTGGCATTCCTCTATTTGTACCTACAAATATTCTATACGTCGTAAACATTTTATCTATTTTCTCTTGTCTTGTGTTTTCCTTTTGGGGATGATGCAAGGCATCGAGACATTTAGGTCTCTTCCATGTTGACCCAAAAGGATTTTTTTTTCTTTTTTTTCACTCTCTTTGTATCATTCTTCCAATTCTATGAGTATTTGGGGAATGATGACATTTCTACATTCTATGACAACATTGTAGCAAAGACATATTGACCCTGAATCCATAGATCCCTTATGTATTTTTGGGGGCAATCCCTCCATCCTTTTTCATGGTGTAGCTTTATTTCGGAAACATATGACTTGGCATAGGGTTTTATGAGGAAATCTCTCATGTCTTAGGAGAAAACATTGGCTACTTTAAAGTGATTGCTCATAACAATGGTGTTAACAACCACTTTAAAGTGGGGGCATACATCAATGATATATTTCAATAGTTTTTCATATTTCATGGTGTTGTTTTCCTTTTCTTGTGATGCGTCCTTTTCTTTGTGGTGTCATTGGGTTTGACGTCCTCCAAGAGTACAATATATCTTAGTGTATGACTTTCTCTTAGTGGCTTGATGTGACTCAAGGAATCCCCTAAGTTGCAATATGTTACTCTTGATTTTTCCTCTCTTGGAGACATTAGGCATGATGATCGTAAGAAGAAGACCTTACATGAACAAAGTAAGATCCTTTTGAACAAGAACCTATAGACATTTTTTTGCATGGGTGCTTGGAATAACACAATGTGTTAAGCATGAGATAGGAATGTGAGTGGTGCCCTATCAGAATTATCAAAGGGATAAATTTGGTATGGTAAGTACAGTGAGAGCCGACACATAGGCATGAATTTATCACTAAGACACCTTCCTGGAGGGATACTCACCTAGTGGACATCCTAATGTTTCACTACCCTAGAGTGAGCGTGTGCATCATTTGCATAGTGGACATTGTGTTCTTGTGAACATTTTTGGAAAAATAGTTGAGACATGTTACACATCGCGTTGGATAGTGTAGGCTTGATCCTTCCCCTTTTCTTGGAAAAATAGTTGAGACATGTTCCACATCGCGTTGGACAGTCGAGGCTTGATCCACCTCCATTTTCTTCTTGGTATTTAATAGTGTATGATTGTGTATCTTTGTCATTGTTGTATACATAAGTTCCTTGAATGCCTACTTTAGTGAGTTTGACATGGGGTCATACTCTCACTAAAGTGGGGGAAAAATGTATTGTAGAAAAAGTATCCCTTTTTCATACTTAATTTGGGAATAATTAATATTAAAATGAACTTAAGTATGCCTTGATTTAGTGTTGTAATGTGTTTTACACATTCACATTAAGTTTAGGACCTTTCTTAACTAAATATACTTAATGGTTCCTTATTTAGGGTGTTGTAAAGTGTATCTTTACACTTTCACACTAATCTAGGGATTTATTAATTAATTGATATTAATTTGAGCTTAATTGTCCCCTTTAATTCAAATCCAAGCCTAATTAATTGTAGATTCTGAGGGATAAAGCTCGACATTCATAAATAATATTACACAACACTTAATTAAATAGAAGGTATGTGTCCTAGGTTAGTGACCTAAGACCCATTCACCACTTG
>VDFB02047144.1:23600552-23630782 GCA_007258455.2 Sequoia sempervirens | reverse complement strand
ATGAGGGAGATATGGACAAGGATCCGGAAGAGGTGGTTTCAAAGGAACGTGTTTCCAGTGTCGTGAAGAAGGGCATCGAGCCTATGAATGTCCACAACACCAAGGAAGGGTAGACAAAAGGCCAGAAGGTCGTGGAAGGGTGGCGCATGCAGATGAGGAGGCCCAATCTGAACATTCAGATAATGCTGAAAGGGGAGAAACCCTAGTGGTTAGGAGAGCCCTAGTGACTGAAGAAAAGGAACCAGAACAGAGGAAGAATCTATTTCGTACAAGGTGCAAGTGTGAAGGAAAATGTTGTGATGTCATTATTGACGGTGGGAGCACTGATAATCTTGTGTCAGAGGAGATGGTCACAAAGTTGAAGCTGAAGAGGGAAAGACACCCGCATCCGTATCGGATTGCCTGGTTGCAGAAAGACCACAAAGTTTTGGTTAATGAGCAGTGCCTAGTAAAGTTCAAGATTGGGAGCTACCATGATGAGGTGCTCTGTGATATCATCCCCATGGATGCATGTCACATGTTGTTGGGGAGGTCGTGGCAGTTCGATAGGCGAGCTATACATGACGGCCATGCAAACACTTATTCTTTGACAAAGGATGGGGTTCGTCACAAGTTGAAACCCTTGAAGGAGACCGAAGAAAAGGTATGCAGTAGTGCTAGAATTTGTTATGTAGATGGAAGAAAAAATTTAGAAGGTATGAAGCATGAGCGTGTGTGTTATGCATTGATTCCTAGAGAGAGTAATAAGGATAGTGAGAAGGTTCCAGAAGAAGTTTCTGGGATGTTGGATGAGTTCCAGGATATTGTTTCTGATAATGTACCTGAGGGTTTACCGCCAATAAGGAAGATAAGTCATCAGATTGAATTGATTCCTGGAGCCAGTTTGCCAAATAAAGCAGCTCATAGAATGACTCCAGCAGAAAATGAGGAGTTGAACAGACAAGTTCAAGAGTTGTTGAGAAAGGGTTTGATACGGGAGAGTTTGAGTCCGCGCGAAGCACTGCAGTACTAGCACCAAAGAAGGATGGGGAGTGGAGGATGTGTATAGATTCCTGAGCCATAAACAAGATAACAATCAAGTACAGATTTCCCCTGCCAAGGATGGATGACCCGATGGACTGTTTGAGTGGAGCCTGCGACTTCACAAAGACTGATAAGAGTGGATATCACTAGATCCGGATTCGGTGAGGTAGATGAATGGAAGACCGGCCTTTCAAGACAAAGAGGGCCTCAGACGAAAGGGCTAGTCATACCTTTGGGCTAACCAATGTGACCGAGTAATATCTATGCCTATGAATGAGGTACTAAAAGAATTTTTGGGAAGTTTTGTTATTGTGTATTTAGATGATATTTTGATTTTTAGTAAGACGTTGGATGAGCATCCGATGCATATTCGGAGAGCCTTTGAGAAGTTAAGAGAAGAGAAACTGTTGATTAATCTGAAGAAGTGCAGTTTTGTGAAGAGGGAGTTAGTGTACTTGGGGTTTGTTGTCTCAACAGAAGGTCTCAAGATGGACCCAGAGAAGGTGAAGGCTATTATGGAATGGCCTACCCCAAGAACTGTTACCGAGGTGAGATTTTTCCATGGTTTGGCTAGTTTTATAGAAAGTTCATTAGAAACTTCAGTAGTATTTGTGGACCCTTGATTGAAACAATGAGAGTGGATATAAAAGAATTCAAGTGGAGTAATCGGAGGAAAAATTTTGAACCTGCTGAAGCAGAGCAGATGTGAGCAACCTGTTCTAGCCCTCCCGGATTTCAACAAGGTGTTTTAGGTGGATTGTGATGCCAGTTGTTGTGCCATTGGAGCAGTGTTGAGCCAAGAAGGTAAGCCCATTGCCTATTTTAGTGAAAAATTAAATGATGCTAAGAGAAAGTATTCTCAGAGAAGGATCGGGGTTTTATGCAATAGTTCAAGTATTAAAGAAATTGAGACATTATTTGTTGTTGAAGGAATTTGTTCTATATACTGATCATCAGGCCTTGCAGTACCTCAATAGTCAGGGAAAATTAAATCAGAGGCATATGAAATGGGTAGAGTTTTTGCAGAGTTATACCTTTGTTTTGAAACATAGGAGTGGGAAGTCAAATAGGGTTGCAGATGCCTTAAGTAGGAGGCATACATTGATGACAAAGTTGTAGATTGAAGTGGTTGGGTTCAATGAACTCAAGACACTGTATGCAGAAGATCCTGATTTTGTAGAGGCTTGGAAAGATTGCAAGGAACCTATTACAGTGGACAGGACGGGGTGGTTGGATTTCATAATCCAGGATGGCATATTATTTAAGGGAAGTCAATTGTGTATCCCAATTATCGCTGAGCATTATTATTGGCCTTAGTTGTCAAGCAGGATGTGAAGAAGTTTGTATAAAGTCAGAGGGTATGTCAAATGGCTACAAAGGAGTGAGCCAATATAGGTTTGTATCACCTACCCTGCACTGCAGAGAGGTCGGTGATATAAGTATTGGGAATTTGTTCTGCCTATTAAGGACGCAAAGAGGGAATGATTCAAGATTTGTGGTGGTTGATAGGTTTTCGACATGACACATTTCATTCCATGTCAGAAGACCCATGATGCAGTCCACATTTCTGACTTGTTCTTCAAAGAGGTGGTGAGGCTACATGGTCTGCCAAAGAGTATTGTTTCAGATCGTGACACCAAATTTGTGGGGTACTTTTGGAAGACCTTGTGGAAGAAGCTGAAGACAGAGCTGAAGTTCAGTTCTGCCCACCATCCACAAATAGATGGGCAGACAGAGGTTGTTAACAGAAGTCTGGGTAACCTACTGAGATGTTTGGTAGGAGATAAACCCAAGGGATGGGACTTGATCTTACCCTAGGCAGAATTCTCTTACAACAATTATGTCAATAGAAGCACTGGTAGATCACCATTCCAGATTGTGTATGGAGGTAGCCCCAGAACAACTCCAGAATTGAGGAAGATGGACCAAGAGAAGAAAATAAGTGCTGAAGCTGAAGATTTCATAGCACACATCAAGGATATACATAAGAAGGTAAGAGAACATATTAACAAGATGAATATGTAGTATAAGGCTAAGGTAGATCAGAAGAGGAGGTACAAGGAGTTTCAGATTGGTGATGAAGTGATGGTCCACTTGAGGAAAGAGAGGTTTCCAGTGGGAACATATAACAAATTGAAGATGAAGAAGTTCGGTCCCTGTAAAATTTTAAAGAGGCATTATTCAGGGAATGCATATGAGGTAGAGTTGCCGGATGGATTCAACATTTCCCCTGTGTTCAACATTTCAGATTTGACAGAGTATCATGAAGGTGGCATAGAGGAAGTACCAATGATGGAACAGTGTGGGATTCCAGCACCTACTTCAGAAAAGGAGGAGATTGAGGAAATCTTGGATAGTCGCGTGGGAAGGAGTACTAGAAATAGGCAGTATGAAGAATATCTGGTGAAATGGAGAGGAAGGCCTGTGGAAGATTCATCCTGGCTATCTAAGGCAGCAGTTGACCGGTTGGGTTTTCCTCAACCAATCTGAGACGTGACGGGGTCACTTCTCAAATTACCCTGGGTGTCTGATGTAGGAGCATCCAGTGGTGTAAGGGCAATCTTGCATCACCCAAAAATAGTCAATTTTCAAGTTTCTTAGTTTTTAGATGTTTTTACATTTTTGGATACCCTTTTCGTCATAATGAAATTCCCAATTTACGGTTTTTATTTTTGGTTGTTGGGTGGAAAGTTATTGCAGTTTTAGTTTCCCATATTTGCACCTAAAAACCTTCCGAGTGGGATTTGAGGCACTTAGAGCTTCCGGATTGGCCCTGAAACTTGCCAAAATTGGCGTAGCAGATTTTGAGCGCGTTCTTGACTTCGAGACCTTTCCAACGGTTCGAACGGTTCACGAATCGGAGTCCTGGATCAAAAGTAATGGCCCCGCGAAGTTGGCGCACTTTCTAGAAGTTACCATTGCAAATGCTCTTTTGAAATTTGAACTTCATGTTGTAATTTTCGGCGCCAAACCGCCTAAACTCAATTTGAATGTTGTTTTGGCTCCAAACTAATGAGGAGCTCTATTTATGGGCGGGTTTTCTAATTTTTGGGTAACTTTTTGGAGACAAGCTCGCATATTGCGAAAGGGTTACTCTATAGCTTTCTGTAGCTTGCATATGTTGTAGAACTTGGGGATTTGAGATCCTCTGCATGTAAGAAGTTCCATTCTCCGAATAATAAATTTAGTCTCTTATTTGTACGTTATTTTCTGTGTCTCGGGTTGCGCCCTCATCACTACATAATTGATCCCATGAATGTGAATCTAAATTAGACCGACAAGTTTGATCTTTTCCTACATGATCTTTGTTGGTTTTTAGAATCTTATTTTTGGCTCACATCAAAATACTCAACATGATCTGAACATAGAAACATGGTTTGTGTGTTTGAGAGTTTGCACATGATAATAAAATAATTACTCTTTTGTCAAATCCCAATAAGGATGTCAAGTTAATGACTTTTGAATAAGATTAAGGATTTCAAGTAGTTGTTCAATTCATGTATTCATTGGATACATTCTAAATTAAATATGGCTTATTCTTGAATACAACAACCTAACATGTGATTCAAGTATTTTGTACTTTAAATTGACTGAGAGTTGTCAACTAGAGGGAAAACAAGTGAGCCTAATTTTAAATTCTATTTTTAAAACAAGGAGACCATTTCCACAATTATGACAAGGAAATATATAAACTAAGAATTTGACTTGGATCTTGAAAATAAAATTAGATAGAAGAAAAATACAAAATCAACTCATTGACAATTTGTACACAAAATCCTCACATTTACACACCAATCGTTCTATTAAAATAAACATATGAAATCCAGTATACAATTTTCACCATTAGAATAAAGATCCATCCTTTGAACTAATAAATAAAATGAATTTAATAAATTTATATGAAGATGAATTTTCGGATTACCTATCTCTGTGGGCAGTACAGTCCCAAATCCAAAAAGGAGCACACGTTTCTCATTAGTTAATCTTTTTCAACAGTGACCATTTGTTTTAAATGGTTACTATATTTTTCTGAACACATTAACTACGATAAAACAGTGGCCATGTGTTTTTCACTGACACAATTGTTAAGGAACTGTATGTAGTGAGCTTTTTAAATATGGAGAAACCATCTTGTCAAGCTGATACAGAAATAGAAAAAGACAGTGGCTTTGATTTTTGTGCCATTGCCTCTAATGTCTGACCATTGATCCTTTTATCTTGGAGAAACTCTTTAGATGGTGATCATCTTATCTTCTGACATTTAGGAATATAGAAACTAAGTTCTGCAAATATTAAGGATCAAGCTTTGGGAAGCGGATTAAGTGTCCTTTGACTTGCTCTAAGAGCCGAATATTTAAATTGTTCATTTTAAATTCAAGAGTGTGGCTATCAAAGAATCATCTATGCATAAATCCAGGGCCTTGAGATTCCAAACATAAAATCATCTAGGTATGATACTTCGTGGTGAAAACTTTATATGGTATTAAAAGTGAATCTCTCATGGATTGCTTATAAAAGTGGGTTACATGGTTTTGAAGCAACCATTGAAATTGAGAAGAGTTTCTAGAAGTTCCGATGCACGCATGATTCACTTGATTTGGGGTGCACTGGAATCTTCGTATATTTTTTATTTGTAGAGTTATATAATCGTTCTGCATGATCAGAGTAGCCCATCTGGTGTTCATTGCAGAGTTATAGAATTTGATAGCGGACTGTCAGTGTACTGCTCTGCAGTTAAACTCCTTTAGGACTGGTAGTATAGAGATGGGTGACAAGTTATGATGTTGCCAGGCTTTTTAAAATGGGGCTTAAAAGAGGTATGTGGACTCCTGAAGAAGATTATTTGCTTGCCAAATACATAGAAGTTCATGGTGAAGGTCATTGGAGTTCAGTACCCCATAATAGAGGTTTGTTATCGAGATACAATCCATAATTTTTATTTTTTTATTTTTTTGGTAGATTGCAATGAAAATAGAATAACATGATTTTGAATCAGGTTTGCTTAGGAGGGGGAAAAGCTACAGACTACGTTGGATGAACTATTTGAGACCAAATATTAAGAGAGGAAACATTTCTCAAGATGAAGAAGAGCTTATAATCCGAATGCACAATCTGCTAGGAAATCGGTATGTTTATTTTTTTGATAATAACCTCATACTTTCCTATTTTGATATTTCTACAAATTATAGGCAGTATCTCAAGTTAACCAATAATATTATCAATAACAATCTTAATCTTGTACACGTTTCTGGAGTAGATTGCGTAAGAGTTTTTGCATCAACGTTTCAGATCATACTCCATTGTTAGATGTAATTATTGACGCCACCTATAAACGTCACTCATGCCTTTGTTTCTTGTTAAGTTCACGTATAGTAGTCACGGAGTTAGTTATGGTATTTATTGTGAACATTAATGAGCTCAAACGCTCCATCCTTTTTGCTTTGTTTTTACTCTGTATTTTCCAGATCAGTTTATGTTATGCAATCTGACTTTTGTGAATATTCTACCTTTGCTAAAATACTGACATGATATCAGAGCTCACGGTTGTGTTCCCAGGCAGAGAGATTTGTTCCAGATGTGTAGCTTGCAACACAGTCGGGTGTTGAGGTGAACCAGTCAAGTTCGACCTCTGCAAAGACAAAACCCACCACAGTGAAAACATGAAAGTGCAAGTAGGTTTTCTTCAGCTAAAGAGCAGGCTAAGGTAATCACGTATCTCTCACTTTTGAAACAAGATCTTGTTTATTAGCTTAAGAAAAGGACGAATAGATTTGAATAGTCATGGCATCCACTAGCAACCCTAGCACACAGGGACCAATACTAAATGATATGAATTATGCCATGTGGGCCATCAAAATGAAAAGTTATTTGAAAAACCTAGAATGTTGGGAGGCCGTAGTCACCAAATATGAAGAACCCAGTGCAAATGACCTTGCTGCAATGACCAATGCACAGAGGAATGTGAATGCAGAGAACAAAAGGAAAGATTCTAGAGCCCTATGGAATCTACACAATGGAGTTGAGGACTCCATCTTTCCCAAAATAGTAGCAACAACCAGTGCACATCAAGCTTGGGAGATACTTGCGACTGCATATCAAGGAATTGATAAGGTAAAAAATGCTAAGTTGCAGATATTCAGGAAAAAGTTTGAAACTTTGCAAATGAAGGACACAAAAATTGTAGATCGATTCATGTCTCAAGCCATGGATGTAGTAAATCAACTAAGAGCCTATGGTGAAGAAATCACAGATAGGAAAGTTGTGGAGAAGATTCTCAGAAGTCTTCCACACTCATATGATATGTTGGTGACTGCAATCGAAGAATGTAAAGATCTTTCTTAGTACTCCATAGAAGAGTTGACTGGTTCAATGTTGAACCACGAGTCCAGAATGTAGAATAAAAATGAATCTTCGAAAACTTCCCTACAAACACAAGCCACAATTAGTAGAGGAAGAGGTAGAAGTGGTAGAGGCAGAGGAAGAAGAGGTCGAACCTCTTCCATTGTTGAGAATCAGCTGGAGCAGCCTTTGTCACAGCCTCAAAACCAAAGAGGAAGAGGCAGGAGTAACAGAGGAAGAGGTAGATCTGATAAGTCAAATAGACAATGCTATTACTATAAACGATATGGACACTATGAGAGTGAGTGCAGAAAAAAGCAAGCA
Organism: Sequoia sempervirens; assembly: GCA_007258455.2. Lineage (NCBI taxonomy): Eukaryota > Viridiplantae > Streptophyta > Pinopsida > Cupressales > Cupressaceae > Sequoia > Sequoia sempervirens. The sequence goes on along the minus strand of VDFB02047144.1, from coordinate 23,623,096 downwards.
GATCAGAACAAGGGCAGAGTTTATGTGTCCAACACAGAAGAAGGAACCCCATCAATGTTTCTATCATGCTCAGCAGCAGAAGACAATAACAATGAAGACATGTGGCTATTGGATAGTGCCTGCAACAATCACATGACAGGTAATAAAAATGTTTTCACTAGTTTTGATGACACAGTCAAGTCCAAGATCAAGTTAGGAGATGACCATTTGGTACATGCTCTAGGAAGAGGTATTGTTACAGTAGTAAACAAGCAGAATGAAAATAAGGATATCCATAATGTCTATTATGTTCAGAACCTAAAACACAATCTGTTGAGTGTAGGCCAAATGAGTGAGAATGGGTTTGAAGTTAAATTTAAAGATTCCACATGTACTATCTTAGATAAACCCCCAAGTGAAATGGTCATAGCAAGAGTCCAAATGACTAGAAACAAATTGTATCCCCTAAACCTAAGAAGTGTCAAACAATCCACATCTTATGCTCATTATGCTACCAATTCCGATGAAACTTGGTTATGGCACCTCAGATATGGCCACCTAGCCTTTAATAGTCTAGATCAGTTGTAGAAAAAGTCAATGGTCCTAGGTTTACCAACAATTGATGTCCACCATAATCCTTGTGAAAATTGCATAATAGCCAAACACCAAAGGAGTGCCTTTCCAAATGCAGCAACCTACAGAGCCAGAGATCTACTAGAGCTAGTGCATACTAATCTTTGTGGTCCCATGCAAATAGAGTCTATAGGAGGGAGTTGTTATTTTTTAACCTTTATTGATGATTGCAGTAGGATGACCTGGGTATACTTCATTAAGAACAAATCGGACACCTTTGACAGATTCAAACAGTTTAAAGCAATGGTAGAGAAACAAAGTGATAGACAGATTAAAGTTTTAAGGTCTGATGGAGGAGGCGAATATGACTCCAAAGCTTTTGCAGCATATTGTAGTGAACAGGGCATTCAAAGACAATTCACCACTAGGTACACTCCACAGCAAAATGGAGTGATAGAGAGGAAGAATCAAACAATTATGAACATGGCAAGGAGTATGTTAAAAGCTAAAAACCTATCAAATGATTATTGGGTAGAGGCAGTTGCATGTTCAGTGTACATCCTAAACAGATCACCTACAAAAAGTGTAAAGAACAAGACACCTGTAGAAGCTTGGAGTGGAGTGAAATCGGATGTAACAAACTTGAGAATTTTTGGAAGTGTAGCTTATGCTCATGTGTCTAAGGAGTTAAGGAGAAAATTGGATGATAGAAGCAAGAAGTGTATACTCGTAGGTTATAGCAATACATCAAAAGCCTACAAGCTATATAATCCAATTACCAAGAAGATAATAGTGTCTAGAGATGTGAAGATTCTTGAAGATAAGGCATGGCATGAACAAGATGGTGGAATAGTTGAGAGTCAAATTGCTCCACACACATTTACACCAAAAGATATAGCAGATATTGAACAGCCAAGACAGAGTCTACCCAGATTGCAGGTTCCAATAGCATCAGAAGAAAATCAAGGACAACAAGTGCACAGTCCTTCTTCCAGTAGTGATTCAGACTCTACAATAGCAGAACTCAGGAACCAGAAGACCAAGACTATTAGAGAGATATATGAACAGCAGGATAATAATGAACAGGTAATGTTTTCCTTGATGTCTATTCAGCCTATATTTTTTGAAGAAGCAATTAAAAAGAAAGAGTGGGTAGAAGCCATGAACAATGAAATAGCAGCCATAGAGAAAAATGACACATGGGACTTAGTAGAATTGCCACAAGAGAAAACAAGCATAGGAGTTAAGTAGGTCTACAAAACAAAACTTAATGAGAAAGGCCAAGTTGACAAGCATAAGGCAAGACTAGTAGCCAAAGGTTTTGCTCAGTAGCCTGGCATAGACTATGAAGAGACATTTGCACTAGTGGCAAGATTGGACGCAGTTAGAACAGTATTAGCAATAGCAACAAAACACCATTGGTCAGTTTACCAACTAGATGTCAAGTCTGCATTTCTAAATGGAATTTTGAATGAAGAAGTATACGTTGAACAATCACCTGGATTTGAGATTGAAGGACAGGAACATAAGGCTTATAAACTGAAAAAGGCCCTATATGGATTGAAATAGGAACCAAGGGCATGGTAGAGCAGAATAGATTCTTATTTAGTTAACAAAGGGTTCAAGCATAGCAACAATGAACCTACATTGTACACAAAGACAGACTTGCAAGGTAAAATTCTAATTGTATGAATCTATGTTGATGACTTGTTATACACTGGTAATTTGCATCTTGAGGAATTTAGGCTTGCTATGGAGAGAGAATTTGAAATGACCAATCTCAGTCACATGAAGTATTTTTTAGGCCTCAAAATTGAGCAATCTGAGCAGGGTATTTTCATCAACCAAAAAAAGTATGCATAGGATGTGTTGACCAAATTCAGAATGAATAACAGCAAGACAGTTAGTACTCCTATTGTTCCAGGAACCAAATTGAGCAAAAATGATGAAAGTGCAGTAGTAAACTCTACATCATACAAGCAATTAGTAGGAAGCCTAATGTATTTGACAACAACAAGGCCAGACATTATGTTTGCAATCAACCTTCTTTCCAGGTTTATGGAGTCACCGAAGGAATCCCATTGGAAGGCAGGGAAGAGAATATTAAGATATAATGCAGGAACAACACAACATGGTATTTTGTACACAGGTTCTGAAGACAACTAGCTCATTGGATTTACAGATAGTGACTTTGCAGGAAGTGTTGATAACAGAAAGAGCACCTCCGGTTATGCATTTTGTTTGGGCACGGGTATAATTTCATGGGCATCCAAGAAGCAGCCCATAGTCACCATTTCATCTACAGAGGAAAAGTACGTAGCAACTACATCAATAGCTTGTCAAGCTGTATGGATGAAGAGATTAATAAGTGATATTGAACTAGAAACAAAGAAGGAGCCAATTACTATCTTTTGTGATAACAACTCAATGATAGAACTTTCCAGAAATCATGTTTTCCATCAGAAGAGAAAGCACATTGACACCCATTACCACTTCATTAGAGAGCTGGTCAGCAATGGAGAAGTTAGTCTGCAGTTTTGCAACTCTAAAGATCAATTGGCAGACATATTTACTAAGCCATTGGCAAAAGCAAACTTTGAATTTCAAAAACAACAATTTGGAATTGTCAGTGCTGAAAACATTGTAATGAAAGTGGAGTCAAAATTAAGGGGGAGTGTTAGATGTAATTATTGACACCACCTATAAACGTCACTCATGTCTTTTTTTTTTGTTAAGTTCACGCATAGTAGTCAAGGAGTTAGTTATGGTATTTATTGTGAACATTAATGAGCTCGAATGCTCCATCCTTTTTGCTTTGTTTTTACTCTGTATTTTCTAGATCAGTTTATGTTATGCAATCTGACTTTTGTGAATATTCTGCCTCTGCTAAAATACTGGCATCCATGATCTATCATCAGAATGGAGAAACATTGATGCAAAAACTTTTACGCAATCTAATCCAAAAACATGTACAAGATTAATTTATATGAATTATGGAAACTTGATATCATTAATAACAATCTTCTCTATACATATATTCAGATTTGACCTAAGTTAGATTTGTACAGACTTACAAGGATGTTCTTAGTGATCTAAAAATTTATTTGTTAAATGCTAGTTTTATGGGTGTTTCTCAGATGGACTTTGATAGCAGGAAGGCTTCCAGGCAAGACAGGCAATGAAATAAAAAACTATTAGACTACTCATTTGAGCAAGAAGCTACCAAGAAAAACATCTAGTACACTACTGTTAGATTGCAATCTAGTAACCAATCATGTGCAGAATACTAGAAAATCTAATACAAAAAAATCTAAACATACTTCCAATGCTAAGCAAGAACATGTGAAAAATAATGACTCTTCTCCATTACAAAATGTAACCGAGCCATACTTGAATATGGGATATAGCAAAGAATCAAGTTGTCATGCTAACAATCTATGTAGTCATTTTAATCTGTCTTCATACTTGGATGACATTTATACATACTTCCAAGGTTGTACTAATAATTTATCTGAGTTCACAAAACTTATGGATCGAGACATTGAAAAAGATTTAGACGAAGTGACTGCTGGAGAGGTTGGTACAAGTGTGGAAATTTGTAACCATTTGGCTGGCTTTCCTTTATGGTGGGAATGGGATAATTTTGTGTAAACCAGCCTTTTCGGTATAACTTGTGTGAACTTTAACCATGGCAAGTTGTGGCTTTCAAATTAAATATATTTTAAGGAATGATATGTTCCACCCTCCTCTAGGTGTTAAATTCTAATTTTTATTTTAATAGCAAGTTTTATGTGGGTGATGTGCCTCTCTATCATACATAGGAAGTGTTGGCACCCCCTCATTTTTGAAAATATTCCTCCCTTTTGGTGCTTTGATTTCCTTATGATAATAACCCTCTAGGGTTTATATATTTGGGATTAGATATGTGTGTTGTGTGTTAATGATGTGTTTGTGTTTCTTAAGAGTTATCTCTATGTTTGGGAATCATGTTTTTGGTTTCTAGTTATAGCTTCACTGAGCTTTCATGATAGTCTATAGGATAACCCTAGCCCTTGTGCACTTTATAAGTGCACTTTATGTTATACCTTCACTGAGCTTTCAAAACTATCAACCTGCATATGAATCGTGCACTTTATTTTTTAATCATCTAGTGACTTGTTGGACTCGGTGCTTTATAAGTCAAAGCACATGTTTAATTTTTATCACTATTTGGGTTAATTTCCTCATTACTTCCTACCCTCATTAGCCCCTTGATCTCAATTCTCAATTTCATTATTTCCTCAATCATTTCCATTCTTCTTTTAAGTCCAAACCCAAACCCATGATTTAACTTCTTTGTATTTGGCTCCCATATCCATGCTTGCAAGTGTCTTAAGTCTCTAAAGTTTATGGACCTAAGTTTTATTATCTTCAATTGAATGGTAGTTTCAATTATGTGGTTCCACATCTATATTTAGGGTTTGCTCCTATTTTCCCATGTGGCATCATTGGCATGTTCCGCATTTCACCTCCTTGCAACTTCCAACTTTCTCATACTTCATTTTGGATTTCAACTCTTTAGTAAATTATATTGCATTCAATCTTTCATGTCCACTTGATTTAAAGTTCCATATCCAATGGATTTTTTGGACTTGGTCACCCTTATGTTTTTTAGTTGGGTAGGGATTTGAAGTTTGGAACCATGTAATTGTTTGTGCAGTTTCTTTCTTTATGTTTCTCTTTGTGGGAATGGAATAATCGCTTGATGACATGTATCAATTTGGTAGTGGTGGTGAGATTACACCTTTTCATGATGGCATGTACTATAGTTGGGTGGTGTATCATATATTTCCATGTGATATTTTCTCAATGAGGATGGTAAACCCAACTTCTTAGTGGAGGATTGTGTCATCAACACACTTCATAGGGATGCATGGTGTTAGTTGGCTAGTAGCATATACACTTTCCTTGATGGGAATTTTTGCAAGCACACAAATCTTCATCATGTTGTGCATTGAGCCCTTGAATCATCCCCCTCCATGCTATCATTGGATTTATTTCCCGTTGCATGACCCTTACCTTTAATGTGATCAATCATTCCAGTTGGTTTAACTATAAGGTACTTTTTCTTGTGTGGATTGCGTCAATTTGGCCACATATGCACTATGTTGACACCACATATTGAGGTGAAAATTGGATAGGTATCCTTGAGTGTCATGTGTCTATTTGGTAGCATTATATTGGTGGGTTCCAAATCTTTGTCTATAGGAGCTCATTTATCTATAGTGGCTTAGGTAGATTTTATGCAAAATGAATGCCTAGACCACACATTTCCTTTGGTAGTGGCATGCTTGGTACATTCAACATGGAAAAATATACTACTAACATCTATCTTCATAGTGGGGCCTAATATCTTCATATTGTGACATGACTATTCAATGCATTTGTATTGTGCTTCTTTTATCCATGTGGCTTTTCCTAAGCCCTTTCTTCAAGGTATATACATCCAACATCATAACGGTTGATAATTTCAAAAAAGAATCCAAAGGTTTTAATGCCATAACCTACCAATGTGCTATCACAAATAGTCTTATATGATATTGCTATTGGTTTTGTGTCCTCCATAGTTAGTAATGGGCTTGAGGTGACTTATCGAGGACCTTGTTAATTAACAAGTACTCCTATATGATTTATGGACCTTATATTTTTGCTATGGTTGTTGTGCATGACCATTCTTTATGCTTATAGGATATGTAGATCATTCCCTACACAATATTCTTTAGGGTTTTTCCTATGTAATAGCCTTTGGATTTCTCTAGATAAGAAAAATTCTATCTCCATGATGACCTCCTAATGATAATCCTTTATTCCATGGATTTGGTTTTTTATTGCAAAGGGTGTGTTCATATTAGCTAAGGATTTTCTTATGCTATTGGAAGCCTTATTCTCACAAGAAGGAAATTTTTAGACATGTCTATGTTCCCCTATGATATGCTATAGTATAATAATAATTTTAATATGTTGCAAGTTAATTAAATTATTTTCCACCTTTCTTATCATTGGTTTCTTTTGGCTCTATTTGATATGCCTTATTGTTGATGTGACAAAGGATGGTTGTGCTTGCATTATATTTGATCTCTACTTCTAGTTGCTAAGTGAATGCTTATTGATGGTCCTTAGGAAAATGTTTCTAGCTACTATAGGAGTTTGATATAATAAGATATGGCTTACTATGTGGATATGATGCTTATATGGAGTAAATTTAATGCTTAAGGATAATGTTCACACCCCTACAAGATTATTTGGTGTTTATATTTACTTTTCTAGTTGGCTAGATGACTTTCTCTCCTACCTTAAATACTCCTCTACAAATCTAAGGAGGATCTTGTCTCATTCCCATGTTCATTCTACTTTTTAATTATGTACTACTAAGGATTGGTGGGTGTAAACAGTGGCCCATAGGATTGAATGCATGATTTGACTATTCTCATATGCTTAAAGGTTGTTTGTAAATAAAAATCTATATATGCATGAAAGTAATATATATCAAGATCATCCTTGATCCAATTTTCTATCTATATGTGCCTCAAGTTAGTCTAGGGTATCATATAATGCAATTCTAGATTTGTGAGAACTAAGAGTACATGTTGTCAGATAAATGAAGGTATTTTTAGTTCCTATATTTTTAAGCCTCCTAAATTACCAAATTGATAAAGTTTTATCCTCTTTTATTCTTTTGAACCCATTTACCCATCATTAATATCTAATCTATTAAATTCTAAGTCAATTCCACATGTGTTGTTGTCAAGTGTTCCTAAAAATTTATGTGTTTGTAGGTTTTTGTGGTCCTTTTCATCTTCCTAGGCTACAATATTTCTTGTAGAATCATGGCCTATAGACTAGGTCCTAGGATTCCAAGTTCCCTCAAAACCTAAACACTCACTCCTTGTAGTTTTTCACTTTTTCCCTTGGACCATGGACTTGGGACCAAGGGACTAAGTTACTAGATCCTTGGTCTCTATGGGGTCTCAATCCTTGTGTTCTTTCCTTCCTCATTCTAGAGTTTCAAAAATTATGAAAACCCCAGGACTCCCATTGCGTTTTGTTCCTCCCAGATCCTAGACCAAGAGGATCTCAAATCCTAGCACCAAGTTCCTTTAATTCTAATTTTTCCCTGAACCCCACATTCCAAACCTCTCTTTTGCACCACTTTATTAATCCATTTCCATCATCGTTATCAAGTTTTGGGCTTACAAAGGAACTCCAAACCTCGGCACACTTGTTGATGCCAATTCCCCTACATCTCCTAATCCCTATAGGGCCCATCTTCCTATTTCCTCTCATATTCCTTATATGTAGTCCCTCTTGAGACAAAAATCCCATCCTTCCTATCCACTCTCTTGTTGCATGTTGTGGGAATCACAACAATAAGAAAAACATCATATTGTAGACATGTTATTGTTGTTACTATTGTCTGTGTAAGATGGGTGTTTGAAAAAACAATAGGATAGTGTGGTTAAGGATAGATGGGCTTCTAGATATTGCATTTCTTTTGATGATCGAAGAACCTTGAACAAGATCCTTTACTTGAGGCCTCATGCCAATACCATCTCCACCGATGATCTTGTAGCCCTTTGGGAGGAAAATATAGGGAAGACTTTGGAGAAGGTATATCTATATGAGGAGAAAGTTTTTAAATTACTCCAAGATAAGGGTTTGCAACTCCAATTCGATGGTTCATTATTAAAATTGGAAGAATAAACATTAAACTAGGGAATATATTATTTAGGCATTCTAGGTAATACTTGTTTCTATTTGATGCAAAACTTAGTAGAACTGTTCATATGAGGTTCGCTTATGAAAGACCAATTTGTGACTATTCTTTTTTCCAAACAGTTTTAGAACTACAATATCATGCATTTTAGAAAAAACGTATGTGATATACTTCTACAAAATTCTGAAACCCTCCAAATGCAAAAGACTTCAAATTTTACCCTAATGCAAACTAAATAAATACCTAATTTAGTTGCAAAACTTGTCCATAAGAGGAAAACCAACCGCTATAAGCTTTTTATTGACAATAAATTTCTTAGTCATATGGATTTAAAGAAAAACCTCAAAACATCAAGCTTTAAATAAAAAAATTGTATTTAATCACCTTGAAAAGGATTTTTACTACATGTAGATTTAACGCATCCTTATCCTTGAAAAAAAATAAAAAAATCATCCACAAGTTTGTTATCCCTGCAATGAAGAAGGGATTTCTTTCACAGGTTCCTTATCACTACAAAGAAAATGGATTTTTTACACTTGTTTGACCTAGTCCTTGAAATATGGCCATAATAGTCAAACTTTATCAACCAATCACATTGATGTAAAATATTTAAGAAAAAATATAAAATAAAAATCTTGCATATTATCTTTAAGAGAAATAATTTTTTTCTCATACAACTTAAAATACTAATTCACAAAGTGATGCAAGAGCATCCAATGGTGTAAGGGCAATCCTACATCACCCAAAAATATGTTTTCCTTTATGCTTCCTTTTTGTAGCTTTTTGTAGATGTTTTTTCATTTCTAGATACCTTTTTCATCAAATAAGAGTTCCCAACTTTCAAAATTGCATTTCTGCTCAATTTCTATTTTTAGCAGTTTTGAATTTGAAGGCATGAGGAGGAAAAAATTTATGGGAAGCTTCAGGAAAGAAAAATAAGCACTTTTACGAAAGAATCAAGTGAAGATCATTCCCGGTTTGAAAGTTATTCGAGTTCCAGTTTCTGCCTTTTGCCCTAAAAAATCTTCTAAGTCTAGTTGGACGCACTAAACGGTCATGTATGGGCCTAGAATTTTCCAGAACTGGTAGAGAAATTTCTTAGCATGTTCTTCACTATGAGACCTTTCCAACAGTTCAAACGGTTTGAAAATCAAATTCCCGGATCAAAAGTTATGGCTTCCGAAAGTTGGTCAATTTTTGGAAAATTGCCAATTTTCAAATTAGGACCCAATTTTTGAATTCCAAATTGTAATTTTTGGTGCCAAACTGCCAAAAACTCATAATTTGAATTTTTTTGGCTCCAAACCAAAAAGGGGCTATTTATGGGCCAGATTTTGATTTTTTTGGGTAGCTTTTTGGGGAGAAGATCGCATATTGCAAAAGGGGGAATTCTTGTGGTTTCTGTAACTTGCATGTATTGCAAACTCGAGGATTTGAGATCCTCTACATGTAAGCTTTTCATATTTTGAATAATAATAATATTCTCTTGTTTCGTGTGATGTTTTTTGTGTCACGGGTTGCACCCTTGTCACAAAGTCACGGGGGGCTTTGGTGGGGCTGATTTTGGAAAACCATAAATACACAAAGATGCCCCAGTGTAACACAGGACCATGATGGATCTTGGTGGGTACAATGTGGGACAACCAAGAAAACATGACAATGAAAGACCAAGATATGCCCCTATTTCTACTAGTCAAAGCACACCATGATATGATGGATTGTGGTGACCTTAAGTAGGTATGGTAGGAATAAGCTCAAAAGATAAACAAAATATCAAAAGTATCAAGAAATAACAATAAATCTCAAATATCATTTGCCATAAGGATGATGGGTGGATTGATGTGGCTTGATATGAGGAATGATGTATCCTACGAAGACCAAAGATGGATGGGATAGATTCTAGGATGGACATGACAATGAATAACCAAGATAGATTGGAACCTCAGGGGGGCCTTAAATTTTTTTATAGGAACCAACTTGATGAGGGATTCTTGGTGACAAAATTGATGCAAAGATGGGACCTAGTGATATGTATATACAATAATGGGACCTAGATGATGGCATATGGCTAACCCCATGTACACTATATACAACCAATGACAACCAACAAAATCCTAACCGATCTAGAAGGATAGCGAATTGTAGGAATATGTTAGGATCTTACAAATGCATTCCAAAATAAATAGGCTAAGCTTAGGAATTGGGATAGTAGATCTAATCTATCTAATGCTCAACCAAGATATACCATACGATGGATAGAAATATTAGGTAGGGTAATGAAAATGATATGGATAGTATAGTTAGGATGGATGGGATGGAGTGAAAGCATGTAGAAAAGCTAGATGCTAGGTAGATAATGATTCAGCCTCTACAGATGGTGCTTGTTACCAAGTTTTCACCAAATGAACTTGTCCAAGGTGCCACCAAGGGTGGTTTCACCAAAGGGAAATTTTATTTCTCTTTACTATTGACTACACTTTTTTTATTTTTTTTATTTTTGTAAGGTGGGATAACTCAATTGATTCATGCATAGAACCACTTAAGATGGATGATGTTGATAGTCTCATCCAATGGTTCACCTTTTGGTAGCTAGCTGATAAGCTCCTAAACCATACTTTATAGTTATAACATATGGACCCAACTAATTACCCTCAAATTTTCCTTTCTTCTCTTGATCCTATTGGGTATACCGATTTTATTTGAAGAAAAGATCACCAAGTTAGAATTGGTGAGACCTAACTTTATTTTTGTAGCTTCTCTTTAACCAATATTGATAGGCCTGAAGATGATTTTAGACATTGAGGCATTTCTCATCTAAAATCTCGAGCTAACTCAAATGTGCAACACGATACTCTTTATTATTGGTAAGATGCTTCAAGGAAATGTGAAGTGATGGGAGTTTGACCTCGATCATAGACCCCATTGTGAAAAGGGCCATGGTCAAGTAATCAGTTTTAATGCTTGGGATGGAGCATGTATCAAATCTGAATGTTGTTGACAAGGGATGTATTTCTTAAAAAAATTCACAAGCATCATGCTCTATATTTCACTAATAATAACCCATTTTGAGAAGATTCTTTGCAAGGACCATACCACTTGTGTGAGCCCCATAAATTCCACTATGTACTTAATTAAATTCCAACTTAGCTTTTGTATCATTCAAAAATCTTAGTAGAGAATCATCATACCCCTTACAATATAGGGTGTCTCCGAGGATAGTGTATTAGGATGAGTGTTAGATAAAGGATCAATGCTAGTTTTGGGTGAGGTTGTATGGTAAGATGTTATCATGTAGATAGGTGTAAATGTCATGGTACTAGGGTGATTGAGGACCAACAATTTCACACACCATTTTAGTTTCAAGAAGAACATATACAAGAATCAATAATTTATTTGACCAAAAATTCACACTCATGATAGTCATGAGGTGTATCAAGGACCCAATTTTATCCATGGAATCAACTTCTTTATTCTAAAATCTAAGTGCACTTGTTCAAATTGGATGTAGCCAAAATTCTTTTTGAAGTCATAAACCATGCATTTGTAGGGAAGAAGCTTATATCATCCTTGGTATGAAATTAACTATTGACTTGTTTTATGATGAGTTGTGAGTCACAATAAACATGTAACTAATTGATATTCCATTGTAATACAATCCTCAAACTAGTGATGAGAGCCTCATATTTTGTGATGTTATTAGTGCATGGGAAAGCCAACCTTTAATTTATTTACAATCATTCTCAATGTTGAACTCACTTAAAAGCATGACCCATTTAGCCATATGACCTGTTAATGATGTTCTTGACAATAGATAATTGAGAGGATCAACTTTAGAAATGAGTTTGATAGAATGACTAAGCATGTAGTTGCAAAGTTTTTAAGAACTAAAGAGCACTACGAAGCATGCTTTTTCCATGGGGTATAATTGAGATCATATCCAACAAGAGTATGAATTATGCAATATATGGCTCTCTCTTTCCCATTCTCATTATGTTGTGCTAAAAGTGCCCCCAGTGCAATTGAAGTAGTGGAAATGTATTGCAACAATGGTTTACCTACTATAGGATTCAATGAGAATGGGTATATTAGCAAGATATTCCTTGATTTTATCAAACCCCTATTGACACATAGCATCGCATTTGAAGGTGATACCCTTATGAAGTAGTTGAGTAAATGGTTGACACTTGCCAAAAAGTTGAGCAATGAAACACCAAATGGATTGGAGCTTACCTTGGCGACTTCTCAACTATTTAAGTGTCTCGAGAGGAGGCATATCCAAAATAGATTTTACCTTAGCAAGGTTAACATCAATGCCTCTCCTAGACATAATGAACTCCAAGATCTTTCCTAAGGTAATTATGCCTAAGGCACAATACTTGGGATTGAGATGCAATTGATTGTTCCAATCGATGGAAGATTCATTCTAGGATTTTAGGATCCTCTTCTTAGGTTTTAGATTTTCCTAACAGATCATCCATGTAGTCTTCCATGATAATGTGAATGAGGTCCTAAAAGATCATTGTCATAGCATATTGATATGTATCCCCTATACTATTTATACCAAATGGAATGGCCTTATAAAAAATGGTACCCCAACAAGTAGTGAAATTCATCTTATGTTGGTCCTCAATTTCTACATGGATTTGATTATACCCAAAAAAATCACCCATTAGAGACAACATGGCCTGGCTCACCATGAGATGAACAAGAATTTAAATTTTTGGAAGCAAGAAATTATCTTTTGGACTTAGCTTCATTTAGGTCCCTGAATTCGATGTAGATGCAGATGCCCCCAATTGGCTTGGAAACATGAACAATGTTAGATATCTAATTAGAATAATCTATGGGTTGGATGAAGCCAGTTGGCGATAATTTCTCAAGATCTACTTTGATTGGCTACTTGTGGATGCATCTTACAAATTTTCTATTTGATTGGATTGGCATGAGGACAAACATCAAAATGATGAACCACTAACATGGGATCAAGTCCTGGAATGTTGGAATAAAACCATGCAAAGTTGATGAATCCATTTTGAAGGATTCTAGAAAACATGTGATACTCATCATCTAACAAATATTTGGCTACATATGTGATCTTTGGTTCAGCTTCAGTTCCTAGATTGATTTATTTGTTTTCCTTGATTAAGGTGGAGGATATTTCTAATAAATGGGTACCCATATGGCTTGAAGTTGGGGCCTACGTCATTGTTAGGTGTCGTCCTCACTATAAAAAATTTCCTCAATGTTGTAATCTATAGAGCTCACTAAGTCAATGAAAGACCAACTGAACCAATAATACTTTAGTTGACGGTTCATATAATCGCTAAAAAAACATTAAAATAATACCTTCGATTGAAGGCACCTTTGGTTGAAGGTATTATTTTACTGTTTTCTTAAATTCCTTAAAAGACCTTGAATTGAAGGTATCCTTCGATCAAACATCCACCTTCGAATGTAGGTGTTTTTTTGCACTCCTTCAATCAAAGGACATTCATTCAAAGAAATACCTTCGATTAGAGGCGCTTTATTAAATCTAACCAAATCATTCCAAAAGCTTACTTGTCCCAAAAGTGGTACAAAATATTGTGATTTCACCCACTTACACATGATCCCACCATAGAGATGAATGTCCTTTCAATATAGTAGTTGTAATAGATCCACTCTCTTAGTGTCTTCAATGAACTTTAGTTCAAAATATATTTATTTCTAAAATCTAGTCAATCAACTCCTTTTGATTCAATTTACAACTATAAGTTTTTTATTCTATTCTAGGTTTTTTTACTATTATGGGTATAACACTTAGAAAATTTCTTTTTGGTTCATCTACTCTTTCTTATAATGTTTCTCCTTGACTAACTTTTTCCTCTTCATCACTCACATCCTCTATAAGTACTCACCTGCATTATGTTTGTTCTATTGCATATAGTCTACCTATGATGCCTCTCAATGTTTCTAAAAGTTGTGCATCCCCATATTGTGGGATATCTCTTCTACCTCTACCTGGGTGAGTCCACAATAGTGGTTTACAATTTTTGGCCAAACTAGACATTGAACTAATTTTTTTAACTAATTCTTCACTTTCAGGCATTTATAGCTGCTAAACCATGAGGAATTTGAAGACGATGCAAACTAGTGATTTGTGTCATTTTGGATGTAGATTATAAATATATATATAAATTTTTGGAATCAAATTGGATTTCTTTCTCCATCTGCTTCAAAAACTAGTTTTTAACAATAAACACCATTTTTTAAGAGTGACTTGTACTTGCAAACACAACTTTTTTCTATAAACAATAAAATTGTATTTTTTTCAAACTTAGATTCGTAACTACGATATCTAGTACATACAATTTCTTTTATAGTGTTTTATTGAATATTTTTTATTAATTAAGTTTTGAATTCAGACCAGTTACAATTCATACATAGGTTTACTTGCTAACAAAACTTTTTTGGTATGTATCAAAATTCAATTTATTTTTTTGCTAGATCAAGGACATCAATATATAGTGCATAGGTATTTTTCAAAATTTTATTGATAATCTGCTATTTTTCCACATGTAGAACAAAGAGCTTTATTTTTGGTGAAAAACCTATGTTTAATTAAATTAAAAAAATACATAATAGAACAAAAATATATTAAAATTATATTTGATGGATAGCTTGTTTCGAGGACTACCATCATCCAATTGGGTCAATGATAGCAACCAGGGGAGGTCCTACAACACTTGTCGGATCATCAAACCCTCAAACTCACACTATCTCATCAAATCCACTCAATTCCTTGTAGCACTGATATCCCACTCAATCGGGTATATCCCCTTGGTGTTGTCCTTTCAAATGAGGACTAGAAGGGTTTCAAACACCCATCAAGGTACTCAACAACATACCACAACCACTCAATAGGTTACTTTCCTACAACTCTCTCAAATCAGGCTTTTAACGCCAACTAGGCATCAACTTAGACCTCTTTTACAAAGGACCTTGTTCTAAAACCTTTCCAAAATCCCCAAAATCATGTGGGAAGCAATTTACATGTGATCAAATGAAGGATTCCACCATTTTTTCTCAGAGAATCACTTACCCAAATGCCAAATTACAAAACCCTCCTTTTAAGCCAAGAAACTAGGGTTTTAAAGGAAAACACACATCCAATCTTCAAAAAACCATGAAATCTCTTCAAACATGACCTAATAGGTCTGTACATACTCAATACAACATATAATGAAGCTTCCTGAATACAATACACTCTTTAACATATCAGAACCTCTCAATTTCTCATAGAAAACATAATTTTCCAACCTAGGGCTTCATGACCAACACACTTTTTGACCTCCCCTGCACTCTCTCAACATTCCCTCACTTGTTTATTGATGTTTCAGACCCATTCCTTGAGTTACAGTGGCCACAAATAGAGGAATAGGTTAATTCTCAATTTTTGGTAGCCTACAAACTCTTAACCTTGCACTACAGACCCGGTCTGAGAGATTTAGCAATAAAATGCACTAAACTTTAAGAAAACCTTCAAAATTAGATTCAAATAGAAGGTATAACTATCAAAAATATAATCCAAATCAAATTTCAGTCAATAAGGTGATGTATGGGTCATAAAGTCACTTAAAATTCACTGTTTATAGAGAAAACTACAGAAAATTAGAGGAAACAATAACTTTATTGTTTGAAATTATTTTACAATCTTCACAACAAACCTTCCAACAAGTTTCTCATCTATTTCCTACCCTTCCCCAATAAAACCCAAATATTTCAAATTCCTAAATTGACTTTTAAAAGGACTTGACCGTTGGTATCCCTTAAAAGGAAATTTTACAACTTTGCAACATTTCAAATTTGACAACTTTTCCACCTTTTGCGATTTTGCAACCTAAACCACCTAAACACCTAAATATCACCAAATATGACTTAATAAAATTAAAAAATGGTCTGAATGACCTTATTTAGACAAAAAGACATCAAAACCTAAAGCCTATTCCTCAAAACCTTGAATTGACAAATCTTGTTCAATGGTGCTCCTGCACCATACACCCCAACTTTGAAGTTTTCCAAGTCTCTTGTAAAGTTTGATGTAGCTTGTACACCTTTGTATTTGTCACATCCCTAACATTCTTGATCACTGTCATCAGGTTCGCCTTGCTTGGATTCTTAACTGTCCTTGACATAGTGGCCATCACCATCACTTGATTCTTGCTTCAATTGTACTGTGGGGTGTTCTTTATCTCTTCCATCAACCAACACTGTTTTCATAACTTCTTTTACAATTGTACACATATCCTCATTGACTGTCATCAGTTTACTCTTTTACCTCTTCCTCAGTCCTCAGTCCATTGCTCCTTTTTTCTTCATTCTTTTCTCAGTCAACTATACCATCACATTTTGCAATATTTGTGAGATCTGCAACTGTCCTTGTCATTGTTCCATCAGTCCTACTGTCCTCTATGCTAACATCTTTCAGCTACCTTTTCATTCCTTTCACTGCTATAGGACACATGGTTGTCCCTACCAATATGCCATCACTCATTTATTTCCTTTCCACATACTTTTCACCCTTAATCTATTTTGTATCAGACAAAGATACACTTTCATCCACTTTTACCTTCCACATGAAGAAATTCTTCTTCACCACTATCTGCAAATCAACTTCACTCTTCCTATCTACTGTCCAAATAGTATTAATCCTTGCATTGGATGCCAAATTCATACACTTACCTTCATCCACATTTACAAACTCCTTTCTCCCTACCATGAAGATTTCACCTTGCTCTTTTGTCTCCTCGACCAATAGAGTTAAAATGAATTTTTTTCCATCCTTTTCAATTGTGTATGTATTTTTCCTACCATTATACACTGCTGACCTATCAAACTTCTAAGGCCTTCCTAGCAACATATGACAAAAACTCATAGGAAATATGTCACAAACAACTCTATTCCTATACTGACCAATTTCAAATTCAACAGTAGCTTGTTCACTCACCACCATAGATTGTTTATCACTAACCCAATACACTTTGTACGAACTTTCTCTAGGTACTCTTTCCAAATGCAATTTATCCACCATTTCACTAGATATCATGTTATTAGTGCATCCAAAATCAACAATTACCTTACATTCCATATTTTTGCATCTACAAGCTGTCCTAAATAGTGCTCTTCTTTGAATCAATGCTTTCTCCTTAGATGTCTTCAAGATTCTTCTTTTCATCATCAAGCTTTCACCTACTTTAGGAGCAGCAAGAAGTCTATTGGAGTTTGAACGTTCAACTTCATCCTCTTGAAAAAAAAATTCTCTTCTTTCAGGTTTCCTTTATCCTCCACTAGATGTTGAACCAAGTTTTTTAGGGAATTTCCAAGAAGGATGACCATACTCTTGGAAATTGTAACACCTACCAAAAAATATGTTAGGATTCCTTCCACCACCAAATCTGCCCCTTGTGCCTCTAAAACCTCCTCTAAAATCTGCAACTTGCTCATCTCTTTTGTCTGGCTCTTCTTGATTCTCACTTGATTGTATTGATGTAGAGAAAGGTCCTCTTCCTCTTGTTGTTTTCTCTTCTCTTCTTTTTACTTTCTCTTCTGCCCTCATAGCCATTTGAAAACATTGTGCAACTATTTTTGGTGCCATCAAACTGATTTCATCTTGGATATTGTGCCTCAGTCCATTAAGATATCTAGAAACTCTTTCTTCCTCATCTTCCTCATGCTTTGTTCTTATACTTAACCTATATAATTCCTCAATGTACGCTTGCACATCTTGATCCTTTTGCCTAAGATTTTGTAATTTTTTAAGCAATTGAACATTATAATTTTGTAATTTTTTAAGCAATTGAACATTATAATCACTAGGAAGGAACTTACATTTTAGTTTTTCCTTCATTCTCTCCTAAGAAGTGATCTTGTTCTTTCCCTTTCTCTTCCTTTCATCTTGCACAAAGTTCCACCACAACAAAGCATGTCCTTTCAGCTTGGTTTTGGCCTTCTTCACTATGTGTTCTTCATCTATCTCTTCACTGTCAGAGTAATTCTCCATGGCTCCTATCCAATCCAAGAGCTCTTAACCATCTAGTTTACCTATGTACATAGGAACATCCATTTTTTCTTGTCCACTGCTCTTCACAGCCTTCAAAAACTTTATCATTCTCACATCCTCTAGATCCATCTCTTCCTCTTCACTAGAATTTTTTTCTTCTTTAGTATCACTTTCATCCATGGTGTCTTTATCTTTTAATGCAACAATCTCCTTCTTCAAGGCTTCTATTTCTTTAGCTTGCTCATCAATATTTCTTACAACTATGCTTGCTTTAGGAGGCATCTTGACAGTATTCCCACTTCACCTTCCAACCTTGCTTCTGCAAACTTCACTCTTCTTCCAGAACAAATCTACTTCCTTTCTCTGATACCAATTGATAGCAACCAGAGGAGGTCCTGCAACATAGTTAACACAATATCAACCAACAACAACACTTTTCAGATCATCAAACCCACAAATTCACACTATCTCATAAAATCCACTCAATTCCTTATAGCACTGCTATCCCACTCAATCGGGTATATCCCCTTGGTGTTGTCCTTTCAAATTGGGAACAACAGGGTTTCAAACACCCATCGAGGTACTCAACAACATACCACTGCCACTCAATAGGTTACTTTGATACAACTCTCTCAAATCAGGCTTGTAATGCCAACTAGGCCTCAAATTAGGCCTCTTTTACAAAGGAACTTGTTCTAAAGCCTTTCCAAAATCCCAAAACTCATTTGGGAAGTAATTTACATGTGATCAAATCAAGGATTCTATAATTTGTTCTCAAATAATCACTCACCCTCGGTCTAACCATTTAATCAAATTCCCTTATCTGATTAAATTCATCAATATTAAATCATAATTAAATAAATTATTTGTCTTCAATTAAGAGAGTCACTTTCTCTTGTTAATTAAATCAATACATTTGATTAATGAATTATCCTATTTAATTAAATAATCAAGTTATTTGATTAAATCTCTAAAATCTATCCACATTAAATTAAATAAATTAAAACCTTATTTAATTTAATCTAACACCATCCTTTGATTAAATAAATCCAAAATATTTATTTAATTAGCCTCTTATCATAATTTCCTCTCTTATAGGATTTAAAATAAATCATAAATCCTAAAGTCCAAGGCGGGTCACATCATCTAATCTCTGTTAAATTAATTGACCAGTTAATTTAACCTCCTCATCATGACATCCTCTAGATAATGCAAGTTGCATATGAAAATAGATTTAATTCATTTATTAAAATCTCTATTTTCCTCACATGGCATCTTTGGAATATTCTCTCAATTTGAATTCAAAAATTCCAAGTCAACATGTACATCCAACAAGGCATTTAAGATTTCTTACATGTCCTTTGCCTTGAGCCAAGTGGTATTTATTGCATTTTCCATTCCCTCTTACATGTCATTTCAACAAATTTGAATTTCAAATATTGGCATTTATTGGCACAAACCCCATATCTTGCACAACCATCATCTATTCATAGCTTGACAAGTGGCACCATATCCTTGGATGAAAGTTAGTCCCGCATTGCTCAAATTTGAAACTTTCATCATCTTGAAATCCTATAAATGAAAGACTCCTCTCCTCATTTGATCATCCACAATCAACAAAGTTACCATGCTCAAATATCTCTTGAGCTTCCACCCATTATCATTGGATATAGCTAGGTTATTGCATATTTGGCTTGGAGTTCTCAATTCATCATCAAAAGTGGATCAATCTCTTCAACATTCGAAGCTTGCATCTTAGGGATTGGGAAAGGGCCAAATTTCCACATCAAATTGGCACCAATTCCCCCATGGGAACAAGAGTTTGCTATTTAAATTAGGATTTCATCTTTGGTTTATCATTTTATTGTGTTTTTGCATATTTTCATTCCTAGTTTGAGTTGCAAATGGATTCCATGGGGAATCCTTGTTTATGCTTGCAATATCTAACTTGAGGTGTTTTATCCTTCTTGTTTTGCAGGTACAATAGATTGGGGTTCACAAATCCTAAAAATCATTTGGGAAGAAATTTACATGTGAAAAAATGAAGGATTCAACCATTTTTTCTTAGAGAATCACTCACCCAAGTGCCAAATTAAAAAACCCTCCTTTAAGCCAAGGAACTAGGGTTTTAAAGGAAAACACACATCCAATCTTCAAAAAACATTGAAATATCTTCAAATAGGATGTAATAGGTCTATCCATACTCAATACAACATGTAAGGAGGCTTCCCCAACACAGTATACTCTTTAACATATCAGAACCTCTTAATTTCTCATAGAAAACACAATTTTCAAACCTAGCGCTTCATGCCAAACACACTTTTAGACCTCCCTTGCACTCTCTTAGCATTCCCTCACTTGTTTATTGATGTTTTAGACCCATTCCTTGAGTTACAATGGCCACAGTGAGAGGAATGTGTCAATTCTCCATTTTTTGTGGCCTACAGACCCTTAACCCTGCACTACAAACCCAGTTTGAGAGATTTAGCAATAAAATTCACTAAACTTTATGAAAAGCTTCAAAATTAGATTCAAATCAAAGGTAGAATTATCAAAAATGTAATACAAATCAAATTTGAGTCAATAAGGTGATGTACGGGTTGTACAATCACTGCAAATTCACTGTTTACAGAGGAAACTATAGAAAATTAGAGGAAACAGTAACTTTATTCTTTGAAATTCGTTTACAATCTTCACAACCAACTATCCAATGTGTTTCTCATTTATTCTATACCTTTCCCCATCAAAACCCAACTATTTCAACTTCGTAAACTGATTTTTAAAAGGACTTGATCATTGGTATCCCTTAAAAGGAAATTTTATAACTTTGCAACATTTCAAATTTGACAACTTTTCCACATTTTGCAATTTTGCAACCTGAACCACCTAAACACCTAAATATCATCAATTATGACTTAATACAATGCGAAAATGGTATTAATGATCTTATTTAGAGAAAAAGATAGAAAAACCTAAAGCCTACTCCTCAAAACCTTGGATTAACAAATCTTGTTCAATGGTGCTCCTACACCAGTCTGTGAAGTTTCCTACATTTTCATCCTCAATGTGAGCCTGGAAACACAAAATTATGCAATAAAATGAGAAAGGAAGGGAAGAAGGGAAAGAAATGGGGGTTTGAGCAAACCTCCCTTCGAGTGAAGCCCCCTTGACCCCTTCGAGTGAGGGGGGTTCACTCAGTCCTCCAAAAAATGGTATGACATCACAGGTGGGTTAGCTTAAATGGGGGGGGTTCCAGAAAACCCCTCCTTTGAGAAAATCCCTAAAAACTTGAATTTTTTTTCTTCAAAGCATTTTTGTAATTTTCCTTCCTGAAGGAAATTGTAAACCAGTATTGTGGGATCACCCACAATCTCTATGTGCCATTTCTTTGAATTTTTTGTAGTTGTAGGAACTTCTCTTTACTATTTCTTCAACAATCTTCTGAGGGTTCCTTGCTCAACACTTCCACTGTCTCAAGTACTCAAACTACTTTGATACCACTTGGTGTAGGCCAAGATTCATTGGCCTTAATAGGCTACTAAACTATGTATCAAAATGAAAGTACAGGTAATAAAAAGAAAGTGTTCACTTATTACATGCAAGTAAACTTATTACAAAAGGAGCATTATTGCATACATTTGTATTTTCCTTACATGCACTGACTTCAAAGCCTTACAGCTTATATGTGTTGAACAAAAAAAAATTCCAAAGCCTCACATTGAAACCATCACATTGAAGTATTTTGTAAGCACCTAACTATCTTCAATCTTCAATAGATTTCCACAATCTTGAAAATTTTCAAAAACTACATCCAAACAAGTTAAAGATCACCTTATAAACATGATATACACAAATCACCCCATGTTATGACATCTAGGAAATGTGTCACTTGATCCTATTGGTTATAAGGATTTGATCTAAATGTTGTTGTAATTATCATTTTGTCATATTCTAGCACTTTTGGCAAGCTTGCAAAAAAAAAGAGGGTAACTAGATGTTAAAGAGATTCTAGGATGTCTAGGATATGTCCAATCTTCATGAAAAGTCCCACTTTGGATTTTCTTATTGTGAAATTTTTCCTATATGGATGGTTGTGAAAATACGATGGATAACTAAATAATATTCAAAGCCTTCAAAAGTTCCACTATTCTAATTTCTATAGAGAAATTGGGACCAAGTTTTTCCTTATGTGACTTTGTG
>VDFB02047144.1:23565111-23600452 GCA_007258455.2 Sequoia sempervirens | reverse complement strand
AGATTCTCACTTTGGACAATCTTAGAAAAAGAGGAATTCAATTACCTAACAAGTGCTACATGTGCAGGAACGATGCTAAGACTGTTAATCATCTTTTTCTTCATTGCCCTTTTGTTTCGCACATCTGGGGTAAAAATTTTGCGCTTCTTGAAGTGGTTTGGGTTTCCCCTGCTTCTGTCGAAGACTTTTTCTTGCAATGGAAAGCTCCTTCAAAAAATCCTTTTGTGCGAAGGCTCTGGTCTTTTGTTCTACCTTTTGTATCATGGAATATTTGGAAGGAAAGGAACAACAGAGTGTTTAGGGAAAAAGAGAAGTCGGAGGGGGACTTGCATGAAAAAATTGTTAGGGCAATAAAGGAAAATTTATCTTTAATCCCTAGAAAAATGGTAGATAAAGCTAATTGGTCTCCTTTTGATATTGCTACTGCTGAAAAGTGGAATTCAAAATTAGTAGTGTTAAATGTCCCCACGCCTGATTTTTGTGGGAGGGAGAATGCTAGTTGGTCTTTGCCGCCTTTGGGTTGGTTGAAAGCCAATTTTGATGGTGCTGCTAAAGGCAACCCTGGGAAAGCTGGCAGTGGGTGTGTTTTAAGGGACAACTCGGGGGCTTTTATTGCGGCTTTTGCTGTGGACATCGGCACCCAAACTAATCATGTTGCGGAAGCTGTGGGGGCTTATCATGTGGTTAACTTAGCTTTCAAGATGAACACGAAATGTCTATGGTTGGAGGGTGATTCAATGAATATAATAAATTGCATTCTTGGGCTTACCCCTCCCTCGTGGACCATTAAAAAGTGGATCGAAAATACTATAACCTTATTAAGTAAATTCGACAAGGTGAAAGTGTCCCACGCCTACAGAGAAGCCAATAAGGTGGCTGATTACTTTGCCAATGAAGGGGTTAAGAAGGGCGGGGAAAACACATGGAGGAAGAATGACTACCTCCATTCTGAGGTGAAAGCGCTAATTTATTATGATTCAATGCATGGAAGAGAAGTTTGTCTTCGCCATGATGAAGTGGATAAAGATTAGGTACGTCGATTTCATTAGATTTGATGGGACCGACGTCATTTTATTTTTCAAGAAGAGTTTCTGGCACGCTTTCTAGGTGTCTGGTAAAATATGTTTAAACGGGACCTAGAGCAACTGTAGGGTGTGGTATAATAGAGCTTTGAAGATGGGGGGAGAGAGAAAACGTGTTGAGCCGAGCTACTTTCAAGAGCATAGAAAGAGTGTTAAAGCTTGGGAAAAAATTGAAAAGGGAGGTTTAGTCCCGTTTTTTTGAAAAGCTCCATGGTACTGATGAGATGATGCTGGACTATTTTGCCAAAAATTGGAAAAATGGTGAGATTATGTTGTTTGGTAGGAATGTTAAGCTAAATGAGCAAATTATCGGTGAGATTATTGGTCTTTCGACTGAGGGTGTGAAATTTTATTGGGACCATCGGTTCTCTGATGAAGCAGTTATAAGATTTCCTAAAAAAGACAAGGAGAAGGCTAAGCTGGTTAAGGTTGCCAATAGCTACTTTGATGTGGAGTCCATTAAATCAATCTGGAGGAAAGTTTTAAGAGTCATTATGGAGTACATCACGGTTGACGGGCGCTTCACCAGGGCGTATGGTTATCAGTTTGCCATTTTGAACCACTTCTGTCACAAGGTTCGTATCTCTTTGCCTTTTTACTTATTCTCTTCTCTGAAGAATTGCCTTGATGAAGTTGAAAGAAACCCTAGGAGGATTTCTATTATTCACCTTGGTCTTGTCAGGCTCATCTTTGAGCATTATCAAAATTTACCTGCTTTGCCTAAAATTGTTGATGTTGGGGATTTGGATGATGAGGATACAGAAAGTAGCAGGGAGATTGATCCCCTGGCCCCTCCTACTTTTGCCCTTGTTGGCTCTAAAACCACTGCTCCCCAGTCCCTTTCTTGTCGGAATGCCCTTATGGGTCTCGGGCCTCATGTCCTAACTGTTCTACGATTGCCCCATCTCGAGTTCCTTGCCTTTTCTTAATCCCCTAGCTACTCCTCTAGTTGCCCACCCCAGCCTTTGGTCTCCGCCTTAAACCTCATTATTAAACTAGTCTCATACCGTTTCGATAAACCCATGGTCAGAAAGAGTTGGGGCCCCTAGCCTGCCTAGAAGAGATTTGGGAATGCCCCTAATGATTCCCACTGGATGAAAATTAATTATGCCCGAATAAGCTCTCAAGCTCGAGGACATAGCAGTGCAGAAAAAACACGGATGGCTCTTTCACTGCTCTCAAGTGGACCTGTGTATGAAGTCCGGGGATTTGAATGGCCATAATAGATCTCAGCAACATAGCCGGATTTGGAGCAACATTAGCCGAGTCGAATGAGAAATGAGACAGACACCCCACTAGTGGAAAAGATGAGTCGCAGGAGGAAAGATTGACTAGGCTCGAGTGCAATATGTCCAAGAGTGGCCAAAATATTAGGGCCACTGTGGCGAATAATCACAAAATTTTTAGGCACAACGCCATTATCATCAATGCTATGGTGGAAAAGCTAGAAAAAAATCAAAAGGGCTCGCTGGTCATGGATTTGGATGCGGACAGAGGTTGTAGCAGATCTACTATTGAAGGGATTTCGACTCGCACCCAGGCTAATACGAAGAGGAAGGCCCTGACTTCTCCACACATGGTTCAAATCCTCAAGCAGGGGTTGTTGGATATGAAGGAAGTTGAAAAGGAGGCCAAGGAGTTGATGAACACCTTGGAGTAGTGCTGCGGTGATTGTTTCTGGCTTTTTAGCGGTCCTTTTTTTGGACCCTGTTGTCTCTTTGTGTTGTCGTTTCCTTTTTGGGACAACTGTCTGTTTGTTTGGTCTAGTATTGCTCTATCTTTGTTTGTTTTAACTTTGTGGTTTTAGGTCCCTGTAAAACCTATTTTTTCCTTTTCAAAAATAATAAACCAGAGGGTTTTTTTTTTAAATCTAAGAAAAGTTTGTATGAAATGTAAATCAACGAGATTAAAAAGTGCCCACTTTTAGATTTAAAAGCAGTTACGGGTTGTAATACATGAAATCAAAGTTTTTATCTATTGTTTCCGTTACATTATTTTTAGCAAAATCAGAATTTATCTTCGTCTATAGCTTGAAAGTGAATTTTTGCGATTCAAAGAGGGAAAAATGCCCAGCTTCAGATTTAAAAGAAGACATGGCTATAATACATAGCAAATCAAAGCATTTTATCTATTATGAGTTCAAAAATGCTATGTTTTGCAGAGATCTCAAGAAGATAATCATGGCGCAGCTGGAAGAATAAAAAAATGCAGAAAAATGAAGAAAAGAAGCAGATTCGAATTCTTGAGCAAGTTTATTCTTTATTTTTACAGAAAATAACTTCCAGATGTTCATGGCAGCTTTAGGAAATACAAAAGACTTTCAGAAATGCACAGAAGATATCAAAATCAGATTTATATTCAAAATACCTGTTAAATCTTCATGATTTTTGAATTTGAAGAGCTCTACATCAAGTTCGTGGCTTTTAGATGCTAATGGCGGCCAGGAAAATACAGATGCGTGCTCCAGTTACCAGCAAAGTCTCAGAAAAATGAAAGAACCTCATTTAGAACATAAAATCGCGCCTAAATACTTCCACGTTTTTTATAAAAAATGTCTCATGTTCCAGATTCGGCCCCAAAAGTCAGATTCAAATTTCTTCATGGCAGAAAATACCAGAAACAAAGCAATTCGCGGCTAGGGTTTCAACATGGCGGCGCCCAAAATGGAGCAAGGAGAAGCCAAAACGAAAATACAAAATGAATGAAGTCTTTTGTCTCTTTTAGGGTTCGAACCCTAAGTATTCCACTTGCTTTGCCTTTCCTCTTAGCTTCTTTCATTCCTTAAGTGAATTTTCTCTAAGTTTTTTTAAAAAAAAAACTAAAATAT
The DNA here is from genome assembly GCA_007258455.2 of Sequoia sempervirens. Classification (NCBI taxonomy): domain Eukaryota; kingdom Viridiplantae; phylum Streptophyta; class Pinopsida; order Cupressales; family Cupressaceae; genus Sequoia; species Sequoia sempervirens. Next base: position 23,596,543 of record VDFB02047144.1, on the reverse strand, counting down.
AATGCTTAGAGAAAAATCTTATTAATTTGCATTTTAAAATACAAATGAAAATCTTTATTAAAGATGGTTAATAAATCATTTTTAATAAATGATTTTATCAAATGCAAAATATAAAGCTTCAAGTCTTATTTTAATTTTTGCATTTTAAGCAAATTGTAAAATCTTTATTAAAATGATTTGTTAATCATTTTTAATAAATGATATTATTCAAATGCAGAATTTAAATTAACCTTGCTAGGTGGTATTCCAACTTGCATTTTTTAAAAATTTGTAAAACTTTATTTTTAAAAGTGATAAATTATAAATCACTTTTAAAAAATAAATGTTATTAATGCAAGTTGAAGATATTTGATGTATTCTTTTAAAGACCTAGTCAAGTGGAGCCTTTAGTGGAGCATTAAATCTTGGAGATGTGGCAAACTGTCAGTGTCAAGTGGAGGTTTTGGGTTGTTGGATTCAGGGGAGGAGTTTTTGACTGATGGGACACCTTTTTGGGAGTCTTTTGAGTCCTATTTATGAGGATTTTTGTTCCTATCCGGGTCTGGGGAGACTTTTTCCTGTTTTGGGTAAGTTATTGATATGTTTGAGAGCCTTCTTTTAGGGATTTTTTACCAAATCCGACCCCTTATCCAAGGTGGGGCCCTTTTTCTAGGGTTAGGGTGGAGAGTTTGAGCTTATTTATTCTCTTCTTCATTCCTTTTTATGTATGCAAAATTCTGGAGTGGAAGAGGCTTTTGTACTTTCTGAAGGACATGGTGCTATTTTGTTCCAAGCTTTGTATCAGACTTTGGAGTATGTATTTTCAGATCCTTTGAGGGCCTTTATACAGCATTTTGGATCTATTTCTGGTGTCATGTTTGTATGCAGATTGGTGATTGATCTTACTTTTCTGTGTTTCTTGTCTGAAACCTCTTAAGTTTGTCTCATTTTGGCATCTTTGTGACTAGGAATTCTCTTCACAGGTTAAGGGTTGTATCAATTTTTAGATATATTTACTGTGATTAACATCCTTTAAATATCATTCTGATTTCAGATCTTCCTTTGAAATATTTATGTGTTGAGGGTTTTACCAGTTATTGTATCATCATATAAATGGTTGTAGGTTCATTCTGTGCTAAGGAAAGTGATTTTGGTGTATCACCCATTAATTAGTTTAAATCTGCAAGTTATTTTTATCCCTTTTCTTCCCCTTTTCCCTCTAAAGTCTTTAGGTTTGAAGAGAAAAAATAGATATTTATTCAACAGGAACCGGCCTAGAATCTGGAGGTCTCATTTTCAGTATTGCATATCCCACATGTAGAATTTGAGTCCCATGTTATGCCAGATTACTGAGCTTAAAAGTTTCAGTAGGGTGCAAATTTGGTGCATAACAGTAATAACACTTAGAAAATTTATTTTTGGTTCATCTACTCTTTCTTATAATGTTTCTCCTTGACTAACTTATTCCTCTTCATCACTCGCATCCTCTATAAGTACTTACCTGCACTATGTTTGTTCTATTGCATATAGTCTACCTATGATGCCTCTCAATGTTTCTACAAGTTGTGCATCCCCATCTTGTGGGATATCTCTTCTACCTCTACCTAGGTGAGTCCACAATAGTGGTTTACAATTTTTGGCCAAACTAGACATTGAACTAATTTTTTTAACTAATTCTTCACTTTCGTGCACCCTATATAATGCTTAAAACCATGCGTAATTTGGAAGATGATGCAAACTATGGATTTAAAATATTTGCCTATATATATATATATATATACCTGTAAATCAAATTTCATTTCTTTTTCCATCTTCAAAAACTAGTTTTTAACAGTAAACACCATTTTGAAAGAGTGGCGTGTACTTGCTAACACAACTTTTTTTCTATGAAGGATAAAATTCTATTTTTTTTGAATTTAGATTCATAACTACAATATCTAGCAAGTATATGCAATTTGTTTCATAGTGTTTTATGGAACATTTTTTATTAATTAAGTTTTGAATTCGCACTCAATTACAATCTTTCGTATATAGGTTTACTTACAACACAACTTTTTTTTTTGTATGTATCAAAATTCAATTTATTTTTGCTTGATCAAGGATATCACAATATATAGTATAGGTATTTTTCAAATTTTTTTCATAATCGCTATTTTCCACGTGTAGAACAAAGAGCTTGATTTTCGCGCGGAAAACCTATGTTAATTAAACTAAAAAATACATACAGAACAAAAATTATATTAATTATATTTGATGGATAGATTTCAAGGACTACCATCATCCAGTTGGGTCAATGATAGCAACCATGGAGGGGCTTCAAAACACTTGTCGGATCATCAAAACCTCAAACTCACACTATCTCATCAAATCCACTCAGCACCTCGAAAGCACTCAAGGCATCCACTCAATCGGGTGGCACCCCCTTGGTGTTGTCCTTTCAAATGAGGACCACTGTGGTTTCAAACACCCATCAAGGTACTCAACAACATACCACATCCACTCACTAGGTTACTTTGATACAATTCTCTCAAATCAGGCTTTTAATGCCAACTAGGTATCAAATTAGGCCTCTTTTACAAAGGATCTTGTTCTAAAACCTTTCCAAAATCCCCAAAATCATGTGGGAAGCAATTTACATGTGATCAAATGAAGGATTCCACCATTTTTTCTCAGAGAATCACTTACCCAAATGCCAAATTACAAAACCCTCCTTTTAAGCCAAGAAACTAGGGTTTTAAAGGAAAACACACATCCAATCTTCAAAAAACCATGAAATCTCTTCAAACATGACCTAATAGGTCTGTACATACTCAATACAACATATAATGAAGCTTCCTGAATACAATACACTCTTTAACATATCAGAACCTCTCAATTTCTCATAGAAAACATAATTTTCCAACCTAGGGCTTCATGACCAACACACTTTTTGACCTCCCCTGCACTCTCTCAACATTCCCTCACTTGTTTATTGATGTTTCAGACCCATTCCTTGAGTTACAGTGGCCACAAATAGAGGAATAGGTTAATTCTCAATTTTTGGTAGCCTACAAACTCTTAACCTTGCACTACAGACCCGGTCTGAGAGATTTAGCAATAAAATGCACTAAACTTTAAGAAAACCTTCAAAATTAGATTCAAATAGAAGGTATAACTATCAAAAATATAATCCAAATCAAATTTCAGTCAATAAGGTGATGTATGGGTCATAAAGTCACTTAAAATTCACTGTTTATAGAGAAAACTACAGAAAATTAGAGGAAACAATAACTTTATTGTTTGAAATTATTTTACAATCTTCACAACAAACCTTCCAACAAGTTTCTCATCTATTTCCTACCCTTCCCCAATAAAACCCAAATATTTCAAATTCCTAAATTGACTTTTAAAAGGACTTGACCGTTGGTATCCCTTAAAAGGAAATTTTACAACTTTGCAACATTTCAAATTTGACAACTTTTCCACCTTTTGCGATTTTGCAACCTAAACCACCTAAACACCTAAATATCACCAAATATGACTTAATAAAATTAAAAAATGGTCTGAATGACCTTATTTAGACAAAAAGACATCAAAACCTAAAGCCTATTCCTCAAAACCTTGAATTGACAAATCTTGTTCAATGGTGCTCCTGCACCATACACCCCAACTTTGAAGTTTTCCAAGTCTCTTGTAAAGTTTGATGTAGCTTGTACACCTTTGTATTTGTCACATCCCTAACATTCTTGATCACTGTCATCAGGTTCGCCTTGCTTGGATTCTTAACTGTCCTTGACATAGTGGCCATCACCATCACTTGATTCTTGCTTCAATTGTACTGTGGGGTGTTCTTTATCTCTTCCATCAACCAACACTGTTTTCATAACTTCTTTTACAATTGTACACATATCCTCATTGACTGTCATCAGTTTACTCTTTTACCTCTTCCTCAGTCCTCAGTCCATTGCTCCTTTTTTCTTCATTCTTTTCTCAGTCAACTATACCATCACATTTTGCAATATTTGTGAGATCTGCAACTGTCCTTGTCATTGTTCCATCAGTCCTACTGTCCTCTATGCTAACATCTTTCAGCTACCTTTTCATTCCTTTCACTGCTATAGGACACATGGTTGTCCCTACCAATATGCCATCACTCATTTATTTCCTTTCCACATACTTTTCACCCTTAATCTATTTTGTATCAGACAAAGATACACTTTCATCCACTTTTACCTTCCACATGAAGAAATTCTTCTTCACCACTATCTGCAAATCAACTTCACTCTTCCTATCTACTGTCCAAATAGTATTAATCCTTGCATTGGATGCCAAATTCATACACTTACCTTCATCCACATTTACAAACTCCTTTCTCCCTACCATGAAGATTTCACCTTGCTCTTTTGTCTCCTCGACCAATAGAGTTAAAATGAATTTTTTTCCATCCTTTTCAATTGTGTATGTATTTTTCCTACCATTATACACTGCTGACCTATCAAACTTCTAAGGCCTTCCTAGCAACATATGACAAAAACTCATAGGAAATATGTCACAAACAACTCTATTCCTATACTGACCAATTTCAAATTCAACAGTAGCTTGTTCACTCACCACCATAGATTGTTTATCACTAACCCAATACACTTTGTACGAACTTTCTCTAGGTACTCTTTCCAAATGCAATTTATCCACCATTTCACTAGATATCATGTTATTAGTGCATCCAAAATCAACAATTACCTTACATTCCATATTTTTGCATCTACAAGCTGTCCTAAATAGTGCTCTTCTTTGAATCAATGCTTTCTCCTTAGATGTCTTCAAGATTCTTCTTTTCATCATCAAGCTTTCACCTACTTTAGGAGCAGCAAGAAGTCTATTGGAGTTTGAACGTTCAACTTCATCCTCTTGAAAAAAAAATTCTCTTCTTTCAGGTTTCCTTTATCCTCCACTAGATGTTGAACCAAGTTTTTTAGGGAATTTCCAAGAAGGATGACCATACTCTTGGAAATTGTAACACCTACCAAAAAATATGTTAGGATTCCTTCCACCACCAAATCTGCCCCTTGTGCCTCTAAAACCTCCTCTAAAATCTGCAACTTGCTCATCTCTTTTGTCTGGCTCTTCTTGATTCTCACTTGATTGTATTGATGTAGAGAAAGGTCCTCTTCCTCTTGTTGTTTTCTCTTCTCTTCTTTTTACTTTCTCTTCTGCCCTCATAGCCATTTGAAAACATTGTGCAACTATTTTTGGTGCCATCAAACTGATTTCATCTTGGATATTGTGCCTCAGTCCATTAAGATATCTAGAAACTCTTTCTTCCTCATCTTCCTCATGCTTTGTTCTTATACTTAACCTATATAATTCCTCAATGTACGCTTGCACATCTTGATCCTTTTGCCTAAGATTTTGTAATTTTTTAAGCAATTGAACATTATAATTTTGTAATTTTTTAAGCAATTGAACATTATAATCACTAGGAAGGAACTTACATTTTAGTTTTTCCTTCATTCTCTCCTAAGAAGTGATCTTGTTCTTTCCCTTTCTCTTCCTTTCATCTTGCACAAAGTTCCACCACAACAAAGCATGTCCTTTCAGCTTGGTTTTGGCCTTCTTCACTATGTGTTCTTCATCTATCTCTTCACTGTCAGAGTAATTCTCCATGGCTCCTATCCAATCCAAGAGCTCTTAACCATCTAGTTTACCTATGTACATAGGAACATCCATTTTTTCTTGTCCACTGCTCTTCACAGCCTTCAAAAACTTTATCATTCTCACATCCTCTAGATCCATCTCTTCCTCTTCACTAGAATTTTTTTCTTCTTTAGTATCACTTTCATCCATGGTGTCTTTATCTTTTAATGCAACAATCTCCTTCTTCAAGGCTTCTATTTCTTTAGCTTGCTCATCAATATTTCTTACAACTATGCTTGCTTTAGGAGGCATCTTGACAGTATTCCCACTTCACCTTCCAACCTTGCTTCTGCAAACTTCACTCTTCTTCCAGAACAAATCTACTTCCTTTCTCTGATACCAATTGATAGCAACCAGAGGAGGTCCTGCAACATAGTTAACACAATATCAACCAACAACAACACTTTTCAGATCATCAAACCCACAAATTCACACTATCTCATAAAATCCACTCAATTCCTTATAGCACTGCTATCCCACTCAATCGGGTATATCCCCTTGGTGTTGTCCTTTCAAATTGGGAACAACAGGGTTTCAAACACCCATCGAGGTACTCAACAACATACCACTGCCACTCAATAGGTTACTTTGATACAACTCTCTCAAATCAGGCTTGTAATGCCAACTAGGCCTCAAATTAGGCCTCTTTTACAAAGGAACTTGTTCTAAAGCCTTTCCAAAATCCCAAAACTCATTTGGGAAGTAATTTACATGTGATCAAATCAAGGATTCTATAATTTGTTCTCAAATAATCACTCACCCAAGTGCCAAATTACAAAACCCTCCTTTTAAGCTAAGAATCTAGGGTTTTAAAGGAAAACACACATCAAATCTTTAAACAACATTGAAATATCTTCAAAAAAGACCTAATAGGTCTACGCATACTTAATACAACATGTAATGTTGCTGCCCCAACACAATACACTCTTTAACATATCAGAACCTCTCAATTTGTCATAGAAAACACAATTTTCCAACCTAGGGCTTCATGCCAAACACACTTTTAGACCTCCCCTACACTCTCTCAGCATTCCCTCACTTGTTTATTGATGTTGCAAACCAATTCCTCAAGTTATAGTGGCTACAGTGAGAGGAATGGGTCAATTCTCCATTTTTGGTTGCCTACAAACCCTTAACCCTGCACTACAGATGTGGTCTGAGAGATTTAGCAATAAAATGTAGTAAACTTTATGAAAATCTTCAAAATTAGATTCAAATGGAAGGTAGAACTATCAAAAATGCAATAAAAATCAAATTTGTGTCAATAAGGTGATGTACGGGCCATACAATCACTGCAAACTCACTGTTTACAGAGTAAACCACAAAAAATTAGAGGAAACAGTAACTTTATTGTTTGAGATTCTTTTACAATCTTCTATGGTGATCCCAATAGTGGTTTGGCAATTTTGGCCAAACTAGACATCAACAAATTATTTTGAACTAAATCTCTATATTCGTGCACCTATAGTGGGTAAACCGTGAGGAATTTGAAGATGATGCAAACTAGTGATTTGTGACATTTTATTTGTAGATTATAAATATATTTTTTTCAAAATTTCTGGAATCATATTGCACTTTTTCCATCTCCTTCGAAAACCAGTTTTTTTAGTAAACAAATATTTTAAAAGTGACGCACACCGATAATCCATAACTTTTTTCCATGAAGGATAAAAAAATTTAATTATTTTGAATTTAGATTTGTAACTCTGAGTATCTAGTGTGCTTCCACTTGGTTAGATAGTTTTTATTGAATTATTTTTCTTTAATCAAGTTTCAAAGTCTAATCAATTACAATTTAGGAGAAGAAGCGCCGATTATATAATATCATGTAAATTTCTTTTTTGTATATATCAAAATTCAATTTTATTTTTTTGTTAATTAAAAACTCAATGACCAAAAAGTACTCATATTTTTCATTTTTTGTTTTGATAATCCTCACTATTTTCCACATGCATGCAATAAAAGACCTTCATTTTTATGAAAAAACTATGTTTAATAAAACTAAAAAACAAATACATAATGAAACCAAAACATATTAAAATTGTATTAATTGGATAGCTCATTTGGAGGACTACCTGATTCTAGTTGGTTTTCTGAAGAATCCTCCATTTTCATCCTCAAACCAACCTTCAAAGCATAAAAAATTAGGTTTTGTTTGTGTCTGAGGGGGAGAATCAGGGTTTAGGGGGGTTCGAGTGAACCCCCAGGGGTTCACTCAAACTAGGGTTTGCTCAAACCATGGTTTGAGAGAACCACCTTGATTACATGTATTTTGATTGCTTTTTAGGTAGCAAAAAACTTGAATGGGTTCACTTGAACCCTAGTTCGATCAAACCCATTTTTGGTTCGTGCGAACCTTCAAGTTCGTACAAACCCCCAGAATAAAAAAAAATTCCATGTGTTTTCTCAAATTTCCTTCCTCCATCAAATTGTAAACCATCATTGTGGCTTCCACCCCACAACCAACCTTCCAATGGTAGTTTCGCATATATTTTATACCTTTCCCCACTGAAACTCAACTGTTTCAACTTCCTAAACTGACTTTTAAAAGGACTTGACCGTTGGTATGCCTTAAAAGGCAATTTTACAACTTTGCAACATTTCAAATTTCACAACTTTTCCACCTTTTGCAATTTTGCAACCTAAACCACCTAAACACATAAATATCATCAAATATGACTTAATACAATGCAAAAATGGTCTTAATGACCTTATTTAGATAAAAAAACATCAAATCCTAAAGCTTACTCCTCAAAACCTTGAATTGGCAAATCTTGTTCAATGGTGCTCTTGCACCATACACCCCAACTTTGAAGTTTTCCAAGTCTCTTGGAAAGTTTGATGTAGCTTGTCCACCCTTTTATTTTTCACATCCTTGACCTTTTTGATCACTATCATTAGGTTTGACTTGCTTGGATTCTTCACTATCCTTTACATATTGGCCATCACCATCACTTGATTCTTCCTTCAAATGTACTATGGGGTGCTCTTTATCTCTTCCATCATCCAACACTGCTATCATTCCTTCTTTTACAACTATACAAATATCCTCATTGACTATCATCACTTTACTGTTTACCTCTTCCTTAGTCCTCTTTGCAATGCTCCTTTTGTCTTCATTCTTTTCTCTATCAATTGTACCATCACATTTTGCAATCTATGTAAGACATGCAATTGTCCTTTTCACTGTTCCATCAGTCCTACCATCCTTTGTAGTAACATCTTTCAACTGCCTCTTCACTCCTTTCAATTCTACAAGACACATGACTATCCCTAACAATATTAGATCACTTATTTCTTTCCTTTCCACAGGATTTTCACCCTTAATCTTCTTTGTATAAGACTGAGACACACTTTCATCCACTTTTTCCTTCCATGTGAAGACATTATTCTTCACAACTATTTGAAAATCATCTTCACTCTTCCTATCTACTATCTTAATAGTATTAAGCCATGCATTGGCTAACAAATTCATACACTTAACTTCATCCAAATTTATGAACTCCTTTCTCCCTACCATGATGATTTCACCGTGCTCTTCTGTCTCCTCAACTAATGGAGTTAAAATGAATATTTTTCAATCCTTTTCAATTGTGTATGTATTTTTCCTACCATTATACATTGTTGACATATCAAACTACCATGGCCTTCCTAGCAACATATGACAACAACTCATAGGAAATATGTCACAAACAACTTTATCTATGTACTGACCAATTTGAAATTCAATAGTAGCTTGTTCACTCACCACCATAGATTGTTTATCACTAACCCAAGACACTTTGTATGAACTTTCTCTAGGAAATCTTTCCAATTGCAATTTATCCACCATTTCACTAGATATCATGTTATCAGTGCATCCAGAATCAACAATTAGCTTACATACCTTATTTTTGCATCTGCAAGTTGTCGTAAACAATGCCCCTCTTTGAAAAAACTCTTTCTCCTTAGATGTCTTCAAGATTTGTCTTTTTGTCATCAAGGTTTCACCTAGTTCAAGTGAAAGAAGAAGTCTATTGGATTTTGAACTTTTAGCTTCATCCTGTTGAACAATTTGTGCTCTTCTTTTAGGTTTCCTTTCTTCTCCACTAGATGTTGAACCCAAATTTTTAGGGCATTTCAAAGAAGGATGACCATACTCTTGGAAATTCTAACACCTACCAGCAAAGATGTTAGATTCCTTCCATTTACCAAATATACATGACTGCCTCTAAAACCTCCTCAAATTACGCGGCACTCCTTCCTTTGTTTTGCCTCTTCTAAGCTGATTCTCTTGTTTGTCTTGGTGTAGAAAGGTCTTCCCTCTTGTTATCTTGCCTCTTCCTCTTGTTTCCTTATCTTGTATCCTCTTGAGTTTTTATTTTGCTCTTATTTCCATTTGAAAACATTGTTCCACTATTTTTGGTGCCATCAAACTGATTTCATCTTGAATTTTATACCTTAAACCATTGAGATATCTAGCTAATATTTCTTCCTCATCCTCCTCATGTTTTGTTCTTATGCTTAACCTATAGAATTCTTCAATGTACGCTTGCACATCTTCTTTTTTTTCCTAATATTTTGTAATCTTTTAAGTAATTGAACATTATAATAACAAGGAAGGAACTTACCTTTTAGTTCTCTCCTAAGAAGTGATCTTGTTCTTTCCTTCCTCTTCATTTCATCTTGCACAAAGTTCCACCACAGCAAAGCATGTCCTTTTAGCTTGGTTTGGGTCTTCTTCACTTTGTGTTCTTAATCTATCTCTTCACTATCAAAGTAATTCTCCATGGCTCATATCCAATCCAAGAACTCTTCACCATCTAGTTTACTTCCATAATGAGGAACATCCATTTTTTTTGTCCACCACTCTTCACAACCTTCAAAAAATGTATCATTCTCACATCCTCTAGATCCATCTCTTCCTCTTCACTAGAAGTTTCTTCTTCTTTAGTATCACTTTCATCCATGGCGTATTTAGATTTTAATGGAGAAATATCCTTCTTCAAGGCTTCTATTTCTTTAGCTTTCTCATCAATATTTCTTGTAACTATGCTTACTTTAGGAGGAATCTTGATAGTATTGCCATTTCACCTTCCAACCTTACTTCTGTGAACTTCACTCTTTTTCCAAAACAAATCTACTTCCTTTCTCTGATACCAATTGATAGAAACAAGAGGAAGTCCTTTAACAAATTCAACACAATATAAACCAACAATAACACTTTTCAGATCATCAAACCCACAAACACACACTATCTCATCAAATCCACTCAATTCCTTGTAGGATTGCTATCCCACTCAATCGGGTATATCCCCTTGGTGTTTTCCTTTCAAATAAGGACCAGCAGGGTTTCAAACACCCATCAAGGTACTCAACAACATAACACCACCACTCAATAGGTTACTTTGATGCAACTTTCTCAAATCAGGATTTTAACACCAACTAGGCCTCAAATTAGTCCTCTTTTACAAAGCACCTTGTTCTAAAACCTTTCCAAATCCACAGCGTAGACGTTGAAAATATCTTGATTGGCATCATGCATCGATCGACTTACTAACATGGATTTCTTTCTAAATCATCCTCGGGCTAACCATTTAATCAAATTCCTTATCGATTAAATTGCTTGAAATGTCGTCTCTTAATTAAATAAATTATTTTGTCTAATTAGAAGTCACTTTCTTGTTAATTAAATCAATCCATCGATCTAATTATCCCTATTTAATTAAATAATCAAGTTATTTGATTAAATCTCTAAAGTCTATCCATTAAATTAAATAAATTAAAACCTTATTTAATTTAATCCTAACTTTCATCCTTTGATTAAATAAATTAAAATATTTTATTTAATTAGCCTCTTATCATATTCCTCTCTTGCTCAGTTTAAATAAATCCATAAATCTAAAATTAGAAGTAGGTCACATAATCCTAATCTCTGTTAAATTAATTAAACCTTGATTAATTTAATCTAATCTCATGTCACATCCTCTAGAGAATGCAAGTTGCACATGAAAATAGATTTAATTCATTTATTAAATCCCTATTTTCCCTCACATGGCATCTTTTGGAATATTCCCCTAATTTGAATTCAAAATCCAAGTGGGAATAAGTCCTTCCAACAAGGCATTTAAGATCTCTTACATGTCCGTTGCCTTGAGCCAAGTGGCGTTTATTGCATTTTCCCTTTCCCTCTTACATGTCATTTCAACAAATTTGAATTTCAAATATTGGCATTTATTGGCACAAACTCCAAATCTTGCACAACCATCATCCATTCATAGCTTGACAAGTGGCACCATATCATTGGATGAAAGATAATCCCACATTGCTCAAATTTGGATTTCATCCATCTTGAAATCCTATAAATGAAGAGCTCCTCTCCTCATTTTATCATCCACAATCCAAGCAAAGTTACCATTCTCAAATATCTCTTGAGCTTCACCATTATCATTGAATCATAGCTAGGTTATTGCAGATTTGGCTTGGAGTTCTCAATTCATCATCAAAAGTGGATCAATCTCTTCAACATTTGAAGCTTGCAATCATAGGAATTGGGAAAGGGCCAAATTTCCACATCAAATTGGCACCAATTCCCCCATGGGAACAAGAGTTTGCTATTTAAATTAGGATTTCATCTTTGGTTTATCATTTCATTGTGTTTTTGCATATTTTCATTCCTAGTTTGAATTGTAAATGGATTTCATTGGGAATCCTTGTTTATCTTGCAATATCAACTTAGGGTGTTTAATCTCCTTTGTTTTGCCGCATTACAATAGATTGGGGTTCACAAATCCCAAAACTCATTTGGAAGAAATTTACATGTGATCAAATCAAGGATTCCACCATTTGTTCTTAGAGAATCACTCACCCAAGTGCCAAATTACACAAAACCCTCCTTTTAAGCCAAGAAACTAGGGTTTTAAAGGAAAACACACATCCAATCTTCAAAAAACCCTAAAATCTCTTCAAAAATGGCCTAATAGGTCTACACATACTCAATACAACATCTAATGATGCTGCCCCAACACAATACACTCTTTAACATATAAGAACCTCTCAATTTCTCATAGAAAAGATAAATTTCCAACCTCGAGCTTCATGCCAAGCACACTTTTTGACTTCCCTTGCACTCTCCTAGCATTCCCCCACTTGTTTATTGATGTTACAAACACATTCCTTGAGTTATAGTGGCCACAATGAGAGGAGTGGATCAATTCTCCATTTTTGGTGGCATACAAACACTTAACCTTGCACTATAGACCCGGTCTAAGCGATTTAGCAATAAAATGCACTAAACTTTATGAAAAGTTTCAAAATTAGATTCAAATGGAAGGTAGAACTATCAAAAATGTAATAAAAATCAAATTTGAGTCAATAAGGTGATGTACGGGCCGTACAATCACTGCAAATTCACTGTTTACAGAGAAAACTACAGAAAGTTAGAGGAAATAGTAACTTTATTGTTTGAAATTCTTTTACAATCTTCACAACCAACCTTCCAACAAGTTTCTCATATATTTTATACCTTTCCCCACTGAAACTCAACTATTTCAACTTCCTAAACTGACTTTTAAAAGGACTTGACCGTTGGTATGCCTTAAAAGGCAATTTTACAACTTTGCAACATTTCAAATTTCACAACTTTTCCACCTTTTGCAATTTTGCAACCTAAACCACCTAAACACCTAAATATCATCAAATATGACTTAATACAATGCAAAAATGGTCTTAATGACCTTATTTAGATAAAAATACAAAAACCTAAAGCCTACTCCTCAAAACCTTGATTGACAAATCTTGTTCAATGGTGCTCCTACCAGTCGTGAAGTTGCCTCCATTTTCATCCTCAATCTGAGCCTAGAAACACAAAATTATAGTAAAATGAGAAGGAAGGGGAGAAGGGAAAAAAAGGGGGTTTCAAGCAAACCTCCTTTGAGTGAACCCCCTTTGACCCCTTCGAGTGAAGGGGGTTCACTCAAACCGAGGTTCACTCAACCCCCCTTTTTTTGAATATTTTTTTTTATTTTCATTAAAAAAACATGCCAAAAATAGGATGACATCATAGGTGGGTTAGCTTAAAGTGGGGGTTCAAGCAAACCCCTAAAAACCTGAATTTTTTTTCTTCAAAGCATTTTTGCAATTTTCCTTCCTAAAGGGAATTGTAAATCAATATTGTGGGATCATCCATGATCTCTATGTGTCATGTTTTCAAAAAATTTGCAGTTGTAGGAACTTCTCTTTACTATTTCTTCAACAATATTCTGAGGGTTCCTTTCCCAACACTTCCACAGTCTCAAGGACTCAAACTACTTTGATACCACTTGGTGTAGGCCAAGATTCATGGGCCTTAACAGGCTACTAAACTAGCTATCAAAATGCAACTACAGATAATAAGAAGAAAGTGTTCACTTATTCCATGCAAGTAAACTTATTACAAAAGGAGCATTATTGCATACATTTTTATTTTCCTTCTTACATGCACTGACTTCAAAGCCTTACAACTTATATGTGTTGAACGAAAAAAATTTACAAACCCTCACATTGAAACCATCACATTGAAGTCTTTTGTAAGCACCTAGCTATCTTCAATCTTCAATAGATTTCCACAATCTTGAAAAAAATCAAAAACTACATCCGAACAAGTTAAAGATCACCCTATAAACATGATATACACAAATCACCCCATGTTTTGACATCTAGTATATGTGTCACTTGATCCTATTGGTTCTGAGGATTTAATCTAAATGTTGTTGTAATTGTCATTTTGTCATATTCTAGCACTTTTGGAAAGCTATTAAAAATAAAAGGGGTAACTAGATGTTATAGAGATTCTAGGGTGTCTAGGATATGCCCACTCTTCATGAAAAGTCCCACTTTGGATGTTCCTATTGTGAAATTTGGCCTATATGGAAGGTTGTGAAAATACGATGGATAACTAACTAGATAATATTCAAAGCCTGAAGTTCCACAATTCTAATTTCTATAGAGAAATTGGGACCAAGTTTTTCCTTACGTGACTTTGTGGGAATATGGGTGACATGAGGAATGGTGATGGGGAATTAGATATCTAATAGTGCATGGAAGTTTCACAAGTCTAGTAGTTGTAAAAAATTCTACAATCAATGAGGTAGTCTTGACGCCTAATGGAAGTTGAGGTCTCAAAGATTTAGCAAAGATTCAAAGGTGTCTAGTATGGACCCAAACTTTTGCAAGTTCAACATGCATTAACAACTGATAGAAGAATTGAATCTTCAAAGGGAATTAGCGAGGTTTCAAGACATATAGGACATGTTAAAACATAGAAAAATTCAAACATAGGCTAAAACTCTACAACACTCTAACTTACTCCATTTTTATCTAAACTCCTACAAATTAAAAGTGTGAGTATCCATTTGGCTTCTTAACAAGATGAATTTATTGGTAGATCATGTACACATAACAATTTTTCAAATTTTGATCATCAAATGTTGCAAGAAAAAAAACAAGAAAGAAACTCAGCAAACATAAAGCAAGGAAATTTTTTTGGTTGACACATGATTGTTTCTAGACCCAAATTCTATTGCATCACGCCCCTTAGGATGATTGTACAATTTGGATTGTCATACTTCATTAACAACTTTAAAATTTATCTTTCTAAAAAAGTTTCATTGGCCCAATCACCATTATTTTTGCTAGCACTAATTGGCATTTCATCTTTCAACATAAATGTGCCCGCCATACATGTAAGCCTTCACAAATATTTATAAAATAGATAATTATGTATGGCAGTAAACATTAATAAGAGTATTATATAAAAGAGTCAAAAAATATTTACTAGATAGTCCACTTTTTGTTGTGGTTTAAGTTCAAATATTATATAGGACTAGCTTGGGATTGTAGCCAATCATAACACATGTGAATCATCCTAATAACTTGAGGTATGAATTACTAACTTCCCCTTAAAATAGTATGGACCTTACAATCCATGAATTTCAAGGGTACATGATAGAGAGAGAAACAAACAACATTAAAGGAATATAGAGTGGCAAGGCCTCACATTTATTGTTGTATCAAGGGTTTGTTGTCTGGTTGATTTTCACATATCCCCAACCTTCACATACCAATGATGTGCATACATGAAGAATATTGTACGCTAAAAAAAATATAGATCATTTATTCATTCGACCATTTAAACAACAAATCTCATTTCAAAAAGACTTTCCCTAAAACCAATCAAAATACTATCTACCCACTCTGCTTGATCATCATACTCTTAAATGATCATATTCTCAATAAAAATTTATGTCCCATCCCTACTGAAAAGGGATAAATTTTATTTTATTAACCAAAATTTATCTTTAACATATAAATATAAAATGTATGTGTCCTTTGCATAAGAAGAGAAAATTGCATCAAGTCTTAAAATTATATTACAGAAATGGAAGTATGTGTACTCCACACTGGAATAGTAGTTTAGATTTTATAATGCTGCCATTAAACTTTTGCGAAAGATCTTGCCCGATGGAGATCTGGGAATTCGAGGGACAAAATAAACCTTACGAATTCTTTTGTAGAACACAACTCTTTTTGCTACAAACTCTTGTATTTCTTGTTCATTTATTTCGCTTCCTGTAGATCTCACAACGAATGCCACAGGCACCTCTCCTCTCACTTGGTCTTTCTCTCTGCATTACGCATTTCAACCCACTTTATTAGAGAAAACAAAACGTTAGAATGTAATTATACAAAGAAAGACGTACCCAGTCACCGCTGTATCAGCTATTCCTGGATGACTCAACAATAAGGCTTCCAGCTCAGCTGGTGCCACCTGGATGAATTGGGAAAACAAATATATAATGTGAGATCAAAGGCGCAATGCTAGCCTCTCTATTTTATCTTTAAAATTTGGTAAGAGACTCAACCTGGAATCCCTTGTACTTTATAAGCTCTTTAATTCGATCGACTATGAAAATTTCTTGATTGTTGTCAATGTAGCCAATGTCTCCAGTGTGTAGCCACCCACCCTTGTCAATAGTTTTGGCTGTAGCCTCTGGGTCATTCAGATAGCCTATAGATTGGAGTAACACGAATATTCATATTACTCTTAGTTTTTTCCAAAGATTAGCCAAACAAGAATAATAACGGTTATATATACCTTTCATAACTTGGGGTCCTCGAATGCAGATCTCGCCTGTGTGATTGTGGGGTAGAGAAAGGCCACTTGTTATATCAATTATTTTCATTTCAGTGTTTCGAACAACAGTTCCACATGATCCTGGATTTGATTCAAAGGGAAGCTTAGCGAAACCCAAGTTCATTGCCAACACTTGGGCTTCCGTCATACCATAACCCTGCATAGATATTTATGAGAAGATGAACTACAATATAAAATGGGTTCTGAAAATGAAGATTTCCTACAAAATTAAAATTTTGCATCTAAATTGAGTCGTACAACTAGCTACTTGAGCTTCTAATACGAAGAGAAATGCAGGTGATTGATTGAAAGAAAGTTCAGCGGAATTTCCTTTTTACATCAATCAAATCAGAGAGACATGCATGTGAGATCTAACAGTTTTATGGAGGCATGTAGCATATAGACATTCACTATCATTTTGTTTCTGAGAAGAAGATGGAAGGGTGACGATTGAAAAGATTGACATTTTAGTGATACATTAACAAAACCAATGAGCATAGAGAAATTCAGATGATCAATGAATTTATACACCTTGTAGTTTTCAACACTTAGATGGTGATATTTCCCTTATATTTTTTGTGATCAACAAGTGTGAGAATATTGGGACTCAACCTTTTAACAAAAAATGTTATAGTGCAATTTATATGGACAACGTAATTGATATTCAAAACCCCTAGAATACCATTTCATTATGTCAAACTTCTCCTACCCATAATAATTTAGGGGTTAAAATTGCTTTTGGTGAACAACTCATTAATCAAATCAGAGAGATATGCATATAAGAACTAACAACATTCACTATCATTTTGTTCATGACAAGAGGATGGAAGGGTGATGATTGAAAAGGTTGACACAGACCTGTCAAGATAGAGAATTCAAATGGTATAGTAAATTTATAGATGTCATGACTTTTAACATTCAGAAAATGATATTCCCTTATATTTTTATATGTTCGACAAGTGAGAAAATATTAGAACTCAACCTTTTTCAATTTATACCAAAAAGGTAATTGATATTGAAGACCCCCAACAAGGAAAGAAAGAGCACCTTATTGCAAACTTCTCCCGCCCATAATAATTTGGGCGTAAAATGGCTTCTGGTGAATGACTCATGATGAAACGGGGGCCAATAAAATTTAACTTGAAACTATATAATATTGAAAATCATGGCATATAATTTGGTGTACTGCAGATAAACAATGCCTGAACAAAACCAAATCAGCTAGGAGAGCTGGATAATGGGGCAGAGCCGCAGATGGCTTTGCAAATAGAACAGTATTACTAAGTTAAGCCAGTTTTACCCATGTGAAATCTAAGTGCAAAATGGACCTTTGATGGTCATAATAGACAGATTCTTATAAACCTCTGCTTGTCTTGTCAATCTAGATTTTGATTAGAAACTAGGTGAAAATAATCACACAATGAGCTGTAACATTCAACTAGGTAAAGCCAAAGAAATCGCAGTCTGACCTGACCAAACGCGGCATTGGGGAATAGCTCTTTCAACTTCCCTTGTGCTGCGCCGTCAATAATGGAAGAGCCGCCCGAGATGATCCTTCTCATCGAGGACGTATCGTATCTAGAAACGACGGAAGAAGCTTTTACTATTTCCGAGATAATGGGAGGCACAAGTGGAGCGACGGTGATCCTGAACCTCTCTATTTTCTCCACCAGATCACCAATTCCGTTGAATTTACGCACAATGAGGATAGCAGCGCCAGCTCTGAGCGAGCAAAGAAAAATACTATTCAGGGCATAAATATGAAAGAGAGGCAACCGGCAGAGAACGACGTCGCCATCATGCAAGTAACAATTTGGATTTTCCCCGTCCATCTGCTGAGCGACGCTGCTAACGAAGTTGTTATGAGTTATCATCACTCCCTTTGGGAGGCCCGTGGTTCCCGAAGAGTATAGCAGCGCCACAACATCATCTTCACCACACTGCAAACACTCCCCTTTCTCATCACCTTCGCTTAGAACAGAAATATGCAGACATCCGGGCGGCGGACTGTCAATGGTGATAACGGCCAATTTCTCATCTGTCAGCTTTTCTACACAGGCAGCCTCGGTGACAATCACACGGGCGCCGCAAGACTTAAGCTGGCGGGAGATCTCCGAGGGGGTGTAGAAAGGATTGGCAGTGCAGGCGATGGCGCCTCTCATGGAGACTCCCAAGAAGACGAATGCAAACTCAAGGCAGTTGGGCAGCAAAAGCATCACAACTTCGCCTCTCTGCACTCCCACATTGCCCAACCCAGCGGCCACTTTTCGTGAAATCGTGTAAAGCTCTCCACGGGTGTATGTCTTCCCGGTGGCTGCATCGATCAGACATGGCCTGTCTCTCGCCTCCTCTAATCTCTCGAACAGGTAGTTATGCAGAGCAAGATGGTGAGGAAGTTTGATATCCGGAAGCTTCGATTTGTACAAGTGTTGTTCAGTTTTATCCATCTTCTCCAATCTCTATCGATTCACCAACGCATTGGACACATACATATAACCACTGCGACGCAATTTAACCGCTCTCGGAATTATCTCAACTGTGACGAAATTTTGGATTGGGTACGACCGGCCGTTTGGATTCGATGACTCACATGGGAAAATACAATGAAGAAGTGTACTAGGGTTAAAGTGGCGCAATTTCCCAAAACATGTAAGGTGCAGATTCATCCAAGAGCGCTTGGGGTGCACGGAAGCCCTCCCCAATAATATGTTTTTTTACAGGAAATGTGCACTACTTTAGGCAATTTTGAAAATATTAACTCTTAAGAAATTTTTGATTGGCCGGCCCCATTAAATTGAGTGAGCATATTATACTTGGTTAAGAAACTGGTTCCATGAAATACGGCGTACGGAATCGGTAAAATCCTTATAAATGAGTCACTCACAACTAAGACGAGCATTAAAATTATAGTATTAATATAATATTTAAATTTATAATTTATAGTATTAGAATAGTATTCTATTTTATTATTTACATCATTCCATAATATTTGTCTAAGATTTAATTAAGAGATAGAAAAATATTTCATTATATAAAATTTTGATATGGGCTAGTCAAACCTACTTGTCAAGTAAATCTTTTTTAAATTATTTATTTAAATTTATAATTTACAGGATTAAGATTGTATTCTATTTTATTATTTAGATCATTTCAAAATATTTGTCTAAGATTTAATTAAGAGAGAGAAATATTTCATTATATAAAATTTTCATATGATAGGTAGGGGTGACTATTAAATTCTAGGCCTAGTCAAATCTAGTTGTCAAGTATTTAAATTTTCACTTCAAATATTTAAGATATATTATTTTTAAAATGTATATCATAAACTAAAAGTATAGTTGACTATATTTTTTGACATTTTATACAAAATATTCTCTTCATAAAATATAATCTTTTCAAAATTTAAATTATATCTTATGACAAATATCTCTAAATATGACCATATGAGTGCCAATTAGGTCTTGATGGGAGGAAAATATGTATATTTTAAATGAGAAATAATCAAAATATTATTTATTTTAAAATTATTGGTTGAACAAATTGAATTAAATACACACACAGGAGAGAGAGAGAGATTTGGAAGACTATTGGATGAAAATTTTGAGTTCTTATTAGTCCATATTCAAGTAAGGATACTATAGTAATCAATAAGAATGGAATTGAAGTTGATAGTGTAAAAAAAAAGAAACTTTATAAATTTGTACAATAGAAGTAGTGTATATACAATATGAAATAATAATAGAATAAACAATTGATTTTCAAAACCTCAACAAGGAGAGCATATAGTATCATTTCTCCCACCCATAATAATTTAGATTCTTAAATAGTTTTCTATGAAGATTGAGGGATACTCATTCTATCAAAGTTTCATAAGGCAAGCTCGTGAATCATCTCTTAGGATTGAAAATTGCATTGAAAATCAATTATTTATTCTTGAAAAATATCATATATTTACTAGATATGCCACAACATAGGTTGAAATTTGAATCCAATGATCAAAGGAAACAATATTGAAGACAACAATGAGAACAAATGAAAAATGTAATTGAAAGGGAAGAACAAAGAAGGAAATGCAATGAATTTGAAGTCCAAAATAGAGAAAACTCAAATATATTAACAAGTAGTTGTCAAGGAATTTCTCAAAATATCTCTCATTCTTAAAGAGATGATATGCAACAACATGATCCCCAATCTAATGAGCCGCATCACTCTCAATCTAAATTTTATTTTATATTTTACAAAAAAAAACTTTCTATAATCAAAATATCTAAATAGGACATAATACGTAAATTTATATATTACTATATATACCATTACAAAAGATTTATGCTTACAATTATAAATACACTTGGATTAAAATTCAATTACACTAAATATATAACTAGCATATATATTCTAAGAATAATTTATGTTTTATTTCAATTACACTATATAAATGAACACATTCTAAGAATAATTTATGTTTTATTTCAATTACACTATATAAATGAACACCTCAATAATAATATCTCATAATGTAATTTATATTAATTATTTTAAAATATATATACTAATATGATAAATATTATAAAATGATATATATTATAAATTAAAATATTATATTTCTTTTAATAAAATTTTAAAGTTTACTAATAATTTAAAATACTTTAATTATATAAAAATATAGCAAGTCACAGACCACCAAAGAAAACTGAAAGAGCAAACAGTTGGATTATGGGGCAGATGACTTTGCAAATGGCAGAATATAAGTTAAAGAAATCGTAGTCTGACCTGGCGAAACGTCGCGTTGGGGAATAGCTCTTTCTACCTTCCTTGTGCTGCGCCTTCAACAATGGGAGAGCCGCCCGAGACGATCCGTCTGATCGAGGCCGTATCGTATCTATAAACGACGGAAGACGCTTTTAATATCTCCGAGATGATGGGAGGCACAAGCGGAGCGACGGTGATCCTGAACCTCTCTATTTTCTCCATTAGATCGAAAATACCGTTGAACTTGCGCACAATGAGAATAGCGGCGCCAGCCCTGAGCGAGCAAAGAAATATACTATTCAGGGCATAAATATGAAAGAGAGGCAACCGGCAGAGAAGGACGTCGTCATAATGCAAGTAATAATTAGGGTTCTCCCCGTCCACCTGCTGAGCGACGCTGGTAACGAGGTTGTTATGAGTTATCATCACTCCCTTGGGGAGCCCCGTGGTTTTCGAAGAGTAGAGCAGCGCCACCACATCATCTTCACCACTCTGCAAACACTCCGCTGTCTCATCACCTTCGCTTAGAACAGAAATATGCAGACATCCCGGCGGCAGACTGTCGATGGTGATAACCACCAATTTCTCATCTGACAGCTTTTCCACACAGGAAGCCTCGGTGACGATTACACGGGCGCCGCAAGATATAAGCTGGCGGGAGATTTCCGAGGGGGTGTAGAAAGGATTGGCAGTGCAGGCGATGGCGCCTCTCATGGAGACTCCCAAGAAGACGAATGCAAACTCAGGGCAGTTGGGCAGCAGAAGCATCACAACTTCGCCTCTCTGCACTCCCACTTTGTCCAAACCAGCGGCCACTTTTCGTGAAATGGTGTGAAGCTCTCCATAGGTGTATGCCTTTCCAGTGGCTGTATCGATCAGACATGGCCTGTCTCTTACCTCCTCTAATCTCTCAAAGAGGTAGTTAAGCAGAGGAAGATGATGAGGGATCTTGATATCCGGAAGCTTCGATGTGTACAAGTATTCTCCACTTTTATCCATCTTCTCTCAAATGAATTGCAACAACTGCGATCCAGTTTAAGCCCTCTTCGCAGATATCTCAACCGGGGGCCAGATCTGATTAGGGGGAGATATTCTAGGACAGCAATAATCTTTCCTCGAGGTCAAGAAAAGCCTTGGAAAAACAACGGTATGAAAATATAAAAAATATAATAATAAAGTAGACTTCCGTGTGGAAATATAAAGCAGATAATAAAGTAGACTTGTTAGTGTGGAAATAAAGTAGACTTGTCAGTCTGGAAATATAAAGAAGATTGCTAGACTTTCCGCTAAGATAATAGTAAGCATGGACTCTTTTTTATTCAGAATTAGTTTGACTTTGAACATAGATTTTTCTTGAAACATTCCTTGGCTGGCCCAGGCGTGACAACAATTTCTATGCCTGCACAGCTTTTCCACCTGATGTCTAATCATTATATTCTTTTATTTCATGTGCTTTTTTCTTTTGTTTTAGTTTTTTTCTAATGTTTTTTTTGGTTAAATGCATTTATTCTGATTATGGATTATGGAGTTTGATTTGTACTGTTGATTCATAAAAAAATACACAGTTTCAATCTAGAAAATCAACAATTTTATTATCATGAAATGTGGAAACTTGATGTTGTTAAGAATTAAAATATCATTGATCTCAATTAAAATATTTAGGTTTGATTATAGTATTTAGATAAATAACAAAATATTATTTATGATTTCTTACAATTTATTTACTTCATAATTAATTTGAAATTTTATCTAATTTTTTAAATAAATAAATTTTAAAAAAAAATAACATATTTTAATATTCTAAATTTCATTCCACAAAATCTATTGTTATTATAATATAATATAATCATATTTATATTAGAATATGTATCTTTTCAAAAAATCTAAATAAAATATATTAATTAATCTATTAAAATATTAAATGAATCTAATTTATTTTAAAAATAGAATTATACATAATATTAAATTTAAAAGTTGAAATAAATACATTATTTATTTTTTCATAAATAAAAATAAACATAAAAATAACATTATTTATTAAAATAAAATTGTATATTGTAGGTTTTCTAAAATTAATTTAAAATTTAGAAATTAAAAAAATATAATATTATTAAATTTTAAATTAATACATTTGGGCGTCAAATTATTAAAGAAACCGGTGTTCATTTTGTCTATCCATAAATCCTAGGGTCTTACGCTTGAAGGAGTGACAATAAGCATTGGAGAGATTGGTCATTAAGGTTTCACATTCTTTGCAATGACATAGGTCTAGTGCATCACAAATCTATGCATATCTTCAACCTTCAACTACTAGTGTTATAATAACACCTGTTAGAGCTTCTAAAATCCTGATGGATTTTTCTTCTCCATGGGTCTGATCTACCTCTTTGATAACCCTTGTCCTCATAGGTGAGTAGGGTTTTATTCATAAAAGCATGTAAACGTTATAATTTTGGGTTGACCTGCTCGGTCAATCATCGACCCCTTAAGTCATCTCTCGAGCCATTTGACATGTCCATCTACTAGCCCCTTTAACCCGAAGAACCGGTCATCATTTTCCCACCATATCTAAAAGTATTTTCCTAAAAGTCAATTTTAATTTAACCCGGTGACTTACGCCTTAAGTCATTAACCCCAGTGGTCACATCACCGTCGCCTAGACCAAGTCCATCCATTTAATTCTAACATTACGTGATGTGTAGATTTCAATATTTGAAGATCAGGGAAAAGATCTCGACCGTACCCCGCTAGCCCGTGGGAGTCAAGTGCCAACAAGATAAATGCAACGAGGTTTGCAAGAAGATGATGCATGTCCATGCAAAGTGTGGGACCCACTCCCAACTACCGCTCCCAAGGCTCGACATCTTTAACGAGCAGGTGAGATCAATTTGGCAGAACAATCTCCACCGTTCCCCGTTGGCTCGCTGAATGAAAGTGAACGATGGTTAAAACCAGTGAGATCAGTGAGATCTCGACACGTGTCTCTGTCTACTCGGTTGGTGGAGCCTCACATGGCAAAGATGTCATTCGACATGGATGAGGATGATTGGTTGTGAGCACATTAGCGAAGCACCACTGGAAATCAAAGGTGGTCAAACAAAGGTTGTTTGTCTGATCATCCATCAAGGTAGAAGATTGAAGGATAGCATTTAAAGTTGGAAAAATAACATGTGACAGTCATTTTTACTCTATGCAACTAGCCTGCATTAATGGCTAACATCCTACAGGGCGATTGAGTTGATCTCAATTCATTTGGAGATGCAAATCCTGGTAATCATGAAGGATTGTCTATGGACTCCATGCAACTGGGAATTAAATGGTGCTAGTACATCTACCAATGACCTGCCTGGGTTACACATGTGTGTTAGACATTAAGTGTGAATGTCATCGCTCCATGTGATAAATATAGAAGGAACAACTACTAATTAGGTCATTTACACTTAGCATTTAGAAGTGTGATTGATTAAGGCAAGGTACTGTGAGGAATTATCAGAGAAGAAAATGAGTAAACCAGTAAGGAAGTTTGTCCACTTGAGTTCCCTGAGGTCTAGTTTTGATGCACCAGAAGCCACTCCAACCATGGAGGCCCATATTTCTATCGAAAAGCTCAGACTCACACCTAGTAGATGTAGTTGAAGGCTGCAATTCCAGGATGATGCTATAGGAAAGGCAGATGACAAAGGAAAGAGCCCTTCAAGTAAGGTATGGGCGTGGCTCCTATGGACGCCAACATTCACCCATCAACCTTTCGAGTAGCACCTCTAAGAGTGACACCGAGACCAACTCTGAATCCGCCTACGGTTGGTATTTGGCTCTATTGGATGATGGTCTACCCTCTGATGAGGAGGTGATATATGTTGTGCCATTGGCGATCAAGACCCCTACTAGGTGAACTGGAACCGTGTTGAGCAAAGAAAAGAAAGAGGAGGAAGTCGAAGTGTCCTCTCCCTCTCTAGAAATGACTAGGAGCGGTCGTGTGTATCGCGGGCGTGGCACTGGTGATGGTGGGGTGACAGGTAATTAAGAATTTTCTATGTATGGGGTTTAAAATTTTTGTGTTAATGCAGTTTGCTGTGGTGGTCCTATTTTGTGCGTTTGTGGTACCTTTTGGTATTCAACATCGGTTGTTTTCCTTCATGCAATTTTGATACTTGGTTCATTGTGGCACGAATGGCAAAAAGGGGAGTTTTGGCGGCAATTTGCATTTCCCTTCTCTAGCGGTGGTTACATTTTGGCTTTCGCCACTTGCACCATGTTTTGAAGATTCAACATGTGGGGGTTTTGAAATGCAAGTAGAATGCAGTTGAAATTTTGATGAAATGAAAAATTTGTAATGAAGTTGCTTTTGAGCCTGAAGCTTGTCACTCCCCTTGTGCTTTAAAAGGGAAACCGCAACTCATTTGCAAAGGGAGAAGAAGGAACACTCTGGATAGGTTTTGGTCGAATGTATATGGATAGATAGGAATAGGATAGCTTGTCAATTTGAGCTTTATGAATGAACTCATGCAATTAGCTTAAATTGTTTCTCAGATATAACTTAAATACAAGCGAATATATAATTATGATATATTTCTCTCCTTCTACAAGTCTATGTGAATTTTGAATAGAAATATTAAAGGTATTTTTATTTCACTTTGAGCATTTGTTCGAATCTATGTCTCTATTCTTTGTTTTGATTCAAGCAATCAATTAAATACTTAAATGGGGCCATAAATTTATGTTCATTTGCAAAGGATTTGATAAGTAGTGATATATCAAAAAATCTGAGCTCCATGATGCAAAGTATTGTGAGAGTAGTCTATTCCATTAAGTTATTGGGTCATTTCTATTTTACTGGTTCTTGTATGTGTGACTCCATTTCACCCAATAAACAAGACACTGATCTATTTCTTAACGATTTACCTAAGGGTTTAATCAAACAATAATCTAGTGACCAATCTAAGGCTAGGGTTTAAATTCATTAATTCCAATGTTCATGTATGTCAATTCCCATTAAGGGTATATTCATTTTGATGAATGGATAGCAAATTACTTAGAAACAAGCCAGTTTCGTAGTAATTGTTGCAGAATTACCCTTCATCATTATTGATCTATGTAATGATGTGTTCAACACAGTGAAATCTTAAATCAACACAGTAGGAATACCCTCCTTGGTCCCACAGAGCCTAAAGTGCAGAAGATCTTAGTCATTGACTAGATCTTGTTAGTTGGCCATTCATTTCAAGAGTCTTGAGTATAGGAATTGGCTATTCCTTAGAGATGTCTTAGGTGTAGTGGAACACACTAACAACACCCATGAGGAGGAATTCATGAAGAGTTATTATACACACCTATTCTTGGTGAATTAACTTTCTCTATGATTTCCCTACTTTTCTCCTCTAGTGTCTGCACTTTCCTTCTTGCACATTAGCTCTGTTATTCAAACACCATAGACATCATCCAAATGAACCATATACAAAAAAACATCTGAAAGCTTTTCTCCAAGATTCTATTTATTAGAAGTATTCCAATTGGGTATCCCTCTTGCAACTTCTCCTTTCCATTGGAATATCTCTAAGAGTTCTCCTAATTCTTCCACCTGTAATTACCCCAAAACAAAAAAAATAACAATTAGTTTCTTTGTAAGAGAATACTCTGCTTTGAAATTATTTTTAATAAAGGAAAAAATGGGTTTTATAGGGACCTGAAACCACAAAGTTTACAGAAAATATAAGGAATAAGCATTAAAGAACCTAGAACAAGAAGGTTGCAGTAAGAAAAGAGCCAAGAAAGCACAACAACCACCAACCCAAGGCCAACAAGGGCCACCAAAAAAACCCAACCAAAAAAAATAGCAATAGAAACAACCCAAAGCTAACTTAAAGAGTTTAGAGCATCAACAACCTCAACTTCAAGAATGTGCATGTCCTCGGAACACTTTTTCAGGGCTTGAACCATCTGTGGCATAAGAGGCACCTTCCTATTCATATTTTCTCTCATCCTCTTTGAGATAACATCGTCCTCAGTCCTGATTTTGTCCTTTTCGGCTTCCAAGTCCATGATTAGAGATCCCTAATGTGTGTTTTCCAACTTCTTAGTCATGACATTAATGATAATGGCACTATGTTGTGCCATTTTGTGGTTGTGCACCATAATAGTTTTCATGGTATCTTTTATTTTACCTATTTCAGCTTCCATGTGTTTAACTTGACCTTCATTATCCTCAACCTCCATCCTCATATTGTCCTCATTTCTCCCACCCTCTGTGGCATTAAGGGAGCTGACTTTGGATTCCAAGTCCTCCAACTTGTTGTTGAGGGCCATGTTTCTAAGGTTAAGGTCCTTAATTTCATGGAAAACTCACTTCATAATTCTAAAGTAATCAACAACTCCATTTCTGGTGATAGCTAGGATATCCCTAGGAAACTCATGGTCCTAATTAAAATAATGATCTTCAGGGTTAAGATCATTAGGGAATCTAGGTCTGTTCTCTCTATCCATGGTAGGGTAGGAAGAGAAAGAGTCTTTGTTGGCATTAGGGACCACAAAAATATTCTTCAGGGTATCCTCAGAATAGGAGACCAATTTATTAATAGGAGAACCCTTTTGAATGGACTTCTCTTTCAATCCAGCACTACTAGGGTTTTTGATAGTGCTTGATTTTTTGAGCAGGGGTTTGCGTTGCAAAGTTTTCTTACCAGAATTGTTAGGGGAAGGGGGGTATTCTTCAATCTGCTCAAAGTCATGCTTATTTTTATCCTCTGACACACTATTATCTATGTCATCATCTTTAGAGGACAAAGTCGAGATAGGGTTGGATAAGGCCATGAAATTTTGAAAATGTTCATAAATAATCCTAATAAGGCTAATATGCAATATTGGGTACTTCTTAGGATTCTTTTTATGATCATACATACTATTACTTAAGGAGCAATACAAATAATATGAAAAGGAAACCCTAACCTTGTGATGGAAGTGGTTGAGAAGGGCGAAGTGGTAGCCATATAACCTAGTGAATCTTTCGTCTAGGGTAATGTATTCCATGATGATTCTGAGCACTTTCCTCCATAGTGACTTTATCAAATCAACTTCAAAGTAGTTGTTGGAGACTTTTATCATCTTTGTCTTCTCCTTTTCTTTCTTGGCTAATAACTGCCTCATTAGAGAACTTTCTATCATGAAAGAATTTTGTTCCCTCAGTAGACATGCCAATCACTTCCCCAATGAGGTTCTCGTCCACATTAACCTTCCTCCCGAAAAGCATAACTTCTCCATTCTTTTAATTTTTCTCAAAGTACTCAATGGCCTTCAGATCAGGCCCATGAAGCTTTTCGATGAGGGAAAGTAGCCCACCTCTTTCTATTTGTATCCAAACCTTTGGTTTCCTCTTGTTCATTTCATAGCTCTCCGGCTCCACCCTTTTCCTATCTTCTCCCATTTTCGCAAACACCTCCCATAAATTTTTACCAAAGCCATAGTCCTAAAATAAAATGTTGCAACTGAACCAAAGAGCCCACAAAATGTGCCACTTCTTATTGTCATTTAAGATAATAAGCGCGGCCCCATCAGATCTAATGATGTTGATGTACTTGACCCTATTCTCTTTCATCATCAAATTTTTTTATTTTTTCCCATGTTTGATATCATATTCAATTAAGGCCCTAGCATCAGTGCCTAGACCCCTGAGGTTCTACCATGTAACCAACCCCTTCTGTTTAACCCCCTCATTAGCATAAAAATTGGCTACGCTATTGGCTTCCCTAAAATCATGAGAAATTTTAACTTTCTCAAATCTTGGTAAAAGGGATTTAGCATCTTTGATCCAACTCTTGATTGTCCATGAGGGAGGGGAATTTCCTAGAATGAAATCAATAATTTTTTTGAGTCTCCTTCAAGCCATAAATTTTTATAATTCTAACTAAGCACGAAGTTAATCACTTGAAAGGCTCCAATAGGTTCTGCCACGTGGTTAGTTTGAGATCCAAGGGAGATAGCTACCGCCACTAAAAAATTTCCATTTGAGTCCCTATTCACACCTCCACTTCTAGCCAACCTCGAGTTTCCCTTAGCCACTCCATCAAAGTTGGCTTTAATCCAACCACTCAGTGGAAAAATCTGACACACCCCTTCCCAGTCTTTTTTAGCTAGTTTAGAAGCCATTGACACATCATTTTTAATCTTACATTCCTTGGCCATCTTTAAGTCGTAAGGAGAGCACACGACAACCTCCAGATTATTCTCTTGTTGAGGAATGATGTTAAAGTTTTCCACAATTAGCCTGAGGATTTTTTCACTCCTTTGAAATTGTTGCCACTCTTCATATTGGAACTAAAAAACAAAATACAACCACTAAAGGTACATCCAGTCTAAAATTTTCCAACATTTTTATTCTCATCAAGATGCAATCAATAATTTTGTCCAATTCCAATTAGGTTTCAAATTTATTAAATTGATTGAAGTTTGAATTACCTCACTGAAATACCATTGTAGCAATGTTTCCTTGACCAAAGCACACATACCATAGAAGTAAAGAAGATTAGCTATCAATTGCACAAAAGTATAAAATATATATCAAGAATGAATGTCTAGGAAGATTATTCATTTTTAATACATTTTGAAACTGCTAGTAGAACTTCAACAATCTAGGAAGATTATTCATTTTTGATACATTTTGAAATTGGTGGCAGAACTTCAACAAAGATGAGATGAATTTGAAAAACTAACCTTGTTATACAACCATTCAGTCCAAGAAGGCTCTCGACATAAAGGTCATACAACAATAAGTCTAGCAACTTGCTCCTTGTACTTGATCTACACAAAAAATTTAAAGTTATACTTTGGAAAATGGAAGGACTTAAACAACAAAACAAACCAGTCTTGAAAGAAACCAAAAGAAATATAATTGACAAACTCAACAAGCTCACATCTGTTGTTCGTGTTTAAAATCTGTTCATTCTCAATCTATGAGGAATTGTAGCTCTTTCAAGGAGACATTTGTTGTCTCTATGCTCTTTGTGATAGACCCCTTCTTCTCCATGCTTGTTTTTTTGACAATATTGAGTTAAGGTAGTTGGAAAAATTTATTGTGCCGCCCGTAGGAAATTTCACTATATTTTATTGGTTTGGCTATGTCATTAAATACAAATCCCATCACTAGTAGAATGGGAGTTTGATGGCGGCATGGTGGTTGAATTGACAAGGCACAACACTGGCATGTATGAATAGATGATATAATGAATAGATGTTAGTGATGGATGATGCATGGATGGGGTAGGAATCCATGCCCTGGTGCATTTGTGGGGCTGGATAGCCACTGCCATCCATGCATTACCTATGCACCCCATACCATAACTACCTTTGACAGTATGGTGATAAGATACGATCCTGTGAAAACCCCACGTATGTCCTTTCTATGCCTACACAGCTTTTCCACAAGATGTCCAATCATTATATTCTTTTTCGTGTCACATATGTTATGTCTTGTGAGTAGGGCAACAACTATCTTTTATTTCATATGCCTCTTTCTTTTTGTTTTAGTTTTTTTCTAATGTTTATAAATAAAAGATCAAATTATTAATGAAAAGAATTAAAATATCATTGATCTCAATTAAAATATTTAGATTTTATTATAAT
Source organism: Sequoia sempervirens (assembly GCA_007258455.2). Lineage (NCBI taxonomy): Eukaryota > Viridiplantae > Streptophyta > Pinopsida > Cupressales > Cupressaceae > Sequoia > Sequoia sempervirens. The sequence goes on along the minus strand of VDFB02047144.1, from coordinate 23,565,378 downwards.
ATTTGAATAAATAACAAAATATTATTTATGATTTCTTACAATTTATTTACTTCATAATTAATTTGAAATTTTATCTAGTTTTTTTAAATAAGTTAAAAAATAAAAAGCTTTTAACATATTTTAATATTTTAAAATTTCATTCCATAAAATCTATTGTAATCATAATATAATATAATCATATTTATATTAGAATATGTATCTTTTCAAGAAAAGCTAAATAAAATATATTAAGATATTTTTTATTTTCTAAAAGTCCAAATAAAATAT
>VDFB02047144.1:23514605-23565011 GCA_007258455.2 Sequoia sempervirens | reverse complement strand
CATATATATGAATAAGATAATGAAATAGTTCCCAAGCACATTAATAAGCATTTATTATTATTGTTAACATTATAAAGAAAAGTGCATATGGTAACATATGGCACATAAATCATTGATAGTGCATAAGCATATGGCATAGCAAATAGAAAAGGAAGCCAACACATTTAAAGTCTTTAAAAGACCAAGTCAAAGCATGAAACCAAAAGAATGTATGCAATATATTGATGTGTAAACATTTTGAATAGTTAATGTTGTTTAAACCTATAAACTATGTCAAGCCCCCACCTGTAAATGTAGTACCAAGAGTTAAGAGGTGGCACCATATTTGATAGAATTTGGAATGTAATAGAAATCTTTGAATTTGTATAAGCCTGTGTAGTGCCCCTCCATATTGGCCTTCCTTGACATTCAAGTAAGTGTTTATTTTTTGATGTCATGTTGATTTCATTGTTTAATGTGTTATTGAATTATGTGGTAAACGTAATATTTTAAATAGCCTTGTTAAATCAGTTAATTAAATTAAATTTTTCTTACAAGGTAATTTAAATGAATTTGGAAGTTAAAATAATAATTAAATTAATTAATTTTATGAAATATAAAGTAAATAGTTTATTATTAAATAAATAAATTAAATTTCTATGTAGAAAGTATTGTATTAAATTGTATTTAATAATAATTGATAATTTATTATCATGTGAGGATAATTATTTAAATGTGGAAAAATAATGTGATTTAAAATAAATAAATGAGATAATATTTTGAACTAATGTAAAAACAAGTGAAATTAAAAAAAGACAGTGTGTGCACATGCACGACTTCAAACTAATTTTCAAATTGGAAACTTGCCAACTTGGTTGAGTTTTGGTTTCGAAACTTATCTCTTGGATTTTTATTTTGGAAAATGTTTTTTTTTAGTTGATCATGTTTTTCAAAAAAAAAAAAAACTTTTCTCTACATAATAATTTGGAAAAAGAATATAGTGTTGGGATTGAAATTGTTTATTGTAAGTGATTGAGTTGGGAGGAGCGAAACTATTGCTGACTAGAGTTTGGCCTCAACATTTCTTCTTCGGTTCGAGGTTAAGGAATCCAAGTTGGCCTTCTTTATGCTCTATTTTGAAAACTCGTTTATTGTAAATGATATTATTTAGCAAGTATTTGAATCCCTTTGGAAATGATTTGATTTTAAATTCCTTATTGTTGATGCTGATTTCTTTTGCATGCAATGTATTTGACATTTGATTTTTGTTTGGTCAGCCGTATTTTCTTTCCCTTGAGCATTTGTCCTGTGTCAATTTTGTTTGAGCCTAGGAGTTAATCTATGTTTTGCATTTCCCTTATTCTCCACTAAGAATCTTAGCCATTTTCTTTTGTTATATGGAGGTTCGTTTGTATTTAAACCATTCTTTTCTTTGGATTACCTTTGCCTTATTGAAATCTACCTCCCAAGTGAGCCTTATGCTATTAGATACTCCTTTTATAAACTCTACCTCATCTTCCATAATCACCTCTTCTCTATGGAGATCATGCCGAATACAAGAGGAATGAGATTTCAGGGGAGGGCGGCGGTTGAAGCAAGAAGAACTACTTTCTTTTTCTAACATAAATATAGTATTTGAATCAATGACCTGCGATATTATACACACAACTTAATGAACATATATTCTTGTTTTTGGATAAAAAATTATACAGAACCTTAAATTTATGCCACCTTGAGGGGTCAGCTGGAAAATCCAGTCATTTGATTCTATTCATCATGTGTTTTTGTTTGTTTACTTTCATTCATGGTGTTCGCTTGGGACTCAGTAGTTATCTATTTTTATATCTATGCTACCTTGCCAACCAAATTTAGAGTGTTGTGAAACCTCTATTAGCATCACAATAGTGTCTCATATTCCTAGTTTGATTACCTATTGGTTTGTTTTTGTTTTTAATCACAAGATGATGTTGGGGTACCCTAGCTTCCTTACCAATTTGATTTTGAATCCTTATATCTTGCCACCCCATGGTAATTGGTATCCCCATGCTTTTTTAATCACTGCCTTAAATATTTAAATGGTTCGATCTAGTTATTATTCACCCTTCTTTGCTAAACTATCATTTTTTTTTAATCCCTATCAATTTTTGATAAGCTGATTTAGGATTGGTTACATAGTTGCATGCTTTTGAAATTTACTCATGATGTTATCATTTAATGTGAACTGAATGAAGTAGTTTGTATACGTTGTAATAAGGGTGATCTTTTCATTATAATCTTGTAACTTGGTAGTCGATGACTACCTTTCTTAGATTTAAATACATTTTTCATGTTTTCTAAAGGACTTCTAGGTATGTGCAGGATCATGATGGGCCAAAAAGCGGCGATATGATGGGTATTTATAGGGTATGTGGCTGACAACTTTTTTTTTACCCAAAATTGATGAAATGAAAAGTGTTTGTAAAAGAGATTCTCAACTTTCCACCAATATAAATTATGCTTTACTTTGAATTTGATAAATAAATATTATTCATTTTCTATTTGAATTACGACTAAAGTCCTAATTGATAGGCTGATTGAAAAACATCTATAGCTTTCAAACAATATCACATTTTTGGAATAAAAAACATGCATCACATTCTATGTTTCACATACTATACGATTAAAAAAAGAAAAATTGAATTTTATGAAGTTTTGATCAAGTTAAGGTGGTCAAACATGCGAATTTTTATATTTTTAATAGTTGCAATAAAAATTCATAATTAATTATTACTTGGAAAAAATTACAAAATAATATGGATCACATCAGACATGAGTCATCTACTTATTTCCTAAAATATTATAAAAAAATATTATCATTTTATTGTGGTTAGGGTGGTAGACATACACCACTTCTTATTTTTTTTCCTAAAATTTAAGTACTACTACATTGAAATTTCATTTTTTGCCAAATAGATTTTGTTTTTAAAAAAAACTAGTAGTTTAGAAACTACATTCAATTTGCTATAGATTCTATTCTTACATATTTTTGAAATAATATAGATAACTTATTCAAATTTTTATGTCAAGTTTCCTAACTCTGATTTTTTTGAATTTTTTGCCGCTTAAGGGCCTATTTTTTCCATGATGATCTTGCACATACCCTTCTTCAGTCCCGTGTTAGAATCTATGTTGATTTTTTTATAAATTTTGATATCTATATATATATATATTCGATCTATGTGTGTGTGTGTGTATGGGTACTCTATTTAGTTAAATTTGGATGTTGTTTGGACAACCGATATGCTAATTTGAATATATTTAGTACATTTGATTAGTTAAAATCAAATACATATTTTACAAATATATAAATATACCTACTTATATATTTATTTATATATATGTATGTATGAGTATAAATCATGACTTATAATAAAACACAATTTTGTTTGTGTTAAAATATGTATGGAGATGTTTACAAAATATGTTTATATAATTTCTTTAATTATTTAAATGATTTCTTGATGTGTGAAAATATAAAATGTATTGATGAATTAAATGTTCTTCGAAATTTATCACTTGAATGTGTTAGTAAATTGAAAGGATGTTTTAATGGATTCCATGTTGATATGTCTTCCTCTTGAGTAATTTTGATTTGAGGAGATTTATATGTTGAAATTTTGTGTTGGAACTCAAGATTGCTTTGATTTACCCTCAATTGTGAGTTCAAGGGTAGTCGGGTTAGGCTTCTATAGGTGGGGAAAATGTGTGAAAATATAAAATGTATTGATGAATTAAATGTTCTTTGAAATTTATCACTTGAATGTGTTAGTAAATTGAAAGGATGTTTTAATGGATTCCATGTTGATATGTCTTCCTCTTGAGTAATTTTGATTTGAGGAGATTTATATGTTGAAATTTTGTGTTGGAACTCAAGATTGCTTTGATTTACCCTCAATTGTGAGTTCAAGGGTAGTCGGGTTAGGCTTCTATAGGTGGGGAAAATGTCTCTTTATAATTGGTTTCCATATTGGTTCTTTGTGAACTATTACTCTTATGCTTGATTTTATTTCTTTGGGTTTATAAAGCCTTGCACTGTGGATTGTTTTATTATGGATACCTAGCGTGAGATGGTGCATGCCTAACTTGATGTATTTACTTATTTCACCTTGATAGTTTGTGCAAGTTAACTTCCCCCATTTGTGATTATGAGATTTTGTTGCTAGTAGGGAGAGTGGCTTCCCAAGAGGGCTAGAACCCTAGGTGGTATCTAGGGTAACTCATGTGGAAGTTGAGTTAATAAAGTGATAATCTAATAAATAGTTAGGGGGTGGGTAGTAATCACACTAATAAAAAGATAATGTATTCCTTTCTCATGGATCAAGCTCTTGTATAGGCTTGAGATGAGACAAGAAGGCTTGGAATGGAAAATCAACCACCTTGTCCTCATGAAAGGTGAGTTAATTATGCATGTGTAAGAATGGGGGTTGGGGATCGGTTGAGGTTACCAAGGTAACCCAAGATGGGGGCCAGTAACCTATGAAGATCCGCATTGGGTAACTCATGTCAAACCATGCGATGACACTCTTCCCTTTAGCAACCTTGTGTGTTTTGTGTTTCCCCCTTGTTGCTCTTGTACCTTTGGAAGTGGATGTAGCCTTGTGTTTGTGTACTTTTTTTGTGGAGTCTTGTTAGCCTTGTTCACTTGATTTTTTTACATTTTGGGTCCTTCTTGTCATATCCTAGCATAGGGAGTGGGTCTTAGGGTCCACATGGTCGGGTGGAATGTGCTATGCACCACATTGGGTCCCCTGCCAAAGATCGAGATGTGTAGAGTTGTACCATTTGCAATGACTCCAGAGTTGTACCAGAGTTGGAACCAATCTTGATGCTTTGTATTCATACATTTTAGTTGTATTATTCCATGTTATTGTATTATTCTCGTTCATGTTGGTAAGCACTATTATATGGATGTAATCCTTGAACGGTGTATCTTCATGTTATAAATGTAATGATTGTAATCTTTGGCATTATCTTATGATCACTGATGGATGATTATCGTTTATGTAATGTATATAGACCCTTGGTGCCATTATGTAGTTATTGGTTCATAATATATGATTCTTTAATGGTTTTGTATTTGTGGAAATATTTATAATTAAATTCATAAGTGCGAAGGGAGTTTATGTAATGTAGTAGATGTTGTTGATTCATTCTCTATAATGGGTTTGAAATGGAATCGTGTGTGTAGTTATCATCATTATGAGATTGGGATTATGTTAGAGATGTTCGAAATGTAATGTAGTCATGTAACCCCAAGTGAATTAGTTAGATGATATATATATATATGTATGTATGTATGTATGTACGGTTTCATTTCTAGCATTGTATGTTAACTTATATCTCACATTATTGTTAAACAAAATTGTGCCTTAAATGTTAGAAGTTAGTGTCCTTTGGGGTTTGCGTGTCGGGGCATTACAACCTACAAATAAATGTTTAGACTCAATCAAGTGCAAACTTGATAGCATTTTGAAATATAATTTGAATTAGGAAACATGTTTTAAGCTTGTTGTACCAAATATCAAGTTGACTCAGCCATTCAAATGGAGAGGACTCTGGTGTGTCGCAAACCTATGAGTGAGACATTGCATGAGGATGAAATGTGGAAAAAATACTTGATCTTGTAGCCTTTGGTTGCTCACAAATTAGTATAAATAGAGGTTCTCATTCTACCAAATGCATCACTTATGAATTTGATTTCTTAGTGTTATTCTACTACAAAATAGTGCAAGTGAGTTGAGAGGTTGTGAAGTTGAGAGTTTTATTGTTGTCTTATATTGGTTTTTTTGAGGGTATTAGAGTGAAGCTAGTAGAGAAATTTGGATAGTTCATAGTGGAAGTTGCAAGCAAGCTTGAAGAGAAGATTATTCAGTTGGAAGATTTAAAAATGCATGTCGATTTCTACCTCTTTTCCATTATGTTGGAAAGAATGTTTATTATATTGTCATGTTGAAAGACTATCTTTTTCTTGTGTGAGATGCTTGTATATGCTTGCATGCTTCATGCTTGTTTATTATGTTGGAGAAACTTGTCATATTGGGTTAATACTTTTAGATACCCTATATGGGAAACTAATTATGATATTTCTATTTAGATTACAAGTAGATAGTCTATACTCACTGATACATTTTGACTCAAAATCTGACAAAAGTTTGTCAGAATTTCGACGCCATTTCGTCGATATTTTTTCATCAATTTTTTGACGACATTTGAAACGTCAAAATTCCAACCCAGCATCATCAGCTGGGTCAAAATTTTGATGTTTCAAATTTCATTAGAAAATCGATGAAAAAATACTGACGAAATAGCGTTGAAATTTTGACGAACTTTTGTCGAATTTTGAGTCAAATTTTAGTAGTGACTATATGTATGTAGAATGAAATGAGAAATGTGGTTTAAATCGATGTCTTGAGGTAACTTGAATTTGTTAGCTTATAATACTAGGTAAACCTTGAGAACAATGAGGTTAGCTTATAATGATAGGTAAACCTTGGGAATAATGATGGTATGAAATGCATGTCATTATTGATGGGATGTTTCATGCCCCATAATTTAAAATATAAAAAAATTAATAAATAAAATAAATGACAATATAAACATCAAATAATATAAAAAAATATATTGAAAATTTAATATTATTATAATAATATAATAATATATATAAAATTAATATAAAAATAAATATATTAAAATAAGGAAATACAATATATTAATATTCACCTGAAGAATATAATCATTCTATACAACTAGTCAACTTTCCACACATTGTAACATGAGAATTCCAACCTTGTGAAGCACCAAAACTCAAAAAATTATAAATGAAGATAGATATAAGCAATATATGAAAACTCCCAAATCGATAAGACCAAAAACCACACTGTAGAGAAATGTAGAGCAAGACCGTTTCTCCCAGACAACACTACTTCACAATTCACACACTAGTGAACAAAAATTTCTCCCTCGAATGATCTAGAACATGAAACTCTAGATATAACACCTCTAAACACCTTTGATCAACATATCCAAACTGTATAATCATAAATTCAATACAAAAGAAATGCAGAGAAAAATACAAAACACTACTCTACCATACATAACACCTCTCTAACACATTGTTTCTTCTTTTATTCAAATTTTCTCAAAAGCACTTGGAAACCAAGCACTACAAACATCATGTCATCATATGCAACACTTTATCACCATAACCAAACCAACTGCAATACAAATCAACCACACTAAGGTTGAACATCTAGAAACACATACTCATCAAAGCAATACCATAGGTTGACATCAGCGAGACTACTAATGACATTGATGCAACTAATTAAAGCATCTACATAGGTTGAAATTAATGCAACAACATAGATATGTTGACATCAATGACAACACAAACTTCCAATAGGAAATAGGGCATGGTGGAATACATTAGCTTGAAGTTTTGATAATGAATGTAATGGAAGTGAGGGTTGGTTGGAAGGTGTGGAAGTAGAGGAAAGTTTGTCATCCTCATGAAAATAGATAAAAAATAAAAATTGAGAAGGAACTAATGTTGAGAAGGATAACCTCGCCACTTTGACTACTTACACAGACTCATTATCCTTAGTGTTCCTTCACACTCAAATTCCATGGAGGAATTAGGCCAACATCTAGGATATGAGGAAATGGGATCACAAAAATAAAGGTAGTCATGACTTGGGAATTTTAGTCCATTACATAAGTTACATGGAAAAGGGACATGACAAGTTCACTTCATCCAAATTTTCTTTCCCTCAAGAAATGAAATTCTAATAACCCATTTAATCCTTGAGAACTTACAAACCCCTTTTCTTAAATCGTTACTTAGCCAAATAACTTATGTGAGAGTCATTTCATGTGGTTTTGAAGCCCTTTTTATCTCTTTAATGGATGCATCCACTTTCTCATTTTTAAATGGTTATACTAGTAAATCCATAGTATTTTATAGAGACTTTAGAAATATACTCAACTTGGTTTCTCCCTATATCCCTACTCTTAATCTTTCCTTGGGATAATTTATGTGTTGAATGTTCTCACTTCCTTTCTTTTGTTGCACTTCTCTAATATAACTAGAGATTGAAAATACTATACTGAAAGAAAATTCTACTACCATGAAAATTTAAATCAAATTATTTCTTTTAGAAGACATAATTTATCTTACAAGTTGTGGATTTGAATAAAGAGAGGCAAGGAAAATATTTTCTTCTTTTTTCTACTCATTATGAATCATATACATAATCAAATTTGATGTATGACTCAACATATGTTTCAAATTGGCATCCCCATCTATTTTCATTATGATTGAAAACATGTTACCTAAAAGTTCTCAAGGAGTAATGAGGAAAGTATTACCATAGCCTCTTTTGATCCTCCATACATAAATCATTGGTTTACTAACAAGTTTGACAAAATTTATGTTTGGCTACGTAATTATCAACAATTTTGAAATGTGGATATGCAACCATTATTGGTTGATAATTGTAGGTACATCCCACACTTATATAAAACTTTCTTGTTGAGAAATAGAAGTTTTCATAGAGAGTTTATCAAATTCACTCTTAAGGACATGAAAATCCTTAACTTCTTTGAGAAATTCATAATTTCCTATCAAAATATTTTGAATGTTATTAAGTCTTATCCCATAAGCATTCTAATTTAACTAAATTTTTTTTATCAATGTGTGATTTTTGTAGGAGTTTATGGTGAACTCCTCAACACCCCAGAATCACCTACAAGACAACAATAACTTCCACAAGAGAGATGACAAAAATATCATGTTGTAGTGTAGGAAAATACATACCCTTGCATTTTCCCACTTTTTTGGGCCCGCATTGCTTTATTTATCCTTATTTATGTCTTAAGTGGTCCTATTTTGCATCCAAAAGCCTAATAAATTACATCTTTTATGGCTAATCCTAACAAACACCAATGGATAAATGATAATTTAATTATTCTAGATGTGTGTCCCTAATTTTTGGGTCAGGACTAAGATTCCACCTAGGGCATATTTGTCCCCCAAAGGTCTTAGCACCTTAAATGGGCCCCTTTTGGAGTCTATGCCCCTAGTTTCATGCCTCAGGACTAAGATGCCACCTAGGGTGTCTTAGTCCCCCTCAGGTTATTTTTAGGATTTAATTTCAAATCTTGGTGGGATTTAGCCTCCTTTAATTAATGAATTCATATGTCAGCTTGGTGTGGTGTAATTTCAGGATATTAAGCATGGATAAGTATAAAGATAAGGTTATTCCACTCACTTTTCATCTAAGAATTCAAGTATTCATTACTAAGGAAATTTTATGAAATCAAGAGCATTCAAGAGCAATTCATCAAGCATTTGGAGCCATCATCAATATTCAAGCATCATATCAAAGATCTTCTTGCATCATGTGTGTTTTTGAGCTAACATTTGTGATGTAGGGTTTTGATTCAAGCAAGCAATTCAAGTCAATATCTATCAAGCATTCCTTTGATTCAAGATCTACATTCAAGCTAGCCACTTCACACAAGTTTGTAGATTTCACAACAAGGGTTTGGTAAGTTGCAACATAGTATTTTATTCATTCATCATTTCCCTTCATTATTCTATTTCATTTCAAGGTTTAATTCCCAACAAAGTGTTTGACCAAGGAAAACCCCCATTTACTAACTATCAACAAGTTTTTCCTCTATTGTGTGCTTGTGATTACAAATTTAGGTTGAAGACTTAAATATCATTTGAAGTGAAAAGTTGAAAGTAGTCATCTTCACGGAAACTCACCTATAGGCCAAATTTGGAACTTTCAGGACCTAAGATCTGAGAAGAAGGAAGTGTAGACATCAAGCCTCGAGATCAAATTTGAAGATTTAAGAAATTTAGATTGGGACTAAGATGGTAGCAAGGGTTTCTTAGTCCTCCAAGTGGCATTTTGTAGAGATTCTTTTAAATCCTTTTCTGGCATCTGAAGATTCTACATTTGCCTCGAAAAATAGATGTGGGACTAATAAGAAAATACAAGGGCACGTCTTAGTCCTCCCTAGCATATTTTGATAGATTCTTTTTATTTCTAGAATCTGTGTCACATTTCTAGACTTCCCAGGTACACATATCCTAACTTGCTATTGCATTATTTCATCATTTGCATTCATCATTTAGCTTGCATTACTAGGGTTTTTGAGTTGAATGTTAAATTGTATTTTCCAAGCTTTTGCTTGGTGGTGAACCCTTCAAAGCCTAAAAGAACCCCTCTTAGGTCTTCCTTTTTGATTATTGACTCACCCTTTGGGGTTGATAGCCAATCCAATTTGGATTCTTAGGGAATTCTTGAATGACAATTGGAAAAGAGTGGTGTTCTATGACCTAGGTTATAAAGCACCCATTTTTCATAATTGACTCACCCTTCAATTATTGGTGGTGAACCCTTCAAAGCCTAAAAGAACCCCTCTTAGGTCTTCCTTGTTGATAATTGACTCACCCTTTAGGGTTGATATCCAATCCAATTTGGATTCTTAGGGAATTCTTGAATGACAATTGGAAAAGAGTGGTGTTCTATGACCTAGGTTATAAAGCACCCATTGTTCATTTTGGTGAAATTGACACTTTTGGAACATTCATTTTTTGATTTGGAGTTCATTAAATTCATAGATATAGGTTGCATTCATTCTTGCATTACATCTTGCATATAGGTTGCATTCATAATTGACTCATAATTGGTGGTGAACCCTTCAAAGCCTAAAAGAACCCCTCTTAGGTCTTCCTTGTTGATAATTGACTCACCCTTTGGGGTTGATATCCAATCCAATTTGGATTCTTAGGGCATTCTTGAATGACAATTGGAAAAGAGTGGTGTTCTATGACCTAGGTTATAAAGCACCCATTGTTCATTTTGGTGAAATCGACACTTTTGGAACATTCATTTTCTGATTTGGAGTTCATTAAATTCCTAGATATAGGTTGCATTCATTCTTGCATTACATCTTGCATTAGTGAAAGTGCATCTAGGGTTTCTCATATTTGCATTAGTGAAAGTGCATATAGGTTGCAGTTTTTCTTTCTTGCATCATTGTATCTCATTGAAAAACTAAAAAGTGCATTGTTACTCATTGCATTTAAGAACATTATTATTGCATTGAAAATTTAAAAAAAATGCATTCAAATTTTCATCCAATTGCTTTTCATTAGTCACTTTTTCTTGCATTCATTTACATAGTTTTCTATTTCTAAACATTAGGTCATTGGGTAGGCAACTTGGGAAAACTGTTAACTCAAAATTTGTTGTTTTTCTGACAAAAACCTCTGTTAGGACTAAAACTCCCTTCCTGGTGTCCTAGTCTCTCTGTGGGTTTCTGGCTCATAATCTTGTCTTTGTTGTTTGCTTTCTATTCCAGCTCCTAGAACCTCATAATTTCAATAGTAGGACCAAGATGCCCCTACTGGTGTCTTAGTTCCTATTGAGTTTGAAGTTGTAGTTTTCAGGATTTAGATATGATTTTTTGTGCTTCCTAAGCCTCCTGGTAGGATATACTATAAGTCTGGAAAGTTTCAGGAACATCTATTTTATGCATCAAGGTCAAAAACGTCAATTTAGGGCTCTCATTTTTTAAATTATTTCAATTACTAGCATCATTAGATCTAAAAAATGCTCACATTTCTGAAACTTTGCATAATATGGATAAAAGTACTTTTCACTTTTGCATATACACTATTTACATTCATAAAAATTTGCATGAGTTTGATAAAAGTTCTTTTCATTTTTTGGATATACATTATTTGCATTCTTAAAGTTTTGCATACATTGGATACACATGTTTTGCATCTTTGGATATACATTTTTTACATTATTAAAGAATTGCATGAGATGGTTACAAGTGATTTTCATTTTTGGTCAAACAATGTTAGTACCTTGCCTTTCTAGTCATGCTAAGAAAAATTTCATATCCCCTCCCTATGAGAGTGTTTTAGTGAAAGAGAATATAACTTTGGAAAATACTAACGATCATATTCGTTCTTCCCCTACTATCTCTCCTATTTGTGTAGAAGATATTTTGGTGTTAGAAGAACCAATTAATGAAAATTTTTAGAGTCCTAGTTGTTTCTCTCCTCTTACCTCTCTTAGTGAATAATACATTGATGAAAATGAAGAAACAACCATAGGTAATCATGATGACCACATAACTATTGAAACTTCAACTAGTCTATATTCATCTCTTAACATCTTCACCTCTTGTGATAATGTTCTAGAGGATGAAAGTGTAAGTGAAGATATGATGGTGTTGGATGATCAAAAAATTTAAGATCTATGACAACCCTTTTTTGATCCTTCCCCTACCTATCCTATTAGGGAACAAAGGAATGGAATTTTAAATGATCATGACAATCACATTTGTTCTTCTCCTATTGTATCTCCTAGTTGTGAAGATGATACTTCTATGTTAGTAGACCTAATCGATGAAAGTCATGTGAATCTTCATTTCCTCTCTTCCTCTAGAGAAAAAATTCTTGAACAACACAACATACATGATGAATAAGAAAATTCAACCATTAATAATTCCCTTATGTGTGATGAAGTCATCTTAGAAGAACCAATCCTTGAATGTCAAGAACATTTGGTTTGTAGTTCTTCTAAAAAATCTCCTACTAGGGAAGATATAATGGAGGAAGAAAATGAGAACCTTGAAAATAGTAATTCCTTAGATGAAGATGATGAAGTAACATTAGACTCCTCTTCACTAAGAGATCATGAAAATAACAATAAGTCTTTTGAGGTTATACACGTTAGATACCCCTTGTAGTACTCTCCTGAGCCTAAACTTATCATTCATCCACCCTCTCAAAAACCACAAGTTCAAAACAAACCCGTCCTTATCCTTGAACCACCTAAGAATAATATTACACAACAACCAAGTTACAATACCATTTTCTATACATACAACACTAGGAATAATCTGCAACCAATACAAACACCTTCAACATCCCTCCCATTGCCTAATCATGTTTTTCCTAATGCTCCCTACTGATGCCAAAAATTGGCAAGGTAACAACCTTTATGGGAAACTTAGTTAATGGGGGGACCAATTTGCGCTAAACTTAGTGACCTCTGGATTTTTAAAGAAGTCAAATTCTTTTGTAACTGGGGTTTTGAATGGGAAAAGGAAGTAGATATATAAAATGAAAATATAACTAAGGCGATGCACCAAGATGTAGATAAGGGCACAGTAAATCTATCCTTTGGGATTGGATTCAAGGGCTCAGTCAGTGGTATGCTATGTTCCAGAATAACATAAATCAAAGATAAAGATTTGAACAATCCATCTCATGACATAAAATGATTATCACATACATTCACTAAAAAGAGGAGTCAAATACATGATCTAAATCAAAAATTTGTATTCAAAACCATAGAAGTTCTTGCAAATGAACAATCCAGATAATAATGGTACAGTATTAATGTCTTATCAAATAACATGAGAAAAAATAGGAAGGCTGAACAATGGCACAGTCTGAAAGTTTCATATAATAATCTAAAAACAATACTACAGGCTTGGTGTTCTCTCTAATTTTTCTACATCTTTCGAACACATTTTCTGAAGTGAGAAGTAGTATTTATAGCCAACAATCCACTGCCAGGTGAGATTGTAACATAAAATATTATGTATCTTGAGTAATGATTTCTCCCAACTATTGCAATAGAAAATATTTAGGTCATGGCATGTAGACACTGTTGGAATCAAGGAACACTGAGATAGGGGGTGAATCAGTGTTCTAAAAAATTTAACTTTATTAACCTAATCTTTAAACCATTTAGAGAATTGAAGCAAAAGAAAGATGAAAGAACACAAAGAAATCAACCACAACACCATAACACAAGGATTTTTATGTGGAAACCCTGTTAGGGGAAAAACCATGGTGGAGGTCAATCCACAATATGAGTATACTCAATATAAGTGTTTACAAATGGAATGCACATGCATTCAGGCACAATGCTTAGAGCTCACTGCTCAAAAGAAGACTCACTATCTTACAAAACATTTGGATTACATCCAAAATATTAGAATTGAGAAAATAACATCTTCTAATGCTGGATTATAGTTTCGGTTAAGCACATTTGCAGCATTCTTCACACTCTATTTGATTCTACTCTTATGCTCTTGAAACTTTTTCTGCTTTAATTTAGATCACAAATCTTCTTTCTGCTCAAGTGAAACTATGTACAATCGATCAATAATTCTTCTGAATTTCATATTACATCACAACACACACCAAAATTATATAAACAATCACTTATATATATCTCCAACAAGAGATTTCAACAACTACATGTTGACTTCAACAAAATAATAAAATGTGTACAAATTGTCAGCCCAATCCATAAAAAAATTTCAATGTGCACCAACCAAAGTCGGTCACAACATAGTGAGGACCAAAAAAAAATCCTTGAACAAAAAAACACCTTAAACAATTATTCCTGCTACATTCATTTAGTCGACCTTTTGCATTGTTAGACTAAAGATCAATAAACTGGATCTTCTAACTTGCACACCAATCAATATGAGGCTCTATGATTCAAGGATAACATAATTCATACATCAAATGACCTTCCTTGAGATCAACAAAAAATCATAAGAGAAAATTGCATAGGAATCGATGTACACAATTCTGTCGAATGCCCTATTTTAGCTTTGACACATATCACCTAGCTTCGATCTAACTTCTAGTATGAGAAAATACTGAAGTCCAGATAGGATTACTAACTAGGGTTTCCATCAATGAAAACACCTGATGACTTGTGCAGTGTCTCTTTCCAATAATCTCCCCCTTTGGCATTGATGGCAACAATTAGTGAAAAATGACTAACTGTCGGAATCAGTATCAACATTAATGAATACACTGCAAACCTTGAAAATTTTAAAACACAACTCCCCCTAAGATGAATATGAATTTTTTTATTGTCCCGCTCTCCCCCTTTGACATCAATGGAAAAGGTAGGAATCTACATACCAAAAATCAAACAAAATTGTATATGTACAAACATGCTTCTACAACTTACATGAATTGGAATATATCTGCAAAATTCTTCTTCAAGAGTCTCAAACTAGTGTCCCAGCCCTTTTTGAGACTCTCCAAAATAGTCACGTGACCAAAAAATAGATAGGATTGCATTTCTGTTGACTCAATATTTTTTGGATCACTGACAACCATAGCATCCTGTGTTTCCTTCAATGAACTAAGCATTGTCTCCATTTTAGGACCAATCAATCCTCTAAGCTCACATACTCTTTCAACAATTCTGTCATTTTCATGCTTCAAACTTCTAATTTTTTCAAGCAAGGATATGACTTGAACTTCTTGCTTACTCACAAAAATAGTTAGAGGATTAAAGGCTTGAGAAATATTTGCTAACTATTTCTCATACTTTTTCATTTTCTTCTTAGTGACCTCAGTGAATTTAGACAATGATAAGCATGAATTGTAAATATTTCCACCTTCAAATAATGTACTTTGAATGTTCTTTACATAGGTAGCTAACAAAGATTTATCATTAGAAATCATACCCTTCAATCTACTGAACTTGTTTGCATCAAATTCTTTCTGAACGTTATCCTCAGCTGGAATTTCAAGAGACTCAAAGTGAGTACTTATAGAGTTGATAAGTTTCTTCAGCCAACCAAATGGAGAATCAATGAATCCTTCACATATGGGGGCATGATCTTCTCCAAGATACCGGATGCAAGATTTAGCAACTCACTGTATTCAATGTAAGATTTCAATATCTCCTCCCTTTCCTTGGCTCAAGCAAATGATGCTACCATCAGCTTTTGAATAGGAGATAAAGTGGCCAATTCGATAGTACCTTCAACTAATTTAGGGTCAAAATTCTCCTACTATTCTTCTAAAAACTCCTTTACTACCTTGGCAATGTCTCTTGCTTCCATAGGAACCTCCTTTACCTCAGCCTTCTTTTCTTCAATCACAAATTCTTGCTTGGCTTTGGGAATCTCTATCTCATCGAATGCCACAAATTTAGGAGCTTCAGTCTCCATAGGGATTCCAGTATCTTGCATATCAAGAGGATTCGGAGTATCCTCAATTATGTCCTCTTTCACCTCTTCAATTTCTGGACCAGATGGAACATCTTCATCATGAATTTCTTCAGAAACAACATTATATCTGTTCTTTAACAAAAATTCCTTAAGAATTTTCTCACTGTCTTTTGCAACTTCTTCAGTGTACCCGATCATAAGCTTATTCACCCTTGTTTTTCTCTTAAAGTCCCTTTTAACATCATTCAAGATCTTCTTCATCTCTTCTATTGACATTACCAGACATAGATCAACAACTATTCATTATCTCATTTATTATTTTTCAGTTCTTGCATTTACTCTCCTCATTTATAAGACTTCATATAGCCCTTTAGGAAAATTTGACATTATTTCTATGAGAGTCATACTGAAATTATTTAGGTACTTTATTGTGGCTTCTCCAAGAATTCTCTGATCGACACTATTAAAAGTGTCATACCATTCAGAAAGTGGCTTGGGATTACCATCCTTAATCAAATAGTTTTCCACTTCCTCTACAAACATACCTGATCTATCAATTTTCACCTTCTTCTTTGCTTTCTCTTCACTGGAGGGCTTGTCCTTAAAGGATTTTGATGCTTTTGTGCCCTTTTGCTTAATTTCTCTTACCTCTTCATCAGATTCAGTTCCTTCATCCTCTTCAACTACAACATAGACTCTTGTGATTTTATCCTTCTTCCTCTTTCCTTCTCTCCTAGATGTCTTGACTTGAGCTTTTACAGGGTTTGATTTCTTTGCAGGACTGAATGAGAGTACAAAGCTCATTGTAGATCTAGATCTAGCAGAGGATGTTTCTAGACTAGCAGACTCAGTTCTAGCAGACTCTCCTTCTTCAACTTTTTCTCTTTTCCTCCTAGCTTTCCTCACTACTTCAACTGATATCCTCATGCTTTCTACAAAAGCTTCAACTTCCTTTCTCACCTTTTGAACTATCATAGGTTTCTTTAATTGTTCATGCACTTGCATATCCTTATCTTCAAATGTACCAAACCTTTCTTCTATCAAATCCTGAGGTTTACTCAATAGGTGTTGAGCATACAACTCTAAAATGTGTTCTTCAACCTCATATCCCATAGGCATTATCCAAATTGTTCTAGGTTCTACTACTTTCATCAAACACTAGTCAATGTCAACCATGAAGCAAATAGTCATGTCCTTATATTTTTCCACAATAGATGTAGGAATCCTTTCCCTAGCTTGTATTTCACTCTGAAAGCTTTTGAAGTAACCCTAGATAGTAGTTTCCCTTGCTTTGCTATCACCAATTCGATACAAGATGTCTCTAATTTAAACAACTACCAGTTTATCACTTTGCCATTACACTTTTCCAACTCCAAGAACTTCGTTCATGAAGTAGAAGAATAGACATAACAAAAAATTACCATACTTGAAAGAATTCTTCTTGTCCTTCTTGATTTTACCAAGATTTTCAATTAGCTGGCCCCAGAGTACAACTCACATAGGTCATATTCTGCATTTCCTTGACCATCTAATAAGTTGC
Source organism: Sequoia sempervirens (assembly GCA_007258455.2). NCBI lineage: Eukaryota > Viridiplantae > Streptophyta > Pinopsida > Cupressales > Cupressaceae > Sequoia > Sequoia sempervirens. Next base: position 23,547,421 of record VDFB02047144.1, on the reverse strand, counting down.
ATAGATTGCAGTATTGGATACATGTTTATCCTAGTTGGAGTGATAGATTTTATATCCTATAACCATAGAAGCAAATCTCACATCCACTTCAATGATTTCATTGATTGTCATGGCTCTTTTGTCGAAAAATGAACCATTTGACTCAGTGACTATTTGGTTCTTCATAGATTTCAATGTCAGCAACCCACTAGATGAATTTAGACTAGTAAAAATCCTTATAGCTTCATTTGTGATCTTGAAAGGCTGACTTAGCCACATGAACTCAGCACACACTTGACTCAAAATGTACTGAACCCATTCATTTTCATCGAACACGGGAAATTTCACAATTTGCATGAACTTCTTCTCCTCCAAAGTTTTGAATTCAGATTTTACATAGAGATCTTCTCCCATAATATGATTTGTATACAAATCTAACAACTGGGAGCTTCCTAACTCTTCAAAATTCACATGAATGTATGCCCTAATATATTTGATATGCAAAACACCATATGGAATGAAAGAAAATGCACCTAATGGTTTTGTCTCAATAGATTTGAACAGGTGCCATTTGAATTTTAGACGAGGTCTATACTTGATATCAACTACTAATAGAGCAACAATTTTTAGAAATTTCAATTTAACAATTTCACCGATAAATACCTTTCATCAGATTAGGTTTTGATTGTTGAATCTCCTTCAAACTTGAATCTTTGCCAATGTTCGCTTGCAGAGTTCTCCAAAATTCTTCTTTTCAAAATGCAATGTGACAAATGAGGAATAAAAGTAGCCTTTTATCATTTGCACACCTAAATTTTTGTCGTAATAAATTCTTTTGCCTTAGGTCTTCCAAATACCCTATTTTTTGTAGACTGCAAAAGAAAATTCTTCTACGGACCTTCAATTTTGCATAAGTTTCCTCCACAAGAGATCCCAAAACATCTGTAGATCATCAATGTAATGGTTCCAATCTGCCACATTCTGGTACCAACTACCAGCAGGGGGTGTAAAAGATTTTCTTAAGAACTCCCCCTAGGTCAAAGGTCTAAAAATAATTCCCAGAGAAATTTCCAGTGCCAGATTCCAGTGTGGAATCATTTCCTATATCAGAAGCACTCTTCTTCACCCAGGTCTTCTTCATTTTCTTTATGATCTCATCCGTAGTCACTTTTCTTTTTTCCTTATCATCCTTTTGCATATATTTCTCTTTGTTTGCCAGACCTTTCCTGCTTCTACAAAATCTTGCAATGTGACCAGATTTTTTGCAATCATAGCACACTACATTTATTTGTCTAGACAAGATATTCCATTGATTTTCTCTTGATCTGCACTAGTTAGCAATATGGCCAAATCTATTGCAAGCATAACATCTGATATTTCTATTGAAAAAGTTGTTTGACATATTTCTGCATTCAATTAACTTATGACCATACTTATTCCAATTAAAAAACTGACTTGAGAATGATGGACCACTTGGATTTATTCTGCTTCTACATTGAGTAGCCATATGACCAAATTTATTGCAAACAAAATAGTATCCATTGAACTTTTGAGCATTGGGTTGTCTTACCGGATACCTTCTAGCTTTGTTCATTTGATTTTCTTGCCTAAATTTCCTTTGACTAGATCCAGAGCTTTCTCCTTTCTCATATCCAAGACCCTCACTTGTCACTTCTAGTCCTTTGATCTTGAATTAGTTCATCAAGCTTAGCTGAGCTAATCTTGAACTTATCCTTGTATTCATTTGTAGTAGCAAGTTCATCTCTAAGAGTAACAATTTGTCTTTCAAGCTCTTCTTCATTGTTTCTGGATTGCTACAATTCAAGATCCAACTGATTGAATCCATCATTAATTCTATTGCATTCTTCAGATATTTCTTTCAAGGACTGAGCAATATTCTCTTCATTCTTCTTTTTGTCTTCAATCTCCTTGGTCATCCTCATCACAATAGATTCCATCTCATGCTTTAGGACAACATTATTACTGGTAAGCTTTTCACATTCTTTTGTCTTTTCCTTCAAGGCTTGACTCAGGTGTTCATCTTTCCATGCTTTTACTCTCTTTCTGCTTGATCTAATCACAAATTTCCTTTCTCTTTTCCATGGACTTATTGAGTATGTCTTTCAATGATTGAATGAATTTTTCAGCATTCACGAGGCTTGCTTGGAATTCTCGGACTTTAGATTTGGACTGATCAAGATCATCTAGTGCCACCAAATTTTTTTGTTGAAGACTATAATCCATTGAACCACTTTCCTAGATCTTCCCCAAGATATTAAACTTTTTCCAAGGAACTAGGCTCTAATACAAATTGTTGGAATCAAGGAACACTGAGAGGGGAGGTGAATCAGTGTTCTACAAAATTTAACTTTATTAACCTGATCTTTAAACCACTTATAGCACTGAAGCAAAACAAAGAGGCAAGAACACAAAGAAATCAACCACAACACCATAACATAAGGAATTTTACATGGAAACCTTGTTGGGGAAAAAACCACGATGGAGGTCAATCCACAATATGAGTATACTCAATATAAGTGTTTACAAATGGAATGCACATGCATTTAGGAACACTACCTAGAGCTCACTACTCAAAAGAAGACTCACTATCTTACAAAACATTTGGATTACATCCAAAAGATTTGAACTGAGAAAATAGCATCTGCTAATACCTGATTACAGTTCTGGTTAAGCACATTTGCAACATTCTTTGCACTCTGTCTTATTATGCTCTTCTACTCTAGAAACTTTGTCTACTTTAATTTGGATAACAAATATTCTTTCTGCTCAAGTGAAACTATGTACAATCAATTAATAATTCTCCTGACTTTTGCATTACATCACAACACACACCAAAATGATATAAACAATCGCTTATATATATCTTCAACAAGAGATTTCAACAACTACATGTCGGCTTCAACATAATAGTGAGGACCCAAAACAAAATCCTCAAACATGAAAACACCTTAAACAATTATTCCTGCTACATTCATTTAGTTGGCCTTTTGCACTGTTAGATTGAAAATTGATAAACTAGACCTTCTAACTTGCACACCAATCAATATGAGGCTCTATGATTCAAGGATAACATAGTTCATACATTGAATGACCTTCCCTAAGATCCACAACAAAAAAGATGACAGAAAATTGCATAGGAATCGATGTACACAATTTTGTCGAATGCCCTATTTTAGCTTTGAAAGTTATCACCTAGCTTTGATCTGACTTCTGGTACGAGCATATACTAATGTATGAATAGGATTACTGACTAGGGTTGCCATCAATGAATACACCTGATGGCTTGTGCAGTGTCTCTTTCCTACAAATGCTTCCTAGCCAGATGCATCCCCTACAAATGATAGCAGTGGTCGAGAAACATCCCGTGTAGATAAGTGTTGCTTCCCCATGGAGGCAGTTACGACACATGATAGCATGTCACAAATAGTTGCTCACTCCATCCTATTCTTTGATATAAAATCCCACCAGAGGGACCTATGGAAGTAGTTCGTAGTCTGTGGTTCATTCCTTCCTTTCTTTGTTGGAAGCTTGCATTGGGATGACACATAGCAACAATGTTTACTATTAGCACCATTTGTGGGGTCCACCAAAATCTTATGTGAATGGAACCTACATGGCATGTGAGCAAGGCCTAATTTGAAAGTGAAGGGAAGCAATTAAAAATAGCCCATGGTGAAGACACATGGAAGCACAGTGGGAGTGAACTTAAGAGTAAAGGAACCCTTTCCACAAGGAGTGCTAGACGGACACGTGGAAGCAACCGACAGAGTATAGCAAAAAGAAGTCTGGTGAAAGGCTAAGGGTAACATGTTGAATATATGAGGTGGGGGTCAAACCTAGCAAAACACAAAAAACACCTAAAGGGAGGTTGAAGAATTTTACATTCACAACTTTTGGCGACTACCAGGGGTGTTTCATCTGTGGAACGAGGAACCCAAAAATTTTCTTTGGCTTCTGAACCAGAGCCACATCCATAGGGGAAAGGAGTTAGATTTTAGAAAGGGCTTCTTACAGGGGCAACCAGTTAGCCTTGGATGGTCTCAATACATCGAACAAATTCTCTTGTGCTTCACTCAGGCCAAGCATTTCTTTATAAGGTATCACCGTAGGTAAATCAGCCCAAGCCTCACATTGGAAAAGCAACCACCCTATCAGATGAGTGATGCCCTCAATATCTATTGTAGTAGGAGGCTAGCTAAAACTCTGAAAATTGGTTAGGTCCTACTCCTCTTCAATTTTTTCCACAATTTTCTCAGCTGTGGTGACTGACTCATCCTCAAGAAATGAGGATGGCATGCCCATCTCAGTTAGCCTGGAGAAATTTTCTTGCATGCTATCCATAGTCTGGTTCAAAGTAGCTGCATAGGAATTAGTATGAAGGATTTCCAAGTGGCAATAAATGAATTTGTTTACCATCTTGGCAGCAAAATTCTAATCCTTGATCCATTCCTTTGCTAAGTTTTCATTAGAGACCATGTCTAGCTTACTTAGCAAACTCTTTTTCTTAGGAACCTTTTCCGTGATGAATCACTGGAACTGCTCAATTGTTCCATGAACCTCCCTACTCAATTTTGTTGCCGCCAACATGAATCAGAGTGTGGGATGTAGTGTTAGGTAGAAGGCCTTGATCTTCTCCCAGTACAAAATATATAGCTATTGAGCTACTGGGATGAGGTCCGACTAAGGAGCAGGGGGGAGCACTCCTTAGAAGGGAAATCTCTGCATCCTTCAAGCCAACATCCTCTGTCAATTCCACAATTCTACTATTTGTGAATGCAAGTTTTCCCTCAATGTTTCTTAGCTCTTTGGACTAGTTTTCTTCATTCTTGCTCTTATTTATTGACTCTGATTCAAGAGAAAGTTTCATCTCTTGAAGCTCCTTTTCCAATTTGGCCTTTTGCACCTCAAAGTCTTCCTCCTTCTCTTGCATCTTTTTCTCCAATTGAGCATGTTGCTATTCAAAATTTTTATCCTTTTGTTGCATCGCCTGCTCCACCAGAGTTAATCAGTTATGATAGTCTTGGTTCCTTATCTACAACACATTGACTAGGGAGGAGTCAATGGATTGGAACTTTGTAAGTTCCTCTTGGATTCTATTCTACTCCACCTCTGCTACTTGCACTGTTTCTAATAAGTGTGCAATATCTGCCTCCATCACCTTTTCCTTTGCTTGTAGCAAATTGATCCTATCTTTCACAAGCTTCAGCTCCTTTTCTTTCTTTTTTAGTTGCCAACCAGACTTGAGGAAGTCTGTGGTCACCACTTGCTATGTTTCTTCCATGAGTTCAACCTTGTCCTATGGTCAGGCTACTCTTAGATCAAGTCCCATGACATACATGATGTAATCATCCAGCAACATCTCCCCTTATGGTTTGACAACACTCGGGCACATGGTGGAAAAGTTTAGCATTTCCTGCACTTCATTGTAAACAGTATATACCTTAAGCTCTGTCAGCTTCTTGTCATCCTTAGCCTTTTTCTTCTGCATTCTAACAGCCCGCGCTTCCTTTGTAGCATCACCCTGTGCTATGAATTGGGTTGGTGACTAAACTAGCCCACCTAGAAATGGTGCACTAGGAGGTAGGGAAAAAGGGAACGCAAGTGTAGTCGGCCTATGCATTTTCCTCTTTAGGAGATTGACAGTCTGCGAGGAGAAATTGGGAAATTTCCAAAGTTTAATCTATGAACTAGTGGGAGACCTCATTGGTTATTACGGTGATTGTGGGCTCATGGCCGACTCCAATTGATGGGTGAACTAGGTTGTTCTTGATATAGTAGTAGTAGGAGGGGTGTCAATAGTGGTTGCACTTGAGGAAAGAGAGGAAAGAGCAGATTGGGAAGTGACAGACAGTGTAAGGTTCTATGAAGGTGTCAAGATAAATGGCATTGTATGGGAGTACTGGGAGAAACCTCCCGCAACCATTATGGTAGAGACAGAGAAGGTAGGGCTAACACTTGTAGTGATGGGTGTCGTAGAAACAATAGGGGCTACTAAATATTGCAAAGTTAGAGAAGGAGAAAACATTACCTGTTGACTAGATGATTGTGGCTCCTAGCTTGCCATAGCCTCCTGGCTTGCTGTAGATGTTTGCGAACCCTCCCCAACAACTTATTTTGTGTGTTGTCATTTGGTAGGTAGGGTGTCCTCCACCGGTATGGTTTCCAACTATTGTTGGGTCATTCTCATCCTTGCAGCAACCTAGGTGAGTGTTCACAAAGCTCTTCATAGATTTAGCCACACATTTGAAACATACCGGATAGGTTGGTCTGTTGCCTTTTTCTTTTGCTGAGCGGAGGTTGATGATACTTTTTGCTCTTTTTCCTTTCCTTTCCCAGTGGGCTCTTCAGACTCCTCGTTAGAGTCATCACCCTTGTTAGCACTTGGGTCAAAATCCGGATGCTCATCATCCCACAGCTCATCAAATTGGTCATCTGACTTGATGCTTCCATATGGGGCATCAAATTGTTTGGTTTCTTGGTGGTACACCCAGAAAGATCTGATTCTTTCCACAATCCATTCTTCTCCTTGTCATAAATTTTTTAACACAGCGGCTCACATTTATCACTTCTCATCATACATCATCTAGGGGAAGTAGAACTTGTGCCATGGTGGCCTATTGTCCTTTGTAGGAATGTGGATCAAATCAACCAGTAGATCATTGAGCTCCTCCTCTTCTCCCAGTAAGGTCATGAGTTGTGTATTACCTTGAAAAACTCATTCGGCGCATCATTTTTGAGGTTGTAATTTCATTTATTGCAAATCATTACCAACCTAAGATGAGCCAGCTTATCTTCTAGCAGGTCGTGTGTCTATTTTTTATTCATGACCACTATTTTGAAGGTTTGTGGGTAGCCGAAGAATCCACTCTTTTTGGCCTTCCCTCCAAAAAATTTGTAGTCGATAAGAGATGCCTACTGGAACATTTCAAGCGCTAGCACCCAATTCGTGACATAGATTGGAAGGCAAAATGGTTCTCCAATGAAACAGTGCATTTGAATGAATGTGAAATCCACTTTGAGAAACTAGTCACACTTGGGAGTGAAGTTCTGCATATATGTAGTTTGCTCCTTCGTGAGCCAGTCGAAACCATCATCCCCTTTTAAATCTTGCAAAATCAGAATCAATAAATAATTTGAAAATGCATAATAGTCATAGGTAGCAGAGAGGAGAGGAATCCATACATAAATTGGCTTTCATTTTCCCAACTCGTCAAAAATAGACAACCTTGAATATACTTCTTAAAGAAATCAGGTTTCTAGTGCAAAAACATGTGAGCAAGGAAGGAAGGAAACCTAAACCTTTGTTGCATTAAGTAATGCTTGATTTTCCCTAGCATCTCATCAACAAGGTATTCTGCAAAGTCATACTAGAAAAATGTATGCAACTTGCAGAATTGAAACCCCAAACCCAACTAATATTCATGCACATCCTTGTCGGTGTCCAAGCCACAAAAAATGCCAACATTGAGAATGCATCTTGCATGTCCATGGGGAAGGTGATGAGCAGTGTCAAAATCTTTGGTGGCTTTTGATGATCTTACGTAGGCCTTTTGGTTTCTTTGTTGTAAAATTTTAGAGCCTTTTGCATGCCTCTTCATGTTGCCTCTCCCTTTGATAGGTTGAATGACTCTACCTCTTCTCATCTGGAGTCGGGGTTAGGGATGCACAACATATTCCAGATAGCTTCTAGATAGATATTGACATTTAAAATCTATCCCTCAATGGTGCTAGTGTGTGGGATGAAATGTTCGATGGCTCCATTGACCAGTTCTGGGAAATAGTGAACAAATGGGACCATATACTGTGGGAGCCCACTGTACCATAGCTTATGAGAGAATGACTTCAGGCTAGAGGATACCTTCATTCTTTTATAGGCTGCCTCCCTCAAATTCTTGGGGTTTTTTGCAAGGATGGGATCATGAATATTATCCCAATCCTCCTTGATTCAACTCTGATCCCTATACTTTTTGGGCTTCTCCAGAACTTTTGTGTTTTCCCATTTTGGCCTTTCTGGTATGCTAGGCAAAGCATAAGAATTTTTTTAAAAAATGTAGACGACTGATGCTCTATGCATATCATTAAAAAATCTCTATGTTTCTTCTCCTTGGACCTCTACTCGTGCTTTTGTTTGAGAACTCTTTGCCATTTCTTGTTGCTAGAGATGTTTGCTTGGCTCAAATTTTTCGCAATTTTCCTTGGCTCTAGTTGCACTTAAAATTTCGTTTTCTCTAGGAAGCATTTTACAAAAAGCATTCACAATACAAAAATCCTTTTGCATGTGACACTTAGCTATTTCCTTCTTTGGGTGGCCAAAATTGCTTACCTACTTGCATTAAATTCAGCATGTACTACTAGTTATTTGCTCATGCAAATCAAATTACTTGCCATTTTGAAATGACAAGAATTCATAATGACCCCTAGCAATGATGTACTCTAGCGTGATTTTTCTTAGAACTTGAGTTGGTGATTTGAAGGTAGTTTAGGGATCATATGCCGTGGCAATTAATATCCCAAATGGAATGATTAAGCCTAAGTGTGTAATAAGTACCCGAAAAGATTTGTATCCCTTTTTTAAATTTGAGAAGTACTTGCAAAAGGACACCTTAGCATTCAATCATATGAACTACCACCAGTGACTGCCACCAACTTATGCAATTAATTAGATTCCATTAATCTTGCATGTAGCAAATTGTACCTGCAGAAGCAACTGGGTGGGAAATTTGAGTGAGCCATGGTGCAAATTTCAAGGTGGTACTTGATTAACCTCATGCTTATGGTATGCAAATTACCACACTTATCCAAGCCATTTCTATAAATAGGCATTTTGGGCAAAAGTGAAATCACACTTAGCAACTTTTAGCAGAATTGGTATTAGGTGATTGGCTTAGCATTCGGCATTGGCAGTTTGCATAGTATTTTCATAGAGTTTAGACTTAGGCAATTGGCATAGGGCTTGTGTCTGACATTCGTATAGATATTTGTTGCCACGAATACCCTAATTAGGCTAGTCTCTCATAAGTCTCAAATGGATTTTCTGGGCAAGATTTTGACTAGGCACCTTAAGAGAATGAACAAACATAAGCATTCCTTGGCCATCATAGCCATAAAATGGGTTCTAGGATGTGACTACCTTGAATATGAAGATAAATATAGAGTTAACACTAATGTGTGCTCTCACTTTTTCATGTCAATGCTCAATATCAAGATTCCCAAACCACTCGTTCTCCACCTAGTAAAAGAGATCTTTCCAAAGAAATACTTGAAAGGCCTCAGAGAGGTGGTGGTGAATGCTGAATTTGGTGCAGGTATTCCAACTATGAGCAACCTCTGTAAGTTCATTGAAGAAGACGCAGTCGTACCATGGTTTTTGTTCCTGAGTGGTTTTGACTCTAGTCATAGGAAGAACATCATGAGAGGGTTACCCATGCTTGTCACTTCCCCTTCCGCTTGTACAATGTGGTGCCATTTTATTATATCGACCGGTATACTAACTTCAGCAACCCGGTGTTCCCTCCACCACTTGCCATTGCTTATACGGATGCTGCCACTAGTGACAACACTACCTCTAATGAGGAAATGGTTTCGGATGCTACCATTGCTACTGCCCATGCTCATGATTGAAGACTTCTTTTTATGTTTCATAAACTAAAGCTTGTTAGTCTATTTTATATATATATGCCTGGAAAAGGCCTTATAATAGCCGTATAAAGAAGATACATAAATATATAGATATATACTCTAAAAAGTGTGGCCTCTAAGCCATTTTGATACTTGTATTTAGTGAATTATATAAATATAATGAAAATATAGCTTATGATAATATTTTTGTCTCCTTTGTTTGTTGTTCTGCAATATGGGCTTGCTTTTCTCTTCCTGCATATGCGTACTCCATTTCAATTTAGTATGCAGGTGTCCATTTTCTATAGCATGGGTGGTTTTGATGGAAAAATCGACACAACAACATTTAAACAGAATATTTCTTCTCTATTTCTCATGAAAAATATAACTAATATAAAACCACATATCTTCCAAGGTCTCTGTAGTTGGTTCTCAACTGTGTTGTTTTTGCTAAGCGGTTAATGAGGCTGTAATGTTCAAGGGGCCTGCTGGTTATTGAGCTTCTTGATTGCTACAAGATCAAACTTCTATATAAACCTACTCTAATCAGGGGGGTATAGAAAAAAGGCAAAAGATAGATCAGGGACACAAGAGTGAAAAGAATGTTGATTCATTCAACTAATCAAACATGTTACTTTCCAAGGAATTCCTAATCTAGAATTGCAAAACAAATCAACTAGTAATCAATACAAAGTAATTCATTCAAAGTACAAATATTAATGGCAGATTGCAAATCATCATTCAAACAAAAGAAAAGATAAACTTTATTCCTTGAAAAATTTCTAAATCAAATGATTAACAAAAAAAACATCATTCCAAAATACAACTTAAAGCAGGTTTAAGTCTGGCTACTTCTACTATTGCAAAATAGATAAACAACATTTACAAATATGGAAAGATTCACCAGTGCACAAAAACCAATGTCTTCAAATTGATTCAGCTAAACTAAGAATTGCAGAAAACTCCATTAACTATCCTATTGCTAACTCTAATAAGATAATCTGTAAATACCTCTAACTCTTTTCCTAAGTGTCTAACCCTTTTCAATGAGATTCATTTGAAAATTAATAGCTCAATCATTTACATAATTTCCTCTCCAAACTGAGACATAAAAAAGTTGTAGCCTTCATATGCATCCAACTCTTCACCAAGACAACTTTCAATTTCAGCTCTTGCTTGACCTTAGTTGATTTTAGTTTACAATTGTAGTCTCCAGTTTCAACTTTAAGTTTCCACTTTGAGTTCACTTCTTGCATGTTGGGAAATGAGATATTCCAAAAATCACTCCACATAGGGACCACCAAACACTCAGTTTATTGCCAATTGATAGTCTTTTTCAGCAAATTCCTCTTTTGTACATCAGTCTTTCCAATTTAACATGTTGGAAACCATTATCTTTTTCAGTCCACAAAAGTACCTAAAAATCAAAATGCACCCATTAGTACATAAAATTAACTAATTTATCCAAAATATTTCAATTAATTCATACAAATCTCAATTTTCATTATTGAAATATTAATTGAATCCAGTTCCAAAATTAACGTCATTTTGAAATAAAATTTAACATTAATATAATTGATTGTGTGAATTTAAAATTTGAATGCCATTTCACTCCTCTAACTCGGAAAGTACCTCCACATCACCCAAAATAGCGTAATTAATTAATTAATTGAATAAACCAATTCATAAAATTTAATCAATTCTAAAAATCAATTAAATTTTCAAATTATTTCAATTTAATGTAAAATGATAATCTTCAAATTTTCATAACTGAAATAATAAAAAACCCCTTTCATTTAATGTTCTTTTAAATCATTAAAATAACATTAAAGAAAATCATTCCCTTGTGTTAATTCAACATTTTGATGCTCGTCGAATTCAAAAGTTCATCTCCAAGTTGTCTCATTCCACTTATGAGAGCTAGTAGTTGGATTCTTTGGGCGTAAGTATGCATTGACTGGTTGTGCGCATGCAAAAAGTATGGCTGCCACCCCAAACTTCATATGCAGAGATCTTATGTAGGATCCCCCTCGAATTCAATTGCAGCAAAAGTACTCCAAGTAGTATCACTGCTATACCAAAATATTGCAAATATAGATGGATCTGAAACCAGCTATCTCCTTTCACATGCTTCAAATATCTCATTGCTAATATTCGTCTTCCTCTTTTTTATCCTACTCTGACAAAGGTGACTGTGGCATTGATCCCATTTTTTTTTTGTTGCATTCTCGAGGGTTTGTAAGCTCATTCAATAGAGTTATTTTGTACACAGACTGCAATAATTCGCACCATGTATATTATTGAAAACTTCCTTGATGCATTCCATAAAAACATGTAGGTGTTATGTCCATGCTTGCTTCATATTTCTCACATCGCATTCATGAGACCACATTTTCTGGATTCATTTTGTGAACAGTTCACCTGCTCCTTGTCTTTCTTTCCACGTTTTTCACTCAAACATTGCATTCCATGAGGCACATCTCTTTGTGCTTTCTAATAGCTCGTTGCCTCATCTATGCTTCCTTGAGCTATGAGATCGAAGCGGGAGCAGGGCCTGAGCAGAGTGGGAGAAAATTTTGGTGTGGGATTGGAGTCATTTTAGTGATGTGAAAATTTTCATGTGCCTAGTTCCTATATGGTTCTGGTTTTGACAATAAACCTTTGGCCGAGTCAGGGCCATTTCTGACACCAAATTTTTTGTGTATTCTACTTAAATACTTCTGATGGATGTTCACGTCTTGTTGCAAAGCTCCTATCTTCGTGTTGATAGAGGAGGAATTCAGCTCTGCACCTACCAATTACATACGCTTGAGATTTTTTGAAGCCTCTTAACATGTATCTACTTTGTGCATATCTTGCACCATGCCATTCTAGAGACCACATTTCTTTAAGGAATTTCATTGAACAGTTCATGTGTCTTTTGCTTCTCATTCTCATAGGCCGCTTTCTTTGACGTGTTCCAAAATAGTTCACAAGCTTTGTCTTATGCCTCCACATTGGCATTTATACCCACTTTGATGGATGTTGAAAACCCATTCCAAAGCTTTCATTTTGCATGGGCAGGAGGACGTGGGGAGAGGTTGTGGAATTTAGCTTTACATCTCCCAATTGCATTTGCTTGAAAGTTTCTGAAGACCCCCTTATCAACAAATCCATTTCTTTTCTGAGATCACATTTCTTTGAGGTGCCCTCTTCGAGGCATTCTGACAAATAGCGTACACCATGAGATGACATTCTTCTGAGGCAATCTGCCAAACAATTTGTTTTCCTTTACGTTTCCACATTTCACTCGAATGTCTCTAAAGCCTTTCAACATGTTTACTTTCTGTAGATCTACCAATCACGACATTCCTTGAGATAACATCTTGTGAGGCATTTTGTCAAACAATGCAGATATTGTGTTGTGTGTATTTCCACATGACCGCATTTCTTCAGGCATCTTTTCCAACGATTCACACAATTAACATATGCTTCCCATTTCCTCATGTATTTTACCAAGGCAATTACAACTACATCTTACCAAATTCCTCTATCCTTTGTGCATCGATGGATTTCTATACCCTATCCAGAGCTCCTAATTTTAAATTTCAAACCCCATTTTGTTCGCACTCCATTACTCTATTCTTAAGAAATTGGTCAAACAATTCATATATTCCAAGTTGAATGCTTCCTCATGTTGCTATATATTCATCAGGAGCATTAATAACCCATGAAATACCATCTTCTTAGAGGCATTCTGTGTATCACACACTTCATTGCCTTTAATGCTCCCATTGCTGAGTGTGAGATAGAGCCTTTCAACTACCCATTGCATTTACTTAAAAGTTTCTAAAGGTTTTAAACGAGAGTCTTTGCACATTGTATTCCATGGTATCACCTGTTTGAGGTGTTTTGTCAAACAATGTAGATGTTGCTCCACGTTTCCATGTTTAAAATCCATTCCTCTCCAAAGTCTTCAGTTGAATCCACTTCACAACATTCTTCATGCCATGCAGGAGCAGAACCATGCACAGAGGGGACTGGAATGAGTTCAGTGCGGGGGCGAAATGAGTTCAGAATGTGAAATTTTCACCTTTTTGTGCCAAGATCAATATCCATTCTAGTTCCACTGATGCTATGGGGGAGGAATGAATTCTAGATGTTGACTTTAAACTTTTTCTAGTTCCAACTTTCGGTCTGAGTCTAAGTTCTAATGAGCATTTCTTTTTACCTCCATTTAACTTTGCCAAAGCGGGGTCGAGTTCGAGATTATTTCTGAATGTGAACATTTGTTTTTGTTGGGTTTGGTTCCCAAATTCTTTCTAGTTCCAAGAAAACCGAAGGAAGTTTAATTTTTGAATTAAATTTTTTAACTTTAAATTCTTTTTGAATTTATTTTATTTTTAAAATATTTTCAATTTTTTTTTTCAATTTAACTTTTCAAAAAAAAATTGGGCACCTATAACGGCTAAATCGTGAAGAAATTGAAGATGATGCAAACTAGATTCTCGTCACATTTTGTCTACAAATTCTAAAAATATTTTTTCAAAATTTTTGGAATGAGATTCCACTTCTTTTTCCATCGCCCGCGGCTTGGTTTTGAAAACAACATTTTTAAAAAGTGGCCTTGCAGGTATAGCATAACTTTTTTTCAATGAAGGATAAAATTCTAATTCTTTTGAATTTAGATGGTAACTCTGATATCTAGTGCTTCCACCTAGTTAGATAGTTTTTTATTGAATATTTTTCTTTAATCAAGTTTCAAAGTCAAACCAATTACAATTCAGACATAGCACGACCGTATAACGCATAACTTTTTTTGTATATATCGAAATTCAATTTTATTTTTTCTATTGGATCAAGGACTTCAATATCTGGTGCACTCATATTTTTTATTTTATTTTTTGATAATCTACTATTTTTCTACATGTGCAGAATAGAGACCTTCGTTTTCGATGAAAAACCTATGTTTAATAAAACTAAAATATCAAATACATAATAAAACCAAAACATATTAAAATTATATTCGTTGGATAGCTCATTTTCAGGACTACCTAATTCCAGTTGGGTTTGTCAATATTCCTCCATTTTCATCCTCAAACCGAGCTCCGAAGTGCCAAAATTCAAGTTTTCTTTTCTGTCTCAGGGGGGATGAGGAATAAAGGGGGTTCAAGCGAACCACTAGGGGTTCGCTCGAACCAGGGTTCATTAGAACCCTAGTTCATTCAAACCCCCCTTCTATAAGGGTTTTTGATGGCTTTTTTGGCAGGAAAGTATTAAGAGGGTTCGGCCAAACCTAGGTTCTACCGAACCCCTAATTAGTTTGGTCGAACCAATAGGTTCATATGAACCCCTAAAATCAAGTTTTTTTCCAAGCATTCATTTTTTGTGAGTTTTCCTTCCTCACTTCAATTGTAAACCACTATTGTGGCTTCACCCATTAGTAGTTGATATCAAGTATAGACCTCGTCTGAAATTCAAATGGCACCCATTCAAATCTATTGAGACAGAACCATTAGGTGCATTTTCTTTCGTTCCATATGGTGTTTTGCATATCAAATATATTAGGGCATACATTCATGTGAATTTTGAAGAGTTAGGAAGCTCCCAGTTGTTAGATTTGTATACAAATCACATTGTGGGAGAAGATCTCTATGTAAAATCTGAATTCAAAACTTTGGAGGAGAAGAAGTTCACGCAAATTTTGAAATTTCCCGTGTTCGATGAAAATGAATGGGTTCAGTACATTTTGAGTCAAGTGTGTGCCGAGTTCATGTGGCTAAGTCATCCTTTCAAGATCACAAATGAAGCTATAAGGATTTTTACTAGTCTAAATTCATCTAGTGGGTTGCTGACATTGAAATCTGTGAAGAACCAAATAGTCATTGAGTCAAATGGTTCAGTTTTCGACAAAAGAGCCATGACAATCAATGAAATCATTGAAGTGGATGTGAGATTTGCTTCTATGGTTATAGGATATAAAATCTATCACTCCAGCCAGGATAAATATGTATCCAGTACTGCAATCTATGCAGCTTATCAGATGGTCAAGGAAATGCAGAATATGACCTATGTGAGTTGTGTATAACTGAAAATATGTTATACTTCTGTGAATCCTTACATGCAAGGATACTCAATAATGAGTCCTTGCAAATCGATTCACAGCTCTCTATCTAAGAAGAGCAGGGATTGATATTGTGGCCCTCAGATTAACCCTGTTACCCCTGCAAATACAATCTCGGAACGAGAGATTCAAAGAGGAGAAGCAAGAATTCCAATCTCCATGAATCATGTTCTTGCAATGCAACAATGAAAACTAATCTAAATGGCTGTAAAATTTAATAAACCAAACTAATTTATTGAAATGAAACTTAATCTACATGCAATGTCATAAATGAATTATTTTGCAAATTAATCTACTATGAAGATTAAGCTAAAATGTAATATTAAACTATATGCTCTAAAAATAAGATGCTTATATAATCAAACTAATGTAATCTCAAATGATAAAATTCAAATTTGTAGCATAAGTCTGATGTAAAAATTCGTGATTCTTGAAATGAGAATGAGAGGGCTCATTTTATAGGCAAAAGTAGAATTGAAGGCAAATTCAGAAGCAATGTGGGATAAATAGAAAAATAGAAACAAATCTTGATTGGAATTCTTTTTAGTTTATTTCCCTTTTAACTGATTTGTTTCCCTTTTTTTTTTTCATCCACGGGATATTCTTGAGAGGATATTTCATTTATTTTATTTAATTTAAGATGATAATATCTCTTTTAATAAAATAAAATAAGATTATGTAATTTAGAAATGAATATTAATAAAATAAAATAAAATTATTTAATTAAAAATAGATTTAATTAAATAGCATCATTTTATTTAAGTAATATTAACTTCAATTAAATAACATTATTTTATTTATTAAAAGGGATTTATTTCTTTTGATTAAATAAAATTAATGAAGCATTCAAACCTTAGGGAAAATTGAAACATTTGAAATAGCTATGAATTGATTAAGAAATTTGATTTGAAAATGCGACAATCATTGATTCAGAAAGTTGATGTTGACAAATTAAATAAATGGGGCCCAAAGTCTAGGTGACCATTTTAGGTTGCATACAAGTTGTACTCTGGGGCTAGCTAATTGAAAATCTTGGTAAAATCAAGAAGGACAAGAAGAATTCTTTCAAGTATGGTAATTTTTTGTTATGTCTATTCTTCTACTTCATGAATGAAGTTCTAGGAGTTGGAAAACTGTAATGGCAAGTTGATAAACCGGTAGTTGTTTAAATTAGAGACATCTTGTATGGAATTGGTGATAGCAAAGCAAGGGAAACTACTATCTGGGGTTACTTCAAAAGTTTTCAAAGTGAAATGCAAGGTAGGTAAAGGATTCCTACATCTATTGTGGAAAAATATAAGGACATGACTATTTGCTTCATGGTTGACATTGACCAGTGTTTGATGAAAGTAGTAGAACCTAGAATAGTTTGGATAATGCCTATGGGATATGAGGTTGAAGAACACATTTTAGAGTTGTATGCTCAACACCTATTGAGTAAACCTCAGGATTTGACAGAAGAAAGGTTTTGTACATTTGAAGAGTAGGATATGCAAGTGCATGAACAATTAAAGAAACCTATGATAGTTCAGAAGGTGAGAAAGGAAGTTGAAGCTTTTGTAGAAAGCATGAGGATATCAGTTGAAGTAGTGAGGAAAGCTAGGAGGAAAAGAGAACAAGTTGAAGAAGGAGAGTCTGTTAGAACTGAGTCTGCTAGTCTGGAGACATCCTCTGCTAGATCTAGATCTACAAAGAGCTTTGCACTCTCATTCGGTCCTGCAAAGAAATCAAACCCTGTAAAAACTCAAGTCAAGACATCTAGGAGAGAAGGAAGGAGAAGGAAGGATAAAATCACAAGAGTCTATGTTGCAGTTGAAGAGTATGAAGGAACTGAATCTGATGAAGAGGTAAGAGAAATTAAGCGAAAGGGCACAAAAGCATCAAAAGCCTTTAAGGACAAGCCCCCCAGTGAAGAGAAAGCAAAGAAGAAGGTGAAAATTGATAGATTAGGTATGCCTATAGAGGAAGTGGAAAACTATTTGATTAAGGATGGTAATCCCAAGCCACTTTCTGAATGGTATGACACTTTTGATAGTGTCGATCAGAGAATTCTTGGAGAAGCCACAATAAAGTACCTGAATAATTTCAGTATGACTCTCATAGAAATAATGTTAAATTTTCCTAAAAGGCTATATGAAGTCTTATAAATGAGGAGAGTAAATGCAAGAATTGAAAAATAATAAATGAGATAATGAATAGTTGTTGATATATGTCTAGTAATGTCAATAGAAGAGATGAAGAAGATCTTGAGTGATGTTAAAAGGGACTTTAAGAGAAAAACAAGGGTGAATAAGCTGATGATCAGGTAGACTGAAATAGTTGCAAGACACTGAGAAAATTCTTAAGGAATTTTTGTTAAAGAACATATATAATGTTGTTTCTGAAGAAATTCATGATGAAGATGTTCCATCTGGTCCAGAAATTGAAGAGGTGAAAGAGGACACAATTGAGGATACTCTGAATCCTCTTGATATGCAAGATACTAGAATCCCTATGGAGACTGAAGCTCCTAAATTTGTGGCACTTGATGAGATAGAGATTCCCAAAGCCAAGTAGGAATTTGTGATTGAAGAAAAGAAGGTTGAGGTAAAGGAGGTTCCTATGGAAGCAAGAGACACTGCCAAGGTAGTAAAGGAGTTTTTAGAAGAACAACAGGAGAATTTTGACCCTGAATTAGTTGAAGGTACTATCAAATTGGCCACTCTATCTCCTATTTAGAAGCTGAAGGTAGCATCATTTGCTCAGGCCAAGGCAAGGGAGGAGATATTGAAATCTTACATTGAATACAGTGAGTTGCTAAATCTTGCATCCGGTATCTTGGAGAAGATCATGCCTACATATATGAAGGATTCATTGATTCTCCATTTGGTTGGCTGAAGAAACTTATCAACTCTATAAGTACTCACTTTGAGTCTCTTGAAAATCCAGCTGAGGATAACGTTCAGAAAGAATTTGATGCAAACAGGTTCAGTAGATTGAAGGGTATGATTTCTAATGATAAATCTTTGTTAGCTACCTATGTAAAGAAAATTCAAAGTACATTATTTGAAGGTGGAAATATTTACGAGTCATGCTTATCATTGTCTAAATTCACTGAGGTCACTAAGAAGAAAATGAAAGAGTATGAGAAACAGTTAGAAAATATTTCTCAAGCCTTTAATCCTCTAACTATTTTTGTGAGTAAGCAAGAAGGTCAAGTCATATCCCTGCTTGAAAAACTTAGAAGTTTGAAGCATGAAAATGACAGAATTGTTGAAAGAGTATGTGAGCTTAGAGGATTGATTGGTCCAAAAATGGAGACAATGCTTAGTTCATTGAAGGAAACACAGGATGCTATGGTTGTCAGTGATCCAAAAAATATTGAGTCAATAGAGATGCAATCCTATTTATTTTTTGGTCACATGACTATTTTGGAGAGTCTGAAAAAGGGTTGGGACACTAGTTTGAGCCTTTTGAAGAAGAAGTATGGAGTCCTTAAATTATAAGCTTCTCAAAAAGTATAATTTTAAATAAATTTAATTTAATTATTATATTTATTTTTTATTTCTTGTGAATGTAGGTTTTTCACCGAAAATCAAGCTCTTTGTTCTGCACATGTGAAAAAATAGAAGATTATCTTTCTTTTCTTTTTTGAAAAGTATGAGTGCACCAGATATTGAAGTCCTTAATCCAACAAAATAAATTGAATTTTGATACATACTATTTTTTTTGTGTTATACGGTCCACCTATGTCTGAATTGTAATTGGTTTGACTTCGAAACTTGATTAAGGAAAAAATATTCAATAAAACACTATGAAACCAATTGGAAGAACTAGATATCATAGTTATAATTCTAAATTCAAAAAAATTAAAATGTTATCCTTCATGGAAAAAAAGGTTGTGTTATACTGTGAGCATCACTCGTTAAAAATGGTGTTTATTGAAAAAAAATAGTTTTCAAAGGAGATGGAAAAAGAAGTGCAATCCAATTCCAAAGTTTTTGAAAAAAATATATTTAGAATCTATAGAAAAAATGCCACAAATCACTAGTTTGCATCATCTTCAAATTCCTCACGGTTTAGCCGCTATAGATGCCCAAAAGTGAAGATTTAGTTAGAAAAAATCAGTTCAGTGTCGAGTTTGGCCAAAAATTGTAAACTAGTATTTTGGGATCACCCCATATCAAAGATGTTCTTGGATCATGTGTGTTTTTGAGATAACATTTGTGATGTAGGGTTTGATTCAAGCAAGCAATTCAAGTCAGTATCTATCAAGCATTCCTTTGGTTCAAGATCTACATTCAAGCTAGCCACTTCAGACAAGTTTGCAGATTTTACAAGGGTTTGGTGAGTTGCAACATAGCATTTTGTTCATTCATCATTTTCCTTCATTATTCTATTTCATTTCAAGGTTTAATTACCAACAAAGGGTTTGACCAAGGAAAACCCCCATTTACTAACTATCAACAAGTTTTTCCTCTCTTTTGTTCTTGTGATTGCCGATTTAGGTTGAAGACTTGAACAACATTTGAAGTGCAAAGTTGCAAAGTTGTCATCTTCATGGAAATGCACCTGTAGGCCAGATCTGGAAGTTTCAGGACCTGAGATCTTAGAAGAAGGAAGTACAGACAACAAGCCTTAGGATTACATTTGGAGATTTCATAAATTCATATCAGGACTAAGACATTAGGAAGGGAATCTTATTCCTTCAAGTGGAATTTTCAGAGATTCTTTCGGATCCTATTCTGGCATCCGAAGATTCTACATTTTCCCCGAAAAACAATAACGAGACTAATAAGATGGTAAGGGTGTCTTAGTCCTCCCTAGCATATTTTGACAACTTCTTTTCATTTATGGAATTCTTGTCACATTTCTAGACTTCCCAGGTACACATATCTTAACTTGTTGCATTATTTCATCATTTTCATTCATCATTTAGCTTACATCACTAGGTTTTGTGAGTTGAATGTTAAATTGTCTTTTCCAAGCTTTTTCTTGGTGGTGAACCCTTCAAAACCTAAAATAACCCCTCCTAGGTCTTACTTGTTGAGAGTTGACTCACCCTTTTGGATTCATAGTCAATCCAATTTGGATTCTTGGGACATTCTTGAATGACAATTGGAAAAGAGTGGTGTTCTATGACCTAGGTTATAAAGCACCCATTTTTCATATTGTTCACATGTTATGATTAAGGATGCAAGAATACCAAAATATTAGCCACATTGAACATGGAAATGCACTTATGAAGCCTTGCTTATATAGGCAAGGTGAGGATTACGATTATACAAGATCATGACAAGTGTCTTAATCCTATCACATGAGACAACTAACTCATAACAACCTAGGACACAAGCATTAAATAAATGCCAACTAGATAAGATAAGTAACAGTTCTAATACTTAAATATACATATTCTTTCCTAGGACCTAAGTGGACTTATCAATGTAAATATGACCTAGATAGGTAAAACATCTATTTACACCAACACCCCCCTTAAGTACAACTTAGAGAGTACTTATGCAAATGAATCAAAGATGGGTCCTAACTATGAGGCCATTTTAGGTACCCATGTACATATGCAAATGTAGTCTCTCAAAAATAAAGAAAAGGAGATAACCCAGTGGGATAAAACTCCTCTCCAAAAGAGAGATAAATACAATAATGCTCTTAATGAAAAATGAGAGGAAAAAACCCCATTCAAGGAAAAAGAGCCCCACATAGGATAAATGAAGAAGAGACCATTCAGTTACCCCTCAATGAAATAATCCATCACAAATCCAATCAATATCCATCCACACAAAGGATGACAAGAGAGACCCTACAAACCCCCTTCCCATAATGAGATAAACTATTGCAAAGAAGCACTTGAAGCACACTTGTGGAGTGACACTTAAAGCCTTAATTCATTAAGCAAAGGGAATATAATTCTAATGCTAAAAACCATATTAGAGTCACTCAAGGACTCAGGTTGAAATCATGATAAAGAAACAACAAACTCAATGCCAAGGAAAACTGGAAAACTCACAAACTGGCATAACCCTGGAATCTATGAAGCAATAGTTGATTGACTTGAATGATATGGAATTGAAATGAAGTGTAAAGATCAAAATTACACCCTCCTAACTGTCAAAATATACAAGTAATCTCCAAAACACCATTTGGAGAAAAATTGAAATAATGATTAACCTGGGATAGATACAAGAAAAAGCACATGGATGGAAATATAGAGATCCTCAATACCTTTCCAGCGTTGCAAGAATTGCAAAAATAAGAGATTGTGGCAAAAAGTTATGAGCTCGAGATTCATAAAACAAGATCTGACTTCAACTTGTAATAAATGTAGAAAAACAATTTTTTTAATAAAATAACCTACACCACTGTAAATTTGACGAAAACACTTTTATGATGATATCTCATTAAAAAAAAATTGCCTCATGGATTGTAAGTTATGAGAAAATGAAAAAGGCCTATTTGAGGAAATTTGAAGACTAAACAGGTGCAAAAATTGAGCCCTCAGGGGATAAAAAAGTCTAGCAGGCAGTTTCTCCATAAGACTACGGGCATAGTTATTAGTTTTAAAAAATTGCATTACTCCTAGTGGAAACAATGTCGTTTGGGCCAGCTGAGTAGAGGCGGTGAGCAAAGCCATGCTGCCTAGGGTTCTGAGTCCTCTCCACTACTAGCAGACCATAGGCTAAACTCCTCAAGTGACCATTGCTCAATGACTGGAAAAACAATAATATGGTCAACAATATTTTAAACCAAAATTTTAATATTAAAATACTTGCTAATATATTTATGAAATCGTACCCTGATAAAAATGATAGATGTAACAATGACATATAGGCAACCAAATCGTAAAAAAATCATACGCTGACACCAAGACTATGGAAAATTATGAATAGATGTCAAGTATTTTCCTTGTGGTACTAATCTACTCATGCCTACAAATAGACGACCATATGAAAATCATCAAATAGAGAAAAAATTTCACTTATTCCCTCATAAAAAGGTGTCAAAAATGAACAAATTGACAGTCAATCTTTAGGTTATGGAGCCTTTTGGATGCAATGGAAAGGTTTATTCTTGCCTAAATTTCTTCAAAAAATTAGCTACCCACCAAATCTGGCAACTGAAACCCTCATTCAAACCCTTGTAGATTGGTCAAAATATAACAAATTTTGACAAAATGAAAGCCAAAATTGACTTTCTTTGATGCCCTAGATTCAATGGCAAGGTACTCAAGACCCCAGATCACACCCAACAAAAATTCCACACCAATATTGGTCCCTCAAATCTAGGAAGAATTCTTCAACACTGAAGCTTTGATACAATGTAGGAGTTCATGGTGAACTCCTCAACACCCCAAGATCACCTGCAAGACAACAATAACTTCCATAAGAGAGATGGAAAAAATGTCATGCTATGGTTAAGGATGCAAGAATGTCAAAATAACAACCACATTGAACATGGCAATATACATATGAAGCCTTGCTTATATAGGCAAGGTGAGGAATAGGATTAGACAAGATCATGACAATTGTCTTAATCATATCACATGATACAACTAACTCATAAAAACCTAGAACACAAGCATTAAATAAATTCCAACTAGATAAGATAAGTAACGACTAGTGACTAACTAGATTCCTTCCTAGGACCTAAGTGGACTTAACAATGTAAATAGGACCTAGATAGGTAAAAAACCTATTTACACCAACAATTGTACCTTTTCTTGAACATGGTTGTAGAATTCCTTTTGGAATGGACATCTTTAGAAATTTAGGGTTCTAACCTTTTGGGAGGGTTGGTCATAAAGAAGATTACCTTATGAGCGAGGGCCTGATATACGCTATTAGGAATCACTAGAAGTATTCAATCTTACCACTTCTTAGAAATTTTATGCAAGATGTTTCCTCCTTATTACCAATACTTGTCTTTTCCATTCTCTTCTTTCTTCAAATCTTATGGGTTATTATAGTACCAACTTCCCTTCTCTCAATAGTAGGAATTTATTTAATCTTTACAACATTTCCTTCCATTAACATTTTCTAGATTTGATTGGTTACAATAGTAATATTGCTACTAGTATCGTTACTAATGAGAAGTTCAAATTATCTAATGTATCCTTTAGGAAGAGTAAAATTTGGGTGATCTTCACTTTTCTCAATAACCTTTGCTCATCTTACAATTCTTTGAGATACCCTTGAAACCAAATCATCTTGATATACTGAAAGGATTTTAACTATGAATTGATATGGAAAGTTATACCTTTTGTCAAATATTTTCTAGTATGTCTCTAGATTTGTAACTTTTATCTTCTCTCAAGTGTTCACATTAAATTGGAAAGAATAACTTCCAACACTAGAATGAAATGAGTCACAATATTATTCTATAGTGTGCCCTCTACTAGAATGTATTTTTTTTGGATCTTGATGTGATGGTCATGTTTGGAACTTAATCTAAAGCTCATGATTTATTAAGCTCTTTTTCCTAATTGTGATCTTTGGACAAGTGGCTAAAAACCATACTATAATTATACATGAAATCTAGACTATCAAAATGAAATTTACCTTGCTTATAACCTTCCAAACTAAAGTATTTGGTTGTCTCATTTTCATGATTCTTTTTTGTAAATATGTTTTATCCCTTTAAATAATAGATTATTTTAAGCAACACCACTTTGTATTCTAGTGAAGAGTGTAGTTTCATGAAATGTAGAAACAAGACTTCCATAACCTTGTCAGCATTCACAATATGTATTTCATATTCTTACATTAGATTTAATTTATAGATGTAACAAATGATGATTCTACCATCCATATTGATTTACGAAACATCTTGCCATCCTTATGTATAAAAATATCTTTAGGGTCTTAGATTATAATGTGTAGGTAACTTTTCATAAAAGGGTCTATGTACCCTTTTCCATTTACTATATTAAAATGTTTCCCATAGTGAAAATAGTTTGAGAATTTCTATAAATAAGAATGTGTAGAATTTGAATCATTCGAGTAAGCAGTTAATGAATTATATCCTTAAAATTTGGCCATACATGGTGGATCATGATACTATAAGTGCATAAAGTTATCATTATCCTTCTCTTTTTTAACCTTGTCATTTTCACATAAATTCAACCCATTACATATGGAGGATACCATGCCAACATCATCAATACTATCAACTAAATCAAAATCAATGTAAGAAGAGAGAAATATTATTGTTATAGATTTAGCATACCATTTACTTTTGTGTAGATTAATTTCTTTTATTGAAACTTACCACCAACCACAACATCACATGCATTTTCCATAGTTTGGATATCAAATTTGAAGTTAGCTAAGTTGGTGATATGAATTTTCTTACCTAAAATTTGACTCATTTCATTACCATTATCAAATAGGGTGGAAACCCACTATTCATTGCAACCACTAAATTATCTCATCATTTACAATGTCCTCCTTATGCTCATCCATGCTCAATATAGACCTCCCTCTTGGATAGGTGTATAGGTTGGTGAACTTATTAGAAACAACTATATTAAAATTATTAAAATGAATTTTTAATTAGCTCAAAAAAATTCTTAGATCCCACCCCATAATGCATAACCAATCTTGAAGAAAGTGATATGCCATTTCTCTAAAAAAATAATTTACCCAATTCCCAAATCCTTATGCATCCATGCTTTTGGATTTGAACCAAAGGATATTTCTTCCCTTCATTGAGATTATTTCCACCTTCTTAGGATGTATTCCATGATGGAAATAATAGAATGACTAGATGATAAATGTGTACTCTTATTTGAGATGAAATTATAGGGTTCCTAGAGAGCTTACATTCTTTAGGTAAGAAATTCACTTCAATACAACCATAGTTGTGATTAAGAATTTTAGTTCTAGAATTAGAAATATTTTGTTCAATTACGTGACTATCAATATGGTGATTCTAAACTTCTATTTTATAGGGTAGGGGATCAAACATCAAAAGATTCTATTCAACTAGAGATATTTTATATTTAATCTATAATATTTATTTCTCCTTGACTTTATTACTACCAACATTTTATTTGTTAGAATTTGATATCATACCTTTTTTCTACCAAGGCCCCTTCACCTTCAACTTCTATGACATAATAGTTTTTTTATTGCTTACTAATCTATTCCTTCTCAATTTTTAGTAGCTTTGATTTTGGGATTTCTTCTTCTTTTGGACTATGCTCTACAATTTATTTCTTTACTTCATCATTATTTACTAGAATTCACTCATTTAAAAAGTCGAATAAATATCTACTTTTTTAGATGGTGGACTAGAGCTATCTACCACCCTGTTTCCTTGACCTTCTTCGGTTTTCTTTGTTTCTTCATTTGATTTTACCGCTCTTATGCTTCAACATGTGTGGCTTGGTTCCCAAGACTCCTTGATTTTTTTTTTCTTCAAAGTTCATTTTTTTGTTATCTTCTTTTTTGTAACATGAGAGCTCTCATTTTGTTCATGGATGGAAGGAGGTGCCTTATAATGATTTTTTCTAGGCAATGTCTGCTCTAGTTTTGTAGTGCATTTGATGTCTTTTTGAAGCACGTTGGTTTTAACTATTCCTTTTGTGAGAACCCTTTTTTTTCCTTAGCAATCCTTTGAGTTCCCATGTTTATTCTTCCTTTTCTAAAATCCTTATGTAGTTATAGAGGCCTCTTTTAGACACTAAATACCTATTAAAAAGGTAGTGCAACTTTGAAAGATCTTGATTTACCATAGTACTCTTTAATATGATGACAATCTCCTCTCTTTGTGATGTTTCAAATAGAACTAGTTTTTTTCTTTGAAATCTTGATACACTCACCTTGGTTCTTTTGTCTATCTATACCTCTAGCATTCTTCATATTCATGAGATTTGAGAAAGATATTGCCTCTTAAATTCCTAATGGAAATATTTTATATTTAGTATAATAGGTAATAATATATTCCTTCATTAAATTTGGAGATTCTATCACATAAGTATATTTTTTATTACAAGAAAGTGGGTTGAAGAGGTCTTTCATTACTTTTTTTCTAATTTTATTATCTCTTGAATATTTTTCTCTTCCATACATTACTAATTTTAGGAATATGATGGTTCATCTAGGTTGATAGGAAAACTAACTTTATACCATTGTAATGTTTCTTCTATATTTAGGGAAACCCCCTTGTGGGCACATGTTAGTTGGCCCCACCATCTAATTTAGGTACATGCTTGCTAGCACAGCGAAGGAACACTTGTTGGAGTTCAGGTAGGGGCATCAAAATTTTCCTCTATTTTGTAAGTTTTCATGGAGAGGGCACACTAAAGGAGACACTTATATAATGACACTTTACAAGGTACATTACTTTGTATGGAATTGCTTTCTTATCCTTTGACATGTTTGAATATTTATTTTTCATCCATGTTTGTGACTATTACATACTTTGAGATGCACGATCATTTTAGTATTCACATGCACCTCAAAGTGGGGCTAAAAATGTAATGGTGAACTTTGCATACATGTGTCATTTTTTATTTAGTTTTATGTCCATTTTGAGGAAATAGCTTGATATATATGTATATATCTACAAATGACACAATCATGTGTGAAGTCGGGCTCATTCCCCTATCCTTTACACATCCATATACACATATTCCCATGCTCTTAACTCCTACTTTATACTTATGTACACATACTCTAATACATTCATCATATTTGAGTATTTATTACACTTATTCATACACTTAATTGGATATAGTCATTAGCCACATGCATTTGACCATTTTCCAATTGGGGTCGTATGGTTAGAAGGCCAATTGTGTGGTCATGAAATTGACCCAAGGTTTCCTTTTTAAAATTCAAATTCAAATTTTGGCCAATTGACCCCCTTGATTTTCCTATAATGATTTAACTAAGTATACATTTTACAAAATTTGACGCCATGTGCTTGTACTCAAAGGCATCTAATGCATACATTTTGCATCATCTAACTTTTCCAAACTCTTGTCTCAACCTAGAGCATTAACAAAGCAATCGATAGTAAAATATTTATATTTGGTGCACTAAAATGAGTAACATATTTGCATACATCATTCTTGGGTCCTTTCCTTTTTTCTTTGATCTTTTACATAAATTTTTGGGGGTTGAACTAGGTAACAAGTCTCCTTGCAACACAAACACAACCATTCTAAGGTATCTCTAAACATTTCTATTCTTCATATATCAAAAGAGAGGAAATCAAATAATGGTTAGTCAAGCAAGCTACAATGTAGAAGTTCATCTTGTGAAGCGTTAGATCCAAACATAGAGGATGAGTCTTCGACTATGGATTAGAACAACCCACCCACCATTGAAGGTTAAGTTTTTGAACAATAATGCATCAATGCCATCGTTATGCAACTTTCAAAATTTAATGTCTTTGCAAACTTTGTAGATTTATTATCTATTTTTTTCTTAATAATATCATTTTAAACCAATATTTTAAGCTTTTCTACATTGTCCACTTAGACATAAAAAATATTTTAATCATATTTATATATATGTATATATGTGTAAATGTGATATATATATATATATATATACTACTAAATAAAATAATATACTTCTTATTCCATTCTTTAATTTATACACAAAACCAAATCATTCTTTAATCAATACAATGTCAATTTAAGTTCTCAGCCACCCACCGTCTTCTTCACATGGTTGTGATTCCAATACCCACAAAAATCAATACCCAAATCTCTATAGGAATCATCCATGTCAGCAAATCTTCAACAATAAACTAATTTGGAGAACATTAAAATCTTTCGTAAAAACTAGAGAAACCCACTCAGATTTTATCTTTGATGGAGCATTAAATGATTGAATGCATATGAGATTAAATAGTTTATATGATTAAAGGATAGGGTTCTTGGAGAGTTAAATGAATGAAATAGTTTGTGGGATAAGGATAGTAATGAAGAAGAATATTGTTTAAATTACGTTTACATGATATCTATTTTTTTATTATCTTAAAACTTTTAAAATGAATTTGATTAAAAATTCTATTATTTTTGTTAACTTCTCTTTTTCAAGTATAATAGTCATTGAGTCAACTTTCAGTTATCTATGTATTTGATTCAAATATCCTTGGAAGCTAGGCAACCCATGATGTAGTGGTACTTTGTTTCCACTAATTTCAAAATGGAAAATTGACATTTCATTCACCCAATCTTCTTTAGTTATTGGCTATCTTCCAATCTTGTACTTAAGATGATATGAACTAGTTCTTAGTTAAACTATCAACGTTTTCTCTTGTGATCATAAGTAGGATTGAATTATTTGACATAGAGTCCTCTCTTTCTTTCAAACTACTTTTTCCACATGGTTTCTATGATTTTTTCTCACATCTTTGAATTTCTCTATCAACGTTGAACACTCTTGCATGTTGATGCTCCATTTATCCATCCACTTAGTATTATGATTCATCGATGCGTTTCTTTCTTTTGCTTAACTTGTCCTCTATTATTATTTTAGGTCACTAGTGATGCCCCATGTTCTCTATTCTATTTAGGTAACTCATCATCTAGGTCAAAGCTGATATCTATAATAGAAAAGCTCTTGCCTCAACGAATAAGATTTCATATGAAAATGGAGTTTTAGTTTTAAGATTTCTTGTGATTAATTACATTTGAATCCTCAGTTTTGATGTGTTGCTCTAAACTTCACATCCATAAAGCACCATTGACATTACAAGCAATCCAAATAAGATCTTCTCAGTTTTATAATCTCATAGTCTTATATTCTTATATATTTTTTCTAGCAAGTATAAACCCTTCCAACTCCGTTACATTATTTTTGTCCTACAAGTAACTAAGTTTGTTGTGATAATCAACATCAATGTCAACAAAGAGCTTCCTCAAATTCAAAGTTTATTTAATTTTTTCTTTGAAAGGTAAAGATCACGACCTTGGTTTTGTTAGTGTTTACTTGCATCCCTCCATCTTGGTGAAATAATTTTAGAACTCTCATGCATTCTATCAAGCTGTGTTTTTTTTGATAAGGTTGTTTGTATATAAGAACGAGTTTACTTTATAATTTTCTATGTAAACAACCTCACCTTCATATTTGTTTATTCAATTCCCCAACTTAATTATGTATAACCAAACAAAATAAATAAAAATATCCTTATTTAACACCAATCACTCTAAAATAACTCTTCTAATCCTTTTCTTATTTTGATTGTCAATCAAGCCTAAATTTCCAACTCTTCTATTCAACTCTAGAGTCTTTGAAATGGGAGAACATTAAGTTTTCCAACAACATAGAGAACAAATGGTAAAGAAGAAATCATTTGAGAAAGGAAAATGATGGATGAATAAAGCGTGTTAATGAGAAAGGAAAATGATGGATGAATAAAGCTTGTTAATGAGAAAGGAAAATGATGGATGAATAAAGCATGTATAACAGAACCAAAGTGTCGGTAAAAACAAGAAGTAGATACTTTTCTGAGGCGACCAAAAGGAGGGGAAACTTGAGAATGGAAACATTTTATTTTTTTATTTTCTTGTAATTTGAAATCCCATGCCCTTGCAAAAAATATAGGATGTGTACATTCATTGAATATATTATTGTATGATTGGGAGTGGGGACATCTGACGAATGCACTTAGTACAAATAGAGACGATCCATGGAAAGACTTCTAGTATAGAACAACTATTCTATCCAGGCTTTGTTGAACAATATTGGAAAATGGACCTACAAGACAAATAGCTAGTACAATCCATAACTATTCTTTGACAAATAACTCTCTAATTCTAGCAACTAATATCAATAATAGAATATGTTCTTGTTGGAATATTGTATTTTGCAGTCAGCTGACCTGACACCTCAACCCCCGCATTAGTGAAGACCACCAAGTTGCAGCCAACGTAAACTTGCAATATTTATTTTGGTAGGTATATTTGAATTTGAAATGGAGCGCATGTTTTTGAGTTTGAAATAGTTGTTGCAGCCTGCAACAATTAATGAGGTTAGGTGATTTTGAATTTTGAATGAAGTGCTCATTCTCATGAGCTAAAAGTAAGACAAAAGGAATGTCTTTGCAACCATTGGAGTTAGACAAGGAGAAGAAGTCAGTTTTTGTATTGAAGTGAAGACCCTGCAACAACAGATGAAGTAGATAATGTTTAGCAAGAAGTAAGGTGACAACAGTAGCATAAAAGGAATGTTTATCAGTCGTAGTGCATTGTCAACTATAGCTATAGGATTGTAGCAGTTTTATGTATTTTGGTCTGAGTGTAGCACCTAATCATTGGACATCTATCCAAATAGTTTAGTTTTATTTTGTTCATGAAAAACAGAGAATATACTCTATGTTATTGTATTTTGAAGAAAATATGGAATATATGAAAAGTTAATTTCTGTCTGTTTAGGCTTGTTGTCACTATGTGTTCACTGTGCATATTCTATGTGTTTATTTTTGCTCTATCCATCCTGTCACAGTAGTGACTATGTTTTATTGCGCCCCTGCCTCCCAAAAAGTGGTATCAGAACCCTATTTTTCTAGGTAGTCAGTTAGTCAGTTTGTTTATTGTCGGTAAATCCCTAAGTTATCTAGGCATTGTCTAGTCTTCTCAAATTTGAGAAATATGGCAGGAGGTGATAGCAAAGGTCAGAAACAACCATTGAACTTTGATGGGAAAAATTATGATATATGGGCTAAGAAGATGAGAACCATCTTAGTTGCAAATGACCTATGGGAGTTGGTCACTAATGGGTGCAATAATATCACAAACCCAAATGCATTCGCAACCCTTTCAAATGCATAGAAAAACTAGTTGAAAGAGATAAGAATGAAGGATGCAAAATCCCTCAATTTGATTGAGGCAGCCTTGAGTGAGGCTATCTTCCCACATATTGCAACATCAAATTACTCAAATCAAGCTTGGGATATATTGCAAAATAGTTACCAAGGGATTGAAAAAGTGAGGTTACCTAAGTTGCAGCTCTTAAGAAGAAATTTTGAGACTCTACAAGTGAAAGATAATGAGTCCATTTCAGATTATCACACTAAGGTTTCAACCTTGGTAAATCAACTAAGATTTAATGGAGAAACAATGGAAGAGCAAAAGATTGCTGAGAAAATCCTAAAAAGTCTGCCTACTAAGTTTGATTATGTAGTTGTTGACATTGTAGAGGCAAAGGATTTGTCTCAGATGACTATAGATGAGTTGATGGGTTCACTACAAACCCATGATCAATGGTTGAACAAATCTACTCCTTCCCTAGAGTAAGCATTCAAAGCTCAGACCAATGCAAGAGGTCGGGGAAGAGGAAGAAACAATAGAGGAAGAGGTCAAAGAGGCAGAGGAAGAAGTAATTCTGGAAGAGGAGGCTCTAAAAGCACAGAGGAGCCGAACAACTCATAGTCAGTAAACCAGAACCAGAGGAAGAACAATAGTTCAAATCAAAGGAATGACATGAGCAATGTGCAGTGTTATTACTATCACAAATATGGTCATTATGCTAGCTTGTGTAGAAAGAAGCAGCATGACCATGGAGGTCAAAATGCTAATGTAGAAAATGAGAAAAAAGTTGAAAATAACAAACAATCCAATGTTTTCATTGTTTGCAACCTTGCTGAACACAACAATGATGAAGTATGGTACTTGGACAATGGATGCAGCAACCACATGAGTGGTAACAAAAATTTCTTTACCTCCATTAATAGTAGTATAAAAACTGAGATCAAAATGGGAAATGATGAGAAGGTTCCCATCATTGGAAGAGGTGTTGTCAGCATCCAAAAGAAGAATGGTGAAAGGCAGAAAATTCAAGATGTCTATTATGTCTCTAGCATAAAGCATAATTTATTGAGCATTGGACAAATGGTCTAAAATGGTTACAAAATCTTGATGGAGAATAGAGAATGCAATATATTTGACAGAGAAGGTAGTAAGAAAGTGATGGTTGCAATGTAAATGATGATAAACAAAATGTTTCCTCTTAGGATGCACATAGTGTCTGCAATAGACATAGTAGATGAACAACAGTGTTCACCAGCACTCACAACAGTTTCACAATAGTCGACAATCAAACAGTAGTTTTCCTTCAAGACAGTCATCAAAGACCCACCCAAA
>VDFB02047144.1:23469604-23514505 GCA_007258455.2 Sequoia sempervirens | reverse complement strand
TGATTTTGTCCATACAGCTCACCAACAAATCATAATCTGAGTTACCCTATTTTTTAGGGTTTTGTAGTCCAAACATGATATAAAGTGGCTCTTACACTTTTTTGTGATTATTGTAGCTTGTGTAACATGCCCCGTGGATACTGTTCTAATTGTAGGATGCATGAATAAGGCATAGGTTACAACAAAACATGTATGGGAGATCTGATTTTATGAATTTTTATCCATGTGCAGAACTAATGGGTTGTTTCTAAAACACTGAATATAAATGATATACATAAACACACACACACATATATATATGTATGTATATGTATTTTTAAATGTAAATAATGTAAATGCAATTACTGGATACTCTCCTAGAACAATAAATGCAACATGTCAATCATTAAAGAAATCTATATCTATGCATATAAATGTGTATTTCTAAATGCAAGTGTAAATGCAAAGAGCATATGGTTTTATAGTGTTATAGATACAACATATCCATAAATTAATGTAATTGAAATTCTAAAGTCTTCAACACATATAATATGAAATCGATCATGTTGGTTTTTTTTCCTGTAAACCAGGTTGGTCTTCTAATCTAGTCTTTCGGCTCTTTCATCAATCATCCTACCTTAAAACATACCAAAAATCTCCTAGCAATTAGACATAGGAAGATTTAATATGACTTAAAAAAAACTATTGCCAAAGCGTAAACTTATGATGACTTAACCAAGCCTAGTACACACTCCTTCCCCGTTAACCACTTGGACATATGGAAATTAAATGTAAATTTGCTTCTATTTTTAGTCATGTAGGTGTCCATTAAGCCACTTGGTGGTGTTTCCCTTCAAGTTTATTTACTTGAATGAAGAGAAAAAGTCCTTGTTACAATTAGAGAATACATTTGAGGTAGTTGTGTGGCTGGTGGACCATAGTCACATTTAACACTTGTTACAAAGTTTGGGAGTTAAAATGTTAAGTAGATTTGATTTGTGATGGACACATTTGGACGGTAGTAACAATAGCTTGCAATCTATCAAGAATTGATTACCTTATAACCTGTGAAATTCTAGTGATGAAATGATAGATTAATCATAATGTCACCTTGGGATCACATCACCATGAAAGAACTTCATCCAACATCCTTACGAGTGCAGGTACCAGCAAATAGGTATTTGTCAGATCTATCTTCCTCAAGCGAGGGAAATTCAAGAAGAGAAGAGGAAAGTGAGACATGTACTATGTCTAAAAGAGGGAGATCAACTAGATGTGAAAATATTAGAAGAAAATTCCGTAAACGCATGGAATTTTTTCTTGCTGAAGGGGGGTCATGTTCTTATGATGATGAGAGCATAGGCAACGTCAAGGTGCCCTTGAGGTACAAACATCTACGGAAACAATGGGTACCCAAGGAACTTCCTCCAATAAACACCGATTTTTGTGTCAACGAGAGGATATATTGCATAGCACCATCATCATTACATGGTTTGGGCCTACTTTGCATGGATGGCATAAGGGTCTATTACGACAAAGTTACTGAATTGATGAAGTATGTTGGACCCTATTACAGTTACAAACATTGGATGCAATTGGTTCGATATACACGAAGTATGCGTAGGTATGCACTGTCAGCAAATTATATACAACTAAAAGATAAGGATGAAAATAAAGGAGTGGCTATGTACATTGAGGGAAGGCCAAAAGCATCAGGGAATATTGCAGGGTTTATAAACAGTACACGACCTAGGTCAACAAATAAGCAACCTAATTGCATATTCGAGGCGCACGAGGGAAACCGTGTATTCGTATGTGTGATAAAATCAATAACTGTAGGGGAAGAGTTGCTAATTGATTACAATTTGAATTTTAGTTACAAACACACTATTTATGGGGTGGTACGACATGTACCATTTTACCTAACTCCTCCAATTAATGACCTAATATACCATTTATTCTTATGTTTTTTCACAAGTCTATTGGTTTCATTTTGTAATGTTTTCTTACATTTTAATTTTTGTCACAAGGACATTGATTGTATGGAGAAGGCTCTGGCCCAGAGCATAGATCCCGATGTATCTTCAGCCACTTCTACCTGATAGGTTTACCTCATTGTAATTGTACAAATTAGATATGAGGAAAATGTTTTATTATTATATTTTTTTCGTAAGTTTTTTGGGTTAATTTTGATAATGTTTTTAATATTATTGTTGCATTCGACTGGTCAGGGAAAGGCACCAGTAGTAGAGGAGAGCATCCATAGTGAGGTGCAGTCAATATTTTATGATGATGACATGGCTTATTCAGCAAACCCTTCTGATACGATAAAGAAGCTCATGAAAATATGCAATGAAGAAATGACTGAGTTGATGTTCAAAATGCCTCAAAAAAATGAGATAAAAGAGAGGGTTAAAGTATTGAGAGAGAGATTACAAAACTTGCAAATAATTTATCATGAGGTCTTTAAGTATAACATAAGTTCATTCATGGTTTTATATTTTGTACTCTTTTATGTCATGAACTAAAATATGTGTTGTTTTTATAGGGTTATTTGCCTCCTCATGATGCTTCTGGCCATGATCAGGGTACTGCAAGTGCTTCCCGAGGAGTACGGGTTGGTACAAGTGTCCATCTTGATCTTCCTAGGAATACATCACATTATCTAACCCCATCATCTGTGCCTATATTGTCGTTTGAAATTTTGGCAACACATACCATGCAGGCATCCATTAACGCACCCTCTGGCAGTGAACACATACCAGAACATGCGTTAGGACATGTACCTAGGGATGCAGAGGCCACTGCTACTGGTGATGTTTTAGCAGCATTTCCTGGATCTTCGCATATTACTAGTATGGGAATATTGCTGGTCACACTTGTGGTGACTGAGGATTTCGTTCCCATAAAGATAGAGAAGGTCCCAGGTACTTTAAAATGTTTTAATTATTATTCTATATAATCTAATTGAAATTTACTTATTGATTGCTCTTTTTAGACTATTGATCCCATGATCATTTTGCAGGAAATGATGTTTTTTATAAACATCTAAGTGATATTACATTGGAGCTCTTCGGGCCCACCATACGCATATGGTGGAATGCCCAAAATGAAGATTTAAAAAGACGAGTCATTAACTTAGTTGTGTTGTTCTATGGATAAACATTCAACCGAACCAAGGTCCTAAGAAAGATAGTACTATGTAAGTATGGTGGACCAATATAGGTCATTTAGAGAAGAACAAAATAAGGAGCGTCCCCCCATGATTCCTGGATAGGGAGTGAAGTGACTGTCCGATGGAAAGGAGAAGGCTGAAAAGAAAAAAGGAAAGACACCACTGGGCCAAGGAAGGTATGTGATATAGAAGCATAAATCTGCAAAAAATCTCGATTAATCGCGATTTTAAAAAAAAACTGCAAGATGGACGATTTTTTCCCTGATTTTTTAAAACAATCATTGACTTTTTGGTGAATGATTTTTTCCCGTTTCAAACTTCAAAATCTCCAAAAAAACATGTTTAAAATCTACAAAAAAATGTGAATAAAATTGAGCTGATTTTTGCGCAAAAAAAACCATGAGACCATGGCTTGTTGCTTACTATTATGCTTTGATAGATTTTTTCCAAGCATCCATAGCTTGTTTGAAAGCACCTATTTTAGGCTTTTAGCCATAGCAGCAAGGAAACAACCGTTGATAAAATGCTTTGGTAGACATGTATGAAAAATGCAGTTGCATAGACAAGGCAGTGAACAGCTTGAAAAAAATGTCTCAAAGAAATGTAGTCTCATGGTGATGGAATGCCATGACTAATGCCATGAAAAGCAAATTGCTATGGATTGTCATAGCATTCCATCACCATGAGACTGCATTTCTTTTAGGCATTTTTTCAAACAATTTGTTGGTGGTTTTTTATGCTATTAACCAGGTTTGTCTCCTAATCTACCTATGGAATTGCCAATTCCAATCAAGGGCAGCTCAGAGGACCTAGACCAACTGACGATGATTTTAAAATAATCTCCTACACTTCGGATTCTACAAGACCCAGGAGGGTGATCCCTATAATGTGTTTATGATCTCTGCACGAAACTCATAAACAATCATTAACAAAATTACAGATAATCTCACAAATGGCTCAACAGAATAGGATATCACTAAAATGAATTGGCCTTTCACCAGTAATGTCAGCTACCTGGAGCATGAGATAATTACAACATTATTCTGTATCTTATGATAGTCATTTAATTTGCAAATTTGGTGGCAAGCCCTAAGCAAAAACATATAGACACAAAGATTTACAAACTTGTATGATTTAGATCAGTGCCATATACCATTAGGGAGTCAAACTCATAAATAGTCACAATTCGACAACAGATTTAAATACTCAGCATATAGGATCCCTGACAACGTTGCATTACAACATTATCAATTTCTGCCCCAACCCGATACTTATTTAATCCTTTTACAAACATACCTATCCATGATTTCATCCAAGCATTTTAATTAATTCTTTGAATTAAAGTCAAGATAGAAAACACACACATCGAGATGATGAGATGAACATCATAATCCTTGATTATTTTATTCAAAACATGATATATTTGTATAGAGGAGAGACTCAAGCTCAAGATATATCATCTTAGTTTGAAATGTTGGTACTGTTATAAAACATGTGGTCTTCATAAGTTTAAAACCCTTTACAAAATAACCAAACCAAATTTCCACAAGAGATTCACAAAAGTTCTTACAATTTCTTGCTCGCAACTTACTCTAGACTCAACTACAAAAATATCTAACTTGTTAGTTCTACCGCCTTGAAACTTCTTATAGGTTACGAGCAATGTCAAAAGGAAATCTTCATATTAATACTAATCAATTAGACTGCCACATCCCATTTCAAAACTGAAACATAACCACCAAACTTGATATCTTCTATTGATTCCACTCATTGCAAAACAACCATGTGATATGTTATTACTCCCTCAAAACTGCACCTAAAACCACCATGGAGCAAACTAAAATTAATATACATAATCGTTGAGCTATCATTGTCTGCATTTACACCGCTTACCTCCTCCTCGCCATATATTCTGTCAACCCAACTCGATATTCCTCATTCATTAACTAAAATCCATCACCTCCTTCATCTTGGTACTGTAAGGTGTGAACTTCACTACAACCTGGTTGGCCTCCCTTTCAAATGATTCCAAAAATATGCTAGTATTAATTATTTTATCCATGCTATTTACCAGCAAGTCATGATTTGAATCATCACAAATTAATTTAATTTGTTCATTAATAACCTCCTCTGCCTTTTCCTACCATTGCTGCAATGTCTGGACATTTCCACTTGTATCCATTATATCTGGCAAGAAAGTGTCATCCCAATCATCAAAATTCTTTATTAATTCCCTAATTTTCTTACTCAGATCATTAGGCAAGACCTGGAATCCCTTCAATGATTTCAGAAAAAATTGACTAGGCTTTAATGATTGGGGCCTATTATTCACATCAAACCTAGAATCCTTAATCATAATGTCTAAATCAGTGGCCCTAGGGATCCATTTTTCAATCAGGGGAAAAATCACCTCCTTGTCTTTGTTAATATTTTGAATTCCCTCCAAGAATAAAGAATACAAAGAATGTACAACTAGCAGCTTAGAATCAACCTTTTCATTTAAATTCCTTATAACGGTGTCTACCACCTCATTGTACTTGGCCATAGCATTATCCTCACTTGCCCTTAGGGCAGCCTGTAATTATGTAACTTTATTTATCATCTGCTCTTTGGTAGGATCTGTAGAAATCTCAACCTCTTCTTCAACTGGCCCTGGTGCAGGGCTATCAACAGGTGTTTGAATTGGGGATCCAGGAATAGAAATGATTGGAACAACAGGGGGTAATGACCTTGAAGCAGTAGGTATTTCTCTAGCAGTAGGGGCACTGGAAGATTCTCCCACCTGCCCATATCTCAGCCTATCTACTTCAGATTGCAACTCAACATTTCTTTGTTGTATCCTACTATACTCCCCAATCATTGTGTTATATTTCTCCATCAAACTTTTCTTCTCAGCCTCATCTCTTTCAGCTATTTTCTAGGCCAATTTGGCCACATTCAGTGTTAAGCTTGTGGCCTCTGTTGTTGAGGTTTCAGAGACTTTCTTGATGATGAGCCCACCCCTTAAATTTGGACTATTTGGTTTTCTTCCCTGAGGTGCTAAAGCCCATATTGTCAAAGTTTCATACTCCTCACTAAAGGTAGAGTCTTGTAGTGTTGCCTTGACTTCCTCCTCACTTCCTTGCATAGGATGCTTTGATTGCATGATAGCATTAAAAGCTACATCATCAACAATGTCTCATTCAGGGAGAAGTAGGACACCAGCTTGAGACACAATTTTCCTTCCTTCATCAGGGGTGAGGTTCTTGAACTACTCTATTAGCTCGGTTTTGACCTCATCATCATTTTCCTAATCAAACCTATCAGGCCTTGTTTCTCTTCTTTCCTTGCATTTTTCTTGATATTCCTGAAGTTTCAACCTCCAGACCAACTACAAGAACACATGAGTCTTCACAAAGGCATCATCATCCAGGAATGCCTTGCAGGCCAGCATCCTTGCATCCTGAACATTCTGTCCTTTTATATCTATATCAGTCAACACCAATTGTGCTAACTTAGGAGGTGAAGGGGTGCCAACTTGCATGTCTTGATCGATGACAATTATTTCATCCACCGAAGTGTCTTGTGGTTCCTCAATTCTTTGCCTCTTAGGGCTTGGCTCTGGTGGTGGCTCCATAGGGTCATCTCGAGGTGGTGAATCAAGATCCACAATCTTTATTCCTCTAGGCTTTCTAATCCCTTGGCTGATTGTGATGAGGTCATTATTTGTCATCTTCTCTCGCTCCAACCTCTTCATCGCTTAATATCTCTTTTCTCAGAGTAAGGGCCTATCAATTGGTGGCTGATAAATTGGCCTTTCTTCCACAGGCCTCACCTCCAATCCCTAGATTTTCAAATCTACCTCCAAGTTTATCTTCTTGGTTCTTAGGGTGCTCATGATTTCTCTGAAATTACTCATCAGGAAATCAATTCTTTTGTGAAATGGAGTGAACTCCAT
The DNA here is from genome assembly GCA_007258455.2 of Sequoia sempervirens. Lineage (NCBI taxonomy): Eukaryota > Viridiplantae > Streptophyta > Pinopsida > Cupressales > Cupressaceae > Sequoia > Sequoia sempervirens. The sequence continues at coordinate 23,507,414 of VDFB02047144.1, read as the reverse complement.
TAATGGATCATACTTCGGATCCAACTTATGCACTAGGGCCAACAATTCCTCATAGGCAATCCATTTTTCTTTATTCAATTCCCTGCCTACCAAATCAAATCTATCTCAATCAAATCTTCAGGAAAGTTGAAAACTTGGGAAAATTTGCCACCCTTGATTCTTTGTCTAAATAGAGCAAAGAATCCCTCAGGATCATGCTACCTTACTGATCCATTCTTCAAATGGTAATCATCAAAAAATTGATCAAAATGAACCCATCCACCCTTGGAAAATACAAAATCTAAGACAATAGTATAATCAGGGAACAAAGTCCCTTTTCCTCTTCCTGTCAGGTTATCTTCATGGATGCATCCCAGCTGCCACAAAACCTCTGCAAATCCCATTCTTGATGGTACATTGTATGGAAGAATATGGGGGGTTCCTTGGAAACCATAAACCCTTAAGATAGTGCTTACAGGGTATGGAATGATGTCACCCCAATTATGACATACTTTTAACTTAGGCCTTCTTGCTTTGGGTCGAAGGAAATCATGCAAATCCTCAAGAATTCTTGGCATATTTACCATTAGTCTAGCCCTGAGCCTAGAAGAAAAGTATTTGTCAAACTGCACATAGCTAGCATCCCTTTTGTTGTAAGAGATATCTACACTCCAGGCTTGTACTGGTAGCCTTTCTCCATTTACCTCTTGCCTCAATTCCATCTTCTCTAAGAAGAAGCCGACATTCTCATACAAGAACATATGCATTAACAAAGAGTACCAAAAGAAAGGAACACTAGTGTCCCCCACAAATAAATTCAACAAACCCTCATACATTCTTTTAGCAAGGAAAGAAGCATAATCATATACTACAGAGAAATTGGGATGATGAATCTGAGCCCCCATAAACATATAGGTAATGGGCATCACAGTATTAGGACTGAAACCTAAAATTTGGCAAAGTGAGTAGAAGGTTGCCAAGAAATGATTAGCAAAACAATTTAACCCGAAAGGTTCCTGATCAATCGGGCTGATATGAATTGTGGAACTGCTCGCCCTGGCTAGATGAGGAGGAAGCAATTTTGATCTGAAAAAAGGTTGAATCTTGGCATACTCTTGTTTCATCTCCTTGAAGTCAATCTGGACCAAGAATGAGCCATTTTCACTCAAATCAAAAACCCTCCAAATTACATCTGCATTTACATTCAGTAAAACCTCACCATCATTATCCCTTATAACCCTTATGACAGGATCATATATCGCAGCCACTGCCAGGAGGAGGTCAACATCAAGGAACACATTCGGTACTACAAGCTTTCCCATATCATACCTCCAACCATTTGAAAAAGGATGAGGTGCATTTCGCTGGCCATACCATCTTCTAAACAGTTCTAAACCTGTCATTGTTACCCTAGCATCTGCAATGTTGTAGGTTCTATATCTCAACCCTTCACCTAAGGCTGTCCCTCTCATCAAAACCAAACCCCTCTTCTTGTCGTTTGTTGACAGGGGAAATAGGTCAAGGAAATAATCATACAGATTCCTCTACATGTAGTCAATATGGCCAAAATGCTATTTTGTTGGTGCCATTTTAAACAACTAGGGCTTCTCGGAAAATCAAATTGTGAACAGACTAGTGCTACTCAAAACGAAAACATAGTAGAATTTGCAATTTCCAACAATTCAAGAGAAATAGTAACCCTAAAATCTTAATTCAGAAAAACCCTGATCAACATAGCAAAGCTTTTCGCAAGAAACACATTCGGACAGAACAGTGGTGAAGAAAATAACTCACAAAAATTTGCGTTTTGTAGAAAATAAAACTCTTATCGAAATTGCTTTTGAAAGCTCTATCTCTGGCTCTAGACTGCTTCAAAGATGCTTGAATGCCTTAGTGGTGAAAGTAGTCTACAATTAAACACTTGAACTTTATGAACATTGTCGATAGACGTCTCATCCTCCATTAAAGCCTACTTGCATACAACACAAATGCCTTCAATTGTATTTGACGTAGATTTAAATCTCCGCCGTCGATCTCTTGTTTCAGTCAGATCATTGAACGGTCCTCCTTAAAAATGTTGACAACGCCTTCCACATCATCCCCAGGGCCCACCATTATATGCAGCGCCAGGAAGATACACGTGGCGCTCACCTGCGATATCGCGATTGCTCAAGTTGGGATTGCGCAATAGCGGGCAACCGTTGATCTCTTCATCGGTGACCATGATCAAGTAAAACAAGGGATAGTCTTAAGGCCTATTCGCTGAGCAGCTTTTTCATCAAGATTAAAACATCTCCATTGATTATAAACACCTGCACTGCTTAGGTGATTTAGTAACCCACTTGATAACACACTAAAGTCTGATGCATTTATTAAATCATTTTATTTGTTTTTCGGACATCAGCAACCTAAGACACATGGCGATCGCCCGCGATATCATGATGGCTCAAGCTGGGATCGTGATATGGTGGGGAGTGATCAGGATGTATCTGCGAGGAGATCAACAACCATCAAATAACCCCTGTAAAACATTAAACATTGCTTAGGAGGAAAAACCCGAGGAAGGGGATGTGGCTTAGGGCAACGACGGTCGATGACATAAGGTTGTTTTAAAAACATAAGGCACAAACCTGACTCAGACTTTGGTAAATAAAAGGAGGCCAACAATTAAATATTTATCATTTTATTAAAAGGGGCGAGGCCTTAGATGAGTTAATGAGACATAGGTTGTTTTCTTTTTAAAAAACCTTCTCCAAAAAGTAATGATAGAACAGACCCATACCAAAGACAGAAAACCAAGGGTTTATGAAAGCAAAGTAATAACTCCAGCCCTAGGCACCACTCGGATAAACAAGACCAGCCAATAATAAAAGAAATACCGGATGTAAATTTGAGGCTCCATCACAATTCACTACCTTGTCTATGTTATTGCTTACTATTATGCTTTGGTAGATTTTTTCCAAGCATCCATAGCTTGTTCAAAAGCACCTATTTGAGGTTTTTACTTCTTAGCCATAGCATGAAGGCGTTGAACTGTTTGATAAAATGCTTTGGTAGACATGTATGAAAAATGTGATAGAATAGAAAAGGGAGTGAACTATTTGAAAAAAATGCTTCAAATAAATGTGGTCTCATGGTGATGAAATGCCATAACGAATGCCATGACAAGCAAATTTCTATGGATTGTCATGGCATTCCATCACCATGAGACCACATTTCTTTGAGGCATTTTTTGAAATAGTTCACTGCCTTGTCTATGCTATTGCTTACTATTATGCTTTGATAAAAAATTTCCAAGCATCCATAGCTTGTTTAAAAGCACCTATTTTAGACTTTTAGCCATAGCAAAGAAGGCAATGAACTATTTGATAAAAATACTCTTTGGTAGACATGTATGAATAGTAGTATAGACAAGGCAAAGGAACTTTGAAAATGTCTCAAGAATGGTCTCATGATGATGGAATGCCATGACTAATGCCATGACAAGCAAATTGTTATGGATTATCATGGTATTCCCATCACCATGAGACTCCAGATTGCTTAGGCATTTTTCAAAGAATTCATCATTTGTCTATGCTATTGTTTTTACTATTATGCTTTGGTAGATTTTTCCCAATCATCCATAGGTTGTTTGAAAGCACCTATTTGATGTTTTTACTTTTTAGCCATAGCAGTGTGAAAAATGTGGTAGCATAGAAAGGTAGTGAACTATTTGAAAAAATGCTTCCAAAAAATGCGGTCTCATGGTGATGGAATGCCATAACGAATGCCATGACAAGCAAATTGCTATGGATCGGTCATGGCATTCTCATCACCATGAGACCACATTTCTTTGAGGCATTTTTGAAATAGTTCACCGCCTTGTCTATGCTATTGCTTACTATTGTGCTTTGATAATTTTTTTCCAAGCATCCGCTAGCTTCTGTTTGAAAGCACCTATTTTAGGGCTTTTAGCCATAAAGTAAGGCGTTGAACCTGCTTGATGAAATGTTTCTAGCAGACATGTATGAAAATGTGCAGCAGACAATCACGATCTGATATTTGCAGTTGTAGCATGTTTTGCGTAAATGTAACGTGCGGATATGAATATAACCAACAAATATCTATTTTCTATAATTCATGGATTGAACTCTGTATTTTATATGCTCTCAATGTCTGTATGCTATGAAAATGCCATTAATTTTTTTTTAAAAAGTAGTATGCTATGTGTGATACTATCAACAATGTAATTATATACTAATTATTCTTTCTTTTTACATAATATAACGTATTCCAAACTTTTCATAGGCTGCCCGACAGATCGAAGGCAACAAAGGCAAGAATAGAAAAGCACGGGCAACACAAACTTGGCTCTGGTGGTTATATGAAATTAGCCGCACGAATTGTAAGTATCAATAAATGAAATATTGCATCCAAATGATAATAAATTGAAAACAATTTTGGTTTTATCACACCATAGAAGCAAAATTCATGATCTTCTCGCAAAAATATAGGGCTCTAAATTCAACAGAGCGCCCATAGAAGAGGAAATGAAGATTGCCTTCTAGCATGGCTATGAAGTCGTGGCTGAACACCTAAGAGTCTTGATTAGGAAAACACAATCTTCCACTGCATCTGACACACAAGTAAATAAACTCAATAAAGTTTATTAAAAATTGAATACTTGTGCAATCTATTCAATATTAATTTTCACCATAAAATTACATGCCCATTTATTTTAAAACATTCAAGCAAATGATAATACTACACATGACATTGCAATGCATCCTGATGAGGGTGGAGTACAACCTGTAGATGAAGGCCATGGTGTGCATCCTGGTACTTTAGAGCATGTAGAGTGTGATCAACATGCTGAGCATGATCAGGCTAGAGAAGATCAAGAACATGATGTGGCCCCATCAGGTAAAGAGGACCACTGCAATGTTCTTTTAAACATATTTAATTGCAATTGGTGTATTAATTAATGTAACCTTTCGTGTTTCAACTTTAGAGCATGTAGACCGTGATCAACATGTTCAGCATGATCAGGCTAGAGAAGATCAGGAACATGATGTGGCCCCATCCAGTAAAGAGGACCAACCTCATGTTCTCTTAAACATATTTAATTTTAATTGGTGTATTAATTAATGTAACCTTTCATGTTTCAACCCAGCAGATCAAGATGAGCTGTTCACATGTTGAGCATGAGTCTATAACAAAAGTTCAGAACATGATGTGGAACTCATCGTAAAAGAGAACCAATTCTTAATGTTCTTTTAATTAATCAAATACTTGTAACACAATAATAAAACATAATGTACTTTAACATTTCTTTTCTTATTGCAGCAGCATCCCCTTGAAGCTGCATCCACATCATGAGCGTATCTACCACGCTGCATACTAAGATCACAAACAGAGGGTAGAACAACTAAAGGGGGGACAAATATTGATTTAGAAAATGATACTCCACTTCAGCTTTATGTAGCTTTGAAAAAGAAACCAAAAAAAAAGTGATTGCAATCATATCATGACAACCATATTTTTGATAATATGTAAAAACTGAAAGAATGATTATTATATGTTAATGAATGAATGTGAATATGTTAATTAATGAATGTTATATGTTAATGAATGAATGTGAATATGTTAATTAATGAATGTTATATGTTAATGAATGAATGTTATATGTTATTAATGGATAAATCAATGATTAATGTTATATGATTGGGTATGGGGAATTGAGAGTGATGTGAGGGGGCGGGGGGCCAAATGAGCTTCCACCGTCACGTGGTTGACCTTGTTAAGTAGAGAATATTAAACTATACTCAAAACAAGAGAAGCTCAATAAGGTAATGCACTTTTCAATATAAGAAATGCATCGTTTGAAGCATCAAACCAATATGTAGTTTGTATGTATGATCAATCGTCAGTCTCCGCAATGGTACATTTCCATGATTTTTTTTATTTTTTTTAATTTTGCTTCTTCATCGCAATTTCGACGATAACCACTGATGAATCAACAAAAAGGCTTGGCAAAGTTGCTATAGCTGCGACGACAATTTCGTCATAACTCCCTACCCATTTCGTCGCCCTTCCGACAATATTTCAGTGTTGCTACCACGCTACTCCCTGCCCATTTCATCACACTTTCGACGAAATTTTGGTGTTCTTCCGACGCTACTCTTGCTAATTTCATCGCAAAGTCGACAAACTTTTCGCGTTGTTTTGACGGTACTACTTGCCCATTTCATCATACTTTCGACGAACTTTTGGTGTTATTCCAACACTACTTCTTGCTAATTTCGTCGCAAAATTGATGAAATTTTGGTGTTGTTCCGATGCTACTACTTGCCTATTTCATCGCACATTTGATGAACTTTTGGTGTTATTTCGACACTACTACTTTAGTATTTCATCGCTATTTTGATGAACGTCCTATGTTGTTTCCACGCTACTGCTTGCCCATTTCGTCGAACCGACGATGAACTTATGGTGTAATTTTTCGGTGGATAAACAAAGTTTTTGTCGATAGTCTAACAAAATCTCGAGGTATTTCACGATGCCGTCGACCAATGATTCTTTGCCCTTATTTCGACGTTTAATTTGTCGTTGGCCTTGTGACGAAAAAATAGCGACGGAAAGATTTTTGCCATTGCGTCGCTCTTCCGACAGACATTTGTCAAACGACCGACGAACGCCTGTCAGAAAATGGTGTCAAATCCAATAGTGATTTTATGCTAGTTTGAAATTGTGGGATTACAAGTTCTACTTATGTAGAACACAAAACTATGCTGAGGGTGCTGACAAGAAGTTGAGTTCACTTTTTGGCCAAAAAGTGGAAGTGTTCTCCCTGATTTTCAGAATTTTTCACATTTAACCTTAAAATTTGAAGCACTTAGGGATGGCATCTTAAATAAGTCAATAATCATAAAATGTAGTACTTAGAGTCTAGTTTCAAAATATGTAATTTAATTTAATACCCAGATGACACAAATTCATTTTCAATAGGCATTTCTAAAAACCCCTGTTTAAAAGTCACTTTTTTTTAACCATACCATGCACGTGTACGTCATCCATATTTTGAACTAAATAATCATATTTTTCTAAATCCTTTTGGAAAAATATTTTTAACTCACTTAAGCACAATTTCCATTTTTTTTGTAATTTTTTCTTGAATACATTTTTTTATTAATTTTTTATTGGCCATATTTGGTGTTTTAAAACGTCATCATGTACGTCACACATAAGATGACCTAAACTTATCATTTTTTTATTCTTTTTTTTCAAATTGAAAAGTGTTTTCTAAAGTATGCTTTCGTAAACAAATAAAATCCAAAAAATATTTTAATCTATAGAAAGTTATTATAATACTAAAAATTCTTGATAATTCAAGTTTATGGACTTGTTTCATCATAAATTAATTGAAAAATAGAAAAAAATAATACAATTGAAAAAAATTACATATTTAGAATCTACACAATCTCATCTAAAATGGGTTTTAATTTCATAAAATAAATCTAAATAAAACCCATCAACTGTATTGACAAAGTCAATTTTTTCTCTCAATATTATCATGACCTTGTACTTGTAGGTCTAAGGCTAAGGGTTGGGTTACCATGCATTTTCTAGGCCTAAATCCAAATGAGAAATATGGATTTTTATTTTGAAACCTTTTGGAATGAGTACCCACTTTAAAATGGGTACCTATTCTAAAAAATGACACTTCCACTAGAAGTGGACTCAACTTCTTGCACTTACCCCTTAGTTGGTTGTTGTTATCGATTACTCTACCAATCTCTTCGTCCAAGGGAAGGGTCATTTATCAAATGATAGATGTGTGGGGGACCGCATTAAGAGTCTGTGGTTGGTAAAAAAGCACTTGGGTTATGCTTCTCCTCCACAACAAGTGACAGAAGAACCAAGATTTGAAAGGAAGGATCCTGGACCATCTTACAACTATTTGTTCTAAAGCTCCTTGAGCTATGTATGTAAATGTATTCATTCTTGTGTTGATGTAACTTATGATTTATTGTAATGAGATAGAATCCATGTTGTACTATGTTATGCATCTTTCTTCGTATATTCTCAATAAATAAAATAATTTTTTTTATTGCAATGGCTTGAATACATAGTTTATTTACTCATAAGGTGAAAAATTAGAAATGTTTACTTCATTAAGGGTTGGTATGTTACAATCTGAGAACAATCATGGTATTGATGAAAAAATTACGAGCATTGAGACAAGTATTTATAAACCTGTTGCCTGCAACGAGGCAAGTGTTGAGTGTAAGAACATCGAGAACGATTATTGGATGTTTCCATCTTTTGGACTCCACATCGGGGGGCAGCTGGTCTCCTCTCTCGATGGAACTTGATATTTCTATTACATTTTATTTATTTTATATTTTGTTTTGGGGTTATTATTAATTAAAAAGATGGGGAATAATTTAGTTTGTATGCTTTAATATTATTTGATTGGTTTATAACTAGCAATTACACTTTGTTGTGCAATGGGTAAGTCAAAGAAGTGTGGAGGGTCAATTAGGAGAAATTTTGGTCTATTTTTGCATACATTTCTATAGTACATGAGGCCAATTGATAGGTGATTTAGAAAATTATGTTTGTGCAATAAAGGTATCAATAGAGAAGTGATAGCTTCAAATCAACTATGCAACTACTTACAAGGATCCAAACAAGACTAAAAAAAAACCTCTATATCATGAAGATAATCAAGCTCCATTACCAACATTCTCATATTATGTTTGCAATTAGGAGGGAGATAGGGATAAATAGGGATAGAGAGAGGGAGAGATAAAGGCATCGAGAGGAAGATAGAGATAGAGATGGAGATGGAGAATGAGAAGGAGAAGAAGGAGAAGGATAGATAAAGAGAGAGAGGGGAGAGGGATATATAGAGATAGAAGGGATAAATATATAGAGATGGAAAGATAAAGAGAGAGATAGAGGGAGAGATATAGGGGTAGAGAGAGATGGAGAGATAACAAGATAGAGCTAGAGGAAGAAATGAAAGAAGAAATATGGAGAGGGAGAGAGAGAGGCAAGGAGATGTACATATAGAGGTCTAAGAAAAATGAGAGGGAGAGAGATAGATGGATTTAGAGAGAGGGAGACCTGTCTAGAGATAGAGAGGGAGAGAGGGAGATAGAGGTAGATATGAAGATAAAGTGAGAGAGGAAGACGGAGAAAATTGAGTAGAGATATAGAGAGATATAAGGAGGAACATATATGTGGTTACAGCTATGACACTCCACAAACAGAAGACAGATGTGATGTGACATGTAATATTAAGTTATAGAGACAACATACATGGAAATAGAGAGGCAGAGACAGAGACAGAGACAACACAGATGGAAATATGGGAGATGACAGAGAGGGATGAGACAGAGACAGAAGATGAGATATTAGGAGGAGAAATAGGAGCATGTGTGAGAAGGAGATAATGGATATAAAGATCCAGTGAGGATTACATACATATTATTACATATATATAATAGAGGTGAAGTAGAGAGATATAGAAAGAGGTAATGATAGGGAGAGAGGGAGAGAGAGAGGGAGAGATGGGGATGAAAAGATAGAGAGAGAGAGAGAATATAGTGGGAAAGATAGAGGGGGAAGAGAGATGCAGGGAGAGGTAAGGAAATAGAGATAGGGGAGAGACATAGAGAGGAAGATAGAGATGGAGATGTAGATGGAGCAAATCCTTCACATCTTTCATATATACTAAACCTAATGGAAAGAGATAGATCCCACACCCAAAATCTAGGTGGTTCACTAAAACTAATGCAAGTATGATGGAAATATGCCTAAATTAAATGATCTAGATGCAACAAACTAATAAAATTGATTGATTATTTATGCAAAAATGTTGAAATGCATGTGTTGTTTGAAAACACATTGTGATATGAAGAAAACACCCATAAATGAATGCAAACTATGATAGAATTTGTTGAACTTGAAAATATGCACTTGAGATCTTGACAAAGACTGGAATGACTTCTGGAATGCTGTTGATCCTAATTTTTTCATCCTAATCCTAGCTTGCATTGAATTTGCATTCAAATTGCATTGGTTAATTTGCATCTAGGGTTTTAAATTTTTTCATTAGTGAAAAGGTAATTTAGCTTATATTTTTGCATATAATTTCCTTAAAAATTTCTAAAATTTTGCATCTCCATCTTAGATTTGTATCATACAACATCAAACATATCCAAAAAAAATTAAAATTTCTAAAATTTTTGCAGAAAACCCTTGCTAGGACTCATTGGCCATGTTGGGAAAATCAGTCCCCATCCAAATTTTTGATTGATTGTTATAGCATCAAAAACCTCATTTATGTGCTTCCTAAGCCTCTCGGTATCATATAGTATAAGTTTGGAAATTTTTTGGAACATTTGTTTTATGCATCTAGCTCAAAAACATCGTTTTAGATTACTCATTCTTCAAATCACTTCAATTGCAAACATCCTTACCTCTGAAAATGCTTCCATTTCTACAATTTTGCATAACATTGATAAAAATACTTTTCACTTTTGCATATACAATTTTTCTATTCATTAAAATTTGCATAAGTTTGTTAAAAGTGCCTTTTTATTTTTGCATATTAATTATTTACATTCTTCAAATTTTGCATATATTGGATAAGAATGTTTTGCATCTTTGCATATACATTGTTCATATTATTGAAACATTACATAAAATGGTTTCATGTTATTTTCATTCTTATTCAAAAAATGCTAGTACCTTACATATTTAGACATGTTAAGAAACATTTCCTATCCCCTCCCTATGAGGGTGTTTTAGTGAAAGAGACTACAACTTGGACCGTTCCTAAAAATCATACTTGTTCTTCTCATAATATCTCTCCTCTTGGTGACAAATATATTTTAGTAGAAGAATCAATCAATCAGTGTTTTGAGAATCCTAGTTGTTTCTCTCCTTTTACCTCTCTTAGTGGACAAAACATTCAAAACCAACATAACACAACCTTAGGTGATCATGACACTACAATTTCTTCTTCTCCTTGTATTTCACATTACTGTGAATACAATGCTTTGATGATAGAAAACTTATTCCATGAAGGTAATGAGAATCTTGGTTGTCCCCTTCACCTAACAAAACCCTTCTTAGGCAAGACAATTCAACCATTGGTTATTACCCTACTTGTGATGAAGTCCTTTTAGAAAAAGCAACCTTAGAATGTCATGAAAATTTGGCTTGTAGTTCTCCTCAAAACCCTCCTACTAGGGGGGATATCATGATGCAAGACAAGGATTAATCTCACTCGCTAAGGGATGATAACATTATTCAACCTCAACTCATTCTTTACCCTCCTTCACATAAAACTCAAACTCAACCAAACCTGAACTCATCCTCTACCCACCTCAGAATAATGTGCTGCAATAACTTATTCATAATATTTTTGCTCATACATATAACACTCACAACAATCTGCAACTACAACAACAAACCACAACACCCCTACCCTTTCCTAACCCTATCATCCCTAATCTTATCTTACTAGGACCTCCTAGTGGAAAGGAGTACAATCTTGTTGAACAACTAAAGAATAATCCTGCTAAAATATCATTATGGGACATTATTCAAGCCTCCCCTCACTATCACAACATGATCCAATTAGCCTTGCAACAAGTTCCTGTCCCTTCTAATACACAACTGAATGATATAGCAGCCATGATTCAAGCCATAAATATGGACATCATTTTCCACCAAAGTGAGCTCCCTTCTTTGGTTGTGCAAAACCAAAATGAATCCTTCATGATCATCGCTCAATACAAATGAAAAGGGATTAAGAGAATTCTTGTGGATACTAGTTCCTCTCTTAATGTATGTGGAGTGAACCTTCTTGATAGACTTGGTGTTGATAAATCAAACATTCGACCTGATCCTTTATCCATTAGGGGATTTGACAATGTATGCAAACAACTGCTTCATGTGATCACTTTACCTATTATAATTGTAATGGCCACATTGGAAACACCAATCCATGTTATGCCTAATGATATTGCATATAATCTTCTCTTAGGCCAACCATGGATTCATGTAATGAATGGTGTGCCTTCTACTCTTCATTGAAAAATGAAATACCTCTACAACAAAAAAGTGTACACACTTGACACTGACTCTCATCCAAACAGTTGTTTGAGCATCGACCAAAACAAAGAAAATCCCTTGAGCACATTAACACCAATCACACAAGTGGAACCTGCACAACAAAATCGTAAACAAGTCACGATGCTATTAGAAGATGATTGGGGTTCCTTGTATTTCGAACATGACTTCATAGGTGAGTACAAGATCATCCGCAAAGATTCAAATAAGGACAAATAACAACAATAATGTCAACACAAGCTTTAGATGACCTTTTGAAAGCATCTACCTCAACCACTTTAGACAACAAAGAAAATTACACAACAAACTTTGAAGAACTTAATCATGAACAATCAGCAGCTTCAAAAGCAATGAAGAAGCTTTATGGACAAGGTTATGAACTTATGAAACAACTTGGATATAGTGTAAAAGGATATGGCGCTAACGAGCAAGGTATCCATAACCCTATCGATCCTATCACACAACAAAAAACTAATGGTATTGGTTATTGTCTAGTGATAGAAATCACCAAGCCTTCACTCAACATCAACACTCTCACACAACAATCCTCTAAACCAACATTAACTGTAAGGCATCTTGAACTAATCGACACTAGTGGTCTTCATCATTCTCCTTTTCCAACAATCAAACAAATACCTACATCTTTGCTTAATGTCAATGTCATCTTGTAAGAAATGCTATTACAAGACTTCATTTTGTGCATATCATAGAGTTCATGGTCACTTCACTAATGAATGTAAGGCTTTAAGTACTCAAATCTAACATTTTCATGAGTTTGGTGTTCTTCCTTATGTGGGGGGCACCTAATTCCTCCAATTGATGTTTATTTTTTCTCTAGCATGCATCTCATCAGTCATTTCAGCTCACCTTTGTCCTACACTAAGTGGAGGCAAGGGGTTTGATAGCTTTTTCCTCATATGTCACTTGTCATTGCCTCTTTTGACTAGTCATTATCCTTTCATGAACATGTAAGAGAAATCTTGGGATGTGGATGACATGCCTTAAGTTGGCTTGCATGTGACATACTCCCTCTTTCATGACATAGCTTCTCGAAAACATGTGACTTGGCATAGGACTTTTCGAGTAAGCTCTCATGACCTCTTCTTCTTTAAATAAATTGCTCATAGTACCGGTGTTTGCAGCCACTTTAAAGTGGGGGGCATACATTGCCACTCACATTTCATTGAGTTATTTTCTTTTTATTGTGATTTCCTCTTGAGCAAATTTTAATGCCAGATGAGACCGCCATCCTGGAAAAATTCATTTGCCTCCCAGTCTGAAGCAGTGTTCCTAAGAACATTCAAATAAAGCTGTTTCGGTCGCCACTGAAGTTTTGCTTATCTCATAGAGCTTGAACCAACATTTTCATTTGTGGCACCTTATTAAAGTTATTAGGAGGTATAAATTTGGTATGGTTGAGTAGGAATTCCATTCTGAGGCATGACTTTCCCCATATCCACCTATGTGTCTGCGAGTACATACCACCCGAGCGTATGTTTCTCACCTTTTGGGCTTTCTCACCCGGTGGACAACCAAGAGTTCCGTCACCCTAGAGTGAGTATGCATTTTCTTTTTGGACAAACAACCTAGATCTGATCCATAACTAGTTGGACAAATGGTCGAAGCTTCATCCACCTTTTTATTTTTTCTTTTCTAGTTCTTTCCATTGCATGATCATGTATCTTGTTTCATTGCATGTCTTTCAACTTGTATATGTCCTTTTGTGCTTATGATAGTTTGACATAGGATCTTGGATCCTAGGGGCTTGCACAATATCCTTTGATCTTTGTTCTCCTTTGCCATCTGCATTGGTACGATTGGACCTCTCTTGAATGTCTACTTTAGTGTGAGTTTGAAGCAAGTTCATCCTTTCACTAAAGTGGGGCCTAAATGTACCATAGAAAAAAGGAAACTTGCTTGATTTCGAAAACAATTAATGATAAATTGAACTTAATGATACCTTGATTCAATGTTGTGAGGTGTTTTACACATCCACACTAAGTCTTGGACCCTTACAAATTGAATAACATGCATTTATCAATGTCTTGTAAAGATTTTGTAAAGAAATTTCATGCTTTTCTATACTTTATGAACCCATTTTCCCCTAATTAAACATTATAAAATTATTTAATTGCACCTTGATATCAATCTAGAAGGCTTGTAAAATAAATTTAATGATAATATAGTATTGTAATGTTTCCAACACATTCACATTGGATGTTGTGCCTTCCTAGGCTGTGTGGACCTCATTTTAGTGTTGTAAAGTTTATTTAGTCACACTTTCACATTGAATTCTACATCCCAAGCCCTAATTTACCTTTACATCATCACTAATAGTCCCCTATTACCCCATATTGTTCATTCTGAGGCTTAAATTGATCAAATAACTAGCAAAGTCATCAAAAAAACCTTATTTCCTAGCATCTTAGCCAGAAAAATGGCCCCTATGGGACCCATTTTCCATCCATGGTGAATCAATCCCATCTAGGTGAGACCCATTCACCATGGCTGGCGAATGAGTCTCATTTGGGCCAATTTTGACCTTTGAATGGGAAAAACTAAAATTTAAGTTTATTACTTTTACATGTCAGCCTTAGGGATCCAATTTACATGAAAATAAGGTGAATTTCCTATAAAATCAACTCTCTAAACCCTAAATCATAATCATTCTTCATTATTCATCCATCATTCTTCCATCTTAAGTCAAGCAAGTTAGGGTTTCATCATTTCAAGTCATTAAGATAAAAAAAAATTTAGATAGTCAAGGGAAGATTCTTCATGTTTTGTTGTAGAAATTCAAGATCAAACATCATGGAAAGGTATAGAATTCATTATTTCATGCTTCATAATATTCTTTCTCCATTTTAGTTTAATTACCTAAAATGGGTTTGACCAAGGCAAACCCCCATGCCCTAACACTCAACATTTCTCTCTCTTGTCTTGTGTGTTTGCAGATTTAGGCATCTTGAGGACTTAGAAATCATTTAAGATCAAGTTGTAAAGTTGTCCCTTCATTTTCTAAGGCAAAATATCCATCAAAATCCACTTTTAAACCCAAAAATTAGAGTTTTGGAAGCGAACACCTATAGAAAGCCAAAGTGCAGACTAAGAGCTCCTGTTTCCTCTTTTGGATCTTCAAAAATTCAAACGTGGACTCATTCACCATAAGTAGCAAATGAACCCCATTTCTAGGCCTGAACAAGGTTTTCTACATTTCTGGATACCCTTTTGTCTTAAACGGGTTCTCGGTTAGTTTCACAGAACTAGGACAAATTCGCCTAGAATGGCGAATGAGTCCTAGTATGCTAAATTTCCAGCATCAACAACATTTAAAATGTCATTTCCAACCTCCTTCAATATCTCAGGTGCACACTTTTAGTCTCATCCATTTCTATTTCAGTTTTGCATGCATTTCTAGGAGTTTTTGCATTACACAATGTGTTTTCAAACAAGTTGTCTTTCTTTAGTTTCCATTCAATAATGAATCCATTTTATTAGTTTATTGCATCTAGATCATTTCATTTAGGAATAATTCCATCATACATACACTATATTGAGTGAACCACCTAGATTTTGGGTGTGTGATCTATCTCTTTCCATTAGGTGAAAGACCCTAATTTAGCAAAAAGAGTCATAGCATTCCATCCACCCTAAAATATATGGTTCATATACATATTTCCTAGTAAATTTTTCTGCCTTGAGGGGCACCATAGTATGATCCAATAAAGGTATCAATGGAGAATTAATCATTTCAAATCAATTGTGTATCCACTTACAAGGATCCAAACAATTATTTCTTATCCCTTAGTGGTGGCACCAATGGATTGGGAACCTCCTACAACTATCATGTATAGGTGCATTAGTTGGTGGGCGAGTGAATAAATAACACAAGTTGGATTGAATCCCTTTTTTTTTATTTTCTCATAGGATAATTTTTCAACATAAAAAATTTTTTGGTTCCCTCTTGTTTGACCAAGTGTTGATTTTTCCATTCACAAATATTATTTGAGAGATGATCGACTCTAGTGAAGTGGTGAAGGTAGACATATGGTATTTTGTTCATAATAAACCTCTCAACCTTCCAATTATTACCTCAATTTCTCATTTGTTGTTTTCAATATGTCAGGTTATACATTTTCTTGTGTCCTAGAAGGATGTTGAGGCACTATCAAAGGGGTTTGATGTGGCTGTTTTTAGACATGGTTTTCATGAATTTGTGAATGTGATTTTTCATCAATTGGTGGGGTATTTTCAATTCCTGAAAATTAAAGAAAGTTCACTCAAAAAAAATTATATCTATGTATTTAATTGAATATTTATGCTAAAAAAAAGGGAGTGATGAACGAGCTATTCCACAATTTGAACACGCTCTAAAAGGGTTGCAGAACAAGTTTTGTTTTTAAGAGGATGAGTTCAAATGAGCTCAACCTCTTTATTTTTTCATTTAAATTAAAACAAAAAACAAGAACATTATAACACACTCATGTTATGTTTACTAGGGGCCTAAAAAGTGGAGTGACCACTTTTTTGTCCCCCATCTTTTTGCACTTACCCATTATAGAGGGACCCCATGTCTAGCCATAGGTCCAAATGGAACATTTATAAGCCCCAAAAATTCTAAGAACTCCTTTGCCATAGATTGGCATTTTTTTCTCTTAGGTCTTTTAAGAGACATTGTTATAAGCTTGAAGCTTGGATAGATCAAGACTTCTAGGGAACAAAATGGGGCCTACCCTAGCATTCACCTACCTACCTTGATGTGTTAGCATATTTTATTAGTCCCCATCATGTGAATAACATAAAATAGGTCACTCGAAAATAATATGTGCCAAACATAATTGATACATCTTGTATGAATGCATTCACTATTAGCACAATCAAACATTTTTGAGTTGATGAAAATAAAGAGAGGTTATTGGGAAGAGACCCCACATCTAGGTATAGGTCTAGCAAAAACATTTATAGAACCCACAAAGTCTAAAAACTCCTCCATCATAGGTTGGTAGTTTTTTGGTCTTATGTCTCTTAAGAAACTTTTTCAAAAGCCTATAGCTCAAATATATCAAGATACCTAGGAAATGAAATAAGGCCTCCCCTAGAATTCACCCACCCAACCTCCCTAAAATTTTGGTATAGCTAGTTTAGCCCCATAACACAAAAAATAAAAAATATGGCTCTTGACAACATAAGGCTAAATGTAATGATGAATTTTGCAAGAATTCATTTGTTATTGGCATGGTTGAACAATTTTGAGTTTACAAAAACTAAGAGGTTATTTTAGAGGGAACCCACATCCGATTTTAGGTCAAGATGAAACATTTGTAGGCTCCATGAACTTTGAGAACTACTCTATCATAGATTGGTAGTTTTTTTCTCTTGTCCCTTAAGAGACTTAATTGAAAGCTTGTAGCTCAAATGGATTAAGAAAATTGGGAAATAAAATAGGGCTTCCTTTAGGATTCACTCTCACACCCACACTGTGTTAGTGCTTGATCAATTTGATCCCATGACATGAAAAACATTAAATAGTGTAACTAAGGGTTAATTTTCAGGTTCGATTAGAGGTTTGAAAATCAACAAAGACTAAGAAACCCGAAGAGCTACAAAGTACAATGGAAACTAAAATAAATGAAACAAGTATACCAGATAATTGTTGAAGCTTCCATGATTCCTCTTTGTAGCACCTTTTAACTTGTTGGTTAACGTGTTGCCCTCATATTCAATGCGCGAGCAATCTTTGATGAAGTCCTACACAAGCTTTGAAGGATTTGAATCTAAATTCCTATGACAAAATGATTAAAATGCTTATGCCTAAATATGCCAAAACTTAATGGAATATGACAATAAATGCTGCAATTTATGTAAAATGTCTAAGTGTCTAAGTGTATGTGTCTAATCTAAAAATGAGAGAAAAATAATATTTTATAGAAAATGCCATTTTGAATGGACAGACGAGATTGACTTTCGACAGAGACCTAAAAGTAGAGGACGAGATTAAATCTGATAATCCCTAATCAAGGTTAGGGAAAAATCCTTAAACAAGTGGTCGAGATGCCATCTAAGAAGATTGAATCGGCGGTGGAGAATAAATGCAATAATTAATTCGAAAATCAAGAAGATAAGAGTTGGACTGAAGATCAGATTTGAAAAATCAAGAATCTGCCCAATTACTTGATTTTTGGAGGAATATTACCATTTTGAATTAAATTAATTAAAAATATGGATTTTTAATGAAATAATAAATAATGGATTTTAAGTTATTTACCTAAAATGGTAATGATTAAGAATGTGAAATCATTTAAATAATTAACTTATTTAAAATGAAATAATTTTGACAATTAAATAATTAAAATAATTATTTAATTTAAAGTGTTGTAATTAAATAAAATAATAGATTCATTTTAATTATGAGAATTGGTGACATTAAATAAATAAAATTTATTTATTTATGAATTTAATGTCGGGGAAGAATAAATGAATAAAAGGTAATTAAATAAAATTAATAAATTTATTTAATTGTAGAAAATAATAATAGACCCTTAGTGTATTGAATAAATATAGTATAGATTTATTTATTTAATAATCATGAAGAATACAAGAGACATGAATTAATTAAATAATAATGAATTATTTCATCAATAGTCGAATGTGGACCAAGGACATAATTAAATGTCATAATTATGTTTGGATGAAAGTGGTTAAAATAGAGCTTGCAGGCCTAGGTCATTTTTAAGTGTCTACATTTTACCCCTCTTTGTCATAATGTAGCACGTCACATTATGACAAAGAAAATAAGTCAAAGCCATGCCCTAGTGAAGGTATAGAGTATCAATGCCCACTCGGGAAATTTTTCAAATTTTGGGTCAACGAAAGAAAAATTTGGAAAGAGTCCCGATAAGTCAAATTTGATGACCAGAAAAATGATGGCACAGACAGTTTCAGATTCTGACATTTTTAAGACAACCAATAACGTGGTCAAAGTTGGTCAAATGAGCCTCCAATAATAACATAGTTGAAAAATACCATTTTGACTTTATAAATAGGTTGACAAAGGGGTAAAAGTCAATTTATTTCCACTATTCACTTTGCAAATTTTGAGAGCTCAAAGCGAAAAAAGACTGTAGCGAGTATGGTGATTCCAGTGACAGAGCATCGTGGCAAGATCGTGCGGACCTTCAAGCAGCTAGAGGGCTCAGAGCCAGTGGTATGTACCCCTAACCCCCTTTGTAATTTTTTTGTTTTACGTGTCAAAACTAGGATTTTAGGGGGAACAACAAATGCGTCGTGACACATATGCGTGCACATAAGCCGCATTTGACTTCGCCTTCAAAGAATTTGATGCATCGCAACACAAGTGCAAGGGTAGTTTAGGGTAGGCCGAGGGTTTGCAACACATTTTCAAAAAACTGTGACGCATTCACCCTTTTGACCCGCATTCGAAAGTTAGAATACCACAATCATCATTTTGTGATGCAATCGCGTGTTTCAGTTACACATTTGAATGGAATGATGCAAGTGCTCTGATGCAACACATTTGAGCAACCAAACGACACAATTGCAATGTTGCGACGCATTTGAAGTATGAAACGATGCATTCATTTTTTTGTAACGCAATTGCAATCAACATGACGCATTTGACATTAGCTTTGACTAGGGTTGATTTTGATACTTTTCTAATTTGAAATATTTTTGATGATACTGACAGTTGTCTAGAAGGTACTAACATGTTGTTTGGCTTTGTGTAGAGACAGCTTGTGCCAAAATACATGCGAGAGAGCAGACCGATGACCTTCTAGTTTTCTGATCAGCTGACCCCGTGGGAGCAATGACACTTGATGTGGGTAGGTCTATTCTATGTTTCCTATATGCCTGCTATTCAGGAAAATAGGGGACTACTAACTGCACTATGTGAGCGATGGCATTCCTAGACATGTTCCTTTCACCTACCGACTGGTGAGGTGACTATTACCCTTGAGGATGTTTACCGCATTCTACGTGTGTCAATCTGAGCAGAGTGGATCGTCTTTGACCCTCGCCATGGCTAGCAGACCTTCATAGCATACTATTGAGATGAGGGTGTAGGGCTCGACATCTAGGGATATGAGATCCGCTAGGAATTTATGGCAGAGCATTATGCTCATTTTGATGCATTCCTAGTGACACTAATTGGCAGGATACTGATTCCTGACTGTCACAGACATGGGTTCCCTATTGGCTGCGGAGACATCTTAGTTGGGATGAGATGAGATAGGACAGTGTATGCCTGGGGCCCTTGTTTATTGGGTACACTCTACCACCAGCTGCACAAGGTCATCTATAGGAGGGCAGAGAGTATATCATGTGGCACTACATTGATGATGATTTGGGCCTGGGAGCACATAGGGATATTTCATCTTCCGATTCAAAGACCACAGTTGGCCGAGGGGATGCCGTATGTGTACTACTATGCCGGTGCACTACAACAGACACGGATGGGTGAGATAGGTTGGTGGCGACATTAGATTGATATGATGGTGTCATTCATCTGGAGGCCGTATAGAGACTTCCAGCAGTGGGACAATGAGGTGGACCATCTCAGCATATGCAAATAGTATCGGTACTTGATTGGCAGGACAGTGTAGAGCCAGCTGATCATCGAGATGTATCTATTGTAGCGTGTCCTCAGACAGTTTGGAGAGTAGCAGGATGTACCTATAGGGATAGCTGAGTATGCTTGTTCCTCCAGAGAGGCAGCTTAGGGGCCAGCGATTCTAGTAGCATTTGCTGAGTAGTAGATCGATGGTCTAAGAGCCCAGCAGTGGGGATAGAGATGTGGGATTACAGATCCCAGGACCACAACAAATTATGACCTATGGTGGTAAGCACATAGACCAGTGCCACTGATAGATCCCAATGGGCCAGCACATGTGGATAAGAGGTCAGTCATACCGCGTGTGTTGAGGGCCAGGCGAGGAGGTAAAGATGGTGATAGGGGTAGAGGTCGGGGGAGGGATGAAGGCAGGGACAAAGGTAGGGGGAGATATGGAGGCTGGGACAGAGGATGAGACAGAGGAAGGGATGGAGGCCGAGGTGGGGATGATGGGGATGATGGAGGAGATGGCCAGAGACAAAGGAGATATGTTTAGAGATAGGGCAGGAGGGTGCACCGACGTGTGGTGAGAGTAGCACTAGATGATATCCTAGAGGTGGTTGAGGAGGGGGAGAGAGAGGAGGTGGAGCAGCCAAGGTAGGAGGGGGAGGAGGAGAGACAGGAGGAGGATGTGGCAGAGTAGGAGAGATAGGAGGAGGGTGTGGCAGGGGAGGAGCGGTCGAGGTAGGAGGAGGCCAGACAGGAGGAGGATGTAGATGTGGATGTGCCTCTAGATGAGGGAGTCGGTGGAGAGGATGTTGTGGAGGATGATGATGAGGATGATGACACCATGGATGAGGCTGAAAGACTTCTTAGATGGAGGATGGTGGAGGGAGAGGAGGGGATACTATCTTCGTTGTCATTACCCTAGGATGCCACAACAGACCAGAGGGTGGTGGATCTATAGAGGAGGCTAGACGAGATTGTGGCTAAGGTCAGGATAATGCAGGTAGAGCTAGAGGTAGCTCAGGTAGAGCGGGATCAGGTAGTGATCCGTCAGCAGGACTTAGCTCAGTGGTGTGTCGAGTTTGCAGCGTTATGTACAGGGCCTTCTGGGGATATTTCTCCTAAGCTTGCTAGGGTGAGCACAAGGTATGGATAGTACAGGACTCTCTATGAGCAGGCAGTGTCATCTAACCGATGGGATCCTACACTATCACACTCACAGATGAGGACAGGCAGTGGCCAGAGGTCAGGGAGTGGGAGCGATAATAGGAGCCATACTAGTGTAGGAGGATCCACCTCCTCAATGCACACATCAGGGCACAGGTCCCACCACTCACACAAGCATGCCTCGAGTCATCATTCGAGCCACAGTCATGGGTCCACCAGTTCAGAGCAGAGATTAGTATAGAGGCAACCACCAGTGGAAAATCCATCAGCATCATAGATTCAGGCAGCAATGACGTCATAAGTGTCTATCACTATGGAGATGATGCCATCATTGGTTGTATAGACAAAGACTTCTACAGGTCCACCCATTATCTTAGCACCAGTCATAGATCCTCAACCGCCACACTCTTCGCCACATGGGGATGATGAGAGCCTCCCCTAGGGGCATGTTTGCTATACTTGTTTTTATGTTATGACACATTATATATGGACCATTGAGCTTGCGAGCTCCATTTTTGGGATATCTATTGACTCTATCCTTTCGCATTGTGTATTTTTTGAGATGATATTATATGATGATGCAATTTTGATGTGGCCTACATGTGTGTTATGCAATGTTATTTGATTCATGCATTATGATATATGTGATGTGATGTCTTATGTATGATGTTGATTTATGATGGATGATGGTATTATGTATGTTCTATGGTGCTTACTTATGATATGATGCCATGATGATGCAATGCTTATTTATCTATTATATCGATTTTGTGATGATGGTGATAATGATATGCATAACGTATTTATTTGAATGGATGTCATGTTTATGATAATATGAATGCAATATTTATATGATTTAATGCTATGGATGATGTATGTATGGACCTAATGCAATGTTTATATGATCATGTATGCACTTATGTTTTTGTATGTCATAGGATATCATCGTGAGATGGACGAGAGAAGATGAACAGACTGATGAGATAAGATGACCAAACCAAAGGAGATGCATGTTAGTTCCTAGACCAAATCCTTCAAAACTTTGCCATAGGACTTTAATATTTATTACTCTTAATCATCATTGGGAAGACTGTTGTAATGGCCAACAAACACCATGATATGACATAGATCAAGATGTGCAAGGTCATACCATCACATAAGACTAGCAGTCACAGACAAGGATTATCATGAATTGAATTAAGAGCATGATTGCCCCAATCTTTTTGTCATAATCAACCACAAGTAGAAAAAGACAAGAAGGACAATTCATGAAATGCCATTGCTTCTCTAAATCCTATTTCTAGGACATCCTTGAGAAACTAGCAACATGATTGCCAAAATATAAAATAGAGCCGTTATCATGATACATCATTTTTCTAAATCCCAGAATCAGGACCTCGCTGAGAAACTAGTAATCATTCGTGTCAATTATCATGATACATCGCTGCTTCTCTAAATCTTGTTATTGGGATCTCACTGAAAAACTAATACCATGATAAAAAGCAAAAAGACAATTTCCAACTGTTTGCCAAGTGTGTCTGGATACCCAATGTTCTGATGTCAAGATGTCAGGTTTGATGACAATGAGATGCGGGGGTGTCAAAGCTTTGATGATGCCAAGATGACCAATGTCGAAGATTGCCAGATTTAGGAATGGAACATCCTGAATAATGTTGATGTCAAGAAGATTGATCCCTAAATTTCAAAAGGGATCCCTCGAAATGATGACGATGCCTAGGAAGGACACATCCTAAGGCATAAATGGCAGAGTTTCTTCAAAAGGACACATATGAAGAATACTGATTTCAAGACGAGTGATCCTTAGATGTCAAGAGGATCCCTCAAAATGTCGAATAACAGTGACGATGCCTAGGAAGGACACATCTTAAGGCATGAATGACAGAGGCTATTATGCAAGACACATCTGCAAGGTAACCAAGAGTTGACAGTTTCACTGGTTATGATAATGAAACTTCCTTTGACCAAGTTTTGACTAAAGTTTGGGTTGAGTTTGACTTTTGTTGACCATATGTCAATATTTGTCATGATGATATGATTGATGTGTTGTTGAGATTGTCATATTGACATAAATGATTCCCATAATTCATTTTAGGAGTTTTATCCATTTGGGAATGAGTTGCTTTGACCTGAAGACTTTTTGACATGTGTGTCAGTGTAGTGCCATGGACCCTAATGGACTGACCTAGTGTGGCCTCGGGGGCTCATCAATAGATGGCCTTGCCTATGTCATTCACTCAGAGACCTCGTAGTTAGACATGACCAATGACTTTGTCTTGACGACCAAAGATTGTGCCATAATTTTATTTTGACAAACCTAAAAGGACTAACCTAATGTCTCGAGGACTCAAGGATGAGTCTTGCCTGCATAGCAAATGCGCAGAGACAACATAGTTCAGAAAAATGACAAAGACTAATTGATTTGACAGACTCGACAAGGAATGATTTTGTTTTTGTGTTTTCGAGTAGTTTGACATTTGTTGTGGTTTTCTTTAGGACATTTTTTCCTTTTTAGGTCTTTCTTCAAGACGTTTTACGATGTTTTTGGGTCTTTTTTTTAGAACTTTTTGCCATGTTTTTGTCTTTTTTAGGACTTTTTGCCATGTTTTTGTCTTTTTTCAAGACTTTTTACAATGTTTTTGTCTTTTTTCAGGACTTTTTGTGATGTTTTTGTCTTTTTTCAAGAATTTTTAGCAACTGCTAAAACCATGCATGACATCCACTACAGTTATATGATAAAAAAATTGCCACCAGTCAGGTCCAAAACTTAGCCAATTTTAAAGGACGTGAAAGGGATGTGCTCGGGGTACCAGATAGATAGTATAGAGGACTTGATGTCAACCGTTTATTAACCATGAAAGGAAGGGTATGATGTCATGGCAGGTGTCGTGGTGGTGACAAAAAATGTATTTCATCCTAGGCCAAGGTAGACAAAGTGATAGTAGATGGCAGAGCAATGATTTATTACGCATGGTGTCTGTTTGCCAGGTTTTCACCATGGTACTTATCCAAAGCACCTATTTTCTAGGTTTTCGTTGTTGGACGAATCATTTTTCTTTACTATTTTTGTCATTTTTCTTATTATTATTTTTTTGTTTTTTTTGTTTTTTTTTTACCATTTTTCAATTTTTTTGTATTTTATGGTTTTCAACTCGATCTCTTGATGCTATTCGTAGAACTTTTAGAGATTTAAACTATTGATAGGATATGTCAGTTTTTCTCCATTTGGAATCACCAGCTGATAGGCTCCAAAACCAAAAGAAGATACGATGACGTAAGGACCCAACCAGTTTGGTTCAAACTTTCCTGGCTTTTCTCTCTCAGCCTGGTTCTTAGGGTTCTACATGAGGACTAAGTTGCCAATGTCAAAATTCCTGACCATGACTTTCTTATTGTAACTGTGGAAAAGATGGTTCTAATACGCTTGTAGATGGTTCAAGGAATTCTTCCTTCTTTCCTCTAACATCTCCAGCTCGTGCAAGTGCAACTGTCTATACTCATCATCAGTTAAACCCTTTAGGGAGACTTGTAAAGAAGGAATTTCAACCTCAATGGGAAAGATGGCCTTAGCTCCAAAGACTAGGGTGAAAGGAGTGGCTCCTATAGGTGTACGAATGCTAGTGCAGGAGGCCCACAGAGTAGGGTTGAGTTGTATATGCCAATCATGGCCAGTGTCATTGACAGTCCTTTTGAGGATTTTAACAATGGTTTTATTTGACGCCTCAGCTTGATTGTTTCCTTGTGGGTAATATAGAGATGAAAAATGGTTTTGGATGTGAAATCACTCACATAACTCACGAACGTCTTGGTTTTTAAATAGATGTCCGCTGTTAGTGATGATGGATTGCAGAAGGCCATACCGACAAATAATGTAGTTGAGAATGAATTTGTATTTTTTTTGCTAGTTATGTATGTCAGAGGGATGGATTCAATCCACTTTGTAAAATACTCAATGGCAGTGATGATGAATTTATGGCCATTGGACGAGGTCGAATGGATCTTACCCACGAGGTCGAGTCCCCATTGAGTGAAGGTCTAAGGAGAAGTGATCGGAAAAAGTTCTTGTACTGGAGCATGGATCAAATCACTATGAATCTGGCATTTGTGACAAGTCTTGACATATTCTATTGCATCATTTTCAATGGTTGGCCAATAATACCCAAGTCTCGTTACTTTCTTGGCTAGAGTAGGACCACTTGAATGAGACCCGCATATACCGTCATGTACTTCGCGTAAGGTTGTACATACTTCATTGGTGTTGAGACATCTAAGGAGGGTGTCATCAAAGCTATGGTGGTAAAGGGTGTCACTGACAATGGCATATCTTGTGGCTTTTCGGATAAAGGACTTTCTCTGGTTATTGGATAGGTTGGGTGGAATGGTTTGATACTTAAGGTAGTCATAAATATCTTGGTACCAAGGAGAGTCAGGACCAACAAGTTTGCAGACCATTTACGACTTTAGAATGTCATAGGCAGGGACCAACAATTATTTTATTAGGAATTCCAGCTGAGGCAAATTGCTCAGAATGTCAAGGAGAGAGCCTATTGTAGCCATTGCATCTGCTGCTTTGTTATGTGCTCTCGGAACTTGTTCAAAAGTTACCATATGAAAGTACGTTTGGAAACTATCAACCATTCATATGTAGGGCATCAACTTCTCATATTTTGTGTCATAGTCATCATTAACCTGATTGATGATGAGTTGAGAATCCCCATAGACATGTAATGTTCTAATTTTCCATTCTATTGCCATTCTAAGCCCTGTAACTAGTGCCTCATATTCTGCAACATTGTTTGTGCATGGGAAAGCTATGCGGAAAGACTTAAGGATGGAATATACTTGAGGGGTGATGAATAGAATCCCTGCCCCTGACCCATGATTTGTGTGTGATCTGTCAAAGTAGAGTTGCTAAGGTGACTTGGGTTCCGTATGGAATATCGACTCATTTGGAAAATCTGCCACTAACGGGTGATCACTTTGTAAAGGTGCATCCGCCAACTGATCTACTATGACTTGTCCTTTTATTGCCTTTATTTCTACATATTGAATATCATATTCACTCAGAATCATGGCCCATTTTCCCAGACGTCCAGTTAATGTTGCCCGACTTAACAAATATTTAAGGGGGTTGATCTTTGCTACTAGTTGTGTCTGATGGCTTAACATATAATGTCTTAGCTTTTGTGCTACAAAGACCAAGGCTAGACAAGCTCGTTCAATTGATGTATAGCTTAGTTCATACCCAACCAATTTCTGACTAATATAATATACAACTCTTTCTTTTTCCTCTTGGTCATTTTGCGCTAGTAATGACCCCAGTGCTGAATTAGTTGCCGAGATGTATAGGATCAATGGTTTTCCATGAATGGGCGGCATGAGAACTGGCAGTGACAATAGGTAATTTTTTATTTGCTGAAAGGCTTCTTGGCATTTATCTGTCCACACAAAGGGGATACCCTTGCGCAACAGATATTGGAATGGGTGACACTTGTCAGCCAATTGTGCTATGAATCACCGAATGGATTGTACCCTACCTTGTAGGGTTTTGAGTTCACTGATTCCTCTAGGCAGAGGCATGTCTATGATGGCATTTAATTTTTTTGGATCGACTTCAATGCCTCTTTGAGAAACTATGTATCCCAAGAGTTTACCTGATGTTACACTGAAGACACATTTCTTAGGATTTAGCCAGACTTTGTATTCTTCCAGTCTCTTCAAAATTATGTCTAACACCTTCAGATGATCCTTCCTTGTTACCTATTTAGCCAATAGGTCATCTACATAATCTTCCATTATTTTATGCATCATGTCATGAAATATTGTGGTCATAGCCCTTTGGTATGTGGCGCCTGCATTTTTGAGACCGAATGGCATGACATTCCAAGAGTATGTACCCAATGGGAAAGTAAATGCCATTTTGTGCTAGTCATCTAGGGCAATGCGAATTTGATTATAGTCAGAGAAACCATCCATAAGGGACATCTCATATCCTACTGTGAGGTCAACTATGTTATCAATATTCAATAAAGGAAAGTCATCTTTTCAGCATGCCCTATTTAGGTCTCTCAAATATGTACAAACATGGATCATCCCATTTGGCTTTGTTACTGGCACCAAGTTAGATATCCATTCAACATAGTCAATAAACCATATGAACCCGGCATCTAGAAGTTTCTCCAACTCAGCTTTGACCAATAAAGTGACCTGAGAATGCATTTTGCATCACTTCTGTTTAACTGGTTTGGCATTAGGCAATAGTGGCAGATCATGCAAAACCAGTTCTGAGTCTAATCCTGGCATGTCAGCGTAGGACCATGCAAAGTTGATTTTACATTCTGCAAAGAATTTGCTAAATTTCGGTCTCTCTTCTTCAGTCAATGATGCAGCAAAGAGGACCATTTTGGGATCTTCTGTAGTTGATATGTTGTCTTCTATGGTGTCTTCTATAAGCATAGTTGATTTCTCCTACTGTACGGGAAGAAATTCTAGTCCTCCATCTTTGTGGGCCTCAGAGAGGTTTTCACTCGTAGATACATCCTTTGATTTTACTTTTTTGTCGTCAGAAGGTGCCTTTCAGTTTTCACCTAAAGATGTTTCATTTTTTAGTTTATTTTTATTTTTAATTTTGTGACTGGAGGATGGAGCAGTCTTGCCAAAGTAGGCTGCACAATCTAGATCAATGGTGAATCCTAACTTATGATCACCACTGGGTATGCCCTCACGTAATCCCATAAACTCTGCAATTGCCTCATCATTTTGAAAAGTGTCCAAGATTGGCAGGCCTTGTTGGTCCCAATCGACTAGTTGAGGATAAACTAGGGAAATGCCATCGTCAGTGTTGGTGAATTAAGGGGAGGATGCAGAAAGCATGCAGATGGATTTAGTGATATTGTAGATGAGATTATCATCATCCAACTCCACATCAGAATATATCTAATATTCCCATTCACTAGTCTCATATTCATTGTCAAAATAAGGGGTGAAGGACTTAGAGTCATTGTTGTTAGTGTCGTTTGGTATTTCAGATGGATTGGACTGAAAGGATTTAGATAGTGGGTCTTGTATGTCATGGGGAGTGGTAATGGGACTTTGACTATTTGGTGCCTGATCAATTTTAAAAAAATTCCAAAATCTTTGTTCAAAGGTCAGTTCTCTAGTTTCGACAAACAAATCATCAAGGAAACAGTCACTTAAGGATCGTTCTGAGCCAAATTCCCACTCTTGGGAGTTAGTTTTGGTGAGGGTTTCCATAGTGGTCTCAACACTTTCCGAAGCATGCACTCACTCACTTGAAAGTCCAATGGTACATCAATTGTCATTGTCAGGTGATCTAAGCCCTAATCCAAGATACTTTGGTATTTTGAAAGGTTCTATGGGCTCTCTTCATCCAGTTTTATTTCTACCTAGGCCACTAGTGCCATCATAGCCCTTAGCCTTCATTATGTCATATCTTTTTCCATATTTCTTAACTGGTAATGGGGGTAATGCGACAATATCTTTATAGAGCCATCCTATGATATCAACAAGGTCCTCATTACTCATGTCTCCCCATTTGATGAAAACTATTTTTGGTGGAACTTTGAAGATTTCTTTGGGTTCCATTCTAAAACATGGTCGACCATAGACCTTCAAGGACTTGGGTATCACTATGATGCTATATGTTGTATGCAGTTTGAATTCTCCACAGCCGAGGTCCTAGATCTTGACAGTGGTTTCAACCTTAGGGTTTGTGGAAGATGGTGGTGTGGTGGAAGACGTGGATGAAGTGGACATGGAAGATGATGCAAGTGTGGATGGATCAATGTATTTGGAAGATGAGGGGCCATAAGCCTTTCGATTGATAGGCACTTGGTTTTCAGAAATACCTCTTAGGTTGGTACAGTATTGAAAAGGGTCAGGGTCGCCATATATAGTGATTTTTGTGCCATCAAATGGGAATTTTAAGCATTGGTGATATGTGGATGGAATGGATTTTAAGGCATGAATCCATGGGTGACCGAGTAAGATGTTGTAAGGTAATTCTAGATCCAGGACCTGGCAAGTTGTATCCACAATGACTGGTCCCACTCTGATAGGAAGAGAAATAACGCCTCATGAAGAGCATTCTTCATCATCATATACTTTGATCACTATACTCTTTGTAGGGTCTACACATGCATCATAAAATCCTAGAGCCTTAACTAGTTTCAAGGAGCATATGTTCAATCCTGCTCCGCCATCTACTAAAACTCTTATGACCTTGTGCTTATGGATGAAAGTTTCAATGTGCAATGCATCATTATGGTTGGTTTTAGGTGACGAGTAGTCTTGATTAGAAAAGGTGACAAGTGAGGCGTAGTGAGGTATCCCACCATGGTATCAAACTGATTGACATCAATGTCCTTGGGGACTGACAACTCTTGCAGGGTTTTATCTAGTATAGCCTTATGCGTGGGAGAGATGCGAAG
This sequence comes from Sequoia sempervirens, assembly GCA_007258455.2. Lineage (NCBI taxonomy): Eukaryota > Viridiplantae > Streptophyta > Pinopsida > Cupressales > Cupressaceae > Sequoia > Sequoia sempervirens. Next base: position 23,477,096 of record VDFB02047144.1, on the reverse strand, counting down.
CAGCTCGAGTATAGAAATTTGTGTGGGATTTTTGCTAAGTTGATCGATAAGGTTGAACTAACTCTTTGGTTGCCACTGCTTTGTGGTCGGGGTGGGTTTTGATTGTTTTAGTAGATGGGCCAGGTATGGTGATTTTGGGTTGCCTAGTGGGAGGCGGACCAGCCATGATGACCTTGCCACTTCGAGTAGTAGCATTGCATTGAGGTGCTCTCTTGACCATAATGGTATTCATGTATTTGTCATCAATTCAGACATTATTTATAAAAGGTCCACCAGAATAGTCTTACTTGGCTTCAGAAAAGTTAGCTTGATTATTTTTTATCTGTGGACCTGACGTGGAAGCATTATGAGAACCATGGTCTTGTAGTGGGTTCTTATGAATAGTATGGTCTAAATTGGAGGAAAATTATGATCCACCTACCTCAATGATACGACTCTCGATAAGGTCTTGTACTTGGTTTTTCAGTTGTCAACAGGTAGAATTTTTATGTCCTTTTTCTCGATGATAATTGCAAAATGCATTATCATCCTACCATGCTTGTTTGAATTGTCCTGGGTCATATGGTTTTGGTTCTTGAAGCGTGATGACACCATTTTGAAGACATTTATTGAGGACTTCGTCAATGGGTTCACCCAAAGGAGTGTATGTGCGACCCCTAGGAAATTGTCTAATATGATGGTAATGTCCTTGATTATTTTGGCTACTCTAGTTGTTTGAAGGGACATTGGTAGGGGGTGTCAATGTCATTGTTGGTTTGTTTTGCTGTTGAATCCCTTTTAGGGCCAGTACAAGACCCACAATGTTTGCAGTCTTGGCGTCAACAAAACCATCATTTGTAACATGTTTATTTTTGACCCAATATTTACTCTTATTGGTGGGAGGATTTGCATTTGTGTTTTTGGGACCGTATCTTAGCTCTCCCTTTGCAATAAGGGATTTCTCAATCTAGACCCCTTTTTCGACTAGGTCAGTGACGTTTGTGCAAAAATGCACTTGCAATGAATATTTTAGGGGACCCATAAGTGTTATAACAAATATGTCCACCTTTTCCCTTTCAGGTATGTCAATGTGACACCGACTAGCTATACTTCTCCATTTTTGAAAGAATGGGATGAATGTCTCACTAGCATCCTCTTGCATTAGTTTGCACAAGCTAGTAATAGAGGTGTCCATGTCAATGTTGTATACATAATTCATTATGATTTTTTGTTTAAGATCATCCCATGTTTGGATATCCTTTTGAGTGGAAAACCATTCAAGGGAAGAACCCACAAAAATTTTAGAGAAAAGTCTCATCAAGTATGTTTTTTCATAGGTGATGCCCATACAATTGGTTGCAAATTCATGAACATGTTCGATGGGGTTTGTCTTGCCTCTATATTTTGTAAAATTGGGTGACACATATCCTGGAGGAAATGGTGGTTGTATAAGCTCATGTTGAATGGGTATACGTTTAGATCATATGACACTTCTGATTTATTTCCTGATATTTGTATGTTTTGGATAGTTTTATCTAGACCCATCAGTTTGACTTGTAAGGCATATATAACAAGGTCATTTGTGGTCCCATACGTTGGACCGATTGGTATGCCATAGGTCCTTGTTTGTTGTGCATGGATATTGGTGTATTGTGAGGGATGGATTGTTGTGGCATGTATGATGTGTTCGGATGTGTGTGTTGTTGGAATTGAAAGTTTGAATTTGGGATATGTTGGTGAGTATGAATATGGGATGTGTATGTTGGGATGTGTCCCCTAGCCATTTGTGTCGATATCTAGGGAATATGGTGACCATGAACATTGTGATGTGCTAAGGATTCCATGGGCTATGTTTTTTGACTACTTTGTCCAAATTGTTGGTTTTGTACAAGGGGAATGTTTATATTTTGACCTTGGGAGGTGATGGAATTTGACTACCTTGACGTGCTAACATTTTGTTGTTTTCCTTGAATAAAGATCCATCATTTACCTCCACCCAAAATATTTTGTGCGATACCAATAAGAGGATATGTCGAAGGTGTGCTCATGGTACTAGATGTAGCTGTCAACAGGGGATTGGTATGACTTGATGATTCCCCCATGGCATTTATCATTGTGGTAAAGAGAGGATTTATTAGGGAAATATAGGGCATCTCAAACAAACCTCCAAGAACAATAGTTCCTTCGGTAACTTTAATTCCGATTAGATTGCCTCAAAGACATGTACAACTATGTCCTAAAGCAGAAACAGACACAGTTCATTTCCCACATTAATCCTTATGAGAGAAGCACATGTAAATTCAATAGCAAGCAATAACAGATTCTAGAAACAGAACCAACATAGATGAAAGATAGGATAGAAATTAGAACACAAAGATTTACGTGGGGAAAACCCTTTCGGGTAAAAAACCCCACTCTCCAAAGTTCAAGCCATTGTATTATTCAGCAACAAAAGGTTAAAATACAATTCAGGCTCATAGCCTTTTAAGAGATTACATCTTGTTCATTCTAGATACAACCTAGTAGAAAACTCTCCCTCTGTACATTTCCTTATCAATCTCTCAAACCAAACAATCTTCGCACTACAACAATACCCTCAAACAGTATACGGTATAGATCGACATGAGAGATCGACCATGGCATTCAATTCTTGATCAGGAGAGATTTCGGCAGCATAACCCTGCCTCTCATTTTCTCTGTTTCGGCCTCATGGCCTCGGCCTTTCAGCCAGCCTCTCAGCCCTCTCTACTTCTATGATGAACGTCCAATGCATATATGTATACATTCATTCTTCATTGCCTCTGTGAATCAGTTCATTTTCAACTATCAGATCACAACAACAAATGGTTCACATTCTGCCTTCTTTGATAGGTCCAAGTAGCACCACGTAGGATAGTCTTCCAATCGGTCAAAAGCATTCAAAATGTATTTGCATGTCAGTGAGACACTAACCGTGTCTCCTTGATGCCATAGGACCAATTATACATCCATCGCTATCGGCAAGAGTCACGGCTATCGGCAAGAGATCATAACAAGTTCACAAGTCATATTGATGTCAACACTCCCATCAGCAAGACTTACTCTATTGGCAAGATCAGCAAGATCTTTCACCGATATCCTCAGCAGACCCATCACCTAGACAATTGCTAGTCGCTATGAGTCATAACGAGCCCTCAAGTTATACTGATATGAACATCCATCAGCAAGACTTAGGTTGTCGCTAAGAGTCACCCCACAGGTTTCAAGTCACCCCGAGACCATCCTTCACCAGGAGTGATACCGACAACAACCATACCATCGGCAAGACAATCATCTGTTGCCAAGAGTTCTTACCGAGTCTTCATGTTACTCCGATGACTCCAAGTGTATAACCATTCAACGAGACATCTCTTGTCGGGATGAGTTATATCGAACGTTCAAGTCTCTCCTCGATAATTCCAAACGCCATGAGCTCCCCGACAACCATTAGACACCAACCCGTCTGCAAGACAACTCCCATCACTAGGACACATTTTGATATGAGCAAGTCATATCGATTACTACATTGGCCAGACAAACCAAAGGTCACCCTATATTGGCCAGACTTTCTACCGTTTCCAAAACATCATTCCGACTATCCAAGGTTACACTGAAGATTCAGGTTATACCGATCGTCAAGACATTCTAGAGGTCACAGCGATAGTTCAGGATCAACTAGCAAATCGGCCAGACATCTCAATAGTCACAACAACCATGCTTACTCAAAGGTTTCAGCCTATGAGATTGAGGCACACAATTCCAACAATCTCTCACTTGACGAAGATCACACAGGCACCTCCAAAGCAACCAGAAACTAAGATCACACTAGCTCCACCAGTTTAGACCCCACAATACTCAAGACACCTAATCAATAAGATTCCATAGATAACAATCCACCAGACAATCTGCAACAAAGACCAGGCATCCAACTACAACTCACTATCCAATAAATCAACCGAAATGCAACCGATCATAGCCTTCCAAGAAACCACATAGATCTATAAATATTCTCGCATGCTCCATTAAGACTTCTACACCAACATCCAAGATGTCCACCATTTAGATAACAATCCTTGTCATCTTCCAATATGCCACCTATGGAAGAAAGAACACGCCAAGGTGAATAAGCACCAGTCCAACGAACATAAGGAAAATATCCTAGTGATATCATCAATAGGATACTGCTACCACTTCACTATGCTCAAATGCTATACAAAAGTAATATCAAATTTGAATCCTCAAATAGAACACAATAGTGAAGTCATTCTCCAAAAAACAAGATAGAAGACACCAGCTAGAATGACAATTAGACTGACTACTTCCATCCAACTGATAAACCCACATGACTAAAAATAGCACCCACAGCTCATGCAATTCCATCCAATCCCACATACCTAAAAGGTATCAGCATTAGTAAACTCATGCCAAACTATAACCAACTCAATAACAACAAATACAAGCTCCAAGTTCCAACCAGTCAAAGAAGACAAAACACAACAGGAACTCCCACTGCCCGAGTAATTCCAAATCTAAAAGATCAAAGACATACCAAGTCTACCAATAATAACACACAAAAAGTGTAACCATGTACCAAAAATATCCACAATGATATGCACAACCTGCAACAAACTGTTACAAGAAACATTTCTCTCACCACAAGTCATCACAATTCTCCCAAGTTCTCCACACACAATCAAAGGAAAAAGGATTAAGAACCTCCATGTCATCACCCATGAACTTGAGTGAAAAACACATGACCACAAGCAAGTGATCACTATATCTCCAACCAAACCTCAAACCAATGTAATGTGAAACCAAACATCCAGGAAGTAAACCAAGACCAAAGAGAGAAACTTTGCACATCATATTCCTGTAGAACATCCTCCTACAAACACTTCTAACTGCTAGTTGTGCCAAGAATGATCTCCTTCTCATCCCAAAAGAAAATCCTTAACAACATCCAACCGTTCAATCACCAAGATCAAACCAACTTTAAACTCATGTAATCAACATGGATGTAAGCCTCTCAAAGAAAATCAAGCTACTTCATTCCCCATTTCAGGAAATCAGCCCATACATCATCTCCTACCAATTCTCATCAGTAAATAACATAACAAGAAAGCTCAAGGAGATAAAACAAGTTGTACATCTTCCACCATGAATCCTCTAGAACCATTAAACAACAATTCAAGATCCATATCATGAAAGTGAACATAAAACACATCTAAAAAATATAATGGGCCAAATACCTCTTAGATAAACTACTGAGTAGACCAAGAGTGGGAATGAGAATACTCCTTCAAGATATACAATTTATCAAGACTAATCAAGAGAAATCTCCTCATAGGTCTCTATTGAACTTACGTTCAACCAAGGTGTAGGCTTCTCGGACTTTCTGCTGAAAAACTTCATGAAGAATACCAATCAACAACACTTCTCTCATAAGAGAAAAATAGCCTCGCCTTATTCTTCATGTATCCATGAGTACTAGCAACCAATCATCTCATGCTAAATTTCAACTGCATTACTGCACTATCATGAAGTATCAAGCAAATAATAAAAGCACCCAATACACAAAGAATTACCAGACCACTATCAAAGCTCCAATCATCTAAATTAGGAACTTATCATGACACCATGATCTACATATCCCCTTAGGAGATACCATGCTTCAAGTGACTTCACCACATGGTCTCAAGTACAATGCATAATTCCAACACTCCAGTGCACAAACAAGAGTATACCATGACATAAAGCAAACAGACTCAAAACTAACATCACCTATCAAGTACCACCAACACCTCAGCCAAAAACTCCAAGCATCCTCCATGGATCCAAGATGTTGCACATCTTCAAATAATGTCCATGCAAATGCAAAAGAACCCTTCTCCAGAAACAAGATCTAAAAGCCCCCCCTTGAAACATCTACAGAACTAAAGAAGACCATTCACCACCATGTGATGAACCCATAGTTAGTGCTAAAGCTCCCACTGAAACGTGACATCCGAGTTCTCCAAGCATCCTGACCACCTGCTTCAGGTTCTGATAAGTGACTATTCAAGTACTCAACAATATCCATCCTCTCATCTCAAAGAAATCACACCAATGCATAAGTGACCACAAACAAGGCCAGCTAACAAGTCTACACCAGCAATGAATGAACCTCGTGGATAAAGACAGTCCACATACAAGTTATCTCACTGCAGCCAATGGGTAGCTAATCCACCAACCACATAACTCGTAGATCACAAACATCAAACATGCAAACCCATCATCACATTGGAAATTGCAACACTGAGATTTCAAAGAGAATAACCATGTAGACAACATGACTCAAACACCAGATCACACCAAACTTGATTTTGCAAACACGTCCATAACAAGCACCATAATCAAGGAACCCACAAGCACCACCACAATAATGTTGAGTGACAAATCATGTACCAACACTCCCATGCAGAGAAGAAATCACACCTCCTCAAACCATGCGCAAAGCATGCATGCAGAACTGTAACTATCTCATCCAACAACACCCCCAAAAGTCAGGGTCTAGAAAATAGCTTAATAGCAACCCCACATAACCACAAGTTTTTCTTAACCATGTAAAACATGTACATGCATCTGAGAAAGAGATACGCTATTTCAGAAGCTTGCAAATCAACTAATGATTAACTCCATAGCCTTTATGTATTCAAGGTTAACAGGAAACATTGCCTTCCAACACCAGGAAACACCACCTGGCATAAGCACACTCTTCCATGGTTGAGAAACAACCTAGGCTTCTCCATATCATCAAGGAGCCTCTCACATAGACACCCAATATGAAAGCTTTACTGCTACACAGCCACAGAGCAAGAAAATCCACCTCATACCCCAAGGTTATACCGCTACCAACCAGGAGACACAAATCACAACAAACCAACATGATCAACTCCATTTTCTCCATCTTCACCATCCTTCAATCTATGTGTTGTCTCTGAATATCACAAGAATTCCACTAACCAAAGAATCAATAAATCAAACGATTCCTCCATATTTCCTCTAGCCTAAAAAACTGAGAAATCTTCATAGGAGAAATACCCAAAACTAGCAACTAAAAGAAGGCTCTGATACCACTTGTTAGGGAAATATAGGGCATCTCAGAGAAACCTCCAAGAACAGTAGTGCCTTTGGTAACTTTCATTCTGATTAGATTTCCTCAAGGACACATACAACTATGTCCAAAATTAGAAACAAACACAGTTCATTTCCCACATTAATCCTTCTAAGAGAAGCACATGTAAATTCAACAACAAGCAATAACAAATTCTAGAAATAGAACCAACATAGATGAAAGATAGGACATAAATCAGAACACAAAGATTTAAGTGGGGAAAACCCTTTCGGGTAAAAAATCCCACTCTCCAAAGTTCAAGCCATTGTATTATTCAGCAACAAAAGGTTACAATACAATTCAGACTCATAGCCTTTTCAGAGATTACATCTTGTTCATTCT
>VDFB02047144.1:23229859-23469504 GCA_007258455.2 Sequoia sempervirens | reverse complement strand
ATAGATGGATTTAGAGAGAGGGAGACCTGTCTAGAGATAGAGAGGGAGAGAGGGAGATAGAGGTAGATATGAAGATAAAGTGAGAGAGGAAGACGGAGAAAATTGAGTAGAGATATAGAGAGAGGTAGAGGGAGAGATAAAGATATAGAGAGATATGGAGATAGAGAGGAAGAGATAAAGATATACAGAGGAAGAAGAAGAGGGAAAGATAAAGAGATATAGATGGTGAGATAGAGATATAAGGAGATATAGAGAGGAGGAGAGGGAAACATATAGGTAGAAAAACAAAGAGAAGTAGAGACAGACACATAGAGATAGGGGAGATAGAGGGGGGAGATAGATATATGGGAAGAGAAAGAGAGAGAGAGAGATAAATATATATGGGAAGAGAGAGGGGGAGAGAGGTAGAGATAGAGAGATAGAGATAATTAATCGAGGAAGAGGGAGAGGGAGAGAGAGATAGAGAGAGGGAGGAGAGATAGAGACATAGAGACATAGAGATAGAGATAGGGAGGGAGAAATAGGGAGTATGTGTGAGAGAGTAAGTGAGAGATATGGATATAGTGATCTAGTGAGGGATATATATATATAATAGAGGTGAAGTAAAGAGATATAGAAAGAGGTAATGATAGGGAGAGAGGGAGAGAGAGGGAGAGATGGGGATGAAAAGACAGAGAGAGAGAGAGAATATAGTGGGAAAGATAGAGGGGGAAGAGAGATGCAGGGAGAGGTAAGGAAATAGAGATAGGGGAGAGACATAGAGAGGAAGATAGAGATGGAGATGTAGATGGAGCAAATCCTTCACATCTTTCATATATACTGAACCTAATGGAAAGAGATAGATCCCACACCCAAAATCTAGGTGGTTCACTCAAACTAATGCAAGTATGATGGAAATATGCCTAAATGCAATGATCTAGATGCAACAAACTGATAAAATTGATTGATTATTTATGCAAAAATGTTGAAATGCATGTGTTGTTTGAAAACACATTGTGATATGAAGAAAACACCCAAAAATGAATGCAAACTATGATAGAATTTTTTGAACCTAAAAATATGCACTTGAGATCTTGACAAAGACTGGAATGCTGTTGATCCTAATTTTTTCATCCTAATCCTAGCTTGCATTGAATTTGCATTCAAATTGCATTGGTTAATTTGCATCTAGGGTTTTAAATTTTTTCATTAGTGAAAAGGTAATTTAGCTTATATTTTTGCATATAATTTCCTTAAAAATTTCTAAAATTTTGCATCTCCATCTTAGATTTGTATCATACAACATCAAACATATCCAAAAAAAATTAAAATTTCTAAAATTTTTGCAGAAAACCCTTGCTAGGACTCATTGGCCATGTTGGGAAAATCAGTCCCCATCCAAATTTTTGATTGATTGTTATAGCATCAAAAACCTCATTTATGTGCTTCCTAAGCCTCTCGGTATCATATAGTATAAGTTTGGAAATTTTTTGGAACATTTGTTTTATGCATCTAGCTCAAAAACATCGTTTTAGATTACTCATTCTTCAAATCACTTCAATTGCAAACATCCTTACCTCTGAAAATGCTTCCATTTCTACAATTTTGCATAACATTGATAAAAATACTTTTCACTTTTGCATATACAATTTTTCTATTCATTAAAATTTGCATAAGTTTGTTAAAAGTGCCTTTTTATTTTTGCATATTAATTATTTACATTCTTCAAATTTTGCATATATTGGATAAGAATGTTTTGCATCTTTGCATATACATTGTTCATATTATTGAAACATTACATAAAATGGTTTCATGTTATTTTCATTCTTATTCAAAAAATGCTAGTACCTTACATATTTAGACATGTTAAGAAACATTTCCTATCCCCTCCCTATGAGGGTGTTTTAGTGAAAGAGACTACAACTTGGGCCGTTCCTAAAAATCATACTTGTTCTTCTCATAATATCTCTCCTCTTGGTGACAAAGATATTTTAGTAGAAGAATCAATCAATGAGTGTTTTGATAATCCTAGTTGTTTCTCTCCTTTTACCTCTCTTAGTGGACAAAACATTCAAAACCAACATAACACAACCTTAGGTGATCATGACACTACAATTTCTTCTTCTCCTTGTATTTCTCATTACTGTGAATACAATGCTTTGATGATAGAAAACTTATTCCATGAAGGTAATGAGAATCTTGGTTGTCCCCTTCACCTAACAAAACCCTTCTTAGGCAAGACAATTCAACCATTGGTTATTCCCCTACTTGTGATGAAGTCCTTTTAGAAAAACCAACCTTAGAATGTCATGAAAATTTGGCTTGTAGTTCTCCTCAAAACCCTCCTACTAGGGGGGATATCATGATGCAAGACAATGATTAATCTCACTCGCTAAGGGATGATAACATTATTCAACCTCAACTCATTCTTTACCCTCCTTCACATAAAACTCAAACTCAACCAAACCTGAACTCATTCTCTACCCACCTCAGAATAATGTGTTGCAATAACTTATTCATAATATTGTTGCTCATACATATAACACTCACAACAATCTGCAACTACAACAACAAACCACAACACCCCTACCCTTTCCTAACCCTATCATCCCTAATCCTATCTTACTAGGACCTCCTAGTGGAAAGGAGTACAATCTTGTTGAACAACTAAAGAATAATCCTGCTAAAATATCATTATGGGACATTATTCAAGCCTCCCCTCACTATCACAACATGATCCAATCATCCTTACAACAAGTTCCTATCCCTTCTAATACGCAACTGAATGATATAGTAGCCATGATTCAAGCCATAAATATGGAGATTGTTTTCCACCAAAGTGAGCTCCCTTCTTTGGTCGTGCAAAACCAAAATGAATCCTTCATGATCATCGCTCAATACAAATGAAAAGGGATTAAGAGAATTCTTGTGGATACTAGTTCCTCTCTTAATGTATGTGGAGTGAACCTTCTTGATAGACTTGGTGTTGATAAATCAAACATTTGACCTGATCCTTTATCCATCATGGGATTTGATAATGTATGCAAACAACCACTTCATGTGATCACTTTACCTATTATAATTGTAATGGCCACATTGGAAACACCAATCCATGTTATGCCTAATGATCTTGCATATAATCTTCTCTTAGGCCAACCATGGATTCATGTAATGAATGGTGTGCCTTCTACTCTTCATTGAAAAATGAAATACCTCTACAACAAAAAAGTGTACACACTTGACACTGACCCTCATCCAAACAGTTGTTTGAGCATCGAGCAAAACAAAGAAAATCTCTTGAGCACATTAACACCAATCACACAAGTGGAACCTGCACAACAAAATCGTAAACAAGTCACGATGCTATTAGAAGATGATTGGGGTTCCTTGTATTTCAAACATGACTTCATGGGTGAGTACAAGATCATCCGCAAAGATTCAAATAAGGACAAATAACAACAATAATGTCAACACAAGCTTTAGATGACCTTTTCAAAGCATCTACCTCAACCACTTTAGACAACAAAGAAAATTACACAACAAACTTTGAAGAACTTAATCAGGAACAATTAGCAACTTCAAAAGAAATGAAGAAGCTTTATGGACAAGGTTATGAACTTATGAAACAACTTGGATATAGTGGAAAAGGATGTGGCGCTAACGAGCAAGGTATCCATAACCCTATCGATCCTATCACAACAAAAAACTCATGGTATTGGTTATTTTCTAGTGATAGAAATCACCAAGCCTTCACTCAACATCAACACTCTCACACAACAATCCTCTAAACCAACTTTAACTGTAAGGAATCTTGAACTAATCAACACTAGTGGTCTTCATCATTCTCCTTTTCCAACAATCAAACAAATACCCACATCTTCGCTTAATGGCAATGTCATCTTGTAAGAAATGCTATTACAAGACTTCATTTTGTGCATATCATAGAGTTCATGGTCACTTCACTAATGAATGTAAGGATTTAAGTACTCAAATCTAACATTTTCAGGAGTTTGATGTTCTTCCTTATGTGGGGGGCACCTAATTCCTCCAATTGATGTTTATTTTTTCTCTACCTTACATCTCATCAGTCATTTTGGCTCACCTTTGTCCTACACTAAGTGGAGGCAAGGGGTTCGATAGCTTTGTCCTCATATTTCACTTGTCGTTGCCTCTTTTGACTAGTCATTATCCTTTCATGAACATGTAAGAGAAAGCTTGGGATGTGGATGACATGCCTTAAGTTGGCTCACATGTGACATACTCCCTCTTTCATGACATAGCTTCTCGAAAACATGTGACTTGGCATAGGACTTTTCTAGTAAGCTCTCATGACCTCTTCTTCTTTAAATAAATTGCTCATAGTACTAGTGTTTGCAGCCACTTTAAAGTGGGGGGCATACATCGCCACTCACATTTCATTGAGTTATTTTCTTTTTATTGCGATTTCCTCTCTTGGAAACATTAGGTACAATGTTCCCCTAGATGAGACCTTGCACTTGTCCTCTCTTGGAAACAAGATGAGACCATTTGCACTTATCTGAGGTCTCTTGGAAAAATTAAGCAGGATGTTCCCTAAGATGAGACATTTCGCGAACAAAGAAAAATTCCTTTGAACAGTCCTTGCACTACCTTGCATTTACAATGTCTATGATTGTCAAGCATATGAAGTTTTTCTTATCTCATAGAGCTTGAACCGACATTTTCATTTGTGGCACCTTATTAAAGTTATTAGGAGGTATAAATTTGGTATGGTTGAGTAGTAATTCCATTTTGAGGCATGACTTTCCCCATATCCACCTATGTGTTTGTGAGTACATACCACCCAAGCGTATGTTTCTCACCTTTTGGGCTTTCTCACCCTGTGGACAACCAAGAGTTCCGTCGCCCTAGAGTGAGTATGCATTTTCTTTTTGGACAAACAACCTAGATCTGATCCATAACTAGTTGGACAAATGGTTGAAGCTTCATCCACCTTTTTATTTTTTCTTTTCTAGTTCTTGCCATTGCATGATCATGTATCTTGTTTCATTGCATGTCTTTCAACTTGTATATGTCCTTTTGTGCTTATGATAGTTTGACTTAGGATCTTGGATCCTAGGGGCTTGCACAATATCCTTTGATCTTTGTTATCCTTTTCCATCTGCATTGGTACAATTGGACCTCTCTTGAATGTCTACTTTAGTGTGAGTTTGAAGCAAGTTCATCCTTTCACTAAAGTGGGGCCTAAATGTACCATAGAAAAAAGGAAACTTGCTTGATTTTGAAAACAATTAATGATAAATTGAACTTAATGATACCTTGATTCAATGTTATGAGGTGTTTTACACATCCACACTAAGTCTTGGACCCTTACAAATTGAATAACATGCATTTATCAATGTCTTGTAAAGATGTTGTAAAGAAATTTCATACTTTTCTAGACTTTATGAACCCATTTTCCCCTAATTAAACATTATAAAATTATTTAATTGCACCTTGATATCAATCTAGAAGGCTTGTAAAATAAACTTAATGATAATCTAGTATTGTAATGTTTCCAACACATTCACATTGGATGTTGTGCCTTCCTAGGCTGTGGACCTCATTTTAGTGTTGTAAAGTTTATTTAATCACACTTTCACATTGAATTCTACATCCCAAGCCCTAATTTACCTTTACATCATCACTAATAGTCCCCTATTACCCCATATTATTCATCCCGAGGCTTAAATTGATCAAATAACTGGCAAAGTCATCAAAAAAACCTTATTTCCTTATTTCCTAGCATCTTAGCCAGAAAAATGGCCCCTATGGGACCCATTTTCCATCCATGGTGAATCAATCCCATCTAGGTGGGACCCATTCACCATGGCTAGCGAATGAGTCTCATTTGGGCCAATTTTGACCTTTGAATGGGAAAAACTAAAATTTAAGTTTATTACTTTTACATGTCAGCCTTAGGGATCCAATTTACATGAAAATAAGGTGAATTTCCTATAAAATCAACTCTCTAAACCCTAAATCATAATCATTCTTCATTATTCATCCATCATTCTTCCATCTCAAGTCAAGCAAGTTAGGGTTTCATCATTTCAAGTCATTAAGATAAAAAAATTTAGATAGTCAACGGAAGATTCTTCATGTTTTGCTGTAGAAATTCAAGATCAAACATCATGGAAAGGTATTGAATTCATTATTTCATGCTTCAAAATATTCTTTCTCCATTTTAGTTTAATTACCTAAAATGGGTTTGACCAAGGCAAACCCCCATGCCCTAGCATTCAACATTTCTCTCTCTTGTCTTGTGTGTTTGCAGATTTAGGCATCTTGAGGACTTAGAAATCATTGAAGATCAAGTTGTAAAGTTGTCCCTTCATTTTCTAAGGCAAAATATCCATCAAAATCCACTTTCAGACCCAAAAATTAAAGTTTTGGAAGTGAACACCTATAGAAAGCCAAAGTGCAAACTAAGAGCTCCTATTTCCTCTTTTGGATCTTCAGAAATTCAAACATGGACTCATTCACCATAAGTAGCAAATGAGCCCCATTTCTAGGCCTGAACAAGGTTTTCTGCATTTCTGGATACCCTTTTGTCTTAAACGGGTTCCCGGTCAGTTTCACATAACTAGGACAAATTCACCTAGAATGGCGAATGAGTCCTAGTAGGCTAAATTTCCAACATCAACAACATTTAAAATGTCATTTCCAACCTCCTTCAATATCTCAGGTGCACACTTTCGGTCTCATCCATTTCTATTTTAGTTTTGCATGCATTTCTAGGTGTTTTTGCATTACATAATGTGTTTTCAAACAAGTTGTCTTTCTTTGGTTTCCATTCAATAATGAATCCATTTTATTAGTTTATTGCATCTAGATCATTTCATTTAGGCATAATTCCATCATACATACACTATATTGAGTGAACCACCTAGATTTTGGGTGTGTGATCTATCTCTTTCCATTAGGTGAAAGACCCTAATTTAGCAAAAAGAGTCATAGCATTCCATCCACCCTAAAATATATGGTTCTTATACATATTTCCTAGTAAATTTTTCTGCCTTGAGGGGCACCATAGTATGCTCCAATAAAGGTATCAATGGAGAAGTAATCATTTCAAATTAATTGTGTATCCACTTACAAGGATCCAAATAATTATTTCTTATCCCTTAGTGGTGGCACCAATGGATTGGGAACCTCCTACAACTATCATGTATAGGTGCATTAGTTTGTGGGCGAGTGAATAAATAACACAAGTTGGATTGAATACCTTTTTTTTAATTTTCTCATAGGATAATTTTTCAACATAAAAAAAAAATTGGTTCCCTCTTGTTTGACCAAGTGTTGATTTTTTCATTCACAGATATTATTTGAGAGATGATCGACTCTAGTGAAGTGGTGAAGGTAGACATATGGTATTTTGTTCATAATAAACTTCTCAACCTTCCAATTATTACCTCAATTTCTCATTTGTTGTTTTCAATATGTCAGGTTATACATTTTCTTGTGTCCTAGAAGGATGTTGAGGCACTATCAAAGGGGTTTGATGTGGTTGTTTTTAGACATGGTTTTCATGAATTTGTGAATGTGATTTTTCATCAATTGTTGGGGTATTTTCAATTCCTGAAAATTAAAGAAAGTTCACTCAAAAAAATTTCTATCTATGTATTTAATTGAATATTTATGCTAAAAAAAAGGGGGTGATGAACGAGCTATTCCACAATTTGAACACACTCTAAAAGGGTTGCAGAACAAGTTCTATTTTTAAGAGGATGAGTTCAAATGAGCTCAACCTCTTTATTTTTTTTATTTAAATTAAAACAAAAAACAAGAACATTATAACACACTCATGTTATGTTTACTAGGGGCCTAAAAAGTGGAGTGACCACTTTTTTGTCCCCCATCTTTTTGCACTTACCCATTATAGAGGGACCCCATGTCTAGCCATAGGTCCAAATCGAACATTTATAAGCCCCAAAAATTCTAAGAACTCCTTTGCCATAGATTGGCATTTTTTTCTCTTAGGTCTTTTAAGAGACATTGTTATAAGCTTGAAGCTTGGATAGATCAAGACTTCTAGGGAACAAAATGGGGCCTACCCTAGCATTCACCTACCTACCTTGATGTGTTAGCATATTTTATTAGTCCCCATCATGTGAAGAACATAAAATAGGTCACTCGAAAATAATATGTACCAAACATAATTGATACATCTTGTATGAATGCATTCACTATTAGCACAATCAAACATTTTTGAGTTGATGAAAATAAAGAGAGGTTATTGGGAAGAGACCCCACATCTAGCTATAGGTCTAGCAAAAACATTTATAGAACCCACAAAGTCTAAAAAATCCTCCATCATAGGTTGGTAGTTTTTTGGTCTTATGTCTCTTAAGAAACTTTTTCAAAAGCCTATAGCTCAAATATATCAAGATACCTAGGAAATGAAATAAGGCCTCCCCTAGAATTCACCCACCCAACCTCCCTAAAATTTTGGTATAGTTAGTTTAGCCCCATAACGCAAAAAATAAAAAATATGGCTCTTGACAACATAAGGCTAAATGTAATGATGCATTTTGCAAGAATTCATTTGTTATTGGCATGGTTGAACAATTTTGAGTTTACAAAAAATATGAGGTTATTTTAGAGGGAACCCACATCCGATTTTAGGTCAAGATGAAACATTTGTAGGCTCCATGAACTTTGAGAACTACTCTATCATAGATTGGTAGTTTTTTTCTCTTGTCCCTTAAGAGACTTAATTGAAAGCTTGTAGCCCAAATGGATTAAGAAACTTGGAAAATAAAATAGGGCTTCCTTTAGGATTCACTCTCACACCCACACTGTGTTAGTGCTTGATCAATTTGATCCCATGACATGAAAAACATTAAATAGTGTAACTAAGGGTTAATTTTCAGGTTCGATTAGAGGTTAGAAAATCAACAAAGACTAAGAAACCCGAAGAGCTACAAAGTACAATGGAAACTAAAATAAATGAAACAAGTATACCAGATAATTGTTGAAGCTTCCATGATTCCTCTTTGTAGCACCTTTTAACTTGTTGGTTAACGTGTTGCCCTCATATTCAATGCGCGAGCAATCTTTGATGAAGTCCTACACAAGCTTTGAAGGATTTGAATCTAAATTCCTATGACAAAATGATTAAAATGCTTATGCCTAAATATGCCAAAACTTAATGGAATATGACAATAAATGCTGAAATTTATGTAAAATGTCTAAGTGTCTAAGTGTATGTGTCTAATCTAAAAATGAGAGAAAAATAATATTTTATAGAAAATGCCATTTTGAATGGACGGATGAGATTGACTTTCGACAGAGACCTAAAAGCAGAGGACGAGATTAAATCTGATAATCCCTAATCAAGGTTAGGGAAAAATCCTTAAATGAGTGGTCGAGATGCCATCTAAGAAGATTGAATCGGCAGTGGAGAATAAATGCAATAATTAATTCGAAAATCAAGAAGATAAGAGTTGGACTAAAGATCAGATTTGAAAAATCAATAATCTGCCCAATTACTTGATTTTTGGAGGAATATTACCATTTTGAATTAAATTAATTCAAAATATGGATTTTGTGAAATAATAAATAATCGATTTTTAGATTATTTACTAAAATGAACTGACAATTAAGAATGTGAAATCATTTTAAATAATTAACTTATTTAAAATGAGGGAAATGTTAATTTTGACAATTAGATAATTAAAAATAATTATTTAATTTAGAAGATATGATTTAATAATTAAATAAAATAATAAATTCATTTAATTATGAGAATTAGTGACATTAAATAAATAAATTTATTTATTTATTTAATAATCAGGAAGAATAAATGAATAAAGGTAATTAAATAAATTAATAAATTTATTTAATTGTAAGAAGATAATAGACCCTTAGTGACGTATTGAATAAATAAATATAATTTATTATTTAATAATCATCAAGAATACAAGAGACATGAATTAATTAAATAATAATGAATTATTTAATCAATAGTCGAATGTGGACAAAGGACATAATTAAATGTCATAATTATGTTTGGACGAAAGTGGTTAAAATAGAGCTTGCAGGCCTAGGTCATTTTTAAGTGTCTACATTTTGCCCCTCTTTGTCATAAGGTAGCATGTCACATTGTGACAAAGAAAATAAGTCAAAGCCATGCCCTAGTGAAGGTATAGAGTATCAATGCCCCCTAGGGAAATTTTTCAAATTTTGGGTCAACGAAAGAAAAATTTGGAAAGAGTCTCGATAAGTCAAATTTGATGACCAGAAAAATGATGGCACAGACAGTTTCAGATTCTGACATTTTTAAGACATCCAATAAGGTGGTCAAAGTTTGTCAAATGAGCCTCCAATAATAACCTAGTTGAAAAATACCATTTTGACTTTATAAATAGGTTGACAAAGGGGTAAAAGTCAATTTATTTCCACTATTCACTTTGCAAATTTCGAGAGCTCAGAGCGAAAAAGACTGTAGCGAGTATGGTGATTCCAGTGATAGAGCATCGTGGCAAGATCGTGTGGACCTTCAGGCAGCTAGAGGGCTCAGAGCCAGTGGTATGTACCCCTAACCCCCTTTGTAATTTTTTTGTTTTACGTGTCAAAACTAGGGTTTTAAGGGGAACAACAAATGCGCTATGACACATATGCGTGCGCATAAGCCGCATTTGACTTAACGTTTGATGCATTTGATGCATCACAACACAAGTGCAAGGGTAGTTTAGGGTAGGCCGAGGGTTTGTGACACATTTTTGAAAAACTACGATGCATTCACCTTTTTGACCCGCATTCGAAAGTTAGAATACCACAATCATCATTTTGCGATGCAATCGCGTGTTTCAGTGACACATTTGAATGGAATGATGCAAGTGCTCTGATGTGACACATTTGAGCAACCAAACGACACAATTGCAATATTGCAATGCATTTGAAGTACGAAACGACGCATTCATTTTTTTGTAATGCAATTGCAATCAACATGACGCATTTGACATTAGCTTTGACTAGGGTTGATTTTGATACTTTTCCAATTTGAAATATTTTTGATGATACTGAGAGTTGTCTAGAAGGTACTAACACATTGTTTGGCTTTGTGTAGAGACAACTTGTGCCGAAATACATGCGAGAGAGCAGACCGACGACCTTCTAGTTTGCTGATCAGCTGACCCCGTGGGAGCGACGACCCTTGATGTGGGTAGGTCTATTCTATGTTGCCTATATGCCTGCTATTCAGGCAAATAGGGGACTACTGACTGCACTATGTGAGCGATGGCATTCCTAGACATGTTCCTTTCACCTACCGACTGGTGAGGTGACTATTACCCTTGAGGATGTTTACCGCATTCTACATGTGTCGATCTGAGGAGAGTGGATCATCTATGACCCTCGCCACAGCTAGCAGACCTTCACATCATACTATCAAGATGAGGGCTCAGGGCTTGGCATCCAGGGATATGAGATCCACTGGGAATTTATGGCAGAGCATTATGCTCATTTTGATGCATTCCTAGTGACACTAATTGGCGGGATACTGATTCCTGACTGTCACGAACATGGGTTCCCTATTGGCTGGGGAGACATCTTAGTTGGGATGAGATGAGATACAACAGTGTATGCCTAGGGCCCTTGTTTATTGGGTACACTCTACCACCAGCTGCACGAGGTCATCTATAGGAGGGTAGAGAGTATATCATGTGGCACTACATTGATGATGATTTGGGCATGGGAGCACATAGGGATATTTCATCTTCCGATTCAGAGACCACAGTTGGCCGAGGGGATGCCCTATGTGTACTACTATGCTGGTGCACTACAACAAACACGGATGGGTGAGACAGGTTGGTGGCGACATCAGATTGATATGATGGTGTCATTCATCTAGAGGCCGTATAGAGACTTCCAGCAGTGGGACGATGAGGTGGACCATCTCAGCATATGCAGACAGTATCGGTACTTGATTGGTAGGACAGTGCAGAGCCAGCTGATCATCGAGATGTATCTATCATAGCGTGTCCTCAGATAGTTTGGAGAGCAGCAGGATGTACCTACAGGGACAACTGAGTATGCTTGTTCCTCCAGAGAGGTAGCTTGGGGGCCAGCGATTCTACTAGCATTTGCTAAGTAGCAGATCGATGGTCTAAGAGCCCAGCAGTGGGGATGGAGATGTGGGATTACAGATCTTGAGACCACAACAAATTATGACCTATGGTGGTAGGCACATAGACCAGTGCCACTGATAGATCCCAATGGGCCAGCACATGTGGATAAGAGGGCAGTCATACCGCGTGTACCGAGGGCCAGGTGAGGAGGTAGAGATGGTGATAGGGGCAGAGGCCAGGGGAGGGATGAAGGCAGGGACAAAGGCAGGGGGAGAGATGGAGGCTGGGACAGAGGGCGAGATAGAGGCAAGGACGGAGGCCAAGGTGGGGATGATGGGGATGATGGGGATGATGGAGGAGATGGCCAGAGATGAAGGAGATATGTTTAGAGATAGGGCAGGAGGGTGCACCCATGTGTGGTGAGAGTAGCACTAGATGATATCCTAGAGGTGGCTAAGGAGGGGGAGAGAGAGGAGGTGGAGCAACCAAGGCAGGAGGGGGAGGAGGAGAGAGAGGAGGAGCCATCAACAGAGGAGGAGAGACAGGAGGAGGATGTGGCAGAGTAGGAGAGATAGGAGGAGGGTGTGGCGGGGGAGGAGTAATCGAGGTAGGAGGAGGCCAGACAGGAGGAGGATGTAGATGTGGATGTGCCTCTAGATGAGGGAGTCGGTGGAGAGGATGTTGTGGAGGATGATGATGAGGATAATGACACCATGGATGAGGCTGAAAGACTTCTCATATGGAGGATGGTGGAGGGAGAGGAGGGGATACTGTCTTCGTCGTCATTACCCCAGCATGCCACAACAGACCAGAGGGTGGTGGATCTATAGAGGAGGCTAGCTGAGATTGTGGCTGAGGTCAGGATAATGTAGGTAGAGCTAGAGGTAGCTCAGGTAGAGCGGGATCAGGCAGTGATCTGTCAGCAGGACTCAGCTCAGTGGTGTGTCGAGTTTGTAGCGTTATGTACAGGGCCTTCTAGGGATATTTCTCCTGAGCTTGCTAGGGTGAGCATGAGGTATGGATAGTATAAGACTCTCTATGAGCAGGCAGTGTCATTTGAGTGATGGGATCCTACACTATCACACTCACAGATGAGGACAGGTAGTGGCTAGAGGTCAGGGAGTGGGAGCGGCAATAGGAGCCATACTAGTGTAGGAGGATCCACCTCCTCAGTGCACACATCAGGGCACAGGTCCCACCACTCACACAAGCATGCCTCGAGTCATCATTCGAGCCACAGTCATGGGTCCACCAGTGCAGGGTAGAGATTAGTATAGAGGCAACCACCAGTAGAAAATCCATCAGCATCACAGATTCAGGCAGCAGTGATGTCATAAGTGTCTATCACTATGGAGATGATGCCATCATTGGTTGTATAGACAAAGACTGCTATAGGTCCACCCATTATCTCAGCACCAGTCACAGATCCTTAGCCGCCACACTCTTTGCCACACGGGGATGATGAGAGCCTCCCCTAGGGGCATGTTTGCTATACTTGTTTTTATGTTATGACACATTATATATAGACCATTGAGCTTGCGAGCTCCATTTTTGGGATATCTTTTGACTCTATCCTTTCGCATTGTGTATTTTTTGAGATGATATTATATGATGATGCAATTTTGATGTGGCCTACATGTGTTTTATGCAATGTTATTTGATTCATGCATTATGACATATGTGATGTGATGTCTTATGTATGATGTTGATTTATGATGGATGATGGTATTATGTATGTTCTATGATGCTTAATTATGATATGATGCCATGACGATGCAATGCTTATTTATCTATTATATCAATTTTGTGATGATGGTGATAATGATATGCATAACGTATTTATTTGAATGGATGTCATGTTTATGATAATATGAATGCAATATTTATATGATTTAATCCTATGGATGATGTATGTATGGACCTAATGCAATGTTTATATGATCATGTATGCACTTATGTTTTTGTATGTCACAGGATATCATCGTGAGATGGACGAGAGAAGATGAATAGACTGATGAGATAAGATGACCAGACCAAAGGAGATGCATGTTAGTTCCTAGACCAAATCCTTCAAAACTTTGCCATAGGACTTTAATATTTATTACTCTTAATCATCATTGGGTAGACTGTTGTAATGGCCAATAAACACCATGATATGACATAGATCAAGATGTGCAAGGTTGTACCATCACATAAGACTAGCAGTCACAGACATGGATTATCATGAATCGAATTGAGAGCGTGATTGCCCCAATATTTTTGTCATAATCAACCACAAGTAGAAAAAGACAAGGACAATTCATGAAATGCCATTGCTTCTCTAAATCCTATTTCTAGGACATCCTTGAGAAACTAGCAACATGATTGTCAAAATATAAAATAGAGCCCTTATCATGATACGTCGTTGTTTTTCTAAATCCCAGAATCAGGACCTCGCTGAGAAACTAGTAATCATTCGTGCCAATTATCATGATACATCGCTGCTTCTCTAAATCTTGTTATTGGGATCTCACTGAAAAACTAATACCATGATAAAAAGCAAAAAGACAATTTCCAAGTGTTTGCCAAGTGCGTCTGGATACCCAATGTTCTGATGTCAAGATGTCAGGTTTGATGACAATGAGATGCCGGGGTGTCAAAGCTTTGATGATGCCAAGATGACCAATGTCGAAGATTGCCAGATTTAGGAAGGACACATCCTGAATAATGTTGATGTCAAGAAGATTGATCCCTAAATGTCAAAAGGGATCCCTTGAAATGATGACGATGCCTAGGAAGGACACATCCTAAGGCATAAATGGCAGAGTTTCTTCAAAAGGACACATATGAAGAATACTGATATCAAGACGAGTGATCCTTAGATATCAAGAGGATCCCTCAAAATGTCAAATAACAGTGACGATGCCTAGGAAGGACACATCTTAAGGCATGAATGACAGAGGCTATTCTGCAAGACACATCTGCAAGGTAACCAAGAGTTGACAGTTTGACTGGTTATGATAATGAAACTTCTTTTGACCAAGTTTTGACCAAAGTTTGGGTTGAGTATGACTTTTGTTTACCATATGTCGATATTTGTCGTGATGATATGATTGATGTGTTGTTGAGATTGTCATATTGACATAAATGATTCCCATAATTCATTTTAGGAGTTTTATCCATTTGGGAATGAGTCGCTTTGACTTGAAGACTTTTTGACGTGTGTGTCGGTGTAGTGCCATGGACCCTAATGGACTGACCTAGTGCGGCCTCGGGGGCTCATCAATAGATGGCCTTGCCTACGTCATTCACTCAGAGACCTCGTAGTTAGACATGACCAATGATTTTGTCTTGACGACCAAAGATTGTGCCATAATTTTATTTTGACAAACCTAAAAGGACTAACCTAATGTCTTGAGGACTCAAGGATGAGTCTTACCTACATAGCAAATGCACAGAGACAACATAGTTCAGACAAATGACAAAGACTAATTGATTTGACAGACTCGACAAGGAATGTCTTTGTTTTTATGTTTTCGAGTAGTTTGACATTTGTTTTGGTTTTCTTTAGGATGGATTTTCCTTTTTAGGTCTTTCTTCAAGACGTTTTACAATGTTTTTGGGTCTTTTTTTAGAACTTTTTGCCATGTTTTTGTCTTTTTTAGGACTTTTTGCCATTTTTTTGTCTTTTTTCAAGACTTTTTACAATGTTTTTGTCTTTTTTTAGGACTTTTTGTGATGTTTTTGTCTTTTTTCAAGACTTTTTAGCAACTGCCGAAACCATGTGTGACATCCACTACAGTTATATGATAAAAAAATTGCCACCAGTCAGGTCCAAGACTTAGCCAATTTTAAAGGACATGAAAGGGATGTGCTCGGGGTACCAGATAGATAGTATAGAGGACTTGATGTCAACCATTTATTAACCATGAAAGGAAGGGTATGATGTCATGGTAGGTGTCATGGTGGTGAAAAAAAATGTATTTCATCCTAGGCCAAGGTAGACAAAGTGATAGTAGATGGTAGAGCAATGATTTATTATGCATGGTGTCTGTTTGCTAGGTTTTCACCATGGTACTTATCCAAAGCACCTGTTTGCTAGGTTTTCATTGTTGGACGAATCATTTTTCTTTACTATTTTTGTCATTTTTCTTATTATTATTTTTTTGTTTTTTTTGTTTTTTTTTTTACCATTTTTCAATTTTTTTGTATTTTATGGTTTTCAACTCGATCTCTTGATGTTATTCATAGAAATTTTAGAGATTTAAACTATTGATAGGATCTGTCAGTTTTTCTCCATCTGGAATCACCAGCTGATAGGCTCCAAAACAAAAAGAAGATACAATGACATAAGGACCCTACCAGTTTGGTTCAAACTTTCCTGGCTTTTCTCTCTTAGCCTAGTTCTTAGGGTTCTACATGAGGACTAAGTTTCCAATGTCAAAATTCCTGACCATGACTTTCTTATTGTAACTGTGGAAAAGATGGTTCTGATACGCTTGTAGATGGTTCAAGGAATTCTTCCTTCTTTCCTCTAACATCTCCAGCTCGTGCAAGTGCGACTGTCTATACTCCTCATCATCAGTTAAACCCTTCAGGGAGACTCGTAAAGAAGGAATTTCAACCTCAATGGGAAAGATGGCCTCAGCTCCAAAGACCAGGGTGAAAGGAGTGGCTCCTATAGGTGTACGAATGCTAGTGCAGTAGGCCCACAGAGCAGGGTTGAGTTGTATATGCCAATCATGGTCAGCGTCATTGACAGTCCTTTTCAGGATTTTAACAATGGTTTTATTTGACGCCTCAACTTGACTGTTTCCTTGTGGGTAATATAGAGATGAAAAATGGTTTTGGATGTGAAATCACTCACATAACTCACGAACGTCCTTGTTTTTTAATAGATGTCTGCTGTTAGTGATGATGGATTGCAGAAGGCCATACCAACAAATAATGTAGTTGAGAATGAATTTGGATTTTTTTTGCTAGTTATGTATGTCAGAGGGGTGGATTCGATCCACTTTGTAAAATACTTAATGGAAGTGATGATGAATTTATGGCCATTGGACAAGGTCGAATGGATCTTACCCATGAGGTCGAGTCCCCATTGAGTGAAGGTCCAAGGAGAAGTGATTGGCAAAAGTTCTTGCACTAGAGCATGGATCAAATCACTATGAATCTGGCATTTGCGACAAGTCCTAACATATTCTATTGCATCATTTTCAATGGTTTTCCAATAATACCCAAGTCTCGTTACTTTCTTGGCTAGAGTAGGACCACTCGAATGAGACCCGCATATACCGTCATGTACTTCACGTAAGGTTGTACATACTTCGTTGGTGTTGAGACATCTAAGGAGGGTGTCATCAAAGCTACAGTGGTAAAGGGTGTCATCGACGATGGCATATCTTGTGGCTTTTCGGATAAAGGACTTCCTCTAGTTATTGGACAGGTTGGGTGGAATGGTTTGAGACTTAAGGTAGTCATAAATATCTTGGTACCAAGGAGAGTTAGGACCAACAAGTTCGCAGACCATTTACGACTTCAGAATGTCATAGGCAGGGACCAACAATTGTTCTATAAGGAATTCCAGTTGAGGCAAATTGCTCATAATGTCAAGGAGAGAGCCTATTGTAGCCATTGCATCTGCTGCTTTGTTATGTGCTCTCGGAACTTGTTCAAAAGTTACCATATGAAAGTACGTTTGGAAACTATCAACCATTCATTTGTAGGGCATCAACTTCTCATATTTTGTGTCATAGTCATCATTAACCTGATTGATGATGAGTTGAGAATCCCCATAGACATGTAATGCTCTAATTTTCCATTTTATTGCCATTCTAAGCCCTGTAACTAGTGCCTCATATTCTGCCACATTGTTTGTGCATGGGAAAGCTATGCAGAAAGACTTAGGGATGGAATATCCTTGAGGGGTGATGAATAGAATCCCTGCCCTTGACCCATGATTTGTGTGTGATTTGTCAAAGTAGAGTTGCTAAGGTGACTTGGGTTCTGTATGGAATATCAACTCATTTGGAAAATCTACCACTAACGGGTGATCACTTTGTAAAGGTGCATCCGCCAACTGATCTACTATGACTTGTCCTTTTATTGCCTTTCTTTCTACATATTGAATATCATATTCGCTCAGAATCATGGCCCATTTTCCCAGACGTCCAGTTAATGTTGCCCGACTTAACAAATATTTGAGGGGGTCGATCTTTGCTACTAGTTGTGTCTGATGGCTTAACATATAATGTCTTAGCTTTTGTGCTACAAAGACCAAGGCTAGACAAGCTTGTTCAATTGATGTATAGTTCAATTCATACCCAACCAATTTCTGACTAATATAATATACAACTCTTTCTTTTTCCTCTTGGTCATTTTGCGCTAGTAATGACCCCAGTGCTGAATTAGTTGCCGAGATGTATAGGATCAATGGTTTTCCATGAATGGGCGGCATGAGAACTGGCAGTGACAGTAGGTAATTTTTTATTTTCTGAAAGGCTTCTTGGCATCTATCTATCCACACAAAGGGGATACCCTTGCGCAATAGATATTGGAATGGGTGACACTTGTCAGCCAATTGTGCTATGAATCGCTGAATGGATTGTACCCTACCTTGTAGGGTTCTGAGTTCACTGATTCCTCTGGGCAGAGGCATGTCTATGATGGCATTTACTTATTTTGGATTGACTTCATTGCCTCTTTGAGAAACTATGTATCCCAAGAGTTTACCTGATGTTACACTGAAGACACATTTCCTAGGATTTAGCCAGACTTGGTATTCTTCCAGTCTCTTCAAAATTGTGTCTAACACCTTCAAATGATCCTTCCTTGTTACCTATTTAGCTAATAGGTCATCTACATAATCTTCCATTATTTTATGCATCATGTCATGAAATATTGTGGTCATAGCCCTCTGGTATGTGGCGCCTGCATTTTTGAGACCGAATGGCATGACATTCCAAGAGTATGTACCCAATGGGAAAGTAAATGCCACTTTGTGCTGGTCATCTGGGGCAATGCGAATTTGATTATAGTCAGAGAAACCATCCATAAGGGACATCTCATATCCTACTGTGAGGTCAACTATGTTATCAATATTCGATAAAGGAAAGTCATCTTTTCAGCATGCCTTATTTAGGTCTCTCAAATATGTACAAACACGAATCATCCCATTTGGCTTTGTTACTGGCACCAAGTTAGATATCCATTCAGCATAGTCAATAGACCAATGAACCCAACATCTAGAAGTTTCTCCAACTCAGCTTTGACCAATAAAGTGACCTGAGAATGCATTTTGCATCACTTATGTTTAACTGGTTTGGCATTAGGCAATAGTGGCAGATCATGCAGAACCAGTTCTGAGTCTAATCCTGGCATGTCAGCATAGAACCATGCAAAGTTGATTTTACATTCTGCAAAGAATTTGTTAAATTTCGATCTCTCTTCTTTAGTCAATGATGCAACAAAGAGGACCATTTTGGGATCTTCTGTAGTTGATATGTTGTCTTCTATGGTGTCTTCTATAAGCATAGTTGATTTTTCCTATTGTACGGGAAGAAATTCTAGTCCTCCATCTTTGTGGGCCTCAAAGAGGTTTTCACCCATAGATACGTCCTTTGTTTTTATTTTTTTGTCGTCAGAAGGTGCCTTTCAGTTTTCACCTAAAGATGTTTCATTTTTTAGTTTATTTTTAATTTTAATTTTGTGACTAGAGGACGGAGATATCTCGCTGAAGTAGGCTGCACAATCTAGATCAATGGTGAATCCTGACTTGTGATCACCACTGGGTATGCCCTCACGTAATCCCATAAACTCTGCAATTGCCTCATCATTTTGAAAAGTGTCCAAGATTGGCAGGCCTTGTTGGTCCCAATTGACTAGTTGAGGATAAACTAGGGAAATGCCATCGTCAGTGTTGGTGAATTGAGGGGAGGATGCAAAAACCATGCAGATGGATTTAGTGATATTGTAGATGAGATTATCATCATCCAACTCCACATTGGACTATATCCAATATTCCCCTTCACTAGTCTCATATTCATTGTAAAAATAAGGGGTGAAGGACTTAGAGTGATTGTTGTTAGTGTCATCTGGTATTTCAGATGGATTGGATTGAAAGGATTCAGATAGTGGGTCTTGTATGTCATGGGGAGTGGTAATGGGACTTTGACTATTTGGTGCCTGGTCAATTTTAAATTTTTTCCAAAATCTTTGTTCAAAGGTCAGTTCTCCAGTTTCGACAAACAAATCATCAAGGAAATAGTCACTTAAGGATCGTTCTGAGCCAAATTCCCACTCTTGGGAGTTAGTTTTGGTGAGGGTTTCCATAGTGGTCTCAGCACTTTCTGAAGCATGCACTCACTCACTCGAAAGTCCAATGGTACATCGATCGTCATTATCAGGTGATCTAAGCCCTAATCCAAGATACTTTGGTATTTTGAAAGGTTCTATGGGCTCTCTTCATCCAGTTTTATTTCTACCTAGGCCACTAGTGCCATCATAGCCCTTAGCCTTCATTATGTCATATCCTTTTCCATATTTCTTAACTGGTAATGGGGGTAATGCGACAATATCTTTATAGAGCCATCCTATGATATCAGCAAGGTCCTCATTACTCATGTCTCCCCGTTTGATGAAAACTATTTTTGGTGGAACTTTGAATATTTCTTTGGGTTCCATTCTAAAACATGGTTGACCATAGACCTTCAGGGACTTGGGTATCGCTATGATGCTATATGTTGTATGCAGTTTGAATTCTCCATAGCCGAGGTCCTGGATCTTGACAGTGGTTTCAACCTTAGGGTTTGTGGAAGATGGTGGTGTGGTGGAAGATGTGGATGAAGTGGACATGGAATATGATGCAAGTGTGGATGGATCAATGTATTTGGAAGATGAGGGGCCAGAAGCCTTTCGATTGACAGACACTTGGTTTTCAGAAATACCTCTTAGGTTGGTACAGTATTGAAAAGGGTCAGGGTCACCATATATAGTGATTTTTGTGCCGTCAAATGGGAATTTTAAGCATTGGTGATATGTGCATGGAATGGATTTTAAGGCATGAATCCATGGGTGACCGAGCGAGATGTTGTAAGGTAATTCTAGATCCAGGACTTGGCAAGTTGTATCCAAAATGACTGGTCCCACTCTGATAGGAAGAGAAATAACGCCTCATGAAGAGCATTCTTCGTCATCATATACTTTGATCACTATACTCTTTGTAGGGTCTACACATGCATCATAAAATCCTAGAGCCTTAACTAGTTTCAAGGAGCATATGTTCAATCCTGCTCTGCCATCTACTAAAACTCTTATGACCTTGTGCTTATGGATGAAAGTTTCAATGTGCAATGCATCGTTATGGTTGGTTTTAGGTGACGAGTAGTCTTGATTAGAAAAGGTGACGGGTGAGGCGTAGTGAGGTATCCCACCTTGGTCTCAAACTGATTGACATCAATGTCCTTGGGGACTGATGACTCTTGCAGGGTTTTATCCAGTATAGCCTTATGCGTGGGAGAGATGCGAAGCAGCTCGAGTATAGAAATTTGCATGGTATTTTTTCCGAGTTGATCGATAAGGTTGAACTGACTTTTTGGTTGCCATTGCTTTGTGGTCAGGGTGGGTTTTAATTGTTTAGCAGATGGGCTAGGTATGGTGATTTTGGGTTGCCTAGCGGGAGGCAGACCAGCCATGATGACCTTGCCACTTCGAGTAGTAGCATTTCATTGAGGTTCTCTCTTGACTGTAATGGTATTGATGTATTTGTCGTCAATTCGGACATTATTTATAATAGGTCCACCAGAATAGTCATACTTGGCTTCGGCAAAGTTAGCTTGATTATTGTTTATCTGTGGACCTGACGTGGAAGCATTATGAGAACCATGGTCTTGCAGTGGGTTCTTATGAATAGTATGGTCTGAATTGGAGGAAAATTTTGTTCCACTTACCTCAATGATACGACTCTCGATAAGGTCTTGTACTAGGTTTTTCAGTTGTTGATAGGTAGAATTTTTATGTCCTTTTTCCCGATGATAATTGCAAAATGCATTATCATCCTACCATGCTTGTTTGAATTGTCCTGGGTCATATGGTTTTGGTTCTTGAAGCATGATGACACCATTTTGAAGACATTTCTTGAGGACTTCCTCAATGGGTTCACCCAAAGGAGTGTATGTGCGACCCCTAGGAAATTTTCTCATATGATGGTAATGTCCTTGATTATTTTGGCTGCTCTAGTTGTTTGAAGGGACATTGGTAGTGGGTGTCAATGTCATTGTTGGTTTGTTTTGTTGTTGAATCCCTTTTAGGGCCAGTACAAGACCCACAATCTTTGCAGTCTTGGCGTCAACAACACCATCATTTGTAACATGTTTATTTTTGACCCAATATTTACTCTTATTGGTGGGAGGATTTGCATTTGTGTTTTTGGGACCGTATCTTAGCTCTCCCTTTGTGATAAGGGCTTTCTCAATATGATCCCTTTTTCAACTAGGTCTGTGACATTTGTGCAACAATGCACTTGCAATGCATATTTTAGGGGACCCATAAGTGTTTGAACAAACATGTTCACCTTTTCCCTTTCAGGTATGTCAATGTGACACCGACTAGCTATACTTCTCCATTTTTGAAAGAATGGGATGAATGTCTCACTGGCATCCTCTTGCATGAGATTGCACAAGCTAGTAATAGAGGTGTCCATGTCAATGTTGTATGCATAATTCATTATGATTTTTTGTTTAAGCTCATCCCATGTTTGGATATCCTTTTGAGTGGAAAACCATTCAAGAAAAGAACCCACAAAACTTTTAGAGAAAAGTCTCATCAAGTATGTTTTTTCATAGGTGATGCCCATACAATTGGTTGCAAATTCATGAACATGTTCGATGGGGTTTGTCTTGCCTCTATATTTTGTAAAATTGGGTGACACATATCCTGGAGGAAATGGTGGTTGTATAAGCTCATGTTGAATGGGTATACGTTTAGATCATATGACACTTCTGATTTATTTCCTGATATTTGTATATTTTGGATAGTTTTCTCTAGACCCATCAGTTTGACTTGTAAGGCATCTATAACAAGGTCATTTGTGGTCCCATACATTGGACTGATTGGTACACCATAGGTCCTTGTTTGTTGTGCATGGATATTGGTGTATTGTGAGGGATGGATTGTTGTGGCATGTATGATGTGTTTGGATGTGTGTGTTGTTGGAATTGAAAGTTTGAATTTGGGATATGTTGGTGAGTATGAATATGGGATGATTATGTTGGGATGTGTCCCCTAGCCATTTGTGTCAATATTTGGAGAATATGGTGACCATGAACATTGTGATGTGCTAAGGATGCCATGGGCTATGTTTTTTGACTACTTTGTCCAAATTGTTGGTTTTGTACAAGGGGAATGTTCATATTTTGACCTTGGGAGGTGATGGAATTTGACTGTCTTGACGTGCTAAATTTTTTTTGTTTTCCTTGAATAAAGATCCATCATTTACCTCCACCCAAAATATTTTGTGCAATACCAATAAGAGGATATGTCAAAGGTGTACTCATGGTACTAGATGTAGCTGTCAACGGGGGATTGGTATGACTTGATGATTCCCCCATGGCATTTATCATTGTGGTAAAGAGAGGATTTGTTAGGGAAATATAGGGCATCTCAGAGAAACCTCCAAGAATAATAGTTCCTTCAGTAACTTTAATTCTGATTAGATTGCCTCAAAGACATGTACAACTATGTCCTAAAGTGGAAATAGACACAGTTCATTTCCCACATTAATCCTTATGAGAGAAGCACATGTAAATTCAATAGCAAGCAATAACAGATTCTAGAAACAGAACCAACACAGATGAAAGATAGGATAGAAATCAGAACACAAATATTTACGTGGGGAAAACCCTTTCGGGTAAAAAACCCCACTCTCCAAAGTTCAAGCCATTGTATTATTCAACAACAAAAGGTTAAAATACAATTCAGGCTCATAGCCTTTTAAGAGATTACATCTTGTTCATTCTAGATACAACCTAGTAGAAAACTCTCCCTCTGTACATTTCCTTATCAATCTCTTAAACCAAACAATCTTCGCACTACAACAATACCCTCAAACAGTATATGGTACAGATCGACATGAGAGATCAACCATGGCATTCAATTCTTGATTAGGAGAGATTTCGGCAACATAACCCTGCCTCTCATTTTCTCTATTTCAGCCTCATGGCCTCGGCCTTTCAGCCAGCCTCTCGGCCCTCTCTACTTCTATGATGAACATCCA
Source organism: Sequoia sempervirens (assembly GCA_007258455.2). Classification (NCBI taxonomy): domain Eukaryota; kingdom Viridiplantae; phylum Streptophyta; class Pinopsida; order Cupressales; family Cupressaceae; genus Sequoia; species Sequoia sempervirens. The sequence continues at coordinate 23,445,183 of VDFB02047144.1, read as the reverse complement.
ATGCATATGTGTATACATTCATTCTTCATCGCCTCTGTGAATTAGTTCATTTTCAACTATCAGATCACAACAACAAATGGTTCACATTCTTCCTTCTTTGATAGGTCCAAGTAGCACCATGTAGGATAGTCTTCCAATCGGTCAAAAGCATTCAAAATGTATTTGCATGTCAGTGAGACACTAATCGTGTCTCTCTGATGCCATAGGACCAATTATACATCCATCGCTATCGGCAAGAGTCACGGCTATCGGCAAGAGATCATAACAAGTTCACAAGTCATATCGATGCCAACACTCCCATTAGCGAGACTTACTCTATTGGCAAGATCGGCAAGATCTTTCACTGATATCCTTAGCAGACTCATCACCTAGACAATCACTAGTCGCTATGAGTCATAACGAGCCCTCAAGTTATACTGATATGAACATCCATCAGCAAGACTTAGGTTGTCACTAAGAGTCACCCCACAGGTTTCAAGTCACCCCAAGACCATCCTTCACCAGGAGTCATACCGACAACAACCATACCATCGGTGAGACAATCATCTATCACCAAGAGTTCTTACCGAGTTTTCATGTTACTCCAATGACTCCAAGTGTATAACCATTCAACGAGACATCTCTTGTCGGGATGAGTTATACCTAATGTTCAAGTCTCTCCTCGATAATTCCAATCACCATGAGTTCCCTGACAACCATTAGACACCAACCTGTCAGCAAGACAACTCCCATCACCACTGGGACACATTTTGATAGGAGCAAGTCATATCGATTACTACATCAGCCAGAAAAACCAAAGGTCACCCTATATTGGCCAGACTTTCTACCGTTTCCAAAACATCATTCCGACTATCCAAGGTTACACTGAAGATTTAGGTTATACCGATCGCCAAGACATTCTAGAGGTCACAACGATAGTTCAGGATCAACTAGCAGATCGGCCAGACATCTCAATAGTCACAGCAACCATGCTTACTCAGAGGTTTCAGCCTGTGAGATTGAGGCACACAATTCCAACAATCTCTCACTTGACAAAGATCACACAAGCACCTCCAAAGCAACCAGAAACTAAGATCACACTAGCTCCACCAGTTTAGACCCCACAATACTCAGGACACCTAATCAACAAGATTCCATAGATAACAATCCACCAGACAATCTGCAACAAAGACCAGACATCCAACTACAACTCACTATCCAATAAAGCAACCGAAATGCAACCGATCATAGCCTTCCAAGAAACCACATAGATCTATAAATATTCTCGCATGCTCCATCAAGACTTCTACACCAACATCCAAGATGTCCACCATTCAGATAACAATCCCTGTCATCTTCCAATATGCCACCTATGGAAGAAAGAACACGCCAAGGTGAATAAGCACCAGTCCAATGAACACAAGGAAAATATCCTAGTGATATCATCAACAGGATACTGCTACCACTTCACTATGCTCAAATTCTATACAAAAGTAATATCAAATTCAAATCCTCAAATAGAACACAACAGTGAAGTCATTCTCCAAAAAACAAGATAGAATACACCAGCTAGAATGACAATTAGACTGACTACTTTCATCCAACTGATAAACCCACATGACTAAAAATAGCACCCATAGCTCATGCAATTCCATCCAATCCCACATACCTAAAAGGTATCAGCATTAGTAAACTCATGCCAAACTATAACCAACTCAATAACAACAAATACAAGCTCCAAGTGCCAACCAGTCAAAGAAAACAAAACACAACAGGAACTCCCACTGCCCGAGTAATTCCAAATCTAAAAGATAAAAGACATACCAAGTCTACCAATAACAGCACACAGAAAATGTAACCATGTACCAAAAATATCCACAATGATATGCACAACTTGCAACAAATTGTTACAAGAAACATTTCTCTCACCACAAGTCATTAGAGTTCTCCCAAGTTCTCTACACGCAATCAAAGGAAAAAGGATTAAGAACCTCCATGTCATCACCCATGAACTTGAGTGAAAAACACATGACCACAAGCAAGTGATCACTATATCTCCAACCAAACCTCTAACCAATGTAATGTGAAACCAAACATCCAGGAAGCAAACCAAGACCAAAGAGAGAAACTTTGCACATCATATTCCTGTAGAACATCCTCCTACAAACACTTCTAACTGCCAGTTGTGCCAAGAATGATCTCCTTCTCATCCCAAAAAAAAATCCTTAACAACATCCAACCGTTCAATCACCAAGATCAAACCAACTTTAAAATCATGTAATCAACATGGATGTAAGCCTCTCAAAGAAAATCAAGCTACTTCATTCCCCATTTCAGGAAATCAGCCCATACATCATCTCCTACCAATTCTCATTAGTAAATAACATAACAAGAAAGCTCAAGGAGATAAAACAAGTTGTACATCTTCCACCATGAATCCTCTAGAACCATTAAACAATAATTCAAGATCCATATCATGAAAGTGAACATAAAACACATCTAAAAAATATAATGGGCCAAATACCTCTTAGATAAACTACCGAGTAGACCAAGAGTGGGAACGAGAATACTCCTTCAAGATATACAATTTATCAAGACTAATCAAGAGAAATCTCCTCATAGGTCTCTATTGAACTTACGTTCAACCAAGGTGTAGGCTTCTCAGACTTTCTGCTGAAAAACTTCATCAAGAATACCAATCAACAACACTTCTCTCATAAGAGAAAAATAGCCTCACCTTATTCTTCATGTATCCATTAGTACTAGCAACCGATCATCTCATGCTAAATTTCAACTGCATTACTGCACTATCATGAAGTATCAAGCAAATAATAAAAGCACCCAATACACAAAGAATTACCAGACCACTGTCAAAGCTCCAATCATCTAAATCAGGAACTTATCATGACACCATGATCTACATATCCCCTTAGGAGATACCATGCTTCAAGTGACTTCACCATATGGTCTCAAATACAATGCATAATTCCAACACTCCAGTGCACAAACAAGAGTATACCATGACATAAAGCAAACAGACTCAAAACTAACATCACCTATCAAGTACCACCAACACCTCAGCCAAAAACTCCAAGCATCCTCCATCGATCCAAGATGTTGCACATCGTCAAATAATGTCCATGCAAATGTGAAAGAACCCTTGTCCAGAAACAAGATCTAAAAGCTCCCCCTTGAAACATCTACAGAACTAAAGAAGACCATTCACCACCATGTGATGAATCCACAGTTACTGCTAAAGGTCCCACTGAAATGTGACATCCAAGCTCTCCAAGCATCCTGACCACCTGCTTCAGGTTCTGATAAACGACTATTCAAGTACTCAACAATATCCATCCTCTCATCTCAAATAAATCACACCAATGTATAAGTGACCACAGACAAGGCCAGCTAACAAGTCTGCACCAGTAATGAATTAACCTCGTGGATAAAGATAGTCCACATCCAAGTTATCTCACTGTAGCCAATGGGTAGCTAATCCACCAACCACATAACTCGTAGATCACAAACATCAAACATGCAAACCCATCATCACATTGGAAACTAAAACACTGAGATTTCAAAGAGAATAACCATGTAGACAACATGACTCAAACACTAGATCACACCAAACTTGATTTTCCAAACACGTCCATAACAAGCACCATAATCAAGGAACCCACAAGCACCACCACAAGAATGTTGAGTGACAAATCATGTACCAACACTCCCATGTAGAGAAGAAATCACACCTCCTCAAACCATGCACAAAGCATGCATGCAAAACTACAACTATCTCATCCAGCAACACCCCCAAAAGTCGGGGTCTAGAAAATAGCTTAATAGCAACCCCACATAACCACAAGTTTTTCTTAACCATGTAAAACATGTACATGCATCTGAGAAAGAGATACGCTATTTCAGAAGCTTGCAAATCAACTAATGATTAACTCCATAGCCTTTATGTATTCAAGGTTAACAGGAAACATTGCCTTCCAACACCAGGAAACACCACCTGGCATAAGCACACTCTTCCATGGTTGAGAAACAACCTAGGCTTCTCCATATCATCAAGGAGCCTCTCACATAGACACCCAATATGAAAGCTTTACTACTACACAGCCACAGAGCAAGAAAATCCACCTCATACACCAAGGTTATACCGCTACCAACCAGGAGACACAAATCACAACAAACCAACATGATCAACTCCCTTTTCTCCATCTTTACCATCCTTCAATCTATCTGTTGTCTTTGAATATCACAAGAATTCCACTGACCAAAGAATCAATAAATCAAACGATTCCTCCAGATTTCCTCTAGCCTAAAAAACTGAGAAATCTTCACAGGAGAAATACCCAAAACCAGCAACTAAAAGAAGGCTCTGATACCACTTGTTAGGGAAATATAGGGCATCTCAGAGAAACCTCCAAGAATAGTAGTTCCTTTGGTAACTTTCATTCCGATTAGATTTCCTCAAGGACACATACAACTATGTCCAAAATCAGAAACAAACACAGTTCATTTCCCACATTAATCCTTCTGAGAGAAGCACATGTAAATTCAACAACAAGCAATAACAGATTCTAGAAATAGAACCAACATAGATGAAAGATAGGACATAAATCAAAACACAAAGATTTAAGTGGGGAAAACCCTTTTGGGTAAAAAACCCCACTCTCCAAAGTTCAAGCCATTGTATTATTCAGCAACAAAAGGTTACAATACAATTCAGACTCATAGCCTTTTCAGAGATTACATCTTGTTCATTATGGATACAACCTAGTAGCAAAATCTCCCTCTATACATTTCTTGATCAAACTCTCAAACCAAACAATCTTCGCACTGCTATAATACCCTCAAATAGTATACAGTACAAATCAACATGAGAGATCGACCATGGCATTCGATTCTTGATCAGGAGAGATTTCAACAGCATAACCCTGCCTCTCATTTTCTCTATTTCAGCGTCATGGCCTCGGCCTTTCAGCCAGTCTCTCGGCCCTCTCTACTTCTATGTTGAATGTCCAATGCATACATGTATACATTTGTTCTTCACTACCTCTATGAATCGGTTTGTTTTCAACTGTCAGATCACAACAGCAAATGGTTCACATTATGCCTTCTCTGATAGGTCCAAGTTGCACCACGTAGGACAGTCTTCCAATTGGTCAAAAGCATTCAAAATGTATTCACTTGTCGGTGAGACACTAACCATGTCTCCCCAATGCCACAGGACTGATTATACATCCATCACTATCGGTAAGAGTCACAACTATCGACAAGAGATGATAATGAGTTCACAAGTCATATCAATGTCAACACTCCCATCGACGAGACTTACTCTATCGGCAAGATCAGCAAGACCTTTCACCGATATCCTCAACAGACCCATCGCCCAGACAATCGCTAGTCACTATGAGTCATAACAAGCCCTCAAGTCATACCGATATGAACATCCATCGGCAAGACTTAAGCTGTCACTAAGAGTCGCCCTGTAGGTTTCAAGTCACCCTAAGACCATCCTTCGCCAGGAGCCATACCGACAACAACCATACCATTTGCGAGGCAATCATCTATCGCCAAGAGTTCTTATCGAGTCTTCATGTTACTCTAATGACTCCAAGTGTATAACCATTCGGTGAGACATCTCTTGTCATGATGAGTTATACTAACATTCAAGTCTCTCCCCAATAACTCTAGTCTCCATGAGTCTCCCTAACAACCATTAGACACCAACCCGTCAACAAGACAACTCTCATTGCCAAGACACATTCTAATAGGAGCAAGTCATATTTATTACTGCATTGGCCAAACAGACCAAAGGTCGCGCTGATATCAGCCAAACTTTCTACCATTGCCAAAACATCATTCTGACTGTCCAAGGTTACACCGAAGATTCAGGTTATACCAATCACCAAGACATTGCAGAGGTCACAGCGATAGTTCAAGATCAACTAACAGATCTGCCAGACATCTCAACAGTCATAGCAACCATGCTTAGTCAGAGGTTTCAGCTTGTGAGATTGAGGCACACAATTCCAACAAGATTGGAGTAACTTTCCCACAATGTCAAGGAGCCAAAGGAGGTTCCAGCTAATTGTGACAGTGTTGTGGATATTGTGGGCAATGTGGTGGATTGTGTTCCTCCAATGGATGTAGTGTTTATTGTATTGGAGGTGTTTGGGATGTTGGATGTAGCATGCACGGTCGTTGTGGCAACTAAGAAAGTATTACTCGTAGTGTTTGGAGGTTGACCACTATTTGTCATGTTATGCACGTTGTTGACATTAGGGTCAGGAGATGTTGATCTTAACGTGTTAATGTTGAAACCATGGGGTAACTTGGCTCCTTGAATTAAGAGTATGGCCAAATATTTGTCCCTATCATATAGGACCATTTGTTCCATGAATTGGGAGGCCTCTAGATCTTGTGCCGCTACCTCTAGGTTTTCATCAAGTATTTGTCTGTATTCATCCTTACATAAGAATGGTTCAAAGGGACTGTTTGATGAGGATGGTATTGTCATGAGAGGTTGATTATTTGTGTTGGAAAATGGATCATCAAAAGTCCAATTTGGGTCATATGTGGGATTGTAGACAGTGGAAGTGGGGTCTTGTCAAAATTTTTCCATTTGTCATTTCTATTTTTGGAGTCTATTTTCCACCATAAAATGAGATTGCTCAAAATGAAGATGACAACTAAATGCAAGGATGACACTATGCAAGGTCTAGGTTCAAAATGATGACTAAGATGAATAATATTTTGGATTTTTGGGAATAAAATATGCAATATCTAAACTTAGAATGCAATTTGAGACAATGATACCTAAGCACTTCTAAGCTCAATATTTGTTTTCGATCTCGGTTACTAAAGGACTTGTTGAAAATGACAAGATGACAGGGTCAAAATGACTAGTGAGTTTTCCTAACTAGACTTTTGAGTTGGAAAAATCTCACAAAAGGGACAATGACTAAAAAAGAGAATGATGATTAAGTCCAAGATAACCTAATTTCAAAAGTAATGACGTTGCAAATTGTGCTGAGATTTTCCTAATCTTAAGTATGCAAGAATTAAAACCTAGGGACAAGCTAATGCCTAATGTATGCAACTAAAAAAAAATGAAGGATGAAACCTATGGTCAAGAATGCAAACTAATGGTCAAAATTTTTTAGCAATTTCAAAGTTGGTTTCTGACAAAATCCCTTTGGAAACAGTGTTTGACAAAAGATTGACAAGGTTTAGCTTCATATTTGACTTTGTATGAGGTTTTTACTTGTGACAGGAAAATGTGTCATTTGAGGCTTCGAATGCATCACAGTGTCTCAAATGCAATTTGGTTTGAGCAAATGCGGCTCTAGGACTAACAAATGCGACTTAGTCTGGCATATGCGGCTTTGTGAGGTTCAAATGTGTTGCTACGCAGACATATACTGTGTTTTAGAGATCAGATGCAGTTTAGCAGTTCGATTGCGTCTTAGTAGTTTGAGATTTGGTTCAATAGATGTGACATAGTTTGTTAAAATTGAGTTTCTTGTCAAATTGAGGGAAAATTTGATCTATCTAATGGTGAATGTTTTTGTCCAGAAATGTAAATGTGGTGAATAATGTTTGAGAAATCCAGCGAGCACTTGACAAGCACAATGTTTTGAATGTAAGCAAGTGCACATAAGACAAGTACAATCCTAAAAGGCCAATAGGCCAAGGGTTTGTATACTTGATATAGCCCACCGATATACCTCGGATTGGTGATAAACACCTTTCCTTCTTGAGAGGGGATAGCTTAGAATTTTGGTGGCATTGGCTCCCCTCCACGGCTCATTAACGTCATTTGAGCACACCAAATTTGAATTCTTGGGTAGTAACTTCCCAAGAACTGCTATCTCTACTCAAGGGGAATAGTAGTGAGTGTCTTCAGGCATGATATTGTACCCTACACTATATCAAGCAACAACCAAAAAAGGTTGGACTTTAAAACAAAAGGTGTTTAGTACGGGCATTCCATTCATAGGGCATGATCCATGCAGTGAAAGTCCCCTTTTGAATCCATCTCATCAGAACCACATGCATGATTCTTGGGCTTTCCCCAAGAATCCACTTTTATATACTAGTTGGAAGTCCCTCGGTGTAGGGTGCTACTGGTCTGAGTCGTCCTGGGGTGAGTACTTTTTCCCACCAAAATAGGCCCAAGTTCTAGAGTTAGTAATTGTTTCTCTTACACCCAGGATCGCCTGAAAGCTTAAGGGGAGAGGATACTTCGATTACTAAGTCGTGAGGGTAATAACATATAAAAATGGGTCTGGTTTTCTGATCACCGAGTTTTTACAAGGTGAGAGCATACTTACCTACCATTTTGCAAACAGAATCATGCAAATTAGAAAACATGTTCTTTTTAATTGCTCTAAAAGTAAATGTGAACTACTCTAATAAAAAGACAGGCACAATGTTTTAGTAGTGATTCTTTGACATTCGAACCTGCAAGACCACAAGTTAGAAGTTTTAACCACCAGTCTTGGACCCACGAAGGTAAGCGACACACACTAGAAACTAAGATTAGTAACACCAAAAACTTATGCTAGGAAGAATGCAGAAGAAAAACCATAAAGTAAACAAAAAAGAGGAAAAAAACAAAAAAAAATGAATGCCAAAGAGAAGATAAATGTTACTAGGAAAATGTGTCATGACAGAGCAAATGCGTTGCTCTGTGTTTCAAATGCAGTTCAAGAGTTCAGATGCGACTTTGCAGACTTCGATTGTGGCGCATTAGATTGATTACGGTGTTTGAGTCTGTGAATGTGTCACGACGCATCAAATGTGTCACAATAAAAGCCAAATGCGTCACTCCATACCTATACCTGCAAAAAATGACAAAGAACAAAAAAACTACATGGAAATAATTAAAAAATACAGAGTCGGGTTCACTAATGTAACTAAGGGTTAATTTTCAGGTTCGATTAGAGGTTAGAAAATCAACAAAGACTAAGAAACCCAAAGAGCTACAAAGTATAGTGGAAACTAAAATAAATGAAACAAGTATACCAGATAATTGCTGAAGCTTCCATGATTCCTCTTCTTAGCACCTTCTAACTTGTTGGTTGACGTGTTGCCCTCAGATTCAATGCGTGAGCAATCTTTGGAAAATTCCTACATAAGCTTTGAAGGATTTGAATCTAAATTCCTATGACAAAATGATTAGAATTCTTATGCCTAAATATGGCAAAACTTAATGGTATATGACAATAAATGCTACAATTTTTGTAAAATGTTTAAGTGTCTAAGTGTATGTGTCTAATCTAAAAATGAGAGAAAAATAACATTTTATAGAAAATTCCATTTTGAATGGATGGACGAGATTGACTTTTGACAAAGACCTAAAATCAGGGGACGAGATTAAATCTGATAATCCCTAATCAGGGTTAGGGAAAAATCCTTAAACGAGTGGTCGAGATGCCATCTAAGAAGATCGAATCGGCGGTGGAGAGTAAATGCAATAATTAATTCGAAAATAAAGATTTATGAAAATCAAGAAGATAAGAGTTGTAATGAAGATCATATTTGGAAAATCAAGAATCTGCCCGATTACTTGATTTTTGGAGGAATATTGCCATTTTGAATTAAATTAATTCAAAATATGGATTTTGTGAAATAATAAATAATTGATTTTCAGATTATTTACTAAAATGAACTAACAGTTAAGAATGTGAAATCATTTTAAATAATTAACTTATTTAAAATGAGGGAAATGTTAATTTTGGCAATTAAATAATTAAAAATAATTATTTAATTTAAAAGATATGATTTAATAATTAAATAAAATAATAAATTAATTTAATTATGAGAATTAGTGACATATTAAATAAATAAATGAAATTCATTTATTTAATAATCAGGAAGAATAAATGAATAAAGGTAATTAAATAAATTAATAAATTTATTTAATTGTAAGAAGATAATAGACCCTTAGTGACGTATTGAATAAATAAATATAATTTATTTATTTAATAATCATGAAGAATACAAGAAACATGAATTAATTAAATAATAATGAATTATTTAATCAATAGTCGAATGTGGACCAAGGACATAATTAAATGTCATAATTATGCTAGGACAAAAGTGGTTAAAATAGAACTTGTAGGCCTAGGTCATTTTTAAGTGTCTACAAATAGGTCTACCGGTATAAGATGAAGCACATGAATAAGGTGACCCACAATAACAATTAGACCATACATCCATTTTTATAATTAACCAACCTTATTTACACTTCAAAAAAAATTCAATAAATAACAGTTTACAAATATAAGATTAAGAAAAATACGATACTACTTAACACCTATTATTTTTCATGTGAAATATGAACTAAAGCTTCATAGAAAATGTTACCTACACTACCATAACCAAGAAAATAGCCTACCATAACTTCACATAGGGCTCAAGGAAAATGGTTGAATCATGATTTTCCATTGTAAATCTTCATAATAGCAAAAGGTGTGTGAAGGAATTTGAGACCACAATCGATGGGTGGATAGGGTTTTGATAAGTAGGTAAATCATTTGATTATGTACCATCCACATGGAAGCATCCATTATTGGATGGAATTGCATAACAAGTCACCAAAGGAATTGTTACACATCTAGGGCAAAGAGGATACTAGCTAATTACCTGCAAAAAATGATTTGGTGGAAAAAGGAAGTTGTTGCTACATTAATAAAGGGAGTCACTAGGGAAAGGATGGTGATAATGTGTCTATGATGTTGGGAATAAGGTGTCTCAACCTTTGATTTTTCTATAGTTGCATTGACTTTTCTATATTATTGAATGTTGCTAATTTTCTCACATTGTCTTGTGAGTTACAAATTGTAGCTTCTATTCGGATGAGGAGTCAAGTTGGAAAGTTGATTTTATAGGTGGAGTTGTAAATAAATGTTTTTTTCTATTTCCATGTTAAGTTTACATGGAATGTGATATTTTTAGGTGTAGTTATTTTGGCAAGTGCAGATTTTGTAGTGTGGCATGTGGTGATAATTGGAAACTTACCATTGTGCGTCTATAGTGTTTTTGGTGCTTTCCATGTTGCACATTCAGCCTTTGGTAGTTGTTTTAGAAATGTCTAATTTATGCATTATAAGCTCTTATATATTGAGCACTTGTATTTTGGAGTTGTATGTTTTTTTTTAAGTATTGTTATGCAGCCGAAATTACTCCAAAATTCAGAAACTGTGTGAAGACTCAGGTGCAAGAGCATAGCTCTGGAATTATATTGTAACTGGTTAATTGTTGTTGAATAATATTATTGGGTTGTGTTTTGGAGTGTGGGGTTTTTCTCCCAAAATGGTTTTCCCCACATGAAATTATGTCTTATGAGCTCATTGTTTATCTATTTATAATATGTGTGTGCATCTAAATTTGTAACAGTTAAAGGTGTTTAAGAAATTTTTGCAACTCTCTCCTACTTAGATTAGTGTAGGAAGATATTTTTTATTACCCAAATTCCTTTCAGTTGGTATCAAAGCTTGTCCAACTTTGATTCCGTTGTTGGGTTTGAAGGGTTTTTTGAGATGATCTTTGTTTCAATGGGAGTTTTGCAGAAGAATATTTTGTGACCTTGTTGTAGGAAAAATATGGCAAGCACATCCAGTAGAATTGAAATAGAGAATTTTAACGATGCAAAATTTGAGTGTTGGAACTGCAAGGAAGATAAGAAAAAGAAAGACAAAAGGAGTTCCTTATATTCTTATTCTGATAAATCCTCACAATATAATGTATATGCATTTGTTGTAGCTTTAGCAATGCATGCATTAGAAGATGTGTGGTTGATAGACTTGGGTGCTTCCTTCCACATGACCTCTCACATAGGTTGTTTTTCGAAGTATGAAGAGTATGATGGTGGGAAGGTGTATCTGGGTGATGACTCTCACTTGAAGATTTTTGGTCATGGAAGAGTGAAAATTAGATTCCCTGATGGAAGAGTGAATGGAATTTATGGTGCCTTGCATATCCCAGGTTTGGCATGAAACCTGCTTTCTATGAGTAAATTGAATGATATAGGAGTGCAACTTATTTTCTCGAGTGGAGGATGGAAGATGACGAAAGGAGATATGGTGTTGACTAAGGGTGTTTGGATTGGCACCTTGTTCAAGTTGGATGCATGCATGGTTCAGTGCAATAGTTCTTCTAACAAACCAAAGAAGAAACCTTTGGATTATTCATCCTCACTGTTAGATTAAGTAGAAAAATCTATAGCAGCTACATCTAATGGTCATGCATTTTGGGTACGTAAGGGTGCTCATTCCCTAGAAATGAAGCTTCCTACAGAGAATACAATGTCATGGAATCAACGGCTTGGTCACATCAGTGAGAAGGGTCTTATATCCTTGTTGAAGTCCTTGATGATTGTAATCTCAAGTTCAAATTTTGTGAACATTTTGTTTATGGAAAACAACACGATGTTACTTTTCACTCTAGTTCTCACAAGAAGTCTAGGGTTTTGGACTATGTTCATGCAAATGTGTTTGGTCTTGTGAATGTTCCTTCATTATCAAAATATGTATATTTTGTTTCTTTCATAGATGATTATAGTAGAAGGATATTTGTTTATTTTCTTAGAAGAAAAGTTGAAATATTTTTTTGATTTAAGGAGTTTAAAGCCTTGGTAGAAAGATTAAATGTTTGAGGACTGAAAATGGTGGTGATTTTTGTTCAATAGAGTTTGACAAGTTCTATAAAGAGCATAGGATTGACACAAGACAACTCCATACACCACACAAAAAAATGGAGTTGCAGAGAGGATGGGCAGGATGTTGATGAAGAGGGCTAGGAGTATGTGAAGTGGTATTGGCCTTGAGTAGAAGTTTTGGGCTAAAGTTGCAACCACTGCAAGTTATTTAATCAACAAACCTCCTACATCAAAACTCTTGTTGATAAGACACCCATGGAGGTGTGGTCTGGTAAAAATATTTTGATGATACATCTTAGAGTATTTGGTTGTCAAGATTACGCTCATGTTCTGATTGAGAAGAGGTCTAAGTTGGATAACAAAGCAGTAAAATGTATCTTCATTGGCTATGGTGTTGGTTTCAAGGGGTAAAATTTTTGGGATCCAGTGGTGCAAAAGGTTCTCTATAGTAGAAGTGTGATTTTTTGAGAGATGAAACCTTCCACAGTTGAGTTACAACCAGAGAAAGAGGAGCAACAAAAGGAGGTAGTTCAAGTTCCACTTACTCTGATGAAAGAAGAACTACACACTCCTATTGAACCTGATGATGAGAAGAGTTTGAGAATTTCTAAAACTTCTAAAGAAGAAGAACCTCAACCTTAGTAGTTTAGGAGGTCTACCAGAGATAGGTGACAACCTAATATGCTTGGATATTCACCTAAAATATTTGGTTATTCTTTGTTGGATTCTAGCTATATTTTTGCTTTGATTGCTAACAATGATGAGCCTAGGACTATTAGAGAGGCTATGGGTATGAGTGATGCAGGTTCTTGGATGAATTACATGGATGAAGAAATGGCTCCATTGAAGAAAAATGATACCTGGGAAGAATAAGGCATGGTTGGTCACTAAGGGGTATTCTCAGTTGGAGGGAATTGAGTATGGTGAGATTTTCTCTCCTATTGTGAAGCTAAAATCTATCTAGTTTTCATTATCACTTGCAATAGCATATGATCTAGAAGTGAAATATATGGATGTGAAGATTGTGTTCCTTCATGGTGACTCGGAGGAAGAGATTTATATGTCAGAGCCAGAGCATTACATGGTTAAAGGTAAAGAAAATATGTTTTGCAAGTTGAAAACAACTTTGTATGGTCTTAAATAGTCTCCTAGAATGTGGTACTAGAAGTTTGATACCTATGTGTTGTCATTGGGATTTTTGAGATCTAAATCTAACCATTGTGTTTATTACAAATTTGATTATGGTTTCATTCTCATAATTGCATTGTATGTAGATGATATGTTGTTTTTTTGGGAATAGTAAAAGTTTGATTTTAGATTTGAAGTCCTAGTTGTCAAAATAGTTTGAAATGAAGGATCTAGTGCAGCGAGGTATATTATGGGGATGGAGATCAAAATACACAGAGCTAATAGAAATATTTGGTTTAGCTAGAGCAAGTATGTGAATACTATGTTGGAGAGATTCAACCTGACAACTTGCAGACAGATAGTAGTTCTTGTAATACAGGGGATGAAGCTTTCTATGGAGTATTGTCCAAAATATCCTATTGAGATGAAGGATAGTACCAGAGTACCATATGCGAGTGTTGTTGGAAATCTTATGTATGTTATGGTTTGTACAAGGCCAAACACTTCCCAAGCAATGAGAGTCCTTAGTTGGTTTATGACTAATCATGGACGAATACATTGGGATGCAGTGAAGAGAGTGTTTAGATATTTGTGGGGTACTTTTGAGTATTCCTTATGTTTTCATGGTTATCCTACTAGACCTCGACACTTAGTGAGTATTCGTGGATATGTGGATTTAGATTGGACATTGACACCAGAAGATCCACCGATGGCTATGTGTTCACCGTGTATGGTGGTGCAATTAGTTGGATGAGTAAGCGGCAAGATGTAGTTGCTTTTTCCATGACAGAAGCAGAGTACATGGCAGCTACTCATGCTTGTAAGGAATCCATTTTGCTTAAGCGTTTCTGTTCTAATATTGGTTTTGATGGAAGATAGAGTACTATTTTTTGTGACAGTCAGAGTACCATTTTCTTGGAAAAGAATCCCACTTTCCATCCCAGAACAAAGCACATTGATGTTTAATTTCATTTTTTTGGTGATATGGTGGAAGATGGAAAGGTGAAGTTGGAGAAGGTTGACACCCTAACAAATGTTGCAGATGTACTCACAAATCTAGTGAGTACAAAAAAATTTAGATGGTGTTCAAAGTCTATGGGTCTCGTGACCTCTAGCAGATAAATCTTGTTACATTCATTGGCTCTTCAAATGTGTTCAACAAGTGGGAGAATGTTGGGACCTTTTATTTTTTTGTAGTTGCATTTATTTTTCCATATTATTGAATGCTACTAATTTTCTCACATTGTCTTGTGAGTTATAATTTACAATTTCTATTTGGATGAGGAGTCAAGTTGGAAAGTTGATTTTATAGGTGGAGTTGTGCATAAATATTTTTTCTATTTCCATGTTGAGTTTACATGGAATTTGATTTTTTGAGGTGCATTTATTTTCGCAAGTGAAAATTTTGTAGTGTGGCACATGTGGTGATAATTGGAAACTTGCTATTGTGCATCTCCAGTGTTTTTGGTGCTTTCCATGTTGCATGTTCAGCCTTTGGCGGTTGTTTTAGAAATGTCTAATTTATGCATTTAAGCTCTTATATATTGAGCACTTGTATTTTGGAGTTGTATGTTGTTGTTTTGTTGAAGTATTGATATGTTGTTGAAATTACTCTAGAATTGTGAAGAAGTGTGAAGACTCTACATGAGCATAGCTTTGGAATTATATTATAACTAGTTAATTATTGTTGAATAATATAATTGGGTTGTGTTTTGGAGTGTGGATTTTTTTCTCCCAAAAAGGTTTTCCCCATGTAAAATTATGTGTTATGAGTTCATTGTTTATCTATTTATAATATGTATATGCATCTAAATCTATAATAGTTAAATGTGTTTAAGAAATTTTTGCAGCTCTCTCATTCTTAGATTAGTGTAGGAAGCCGCTTTTGCTTACTCAGCTTCCATTCATAGGCAACAAATGAGAAGGTTGAATATGTAGAAGATAGGGGAGAGGGGCCCAAAGTAGGGCAGTCAAAGTTTGGAGGTCCATGTGGACCAAAAAAAATTAAAAATTTGTCCACCACATCACCCTGCCTCTTGTGCATCAACCACAATAATTTTTTAAAAAAAATTCACACTGGCCACTTGTCATGCATTGATTTGTTCAACATGTTGAAAATGGGACGATTTTTCCCTCTGCTCGAAAGTGGAGCCCATCCACCTCCTTAATCAGTGAACAAATCTACATGCATTGGATCAGACGAATGTGTGGCTTTGACAACATCACCACCCTCAATGAACAATTTAGAGAATTAATTGCTCACTGCCTCCTTCATTACCTCCACTAACCAAATTTCCTTATGTGTTCCTCCACATTTACTCGAACAGGCAGGTGCATAAATTAGAGATCAAGGTTCATTCAATGCTCTAAATTCTTGCATATCCTTCTCACTCTCATTCCTTTTGTTTGTGTTTATTCTTGAGTGTTTGTTTGGTTATGCACCCATATTGGTTCGACTCTCCATGCTTCTTCATTCAACTTTGCACTCTCAAGATACCCCTTTCTCTTTCAGGTGAGGTTTCTAACCTCACTTAGCCTATACTAGTGTCTTACAATATGATGGTATTCTATCACACACTTATCTTTTGCATAAAATTTTGTTGCAAAAATTTGTCTTTGAAAAGGATTAATACTAGGAAATGTGGGGAGGGTTTCACTAGTTTTTATTTTCTGTATACTCGTCCATGCACACCTAATCTTTTTTCTTCATTGCATGTAATTTTCTTTACATTGTGATTTTCATATTTTCTTCCTTATAGGAAATATAAAATGGGTTCCACTATTTCGCCTTCCTTCTATGATAAGGGTTTAAATGGTTTTTCATTACTATTAGACTTGTTCGACAAAATATGGAAAGGGTTTGACTAGTTTTTTTCCATGCACTTGTATTTGTGTGTTCGTCATTACATAAACTTTAACTCTGCAATTTTACTTTTACATTTGTTTGCTATTCTAAAATAGGAAATTGGTTACAATAAATCACACTGCAAATTGTTTTTTTAATTTTTGACTATTACTAAGAAATATTCATGGGGTGTTAATTTTTACCATTTTGAGGGTTTCTACCATGCACTTGCATTCGTGTGTTCCTCATTGCACAAACTTTAACTCTATAATTTTCTCATAATATTCTCATGTTATTCTGAAATATGAAAATGGTATCACTGGTTCTCATTTTGAAGATATTTTTCCATGCAAATGTATTATTATGTTCTTCCATGTACAATAAATCTATCTATGAAATGTTTTTTTTTTTTTTTTTGTTACTACCAAACATGGACATGGTTTCACTAGTTCACAATTATAGGGTTTTCTTCCATGCACTTCTATTCATGTGTTGGACAATGCACAAACTTTAACTATGCAATTTTCCTTTACTATTTTTTTGTTATTTCCAAATATGAAAATGGATTCATTTTTTTCATTTCGAAGATATTCTACCATGCAATTATATTATTCTATTCTTATATATGTGTGTGTGTGTGTATTCATATATGTATATGTATTTGTATATGTATATGCATGTAATTGTTTATGTATATATATGTAATTGTTACTACAAAATATGGAAAGGGTTAGACTAGTTTTCAATTAGTAGGTTTTTTGCAATGCACTTCTACTTGTGTGTTCGTCATTGCACAAAATTTACCTCTACAATTTATATATATATATACACATATATGTATACATATATATAGGTATATATATGTATATATATATATGTACATATGTGTATAAATATGTATACATATATTTATGCATATATGTCTAAGTATATATGCACTTCTATTTGTGTGTTTGTCATTGCAAAAAATTTAACTTTGCAATTTTCCTTCAATATTTGTTTGTTATTCCCAACTATGAAAATGGTTTGACTACTTTTCATTTTGAAGATAGTCTGCCTTGCAATTGTATTGTTATGGTCATCTTTCCACAATAGTTCACTTTGTGCAATGCTTTTTATATTTGATTGTTACTTCCAAATATGTAAAATGGTTTCAATGCATTTCATTTCGAAGCATTTCTGCCTTGCAATTCTATTATTCTATTAAATTCCTTGCACAATAATTTTCCCAATACTTAACAATTCAAATTTACTACCTATTTATGTTGTCTTCTTTCCAAATCACTAGAGAGGCCTACAAATAGAGATAGACATTGAAAGAAACCTTATCTCTTCAAAATATACATGATATACCATAGATGATTTGATCCATGCACATCATGTATATCTTGAATAGATAAGACTTATATGTTTGTATATGTTTGTTCATCCTATTACAATAGAAGGGCTCATTCCTATTGAGTTAAGAATCCATTCAATGTATATCAATGTATATCACTTGCACAATAATTCACTATGGTATTTTCTTTTTCTACTTCATTCTTACAATGAAATATTCTGATGCAGAGCATCATACCAATAACCTTCAACAACATCATTTCTCAAGGAAAATCAAACCTGAATTGAATCAGGAGAAGATCAAATTAGTCTAACAACAGAAATTGCTTCTTTTCTTCAACAAATTCACCTATCAATTTAACATCTTTCATATTTCCTCAGTCACTCACAAGGCAACAATCATCCATCCCACAAAATAGTATTCCATATCTTTAACAAACACAAAAACTTCTTAATCATCAACAATCTATCTGATTTCAAAGTATCAACTTGACCAAGGCACTGAACCAACCAATACTTCAAGTTAGACTCCAAAATACAACTCACAACCAAGGAAACAAATCAACTAACCATGCATCACTGTTATCAGTCTATTATTAGATCATCCAAGCATTGTACTCATCATCTTATGACTACAATAGTCTATTTATAGTTTACAAACTTCTGCTACATCAAAACCTTGATTATCATCTTGTGGTCAATCGCCAATTTGCTCAAAGGGCTGCATATTACTCATGTATTCAACCATCCAAGTCATCAAACCTATCTTTTACACCTTGACCCAACCTAGGAACATCTTTAATAGCATAAATAGAGTAGCTTTCAAACACCAACAATCCCTCTTTTCACTGTTTTGATAAATTCACAGTTTTGAACAACAATGCCATATACCTCTAGTAGGAAAACCAAGCCTTGAATCGGGTGAAAGCATTTCAATCACAAAGAATATTAATAAAATCCTGACATATTATGAGACCCATTTTGTTCTAGTTTAACATACTTTCAAGGCACTAGTACTTGTTTTGAAACAAACAACTGAAAACTCAACTTTACCGTTGGAAAGACACAAAATTAGGTTTGATTTCCAAAACACCCACCTTCTATTCAACTCCAAACTACAAATCAACCACAAAAATTCTTTAATCATGTCACTAAACTCAATATTTTATCACTTTTAAGGATTGAAAGGCTTAAAAACACACTAATTTACCAAACCCTTGTTTATTGGGTGAAAACACAAGAAACAAGGAGGGTTTCTTGAATAACTCACTTACAGACCTTCAATACTTCATCCAATAGTTTAATCATGTTGTAATATGCCTACTAAAACTTTAGGAACCATCTTCAAGCCCTTGCACATGATATTTCTTCAAAACCCTGCTTGTAGCCTTCATTCTTGAATGGAAAACTCATAATTTTGGCTTGTATCAGCATCATATTCTTGTGTTCTTATATTCTACTACCCTGCCACCATAAACAAACACTAACCACATAAAAATACTCCTATTTCAATCCATCCCATCAAACTATTATACCTACATCGATGGGATGGACATCATATTCTTTAAGGGACTCTCAAACCTTGTTTTTGAGGGTTCACTAGATTCTTGTTTCAAAAACCTCCAAAACTGAATGGATCTACTTCAAACACTTCAAGATGGTGAGTGATTTACTGCTCCATAAAGAAAAAACAAATTAATAAACCTTAGACCTCAGTACAATCCGTGCAGGGACTAGTAAAAGAAGAAAAACTGATAATTTGACAAAATAGAGTTCTTTATTTCATAATTTTATTCACAACAATACAATCCTCTCCTTTCCCCATGCCAGACAATGTATTTTAAAGATGTTTCTCCTTCATAACAATTGTATTCCAACTGCCCATCGGTTGAAACTACCCTTTTAACTCTTAATATGCCTAATCTCCCTGTTTTGATAAATTTAGTAACTTGACAACATTGCATTATTGCAAGTTTTACATTGTTTTTCCATTTTGACCCCCTAGGACTTACCCAAAACCTTAAATACATTCAAATAAGACCTCATATGACCTTTTACATCATTTATCCATTACATTTTGTGATGAACTCATGCACTTTTGAACATTCATTTTTTTGCAAATTTGAAAAGCATTTTTGATGACCAACGTGCTCCTACACCATATTCTTTCTACTTCATTATTTTTCTACTAAGTGTTTGATTGGTTGTCCTTTACAAGGTTTTCTACCATGCAATTCTATTTGTGTGTTCATCATTGCACAAGTTCATTCACACTACAATTTTTTTAAATATTTGTTTGTTATTTCAAAATATGAAAATGGTTTGAGTGGTTCTCATTTCAAAGGTATTATTTCATGCAATTGTATTATTATGTTCTTATTTATCTTCATATATATACTCATTATATATGTAAATATATATATATATATATATATATATATATATATATATATATTCATATGTAATTGTATATGTATATGTACATATATATGTAATTGTATATGTATATATGTATATATGTGTAATTGTATGTGTATATGTATATATATGTAATTGTATATACCCATTTTTACCTCTGCTCGAAAGTGGATCCCACCCACCTCCTTAATCTGTGAGTAAATCTATGTGCAATGGATCAGATGGATGCACGACGTCAATAACCTCGCCACCCTAAACGAATAGTTTAGAGTAGTAATCACTTCCTGCCTCCTTCATTACCCATGCTAAGAAACTTTCCTTACGCATCCCTTTGCACTTACTTAGACTAACAAGCGCCTAATTTAGAGAATAAGGTTCATTGATTGCTCCAAATTCTCCCTATCCTGCTCATTGCCATTCCTTTTATTTGTGTTTATTCTAGAGTGTTCATTTGGTTACGCACCCATACATGTTTAACTCTCCACAATTCATTTTTGGGCTTTGCATGGTTTATTGTTTGGCTTTGCACTCTCGGAAGCTCCCTTACTCTTTTAGGTGAGGTTTTTTACCTTAGTAGGCCTATACCATTGCATATATGCATATATATATATATATGTATATGTATATGTATATGTATATGTATATGTGCATGTGTATGTATATGTATTCATATATGTGTGTGTATATGTATATATGTATGTATATGTACATATATATATGTATATATGTACATATATATACATATATACATATACATATATATATATATACATACATATATATAAATGCCAATCTCTTGTATGATATGCATAGGTTGTCCACAAATCGATAAATATTTAGGGTTTCACACTGATGCTATTTACATTAGGTTTTTCATTTATGTTTTCTATGCCTCTAGATGAAAATATGTTGTATGTGATGTCAATGTTTGTCACAATAACCTGTAACTCAATATATGGGGTTTCAAATTACAGTATTTATGAATGTCAAGTCATTTCAGTTCAATTTCAGGGCTTTTTTTATTCTATATGCCTGAGAATGTATATCAGTTGTATGCACTAAAATTTTTTTTCACCCACCACCCTATAAATCGGTATCCGAGGTTTCAAAATGTACTATTTATGGATGTCAATGCATTTTTGTTCCATACAATGTGATTGTTACACCCAATCTTCTCTAAGTGCTAAAGATGTTGGTATATATATCTATAATGCATGTACATATGTTCAATTTGATTGTTCAATTGCATTGTTCAAAGTTATTATTCTCTTGTATTGTTAAATTGGATTGTTGTATTTGATTGTTGGATTTGATTATTGAATTTCATTGTTCAATTACATTTTTCAATTTGATTGTTCAAAGTTATTGTTCTTTTGCATTGTTCAATTGGATTGTTCAATTGGATTGTTCAATTTGATTGTTCAAATTGATTGTTCAATTGGATTTTTCAATTCAATTGTTCAATTGGATTGTTCAATTTGATTGTCATTTAACTCATGTGTATATCCATTAAGGAGTTATTTGTTTCATTCTTTAAGACATGTTAGTATATTTGGCTAACACTTGTTGTAAATTCCTGTATTGTTCAATCTTCTTCGATGGTGTGCAATTTCAATTCATTATTGGCTTGGTGATGGTGAATTGCACTTCAAAGGTAAACACATTCCTTACTATACTTTCTCATTATAAGTTAAACATTGTTACATGTCTTTGATTAATTCCTCCTTTCATATATGTTTGCAGGATTGAGTTGGAGAAATTCACCATATCATTGGCTATCTCTAATTTATAGAGGTGAGGTTTCTAACCTCACTAAGGTTGTACCATTGTCTCATGTCATTCATTTCTTCTTTCTTCTTATCACTTATTTGTTTTTTTTATGGCTATGATGTGCTACTTAATTTGAAGGTTATTATTTATTTTGTTGCTTATTTTGAACATAATATTTAAATTGTTTATGTGGTTACCCATAGATGAAAGGTTCTCTTGCATTCTAGGTGCATCCACAATGTGCTCAATCTAGGGTGTTTATGAACACTTCCAATATTTGTGTTAAGAAAAAAAGTAAATTTGTCAAGGAAAAATATGGTTCCCTTCATGTATCACTATGACTTTAATGGGTTTAATATTTTCATTTAATTTCTATCTATACCTATATATAACTTTCAACTATCAATATATGTATCTATATATCTATTTATCTATATATATATATATGTATATATATGTACATGGTAGATACATGTATATCTATATACATGTAGATACATTTATATATACATATATATGCACATTGATATATATGTACATAAATATTGACATAGACATACATGTACATTTGTATGCGCATAGATATATATGTACATATGTATTGACATAGACATACATCTAAATATGTATGCACATAGATATATATGTACATACTTATGCACATACATATATATGTACATATGTATTCACATATATGCACTACACAATTGTGAAATATAGAACTGGAAAATGAATTATTGTGCAATGAAGAATAGAATAAGGTAGAATATCCTTGAAATGAAAACCAGTGAAACCATTTTCATATTTTAGAATAACAAACAAATATTAAAATCAAATTACAGAGTTAAATTTTGTGCAATGATAAACACAATAATAGGGGAGAGCTACACTCCAATAGGTCAAACTTGTTCATTGTGTGCCCATTTCAAAGTAACACCATTTGCCATTAAATATTCTCTTTCATTATATATATAATTATAAATATCTATATAGACCTATATATATAGTCCTCAAAGTAACTTCATACTCATCCATACTAACATAGGTCACATTCATCTCTTCCATTCACTCCTTCAACCTCCCTTGGCACGCCTCCATAGAAATACCCTCATAATCAAGCGTAATTATGTTATCAATGTTAACCAACATAATCTATTTAGTATTTACTAAATTGAATGATATACTTTTTGGAAATTATAGTCGTAACCCCTAAATCTAATGTGTTTTTTGGTTTACAAAGAAAGAGTGAACTGTAATATTTCATAAAAACTATACATGCTTATTTCAGATGAAAACCTAAACAAATAAACTGAGATAAGACATAGAAACATGTTAAATTTTGTAGAGGTATAGCCTAAAATTAAATTTCAATTGAGCTACTAATATACAAAAGGATAGATTACATCAAATATTTCTTTATGAAATGTTGTGGAATTTAGACATGTCTAGTAGACCTTTTCAATGACTATATGAAATTTATTGTCATGCAGTTTCAAATGTTACATTATCAGCATAGAATATATGGTATGAAATGTTATATAAGATTATCAACATTGAATATATTTTTAGAAATGTAGAATAAATATTATAAACATAGTAATTTTTGTAAATAAAATTGAAACAGATTATCTACATAGAATATATTTTCTGAAATGTAGATTATATGACAACCATAAAAAGGTATTCACATAGTTGTCAATGGGCCCCACACTAAAGTGCCTTAATATGTAATTTTAAAATAGTTTTCACCCAAAAATTTAACAAGGGTACTTATATCATTGTAAGAAAATAAAATTAGCTCAACTAACTTTTGCATGTCATAAACAAGTTGGTCTTATTCAACTGAAAGCATTGATAGGGATTAAGAATTGAACTTAGAAAGAAAGTCTAACATTCATATGGACAACAATTTGAGTAACATTTACATTGAAAAACATTAAATTGTAGTGGGTAAGAAAATAATATCGTAAAACAATCACATTGATAAATAGATTTAGTTCAAATATATTAATAGTATAGTTGAAGTACAATGAAAATGGCATCCCCAACTACAACCAAAAAAAAACAAAAATATAAGGAAGTGTTATAGTTGGTCCCTCCCAACCTCAGTTGAATGCTCCAAGAAATTAATTCGGACATGCGTTCTCATCTCCTGCTATTGCATTTAGACTTGCATTTGTATTTGTCAATTGTGTGCAACTTACATTTGAAGGGGTTAGTGGTGAAGAGTTCATTCCAACTGGAAATTGAGTGAAGCTAACTTGAGATGGGTTGGGACTCAAACACACATTTCCTGCAGTAAAGAGATGGATCTTATTATTGGTTATTTCTCGAAAGTAGTTGTGATTATTAGATAAGGGGGTTGTAGGACTGCTTAATCGTCTATCTCGCAACAATTCTCTATGGGAAGCCTTGATCTCCCTTAAATCCTTCTTTTCTTATTCTTTTTGTACCCTCTATTTCTCCTCCTTATGCTCGCTTTACTTTCTTTGCAACTATTTCAGCTACTCTCTTTCCTTGCACTCAATTTCCTTTTCAATTTTTCTTTGTTCTTTCTTCTCCAAGGCTAGCATCCATGCTACCTCTTTGTCCTCAGTTTGTTGCCTCTTTCTAATTTTTAATTCCTCTAGTTCTTGTTTTCTTCACTCTTGCTCCATTATGAGATTCATGTAACTATCACTAGTCAAGAACTCAGATTGTCGGCTCACTCGAAGAGCACCACCAAGACTTTCTCATTCTTCTATTGACTCTATGAACTAGAAACTTAAGGAAGTTACTGATCTGAGAACCATTTTGGGTTTCAATTGTTTCATTGACTTGTGAGTCAATAAAATCCTCCCGGTCCACTGTACCTTGACTTTCGTGGCCATCATCTACATAATAGTGCAATGTTTGTTCTGGAGGTATGGCTGTTGGGGATGGGAAACTGAAATTCCCCATGTCTTCTTATGCAAGTTGGTTATCCATGTCCTTAAGTTGTTGCTCTGCACCTTCCTACACTTGAGTATCCATTGGAGTATGCAATGTTTATGATAGTTCGTCTGTTGAAACATCAAGTCCCGAAAGACTAAGGGTGCTCTACACTATAGAAGCATCCTCGGTGTCATCAATCTCATATGTCTCACTGGCATGCATGTCGCCCACAAGTGCATCAAAATTGAGGGGCCATATCCCCATCTTTTTAAAGAAAACTTTTATGTTTGATCAAGTCATAGCTCTTCTCACTGCCTTGCTACCTAACTTCGCCAATTCTACCCTTCTGATCAATATCAATATTGGGGAATCTAGTGAGAAATTCAGCTCATTCTGATTTGAAATATGCCTTGAATGGTGAAAACACACTAACATAGAAAGGTTGTAGCATGTGAGAAGTATAAGCAGGTAGTGTAAGGAGGTCAATGCCTAATCTCCTTGCTTCCTAGATAGTTGACAGTGCAACGTGACTTCCATGGTCATCAAAAATTAAGTGTCTATTACTTGGTGACACCCCCTAGAACCGACACACCGAAATGGTCCATCTAGTTAAAGAGAAGCTCCTTTTTCATCCAAGCATGTGCTTGTGTTTCCATAGTTGCATGTGGTTTATAGTTGACAATGTAATTCTCTATCTCTATATTACCCTTGAATAGATAGAAACCAAGTATGCTTTGGCCAGTTGCATTAATACAATAGAGAATTATTATCCATTATTTGATTTTTGGAATTATGTATGATACATTCATGCCACCTCATCATGCCAACACCCTCATTGTTCCATTTTTTCCATCTTGAATGCTCGTTTCATCACAGTTCCATATTTTGTCAAAGATCGTATGGGGTACTTTCATATGTTGTTGTCAGCGTTTTGAGATATTCAGCTACTATTGTGGGTCTTAGGTTTACCACCCTATCTTTTTCAAGACCTTCAACTATGCACAAGGTCAATTTTGGATGGCACCTCTTAAATCTAGTCCACTATGATTTTCCAAGCATACCCTTTGTGAAAGGGCTGGGTCTAGTCTGGAACATCTGAGCAACCTCCTGTTTGAGATTGATAATATCAAGCCCATGGCCAGCATTTACCATATATGTGCACCACTTTACAATCAAACCCTCCTCCTCTACTATTAGGACTATTTGTGGACCCTTCTTTGAAGTAGTTGTCAAGCTACCTAACCAATTGTTAAGTGTAGTAGCTGAGATTTTCCATTTCTTTGTAGAAACTCTTGTAGATATCCCATTTGTTTCAACATCGTCCAAGGCCCTGTCCATGTCCTATGATGACCATTCCCTTTCCTTTGATGCTCTTTCCCACCTGATTATAGGTACAACAATCTCCTAAACTACCTCAAGGGTATGTGCAGGATCATGATGGGCCAAAAAGTGGCAATATTATGGGTATTTGTAGGGTATGTGGCTGACGACTTTTTTTTTACCCAAAATTGATGAAACAAAAAGGGTTTTTTAGAGGAGATTCTCAGATTTCAACCAATATAAATTATGCTTTACTTTGAATTTAATAAATAATTATTATTCATTTTCTATTAGAATTACAACTAAAGTCCTAATCGGTAGGTTGATTGAAAAACATCTATAGCTTTCAAACAGTATCACATTTTTTGAATCTAATACATGTGTCACATTCTATGTTTCACATACTATAGGATTAAAAAAAGAAAAATTAAATTTCATAAAGTTTTGACCAATTTAAGGTGGTCAGACATATGATTTTTTATATTTTTTAAAAGTTGTAATAAAAAAATCATAATTAATTATTTACTTGGAAAAAATTTACAAAAAAATATACATCACATCCGGACATGAGTCATCTACTTATATAAAAAATCTATTAAAAAAATATTATCATTTTATTATGGTTAGGGTGGTCAGACAGACACCTATTTCTTATTTTTTCCCTGAAATTTAAGTACTACTGCATTGAAATTTTTACCAAATAGATTTAAAAAATAAAAAATAAAACTAGTAGTTTAGAAACTACATTCAATTTTCTATAGATTCTATTCTTACATATTTTTGAAATAATATAGATAACTTATTCAAATTTTTACATCAAGTTGCCTAACACTGATTTTTCTGAATTTTTGCCACTTAAGGGCTTGTTTTTCCCATGATGACCCTGCACATACCCTTAATAGGTTCAGGATTTTCATTTGCTTTTGCAACCAGTTCATGCACATGGGGTACTATTACTATCTCTTTCCATGTACGTGACTTTGTCTTTGTAGTCTTTTTTTTTGGATTGGACCTCATATTACCTTTAGATTACACCTACAGATCTTAAAAAAGATGTTTGGAGCAATTCAAGTAACAAAGATGCATGAACAATTTTCTTTTATCTAATATACATCTTGACATTTTTCAATTCAATGCTTGGTTTTTATGAATAGTTTGTAATGCAATTGTCTTTAATGTGCATGAACAGTTTGCTTGATTTATTATTTGAATTGAAATGACTTAAAGCAGGTCAGGTTTAACAATTGCATTCTATATATATACATGTATGTGTGTTTGTTTGTACGTATATAGTGCATAATTAGGTTAGTGATACATGAACGAACATCGGTTAACCATTGTCGAAATGAAAGACAATGGTATAGGCGTAGTAAGGTAGAAAACCTCAACTAAAAGACAAAGGGAGATTTCTTGAGTGTAGAGTCGAACAATGAATTGTGGAGAGCTAAACATAAATGTATTGACATCCACAAATAATATAAGTTGAATCCCTAGATATAGAGTTAAAGGGTAGTGGGTGACAAACATTTACAGTGCATACATTGTTATCTATATTCAAACCCACATATAGAAAATTAAATAAAAAATCCCACAAATTAAACTAAATTTCCTTTACATTCATAGATTGTATAAGTTGACACCCCAAATATCAAGTTATAAAGTAGAGGGTGACAAACATTTATAGTGCATACAACTGATCTATATTCACGGGCATATACAAAGAAAAAACCCTGAAATTGAACTAAAACGACTTGAAATTCTTAAATAGTGTAAGATGAAACCCCATGCAAGGACTTACATGTTATTGTGACAAAAATTGACAATGCATACAAACATATTTGCATCCCAATGCATAACATATATAAATGATAAAACTAATTGGAAGAGAATGAGTTATGCATTTTTTATCAAAAATGCATTGGCATTTAGAAACAGTATAATTTGAAATCCCAAATATTGAGTTACAGGGTAGTTTGTTGAAATATTAGTTTTATGCACTATAAATGTTTATCATCAGCTACTCTTTCCATATTTTGAATATTTCACCAGTCTAACCCTTTCCATATTTTGTAGTAACAATCACATATATATACATAAAGAATTAGATATATATACATAAACAATTACATATATATACATATACGAATATATATATATATGTATGTATGTATGTATGTATGTATGTATGTATGTATATGAAATTACATATATAAGAACAACAGAATATAATTGCATGGAAAAATATCTTCGAAATGAAAACAAGTGAAACCATTTTCATATTTGGGAATAACAAAAAAATATTAAAGGAAAATTGTAGAGTTAAAGTTTGTGCATTGTTGAACAGAGGAAAACAAGTGCATGGCCAAAAACCCTCTAATTGTGAACCAATGAAACCCTTTCCATGTTTGGTAGTAAAAATCAAATAAATAAAGCATTTCGTAGACAAAACTATTGTGCATGGAAGAACAGAATAATACAATTGCATGCCAAAATATCTTCGAAATGAAAACTATTGATATCATTTTCATATTTCAAAATAACAGGAGAATATTATAATACAATTGCAGAGTTAAAGTATGTGCAATGAGGAACACATGAATGCAAGTGCATGGCAGAAACCCTTGAAATGATAAACATTAAAACCCTATGAATATTTAATAGTAATAGTCAAATGTAAAAATAAAATTGTAGAGTTAAAGTTTGTGCAATGACAAACACACTAATACAAGTGCATGGCAGAAAACCAATCAAACCCTTTCCATATTTCATCAAAATAGTCTAATAGTAATGAAAAAACATGTAAACCCTTATAGAATAGAAAAAAAAACCCTAAAATTGAATTGAAATCGCTTTTCATAAAAAGTGTAAGTTCAAACCCCAAATATTAAGTTATAGGTCATTGTGACAAAAATTGACATCGCATACAACATATTTGCATTCTGAGGCATACAAAACATAAATGAAAAACCCAATGTCAACAACAACAATGTGAAACCCTGAATATTTATAGATTTGTGGACAACATATTCATAGCATACAACATATTGGTATTTGTAGGCATAAAGAATTAGTAGCAGTAGAATACATGTAGCTTCTTAGGGTGTTGTTGTTGCTGCCTCACGAGTTTCTTCATATTTCTATAAGAATTTGTATAATAGAAAATGAAAGTGGGATGTGCTAAATGGAAAATGGAAGAGATTGAGTAATGCATTTTTTAATTTGAAAATCTCCTTATATGTTCAATGTTGGTTTGGTATGGCATCTTTAATTCCTATCCTTTTTTTTCAAATTTGAAATTTTATCTGATGCTTTCAATTGTAGAGTTTGTATGTATTAATGGTGTGCGATCCTTGTTTGCTTGATAGGGGATTTTTATGGCTTTAACATCATTGTTTTGGTGGTTTCAGGTGGAAAAAAAGAAGGCACTAGTAGTAGTGAGCATCGATTTGACCGATGGGACACATATGAATGATTGATTTTCGTTTGAGTGTTGTGTTGGTGGGCAAGTGGGATGGGGGTTTAGTTGGATTGGGTTTGCTAATGGGACAGTATCATCTCCTAGTTGTTCTTGTAGCATTGGATCTATAAAAATATTGGTTGTGATGTAATGCAAGTGGTGACATTATAGGGAAGTGTGGGTTATACTAATTTTATATTTTGGGTGCATGTTTTAAAGCTACAGGCCAATAACAAGCAATATGGCTTGTATTTTTGTGGTGTTAGATGTGCTTTGAATATTCTTTGACATGTAAGATTGTGAATATCTATTTTTATATGGGACAAATATTCATCAATTATAATACAATTTTGGCGGTACAGTGATATGAGTACCCTTGTTAACTTTATGGTGAAAACTATTTTACAATTGCATATTAATTTGTTCTAGTGTGGGGCCCATGTGGGATTACTTCCATCCCCAATATAGGCTCCCACCCTACTTTGGACCCCTTGTAGAATTTTATAAAGTGTAGAAATTTGATATCTTCAATTATTGAAAAACAATAGTACAAAGTTCCATTTGCGTGCACAAACTGCTGCAAAGCACAGTGCAACCATCAATTGTCCCTTAAAGAAGGGAAAGAAGTGAGCTATATGGAGTCTGTACATGTTTGAATCAGCGATCAAACTAGCATTTTGCACATTTTTGTTGTATAACTATTGGGAGGAAGGGGTGCAATAAAACATAAAGTCACTATTGTGACAGGATGGACAGAGTAGAAATAAACACACAGAATATGCACAATGAATGCATAGTGACAACAAATCTAAACAGACAGATATTAACTTTTCATATATTCCATATTTTCTTCAAAATACAAAAACACAGAGTATATTCTTTTTTTTTCATGAAAAAAATAAAACTAAACTATTTGGACAGATGTCCAATGATTCGGTGCTACACTCACACCGAAATACATAAAATTGCTACAATCCTGTAGCTGCAGCTGACAATTCACTGCGACTGATAAACATTCCTTTTGTGCTGCTACTGTCACCTTACTTTCTACTAAACATTCTCTACTTCATCTACTACTACAGGGTCTTCACTTCAATAGAAAAACTGACTTCTTCTCCTTGTCTAACTCCAATGGTTGCAAAGACATTCCTTTTGTCTTACTTTCAACTCATGAGAATGAGCACTTCATTCAAAATTAAAAATTACCTAACCTCATTAATTGTTGTAGGTTGCAACAGCTATTTCAAACTCAAAAGCATGCGCTCCATTTCAAATTCAAATATACCTACCAAAATAAATATTACAAGTTTACATTGGCTACAACTTGGTGGTCTTGATTTGACATGGGGGCTGAGGTGTCAGGTTTGCTGACTACAGAATAAAATATTCCAACACTCCTACTTAATCTGCAAGTCAGCTATCACTCAGATTTTTCTTTTCATAATTGATCTCCAAAGCTATCCATAATGCCAAGCCTATCTCTTAGGCATTCAAAACTGTCCTTTGGAAATGCCTTGGTGAAGATATAGGCGAGCTGCTACTCAAATTTGCAATACTAAAGTTCTATCTCACCTTGTTCCACCAATTCCCTTATAAAGTGATCAAATCTTGATGTGTTTTCTTCATCCGTGGAAGACCGGATTCTTTGTCAGCGCTATGGAGGACACATTGTCACAATGAATGAATATGTTGTCAACTTGCTATTGCTATAAATCTACAAGGATCCTCCTCAACCAAATAGCCTAACAAGTTGTTGCATTTGCTGCTATGTACTCTACTTCTGCTATGCTAAGAGAGACAATTGGTTGTTTCTTCGATTCCCATGAGATTGCACTCAATCCCATGTTGAAGACATAGCCTGATGCACTCTTCCTATCATCCACATTTCCTGCCCAATCACTATCTGTGAAACCATCCAACTTGAATTCATTTGATGTTGCATACAAAATTCCATAACCGGTTGTTCCATTGACATACCTCAAAATCCTTTTTCTTGCTTGCCAATGTGTTTCGTTAGGTTCCTCCATGAACGTAGATATCAAGCTTACTACATACATTAAAGCAGGCCTAGTTGATGTCAAATACATCAAACTTCCAACCATGCTTTTGTAGAGGGTTGGGTTCACTTCCTTAGGGTTGTCAGACTTGCACAGTTTCAGACCTGTTGCTATTGGTGTGGGGGTAGGTTTGTTGTTATTCATTTTGAACCTCCTTAGAATTTGTTTGGCATAATTAGATTGTGAAATAAAAATGCCATGTTGTGTTTGTTGAACTTCTATCCCAAGAAAATACTTCAACAAACCTAAATCCGTCATCTCAAATTAATTTTTCATCACCTCTTTAAAATCTGCAATTATGTTGTCACTGTTACCAGTAAAAATCAAATTATCTACATACAAAACAACAATTAAAATATCACCTTCAGCTGATTTGATGTAGAGTGTGGGCTCACTACTGCACTTGCTAAACCCATTACTCACCAAATAAGAGTCTATTCATTGTACCATACTTGAGGTGCTTGTTTAAGTCCATAAAGAGATTTCCCAAGCCTATACACTTTGTCCTCTTGCCCTAAGACTTCATAGCCAGGCGGTTGCTCCACATATACTTCCTCCTTCAACACTTTGTTCAAGAAGGTTGACTTTACATCCATCTGAAACACTTTCCACTGATACTGTGTTGCAATTGCTATCACTGTCCACACTATTTTTCAGCCTTGCAACTGGTGCATATGTCTCATCATAATCTATATCGAGCTATTTTTTTTTACCCTTTCACAACTAGCCTTGCCTTGTGTCTTTCAATTTTTCCTTCTATAGCACACTTGGTCTTATAGACCCACTTCACTCCAATCACTTGTTTACCCTTGGGTAAATTAGTCAACTCCCATGTTTGGTTCCTCTCTATAGCTTCCAACTCTTCATCCATGGGCTTACACCATTTCTCTTCTTTCACTGCTTCCTCAAAGTATGTTGGGTCACTATAGGAGAATAATGCAAAATCCAAATTTTCATTGAAATCAACATAGCATGTTCTGTCATAGGTCTCCCTCACACTCCTTGTCTTAAGTGGCATCAACGATGTGGGTGTAGGGTCTGAATTTTCTTTTGAACTATTGCTACTTTGACCTCTAAAGCTACTGTACTACTGACTATCAAAGCTACTACTTTGCTGAATTCTGGAGCTGCTAGTCTGTTGTCTTGCTAGACTGCTGTCGATGTTTAGTGCTACTAGACTATTGTCTTTGTTGAACACTTCCAGAGTTACTATTCTACTACAGATCACTGAAGCTATTTTTTTCTAATGCTCTATGGTAGTTTCTTCCTAGGCTACTACTCCCTTAAGCTCCCCCTATGTTGTCTTCTGGAATTTCATCATCATCAAGGGTTATTGTAACTAAAATAACCATTGTGTCATCCACTTTTCCATCCAATGCTTCATTCTCAATAAAAACAACATTCTTGGTGATGGGATTGTACAATTTATAGGTTTTTGACTCCTCACTATAGTCTATGAAGATTCTTTTTTCTCCTTTATCATCAAATTTTTGTCTCTTCTCTTTTGGCACAATTCAAGTGTATGCCACACACCCAAATATCCTTAAGTGCTCAACACTCCACTTGTTGTTTGTCCATGCCTCTTGTGGAATCCTATCATAGACAACCTTTTTGGGGTACTATTCAATATATAGGTTGTTGTTTCTATAGCTTCTCCCCAAAATATGTGTGACAGCCTTTTAGCTTTCAGCATACTTGTTGCCATATCTTGAATGGTCTTTTTTTTCCTCTCAGCCACTCCATTTTGTTGTTGGATATACCCTGTTGTAAATTGTTTGTGATTGCCCTCATTCCTACAATAATTTAGGAATTCATTGGAGATGTACTCTCCCCCTCTATCTGTTCTAAGGGCTTTGATACAGTGACCACTCTCCTTCTCAACTGTTGCCTTAAACCACTTAAATTTCTCAAAGGCTTCCAATTTGTTTTTCAAGAAATAGGCCTATATTTTTCTACTGTAATCATCTATAAAATTCATGAAATATGCATTTCTAGCTAAAGTGGGAGTTTTCATGGGTCCACTTAAATTTGAGTGCACTAATTCTAATGGTTCTTTTGCTCTCCTAGAATACCTGGATTGGAAAGGTTGCCTATGTTGCTTTCCTAAAATGCAAGCCTCACACTTGCCATCGGGTTCTACAATGGAAGGTAAACCCATAATCATTTCTTTCCTAGATAATAAACTCAAACTTGAAAAGCTTAAGTTCCCATACCTCAAATGCCATAGTTTGGTGGGTCTTTGATGACTGTCTTGAAGGAAAACTACTGTTTGACTGTCAACTATTGTGAAACTGTTGTGAGTGCTGGTGAACACTGTTGTTCATCTACTATGTCTATTGCAGACACTATGTGCATCCTAAGAGGAAACATTTTGTTTCTCATCATTTACATTGCAACCATCACTTTCTTACTACCTCCTCTGTCAAATATATTGCATTCTCTATTCTCCATCAAGATTTTGTAACCATTTTAGACCATTTGTCCAATGCTCAATAAATTATGCTTTATGCTAGAGACATAATAGACATCTTGAATTTTCTGCCTTTCACCATTCTTCTTTTGGATGCTGACAACACCTCTTCCAATGATGGGAACCTTCTCATCATTTCCCATTTTGATCTCAGTTTTTATACTACTATTAATGGAGGTAAAGAAATTTTTGTTACCACTCATGTGGTTGCTACATCCATTGTCCAAGTACCATACTTCATCATTGTTGTGTTCATCAAGGTTGCAAACAATGAAAACATTGGATTGTTTGTTATTTTCAAATTTTTTCTCATTTTCTACATTAGCATTTTGACCTCCATGGTCATGCTGCTTCTTTCTACACAAGCTATCATAATGACCATATTTGTGATAGTAATAACACTGCACATTGCTCATGTCATTCCTTTGATTTGAACTATTATTCTTCCTCTGGTTCTGGTTTACTGACTGT
This sequence comes from Sequoia sempervirens, assembly GCA_007258455.2. NCBI lineage: Eukaryota > Viridiplantae > Streptophyta > Pinopsida > Cupressales > Cupressaceae > Sequoia > Sequoia sempervirens. The sequence continues at coordinate 23,410,344 of VDFB02047144.1, read as the reverse complement.
GAGTTTTTTGGCTCCTCTGTGCTTTTAGAGCCTCCTCTTCCAGAATTACTTCTTCCTCTACCTCTTTGACCTCTTCCTCTATTGTTTCTTCCTCTTCCCCGACCTCTTGCATTGGTTTGAGCTTTGAATGCTTACTCTAGGGAAGGAGTAGATTTTTTCAACCATTGATCATGGGTTTGTAGTGAACCCATCAACTCATCTATAGTCATCTGAGACAAATCCTTTGCCTTTACAATGTCAACAACTACATAATCAAACTTAGTAGGCAGACTTCTTAGGATTTTCTCAACAATCTTTTGCTCTTCCATTGTTTCTCCATTAAATCTCAGCTGATTTACCAAGGTTGAAACCTTAGTGTGATAATCTGAAATGGACTCATTATCTTTCACTTGTAGAGTCTCAAAATTTCTTCTCAAGAGCTGCAACTTAGCTAACCTCACTTTTTCAATCCCTTGGTAACTATTTTGCAATATATCGCAAGCTTTCTTTGAGTAATTTGATGTTGCAATACGTGGGAACATAGTCTCACTCAAGGCTGCCTCAATCAAACTGAGGGATTTTGCATCCTTCATTCTTAACTCTTTCAACTAGTTTTTCTATGCATTTGAAAGGGTTGCAAATGCATTTGGGTCTATGATATTATTGCACCCATTAGTGACCAACTCCCATAGGTCATTTACAACTAAGATGGTTCTCATCTTCTTAGCCCATATATCATAGTTTTTCCCATCAAAGTTCAATGGTTGTTGCCAACCTTTGCTATCACCTCTTGCCATATTTCTCAAATTTAAGAAGACTAGACAATGCCTAGATAACTAAGGGATTTACCGACAATAAACAAATTGACTAACTGACTACCTAGAAAAATAGGGTTCTGATACCACTTTTTGGGAGGCAGGGGCGCAATAAAACATAGTCACTACTGTGACAGGATGGATAGAGCAAAAATAAACACATAGAATATGCATAGTGAACACATAGTGACAACAAGCCTAAACAGACAGAAATTAACTTTTCATATATTCCATATTTTCTTCAAAATACAAAAACATAGAGTATATTCTTTGTTTTTCATGAACAAAATAAAACTAAACTATTTGGATAGATGTCCAATGATTAGGTGCTACACTCAGACCAAAATACATAAAACTGCTACAATCCTGTAGCTGCAGTTAACAATGCACTGCGACTGATAAACATTCCTTCTATGCTATTGTTGTCACCTTACTTTTTGCTAAACATTCTCTACTTCATCTACTGTTGCAAGGTCTTCACTTCAATACAAAAACTGACTTCTTCTCCTTGTCTAACTCCAATGGTTGCAAAGACATTCCTTTTGTCTTACTTTTAGCTCATGAGAATGAGCACTTCATTCAAAATTCAAAATCACCTAACCTCATTAATTGTTGCAGGCTGCAACAACTATTTCAAACTCAAAAACATGTGCTCCATTTCAAATTCAAATATACCTACCAAAATAAATATTGCAAGTTTATGTTGGCTGCAACTTGGTGTTCTTCACTGATGTGGGGGCTGAGGTGTCAGGTCAGCTAACTGCAAAATACAATATTCCAACAAGAACATATTCTATTATTGATATTAGTTGCTAGAATTAGAGAGTTATTTGTCAAATAATAGTTATGGATTGTACTAGGTATTTGTCTTGTAGGTCCATTTTCCAATATTGTTCAACAAAGCCTGGATAGAATAGTTGTTCTATACTAGAAGTCTTTCCATGGATCGTCTCTATTTGTACTAAGTGCATTCATCAGATGTCCCCACTCCCAATCATACAATAATATATTCAATGAATGTACACATCCTATATTTTCTGCAAGGGCATGGGATTTCAAATTACAAGAACATAAAAAAAATATGTTTCCTGTCTCAAGTTTCCCCTCCTATTTGTCGCCTCAGAAAAGTATCTACTTCTTTTTTTTACCGACACTTTGGTTCTATTATACATGATTTATTCATCCATCATTTTCCTTTCTCATTAACAAGCTTTATTCATCCATCATTTTCCTTTCTCATTAACACACTTTATTCATCCATCATTTTCCTTTCTCAAATGATTTCTTCTTTATCATTTGTTCTCTGTGTTGTTGGAAAACTTAATGTTCTCCCATTTCAAAGATTCTAGAGTTGAATAGAAGAGTTTAGAAATTTAGGCTTGATTGACAATCAGAATAAGAAAAGGATTAGAAGAGTTATTTTAGAGTGATTGGTGTTAAATAAGGATATTTTTATTTATTTTGTTTGGTTATACATAATTAAGTTAGAGAATTGAATAAACAAATATGAAGGTGAGGTTGTTTACATAGAAAATTATAAAGTAAACTTGTTCTTATATACAAACAACCTTATCAAAAACAACACTGCTTGATAGAATGCATGAGAGTTCTAAAATTATTTCACCAAGATGGAGGGATGCAAGTAAACACTAACAAAACCAAGGTCGTGATCTTTAGCTTTCAAAGAAAAAATTAAATAAACTTTGAATTTGAGGAAGCTCTTTGTTGACATTGATGTTGATTATCACAAAAAACTTAGTTACTTGTAGGACAAAAATAATGTGACGGAGTTGGAAGGGTTTATACTTGCTAGAAAAAATATATAAGAATATAAGACTATGAGATTATAAAATTGAGAAGATCTTATTTGGATTGCTTGTAATGTCAATGGTGCTTTATGGATGTGAAGTTTAGAACAACACATCAAAATTGAGGATTCAAATGTAATTAATCACAAGAAATCTTAAAACTAAAACTCCATTTTCATATGAAATCTTATTGGTTGAGGCACGAGCTTTTCTATTATAGATATCAGCTTTGACCTAGATGATGAGTTACCTAAATAGAATAGAGAACATGGGGCATCACTAGTGACCTAAAATAATAATAGAGGACAAGTTAAGCAAAAGAAAGAAATGCATCGATGAATCATAATACTAAGTGGATGGATAAATGGAGCATCAACATGCAAGAGTGTTCAACATTGATAGAGAAATTCAAAGATGTGAGAAAAAATCACAGAAACCATGTGGAAAAAGTAGTTTGAAAGAAAGAGAGGACTCTATGTCAAATAATTCAATCCTACTTATGATCACAAGAGAAAACGTTGATAGTTTAACTAAGAACTAGTTCATATCATCTTAAGTACAAGATTGGAAGATAGCCAATAACTAAAGAAGATTGGGTGAATGAAATGTCAATTTTCCATTTTGAAGTTAGTGGAAACAAAGTACCACTACATCATGGGTTGCCTAGCTTCCAAGGATATTTCAATCAAATACATAGATAACTGAAAGTTGACTCAATGACTATTATACTTGAAAAAGAGAAGTTAACAAAAATAATAGAATTTTTAATCAAATTCATTGTAAAAGTTTTAAGATAATAAAAAAATAGATATCATGTAAACGTAATTTAAACAATATTCTTCTTCATTACTGTCCTTATCCCACAAACTATTTCATTCATTTAACTCTCCAAGAACCCTATCCTTTAATCATATAAACTATTTAATCTCATATGCATTCAATCATTTAATGCTCCATCAAAGACAAAATCTGAGTGGGTTTCTCTAGTTTTTATGAAAGATTTTAATGTTCTCCAAATTAGTTTATTTCTGAAGATTTGCTGACATGGATGATTCCTATAGAGATTTGGGTATTGATTTTTGTGGGTATTGGAATCACAACAACCATGTGAAGAAGACGGTGGGTGGCTGAGAGCTTAAATTGACATTGTATTGATTAAAGAATGATTTGGTTTTGTGTATAAATTAAAGAATGGAATAAGAAGTATATTATTTTATTTAGTAGTTATATATATATATATATATCACATTTACACATATATACATATATATAAATATGATTAAAATAATTTTTGTCTAAGTGGACAATGTAGAAAAGCTTAAAATATTGGTTTAAAATGATATTATTAAGAAAAAAATAGATAATAAATCTACAAAGTTTGCAAAGACATTAAATTTTGAAAGTTGCATAACGATGGCATTGATGCATTATTGTTCAAAAACTTAACCTTCAATGGTGGGTGGGTTGTTCTAATCCATAGTCGAAGACTCATCCTCTATGTTTGGATCTAACGCTTCACAAGATGAACTTCTACATTGTAGCTTGCTTGACTAACCATTATTTGATTTCCTCTCTTTTGATATATGAAGAATAGAAATGTTTAGAGATACCTTAGAATGGTTGTGTTTGTGTTGCAAGGAGACTTGTTACCTAGTTCAACCCCCAAAAATTTATGTAAAAGATCAAAGAAAAAAGGAAAGGACCCAAGAATGATGTATGCAAATATGTTACTCATTTTAGTGCACCAAATATAAATATTTTACTATCGATTGCTTTGTTAATGCTCTAGGTTGAGACAAGAGTTTGGAAAAGTTAGATGATGCAAAATGTATGCATTAGATGCCTTTGAGTACAAGCACATGGCGTCAAATTTTGTAAAATGTATACTTAGTTAAATCATTATAGGAAAATCAAGGGGGTCAATTGGCCAAAATTTGAATTTGAATTTTAAAAAGGAAACCTTGGGTCAATTTCATGACCACACAATTGGCCTTCTAACCATACGACCCCAATTGGAAAATGGTCAAATGCATGTGGCTAATGACTATATCCAATTAAGTGTATGAATAAGTGTAATAAATACTCAAATATGATGAATGTATTAGAGTATGTGTACATAAGTATAAAGTAGGAGTTAAGAGCATGGGAATATGTGTATATGGATGTGTAAAGGATAGGGGAATGAGCACGACTTCACACATGATTGTGTCATTTGTAGATATATACATATATATCAAGCTATTTCCTCAAAATGGACATAAAACTAAATAAAAAAATGACACATGTATGCAAAGTTCACCATTACATTTTTAGCCCCACTTTGAGGTGCATGTGAATACTAAAATGATCGTGCATCTCAAAGTATGTAATAGTCACAAACATGGATGAAAAATAAATATTCAAACATGTCAAAGGATGAGAAAGCAATTCCATACAAAGTAATGTACCTTGTAAAGTGTCATTATATAAGTGTCTCCTTTAGTGTGCCCTCTCCATGAAAACTTACAAAATAGAGGAAAAATTTGATGCCCCTACCTGAACTCCAACAAGTGTTCCTTTGCTGTGCTAGCAAGCATGTACCTAAATTAGATGGTGGGGCCAACTAACATGTGCCCACAAGGGGGTTTCCATAAATATAGAATGAGACATTACAATGGTAAAGTTAGTTTTCCTATCAACCTAGATGAACCATGGGATTCCTAAAATTAGTAATGTATGGAAGAGAAAAATATTCAAGAGATAATAAAATTAGAAAAAAACTAATGAAAGACCTCTTCAACCCACTTTCTTGTAATAAAAAATATACTTATGTGATAGAATCTCCAAATTTAATGAAGGAATATATTATTACCTATTATACTAAATATAAAATATTTCCATTAGGAATTTAAGAGGCAATATCTTTCTCAAATCTCATGAATATGAAGAATGCTAGAGGTATAGATAGACAAAAGAACCAAGGTGAGTGTATCAAGATTTCAAAAAAAAAAAAACTAGTTCTATTTGAAACATCACAAAGAGAGGAGATTGTCATCATATTAAAGAGTACTATGGTAAATCAAGATCTTTCAAAGTTGCACTACCTTTTTAATAGGTATTTAGTGTCTAAAAGAGGCCTCTATAACTACATAAGGATTTTAGAAAAGGAAGAATAAACATGGGAACTCAAAGGATTGCTAAGGAAAAAAAAGGGTTCTCACAAAAGGAATAGTTAAAACCAACGTGCTTCAAAAATACATCAAATGCACTACAAAACTAGAGCAGACATTTCCTAGAAAAAATCATTATAAGGCACCTCCTTCCATCCATGAACAAAATGAGAGCTCTCATGTTACAAAAAAGAAGATAACAAAAAAATGAACTTTGAAGAAAAAAAAAAATCAAGGAGTCTTGGGAAGCAAGCCACACATGTTGAAGCATAAGAGAGGTAAAATCAAATGAAGAAACAAAGAAAACCGAAGAAGGTCAAGGAAACAGGGTGGTAGATAGCTCTAGTCCACCATCTAAAAAAGTAGATATTTATTCAACTTTTTAAATGAGTGAATTCTAGTAAATAATGATGAAGTAAAGAAATAAATTGTAGAGCATAGTCCAAAAGAAGAAGAAATCCTAAAATCAAAGCTACTAAAAATTGAGAAGGAATAGATTAGTAAGCAAGAAAAAAACTATTATGTCATAGAAGTTGAAGGTGAAGGGGCCTTGGTAGAAAAAGGGCATGATATCAAATTCTAATAAATAAAATGTTGGTAGTAATAAAGTCAAGGAGAAATAAATATTATAGATTAAATATAAAATATCTCTAGCTGAATAGAATCTTTTGATGTTTGATCCCCTACCCTATAAAATAGAAGTTTAGAATCACCATATTGATAGTCACGTAATTGAACAAAATAATTCTAATTCTAGAACTAAAATTCTTAATCACAACTATGGTTGTATTGAAGTGAATTTCTTACCTAAAGAATGTAAGCTCTCTAGGAACCCTATAATTTCATCTCAAATAAGAGTACACATTTATCATCTAGTCATTCTATTATTTCCATCATGGAATACATCCTAAGAAGGTGGAAATAATCTCAATGAAGGGAAGAAATATCCTTTGGTTCAAATCCAAAAGCATGGATGCATAAGGATTTGGGAATCGGGTAAATTATTTTTTTAGAGAAATGGCATATCACTTTCTTCAAGATTGGTTATGCATTATGGGGTGGGATCTAATAATTTTTTTGAGCTAATTAAAAATTCATTTTAATAATTTTAATATAGTTGTTTCTAATAAGTTCACCAAACTATACACCTATCCAAGAGGGAGGTCTATATTGAGCATGGATGAGCATAAGGAGGACATTGTAAATGATGAGATAATTTAGTGGTTGCAATGAATAGTGGGTTTCCACCCTATTTGATAATGGTAATGAAATGAGTCAAATTTTAGGTAAGAAAATTCATATCACCAACTTAGCTAACTTCAAATTTGATATCCAAACTATGGAAAATGCATGTGATGTTGTGGTTGGTGGTAAGTTTCAATAAAAAAATTTAATCTACACAAAAGTAAATGGTATGCTAAATCTATAACAATAATATTTCTCTCTTCTTACATTGATTTTGATTTAGTTGCTAGTATTGATGATGTTGGCATGGTATCCTCCATATGTAATGGGTTGAATTTATGTGAAAATGACAAGGTTAAAAAAGAGAAGGATAATGATAACTTTATGCACTTATAATATCATGATCCACCATGTATGGCCAAATTTTAAGGATATAATTCATTAACTGCTTACTCAAATGATTCAAATTCTACACATTCTTATATATAGAAATTCTCAAACTATTTTCAGTATGGGAAACATTTTAATATAGTAAATGGAAAAGGGTACATAGACCCTTTTATGAAAATTTACCTACACATTATAATCTAAGACCTTAAAGATATTTTTATACATAAGGATGGCAAGATGTTTGGTAAATCGATATGGATAGTAGAATCATCATTTCTTACATCTATAAATTAAATCTAATGTAAGAATATGAAATACATATTGTGAATGCTGACAAGGTTATGGAAGTCTTGTTTCTACATTTCATGAAACTACACTCTTCACTAGAATACAAAGTGGTGTTGCTTAAAATAATCTATTATTTAAAGGGATAAAACATATTTACAAAAAAGAATCATGAAAATGAGACAACCAAATACTTTAGTTTGGAAGGTTATAACCAAGGTAAAATTCATTTTGATAGTCTAGATTTCATGTATAATTATAGTATGGTTTGTAGCCACTTGTTCCAAAGATCACAATTAGGAAAAAGAGCTTAATAAATCGTGAGCTTTAGATTAAGTTCCAAACATGACCATCACATCAAGATCCAAAAACAATACATTCTAGTAGAGGGCACACTATAGAATAATATTGTGACTCATTTCATTCTAGTGTTGGAAGTTATTCTTTCCAATTTAATGTGAACACTTGAGAGAAGATAAAAGTTACAAATCTAGAGACATACTAGAAAATATTTGACAAAAGGTATAACTTTCCATATCAATTCATAGTTAAAATCCTTTCAGTATATCAAGATGATTTGGTTTCAAGGGTATCTCAAAGAATTGTAAGATGAGCAAAGGTTATTGAGAAAAGTGAAGATCACCCAAATTTTACTCTTCCTAAAGGATACATTAGATAATTTGAACTTCTCATTAGTAACGATACTAGTAGCAATATTACTATTGTAACCAATCAAATCTAGAAAATGTTAATGGAAGGAAATGTTGTAAAGATTAAATAAATTCCTACTATTGAGAGAAGGGAAGTTGGTACTATAATAACCCATAAGATTTGAAGAAAGAAGAGCATGGAAAAGACAAGTATTGGTAATAAGGAGGAAACATCTTGCATAAAATTTCTAAGAAGCGGTAAGATTGAATACTTCCAGTGATTCCTAATAGCGTATATCAGGCCCTCGCTCATAAGGTAATCTTCTTTATGACCAACCCTCCAAAAAGGTTAGAACCCTACATTTCTAAAGATGTCCATTCCAAAAGGAATTCTACAACCATGTTCAAGAAAAGGTACAATTGTTGGTGTAAATAGGCGTTTTACCTACCTAGGTCCTATTTACATTGTTAAGTCCACTTAGGTCCTAGGAAGGAATCTAGTTAGTCATTAGTTGTTACTTATCTTATCTAGTTGGAATTTATTTAATGCTTGTGTCCTAGGTTTTTATGAGTTAGTTGTATCATGTGATATGATTAAGACAATTGTCATGATCTTGTCTAATCCTATTCCTCACCTTGCCTATATAAGCAAGGCTTCATATGTATATTGCCATGTTCAATGTGGTTGTTATTTTGACATTCTTGCATCCTTAATCATAGCATGACATTTTTTTCATCTCTCTTATGGAAGTTATTGTTGTCTTGCAGGTGATCTTGGGGTGTTGAGGAGTTCACCATGAACTCCTACATGGTATCAAAGCTTCAGTGCTGAAGACTTCTTCCTAGATTTGAGGGACCAATATTGGTGTGGAATTTTTGTTGGGTGTGATCTGGGGTCTTGAGTACCTTGCCATTGAATCTAGGGCATCAAAGAAAGTCAATTTTGGCTTTCATTTTGTCAAAATTTGTTATATTTTGACCAATCTACAAGGGTTTGAATGAGGGCTTCAGTTGCCAGATTTGGTGGGTAGCTAATTTTTTGAAGAAATTTAGGCAAGAATAAACCTTTCCATTGCATCCAAAAGGCTCCATAACCTAAAGATTGACTGTCAATTCGTTCATTTTTTACACCTTTTTATGAGGGAATAAGTGAAATTTTTTCTCTATTTGATGATTTTCATATGGTCGTCTATTTGTAAGCATGAGTAGATCAGTACCACAAGGAAAATTCTTGACATCTATTCATAATTTTCCATATTCTTGGTGTCAGCGTATGATTTTTTTATGATTTGGTTGCCTGTATGTCGTTGTTACATCTGTCATTTTTATCAGGGTACGATTTCATAAATATATTAGCAGGTATTTTAATATTAAAATTTTGGTTTAAAATATTGTTGACCATATTATTGTTTTTCCAGTCATTGAGCAATGGTCACTTGAGGAGTTTAGCCTATGGTCTGCTAGTAGTGGAGGGGACTCAGAACCCCAGGCAGTGTGGCTTTGCTCACCGCCTCTGCTCAGCTGGCCCGAACGACATTGTTTCCACTAGGAGTAATGTAATTTTTTAAAACTAATAACTATGCCCGTAGTCTTATGGAGAAACTACCTGCTAGACTTTTTTATCCCCTGAGGGCTCAATTTTCACACCTGTTTAGTCTTCAAATTTCCTCAAATAGGCCTTTTTCATTTTCTCATAACTTACAATCCATGAGGCAATTTTTTTTTAATGAGATATCATCAGAAAAGTGTTTTCATCAAATTTACAGTGGTGTAGGTTATTTTATAAAAAAAATTATTTTTCTGCATTTATTATGAGTTGAAGTCGGATCTTGTTTTATGAATCCCGAGCTCATAACTTTTTTCCACAATCTCTTATTTTTGCAATTCTTGCAACGTTGGAAAGGTATTGAGGATCTCTATATTTCCATCCATGTGCTTTTTCTTGTATCTATCCCAGGTTAATCATTATTTCAATTTTTCTCCAAATGGTGTTTTGGAGATTACTTGTATATTTTGATAGTTAGGAGGGTGTAATTTTGATCTTTACACTTCATTTCAGTTCCATATCATTCAAGTCAATCAACTATTGCTTCATAGATTCCAGGGTTATGCCAGTTTGTGAGTTTTCCAGTTTTCCTTGGCATTGGGTTTGTTGTTTCTTTATCATGATTTCGACCTGAGTCCTTGAGTGAATCTAATATGGTTTTTAGCATTAGAATTATATTCCCTTTGCTTAATGAATTAAGGCTTTAAGTGTCACTCCACAAGTGTGCTTCAAGTGCTTCTTTGCAATAGTTTATCTCATTATGGGAAGGGGGTTTGTAGGGTCTCTCTTGTCATCCTTTGTGTGGATGGATATTGATTGGATTTGTGATGGATTATTTCATTGAGGGGTAACTGAATGGTCTCTTCTTCATTTATCCTATGTGAGGTTCTTTTTCCTCGAATGGGGTTTTTTCCTCTCATTTTTCATTAAGAGCATTATTGTATTGATCTCTCTTTTGGAGAGGATTTTTATCCCACTGGGTTATCTCCTTTTCTTTATTTCTGAGAGACTGCATTTGCATATGTACATGGGTACCTAAAATGGCTTCATATTCAGGACCCATCTTTGATTCATTTGCATAAGTACTCTCTAAGTTGTACTTAAGGGGGGTGTTGGTGTAAATAGATGTTTTACCTATCTAGGTCATATTTACATTGATAAGTCCACTTAGGTCCTAGGAAAGAATATGTATATTTAAGTATTAGAACTGTTACTTATCTTATCTAGTTGGCATTTATTTAATACTTGTGTCCTAGGTTGTTATGAGTTAGTTGTCTCATGTGATAGGATTAAGACACTTGTCATGATCTTGTATAATCTTAATCCTCACCTTGCCTATATAAGCAAGGCTTCATATGTGCATTTCCATGTTCAATGTGGCTGATATTTTGGTATTCTTGCATCCTTAATCATAACATGTGAACAATATGAAAAATGGGTGCTTTATAACCTAGGTCATAGAACACCACTCTTTTCCAATTGTCATTCAAGATTGGATTGACTATGAATCCCAAAGGGTGAGTCAACTCTCAACAAGTAAGACCTAGGAGGGGTTCTTTTAGGTTTTGAAGGGTTCACCATGAAGAAAAAGCTTGGAAAAGACAATTTAACATTCAACTCACAAAACCTAGTGATGCAAGCTAAATGATGAATGAAAATGATGAAATAATGCAACAAGTTAAGATATGTGTACCTGGGAAGTCTAGAAATGTGACAAGGATTCCATAAATGAAAAGAAGTTGTCAAAATATGCTAGGGAGGACTAAGACACCCTTACCATATTATTAGTCTCGTTATTGTTTTTCAGGGAAAATGCAGAATCTTCAGATGCCAGAATAGGATCCGAAAGAATCTCTGAAAATTCCACTTGAAGGAATAAGATTCCCTTGCTAATGTCTTAGTCCTGATATGAATTTATGAAATCTCTGAATGTAATCCTAAAGCTTGTTGTCTGTACTTCCTTCTTCTAAGATCTCAGGTCCTGAAACTTCCAGATCTGGCCTGCAGGTGCGTTTCCATGAAGATGACAACTTTGCAACTTTGCACTTCAAATGTTGTTCAAGTCTTCAACCTAAATCGGCAATCACAAGAGCACAAGAGAGGAAAAACTTGTTGATAGTTAGTAAATGGGGGTTTTCCTTGGTCAAACCCTTTGTTGGTAATTAAACCTTGAAATGAAATAGAATAATGAAGGGAAATGGTGAATGAACAAAATGCTATGTTGCAACTCACCAAACCCTTGTAAAATTTGCAAACTTGTCTGAAGTGGCTAGCTTGAATGTAGATCTTGAACCAAAGGAATGCTTGATAGATATTGACTTGAATTGCTTGTTTGAATCAAACCCTACATCACAAATGTTAGCTCAAAAACACACATGATCCAAGAACATCTTTGATATGGGGTGATCCCAAAATACTGGTTTACAATTTTTGGCCAAACTCGACACTGAACTGATTTTTTCTAACTAAATCTTCACTTTTGGGCATCTATAGCGGCTAAACCGTGAGGAATTTGAAGATGATGCAAACTAGTGATTTGTGGCATTTTTTTGTAGATTCTAAATATATTTTTTTCAAAAAATTTGGAATTGGATTGCACTTCTTTTTCCATCTCCTTTGAAAACTAGTTTTTTTCAATAAACACCATTTTTAAGGAGTGATGCTCACAGTATAACACAACCTTTTTTTCCATGAAGGATAAAATTTTAATTTTTTTGAATTTAGAATTATAACTATGATATCTAGTTCTTCCAATTGGTTTCATAGTGTTTTATTGAATATTTTTTCCTTAATCAAGTTTCGAAGTCAAACCAATTACAATTCAGACATAGGTGGACCATATAACACAAAAAAAAATTGTATGTATCAAAATTCAATTTATTTTTGTTCGATTAAGGACTTTAATATCTGGTGCACTCATATTTTTCAAAAAAGAAAACAAAAGATAATCTTCTATTTTTTCACATGTGCAGAACAAAGAGCTTGATTTTCGGTCAAAAACCTACATTCACAAGAAATAAAAAATAAATATAATAATTAAATTAAATTTATTTAAAATTATACTTTTTGGGAAGCTTATAATTTAAGGACTCCATACTTCTTCTTCAAAAGGCTCAAACTAGTGTCCCAACCCTTTTTCATACTCTCCAAAATAGTCATGTGACCAAAAAATAAATACGATTGCATCTCTATTGACTCAATATTTTTTGGATCACTGACAACCATAGCATCATGTGTTTCCTTCAATGAACTAAGCATTGTCTCCATTTTTGGACCAATCAATCCTCTAAGCTCACATACTCTTTCAACAATTATGTCATTTTCATGCTTCAAACTTCTAATTTTTTCAAGCAGGGATATGACTTGACCTTCTTGCTTACTCACAAAAATAGTTAGAGGATTAAAGGCTTGAGAAATATCTGCTAACTGTTTCTCATACTCTTTCATTTTCTTCTTAGTGACCTCAGTGAATTTAGACAATGATAACCATGTCTCGTAAATATTTCCACCTTCAAATAATGTACTTTGAATGTTCTTTACATAGGTAGCTAACAAAGATTTATCATTAGAAATCATACCCTTCAATCTACTGAACTTGTTTGCATCAAATTCTTTCTGAACATTATCCTCAGCTAGATTTTCAAGAGACTCAAAGTGAGTACTTATAGAGTTGATAAGTTTCTTTAGCCAACCAAATGAAGAATCAATGAATCCTTCACATATGTAGGCATGATCTTCTGCAAGATACCAGATGCAAGACTTAGCAACTCACTGTATTCAATGTAAGATTTCAATATCTCCTCCCTTTCCTTGGCCTGAGCAAATGATGCTACCTTCAGCTTCTGAATAGGAGATAGAGTGGCCAATTTGATAGTACCTTCAACTAATTCAGGGTCAAAATTCTTCTGTTGTTCTTCTAAAAACTCCTTTACTACCTTGGCAGTGTCTCTGGCTTCCATAGGAACCTCCTTTACCTCAGCCTTCTTTTCTTCAATCACAAATTCCCGCTTGGCTTTGGGAATCTCTATCTCATCGACTGCCACAAATTTAGGAGCTTCAGTCTCCATAGGGATTCTAGTATCTTGCATATCAAGAGGATTCAGAGTATCCTCAATTGTGTCCTCTTTCACCTCTTCAATTTCTAGACTAGATGGAACATCTTCATCATGAATTTCTTCAGAAACAACATTATATCTATTCTTTAACAAAAATTCCTTAAGAATTTTCTCAGTGTCTTTTGCAACTTCTTCAGTCTACCTGGACATAAGCTTATTCACCCTTGTTTTTCTCTTAAAGTCCCTTTTAAAATCACTCAAGATCTTCTTCATCTCTTCTATTGACATTACTAGACATAGATCAACAAGTATTCATTATCTCATTTATTATTTTTCAATTCTTGCATTTACTCTCCTCATTTATAAGACTTCATATAGCCTTTTAGGAAAATTTGACATTATTTCTATGAGAGTCATACTAAAATTATTCAGGTACTTTATTGTGGCTTCTCCAAGAATTCTCTGATCGACACTATCAAAAGTGTCATACCATTCAGAAAGTGGCTTGGGATTACCATCCTTAATCAAATAGTTTTCCACTTCCTCTATAGACATACCCGATCTATCAATTTTCACCTTCTTCTTTGCTTTCTCTTCACTGGAGGGCTTGTCCTTAAAGGATTTTGATGCTTTTGTGCCCTTTTGCTTAATTTCTCTTACCTCTTCATCAGATTCAGTTCCTTCATCCTCTTCAACTACAACATAGACTCTTGTGATTTTATCCTTCTTTCTCTTTCCTTCTCTCCTAGATGTCTTGACTTGAGCTTTTACATGGTTTGATTTCTTTGCATGACCAAATGAGAGTGCAAAGCTCATTGAGGATCTAGATCTAGTAGAGGATGTTTCCAGACTAGCAGACTCAGTTCTAATAGACTCTCCTTCTTCAACTTGTTCTCTTTTCCTCCTAGCTTTCCTCACTACTTCAACCGATATCCTCATGCTTTCTACAAAATCTTCAACTTCCTTTCTCACCTTCTGAACTATCATAGGTTTCTTTAATTGTTCATGCACTTGCATATCCTTATCTTCAAATGTATTAAACCTTTCTTCTGTCAAATCCTGAGGTTTACTCAATAGGTGTTGAGCATACAACTCTAAAATGTGTTCTTCAACCTCATATCCCATAGGCATTATCCAAACTATTCTAGGTTCTACTACTTTCATCAAACACTGGTCAATGTCAACCATGAAGCAAATAGTCATGTCCTTATATTTTTCCACAATAGATGTAGGAATCCTTTCCCTAGCTTGCATTTCACTCTGAAAGCTTTTGAAGTAACCCCAGATAGTAGTTTCCCTTGCTTTGCTATCACCAATTCCATACAAGATGTCTCTAATTTAAATAGCTATTGGTTTATCACCTTGCCATTACACTTTTCCAACTCCTAGAACTTCGTTCATGAAGTAGAAGAATAGACATAACAAAAAATTACCATACTTGAAAGAATTCTTCTTGTCCTTCTTGATTTTACCAAGATTTTCAATTAGCTGGCCCTAGAGTACAACTCACATAGGTCATATTCTGCATTTCCTTGACCATCTGATAAGCTGCATAGATTGCAATACTGGATACATATTTATCCTGGCTGGAGTGATAGATTTTATATCCTATAACCATAGAAGCACATCTCACATCCACTTCAATGATTTCATTGATTGTCATGGCTCTTTTGTCAAAAATTGAACCATTTGACTCAATAACTATTTGGTTCTTCACAGATTTCAATGTCGACAACCCACTAGATGAATTTAGACTAGTAAAAGTCCTTATAGCTTCATTTGTGATCTTGAAAGGATGACTTAGCCACATGAACTCGGCACACACTCGACTCAAAATGTACTGAACCCATTTATTTTCATCGAACACGGGAAATTTCAAAATTTGCGTGAACTTCTTCTCCTCCAAAGTTTTGAATTCAGATTTTACATAGAGATCTCCCACAATGTGATTTGTATACAAATCTAACAACTGGGAGCTTCCTAACTCTTCAAAATTCACATGAATGTATGCCCTAATATATTTGATATGCAAAACACCATATGGAATGAAAGAAAATGCACCTAATGGTTCTGTCTCAATAGATTTGAATGGGTGCCATTTGAATTTTAGACGAGGTCTATACTTGATATCAACTACTAATGGGTGAAGCCACAATAGTGGTTTACAATTGAAGTGAGGAAGGAAAACTCACAAAAAATGAATGCTTGGAAAAAAACTTGATTTTAGGGTTTCGTACGAACCTATTGGATCGACCAAACTAATTAGAACCTGGGTTCGGTAGAACCTAGGTTCGGCCGAACCCTCTTAATACTTTCCCACCAAAAAAGCCATCAAAACCCCTTATAGAAGGGGGGTTTGAATGAACTAGGGTTCGAATGAACCCTAGTTCGAGCAAACCCCTAGTGGTTCACTCGAACCCCCTTTATTCCTCATCCCCCCTGAGACAGAAAAGAAAACTTGAATTTTGGCACTTCGGAGCTCGGTTTGAGGATGAAAATGGAGGAATATTGACAAACCCAACTAGAATTAGGTAGTCCTAAAAACAATCTATCCAACGAATATAATTTTAATATGTTTTGGTTTTATTAGGTATTTGATATTTTAGTTTTATTAAACATAGGTTTTTCATCGAAAACGAAGGTCTCTATTCTGCACATGTGGAAAAATAGTAGATTATCAAAAAAAAATTAAAAAATATGAGTGTACCAGATATTGAAGTCCTTGATCCAATAGAAAAAAAATTGAATTTTATATACAAAAAAGTTATATTATACGGTGCTATGTCTAAATTGTAATTGGTTTGACTTTGAAACTTGATTAAAGAAAAATATTTAATAAAAACTATCTAACCAAGTGGAAGCACTAGATATCGGAGTTACAAATCTAAATTCAAAAGAATTATAATTTTATCCTTCATTGAAAAAAGTTATGCTTATAAACACTTTTAAAAATGTTGTTTTTGAAAAAAACTAGTTTTCGTGGCGATGGAAAAAGAAGTGGAATCTGATTCCAAAAGTTTTGAAAAAAATGTTTTTAGAACTTGCAGACAAAATGTGATGAGACTCTAGTTTGCATCATCTTCAATTTCTTCACGGTTTAGCCGTTATAGGTGCCCAAATTTTTTTTTGTAAAGTTAAAAAATCAAAAAAAAAATTGAAAATATTTTAAAAATTAAATAAATTAAAAAAGAATTTAAAGTTAAAAAATTTAATTCAAAAATTAAACTTCCTTCGGTTTTCTTGGAACTAGAAGGAATTTTGGAACCAAACCCAACAAAAACAAATGTTCACATTCAGAAATAATCTTGAACCCGACCCCGCTTTGGCAAAGTTAAATGGAGGTAAAAAGAAATGCTCATCAGAACTCAGACTCAGACCGAAAGTTGGAACCATACAAAGTTTAAATTCAACATCTGGAATTCATTCCTCCCCCACAGCATCAGTGGAACTAGAATGGATATTGATCTTGGCACAAAAAGGCAAAAATTTCACGTTCTAAACTCATTCTGCCCCCGCACTGAACTCGTTCCAATCCCCTCTATGCATGGTTCTGCTCCCGCATGGCATGAAGAATGTTGTGAAGTGGATTCAACTGAAGGCTTTGGAGAGGAATGGATTTTAAACATGGAAACGTGGAGCAACATCTACATTGTTTGACAAAATGCCTCAAACAGGTGATACCATGGAATACAATGTGCAAAGACTCCTGTTTAAAACCTTCAGAAACTTTTAAGTAAATGCAATGGGTAGTTGAAAGGCTCTATCTCACACTCAGCAATGGGAGCATTAAAGGCAATGAAGTGTCTGATACACGGAATGCCTCTAAGAAGATGGTATTTCATGGGTTATGAATGCTCCTGATGAATATATAGCAACGTGAGGAAGCATTCAACTTGGAATATATGAACTGTTTGACCAATTTCTTAGGAACAGAGTAATGGAGTGCGAACAAAATGGGGTTTGAAATTTAAAATTAGGAGCTTTGGATAGGGTATAGAAATCCATTGATGCACAAAGGCTAGAGGAATTCGGTAAGATGTAGTTGTAATTGCCCTGGTAAAATACATGAAGAAATGGGAAGCATATGTTAATTGTGTGAATCGTTGGAAAAGATGCCCGAAGAAATGTGGTCATGTGGAAATACACACAACACAATATCTACATTGTTTGACAAAATGCCTCACAAGATGTTATCTCAAGGAACGTCATGATTGGTAGATCTATAGAAAGTAAACATGTTGAAAGGCTTTAGAGACATTCGAGTGAAATGTGGAAACATAAAGGAAAACAAATTGTTTGGCAGATTGCCTCAGAAGAATGTCATCTTATGGTGTACACTATTTGTCAAAATGCCTCGAAGAGGGCACCTCAAAGAAATGTTATCTCAGAAAAGAAATGGATCTGTTGATAAGGGGGTCTTTAGAAACTTTCAAGCAAATGCAATTGGGAGATGTAAAGCTAAATTCCACAACCTCTCCCCACGTCCTCCTGCCCACGCAAAATGAAAGCTTTGGAATGGGTTTTCAACATCCATCAAAGTGGGTATAAATGCCAATGTGGAGGCATAAGACAAAGCTTGTGAACTATTTTGGAACACCTCAAAGAAAGTGGCCTGTGAGAATGAGAAGCAAAAGACACATGAACTGTTCAATGAAATTCCTTAAGGAAATGTGGTCTCTAGAATGGCGTGGTGCAAGATATGCACAAAGTAGATTCATGTTAAGAGGCTTCAAAAAATCTCAAGCATATGTAATTGGTAGGTGCGGAGCTGAATTCCTCCTCTATCAGCACAAAGATAGGAGCTTTGCAACAAGACGCGAACATCCATCAGAAGTATTTAAGTAGAATACACAAAAAATTTGGTGTCAGAAATGGCCCCAACTCCGCCAAAGGTTTATTGTCAAAACCAGAACCATATAGGAACTAGGCACACAAAAATTTTCACATCACTAAAATGACTCCAATCCCACACCAAAACAGCTCCCACTCCGCTCAGGCCCTGCTCCCGCTTCGATCTCATAGCTCAAAGGAAGCATAGATGAGGCAACGAGCTATTAGAAAGCACAAAGAGATGTGCCTCATGGAATGCAATGTTTAAGTGAAAAACGTGGAAAGAAAGACAAGGAGCGGGTAAACTGTTCACAAAATGAATCCAAAAAATGTGATCTCATGAATGCGATGTGAGAAATATGAAGCAAGCATGGACATAACACCTATATTTTTTTATGGAATGCATCAGGGAAGTTTTCAATAATATACATGGTACGAATTATTGCAGTCTGTGTACAAAATAACTCTATTGAATGAGCTTACAAACCCTCGACAATGCAACAAAAAAAAAATGGGATCAATGCCACAGTCACCTTTGTCAGAGTAGGATAAAAAAGAGGAAGAGGAATATTAGCAATGAGATATTTGAAGCATGTGAAAGGAGATAGCTGGTTTCAGATCCATCTATATTTGCAATATTTTGGTATAGCAGTGATACTACTTGGAGTACTTTTGCTGCAGTTGAATTCGAGGGGGATCCTACATAAGATCTCTGCATATGAAGTTTGGGGTGGCAGCCATACTTTTTGCATGCGCACAGCCAGTCAATGCATACTTATGCCCAAAGAATCCAACTACTAGCTCTCATAAGTGGAATGAGACAACTTGGAGATGAACTTTTGAATTTGATGAGCATCAAAATGTTGAATTAACACAAGGGAATGATTTTCTTTAATGTTATTTTAACAATTTAAAATAACATTAAATGAAAGGGGTTTTTTATTATTTTAGTTATGAAAATTTGAAGTTTATCATTTTACATTTAATTGAAATAATTTAAAAATTTAATTGATTTTTAGAATTGATTAAATTTTATGAATTGGTTTATTCAATTAATTAATTAATTACACTATTTTGGGTGACATGGAGGTACTTTCTGAGTTAGAGGAGTGAAATGGCATTCAAATTTTAAATTCACACAGTCAATTATATTAATGTTATTTTATTTCAAAATGACGTTAATTTTGGAACTAGATTCAATTAATATTTCAATAATGAAAATTGAGATTTGTATGAATTTAATTGAAATATTTTGGATAAATTAGTTAATTTTATGTACTAATGGGTGCATTTTGATTTTTAGGTACTTTTGTGGACTGAAAAAGATAATGGTTTACAACATGTTAAATTGGAAAGACTGATGTACAAAAGAGGAATTTTCTGAAAAAGACTATCAATTGGCAATAAACTGAGTGTTTGGTGGTCCCTATGTGGAGTGATTTTTGGAAGAAGATCTCGTTACCCAACATGCAAGAAGTGAACTCAAAGTGGAAACTTAAAGTTGAAACTGGAGACTACAATTGTAAACTGAAATCAACTAAGGTCAAGCAAGAGCTGAAATTGAAAGTTGTCTTGGTGAAGAGTTGGATGCATATGAAGGCTACAACTTTTTTATGTCTCAGTTTGGAGAGGAAATTATGTAAATGATTGAGCTATTAATTTTCAAATGAATCTCATTGAAAAGGGTTAGACACTTAGGAAAAGAGTTAGAGGTATTTACGGATTATCTGATTAGAGTTAGCAATAGGATAGTTAATGGAGTTTTCTGCAATTCTTAGTTTAGCTGAATCAATTTGAAGACATTGGTTTTTGTGCACTAGTGAATCTTTCCATATTTGTAAATGTTGTTTATCTGTTTTGCAATAGTAGAAGTAGCCAGATTTAAACTTACTTTAAGTTGTATTTTGGAATGATGTTTGTTTTGTTAATCATTTGATTTAGAAAGTTTTCAAGGAATAAAGTTTATCTTTTCTTTTGTTTGAATGATGATTTTCCATCTGCCATTAATATTTGTACTTTGAATGAATGAATTTTTATTGATTACTGGTTGATTTGTTTTGCAATTCTAGATTAGGAATTCCTTGGAAAGTAACATGTTTGATTAGTTGAATGAATCAACATTCTTTTCACTCTTGTGTCCCTAATCTATCTTTTTCCTTTTTTCTATACCCCCTGATTAGAGTAGGTTTATATAGAAGTTTGATCCTATAGCAATCAAGAAGCTCAATAACCAGTAGACCCCTTGAACATTACAGCCTCATTGACCGCTTAGCAAAAACAACACAGTTGAGAACCAACTACAGAGACCTTGGAAGATATGTGGTTTTATATTAGTTATATTTTTCATGAGAAATAGAGAAGAAATATTTTGTTTAAATGTTGTTGTGTCGATTTGGCCATCAACACCACCCATGCTATAGAAAATGGACACTTGCATACTAAATTGAAATGGAGTACGCATATGCAGGAAGAGAAAAGCAAGCCCATATTGTAGAACAACAAACAAAGGAGACAAAAATATTATCATAAGCTATATTTTCATTATATTTATATAATTCACTAAATACAAGTATAAAAATGGCTTAGAGGCCACACTTTTTAGAGTATATATCTATATATTTATGTATATTCTTTATACGGCTACTATAAGGCCTTTTCCAAGAATATATATAAAAAATAGACTAACAAGCTTTAGTTTCTAAAACATAAAAAGAAGTCTTCAGTCATGAGCATGGCCAGTAGCAATGGCAGCATCCGAAACCATTTCCTCATTAGAGGCAGTGTCGTCGCTAGTGGCAACATCCGTATAAGCAATGGCAAGTGGCGGAGGGAACACCGGGTTGCTGAAGTTAGAATACCAGTCGATATAATAAAATGGCACCACATTGTACAAGCGGAAGGGGAAGTGACAAGCACGGGTAACCCTCTCATGATGTTCTTCCTATGACTAGAGTCAAAACCACTCAGGAACAAAAACCACGGTCTTCTTCAATGAACTTACAGAGGTCGCTCATAGTTGGAATACCTGCACCATATTTAGCATTCACCACCACCTCTCTGAGGCCTTTTAGGTATTTCTTTGGAAAGATCTCTTTTACTAGGTGGAGAACGAGTGGTTTGGGAATCTTCATATTGAGCATTGACATGACAAAGTGAGAGCACACATTAGTTTTAACTCTATATTTATCTTCATATTCAAGGTAGTCACATCCTAGAACCCATTTTATGCCTATGATGGCCAAGGAATGCTTATGTTTGTTCATTCTCTTAAGGTGCCTAGTCAAAATCTTGCCCAGAAAATCCATTTGAGACTTATGAGAGACTAGCCTAGTTAGGGTATTCGTGGCAACAAATATCTATACGAATGTCAGACACAAGCCCTATGCCAATTGCCTAAGTCTAAACTCTATGAAAATACTATGCAAACTGCCAATGCCGAATGCTAAGCCAATCACCTAATACCAATTCTGCTAAAAGTTGCTAAGTGTGATTTCACTATTGCCCAAAATGCCTATTTATAGAAATGGCTTGGATAAGTGTGGTAATTTGCATACCATAAGCATGAGGTTAATCAAGTACCACCTTGAAATTTTCACCATGGCTCACTCGAATTTCCCACCCAGTTGCTTCTGTAGGTACAATTTGCTACATGCAAGATTAATGGAATCTAATTAATTGCATAAGTTGGTGGCAGTCACCGGTGGTAGTTCATATGGTTGAATGCTAATGTGTCCTTTTGCAAGTACTTCTCAAATTTAAAAAAGGGATACAAATCTTTTTGGGTACTTATTACACACTTAGGCTTAATCATTCCATTTGGGATATTAATTGCCACGACATATGATGCCTAAACTACCTTCAAATCACCAACTCAAGTTCTAAGAAAAATCACACTAGAGTACATCATTGCTAGGGGTCATTATGAATTCTTGTCATTTCAAAATGGCAAGTAATTCGATTTGCATGAGCAAATAACTAGCAGTACATGCCGAATTTAATGCAAGTAGGTAAGCATTGTTGGCCACCCAAAGAAGGAAATAGCTAAGTGTCACATGCAAAAGGATTTTTGTATTGTGAATGCTTTTTGTAAAATGCTTCCTAGAGAAAACGAAATTTTAAGTACAACCAGAGCCAAGGAAAATTGCGAAAAATTTGAGCCAAGCAAAAATCTCTAGCAACAAGAAATGGCAAAGAAGTCTCAAACAAAAGCACGAGTAGAGGTCCAAGGAGAAGAAACATAGAGATTTTTTAATGATATGCATAGAGCATCAGTCGTCTACATTTTTGAAAAAAATTCTTATGCTTTTCCTAGCATACCAGAAAGGCCAAAATGGGAAAACACAAAAGTTCTGGAGAAGCCCAAAAAGTATAGGGATCAGAGTTGAATCAAGGAGGATTGGGATAATATTCATGATCCCATCCTTGCAAAAAACCCCAAGAATTTGAGGGAGGTAGCCTATGAAAGAATGAAGGTATCCTCTAGCCCAAATTCATTATCTCATAAGCTATGGTACAGTGGGCTCCCATAGTATATGGTCCCATTTGTTCACTATTTCCCAGAACTGGTCAATGCAGCCATCGAACATTTCATCCCACACACTAGCACCATCGAGGGCCAGATTTTAAATGTCAATATCTATCTGGAAGCTATCTGGAATATGTTGTGCATCCCTAACCCCGACTCCGGATGAGAAGAGGTAGAGTCATTCAACCTAGCAAAGGGAGAAGCAACACGAAGAGGCATGCAAAAGGCTCTAGAATTTTACAACAAAGAAACCAAAAGGCCTACGTAAGATCATCAAAAGCCACCAAAGATTTTGAAACTGCTCATCACCTTCCCCATGGACATGCAAGATGCATTCTCAATGTTGGCATTTTTTGTGGCTTGGACACCGAAAAGGATGTGCATGAATATTAGTTGGGTTTGGGGTTTCAATTCTGCAAGTTGCATACATTTTTCTGGTATGACTTTGCAGAATACCTTGTTGATGAGATGCTAGGGAAAATCAGGCATTACTCAATGCAACAGAGGTTTAGGTTTCCTTCCTTCCTTGCTCACATGTTTTTGCACTAGAACCCTGATTTCTTTAAGAATTATATTCAAGGTTGTCTATTTTTGATGAGTTGGGCAAACGAAGGCCAATTTCTGTATGGACTCCTCTCCTCTCTACTACCTATGACTATTATGCATTTTCAGATTATTTCTTGATTCTAATTTTGCAAGATTTAAAAGGGGATGATGGTTTCGACCGGCTCACCAAGGAGCAAACTACATATATGTAGAACTTCACTCCCAAGTGTGACTAGTTTCTCAAAGTGGATTTCACATTCATTTGAATGCATTGTTTCATTGGAGAACCATTTTTCCTTCTGATCTGTGTCACGAATTGGGTGCTAGCCCTTGAAATGTTCCAGTAGGCATCTCTTATCGACTACAAATTTTGTGGAGGGAAGGCAAAAAAGAGTGGATTCTCCGACTACCCACAAACCTTCAAAACAATGGTCATGAACAAAAAATAGACACACGACCTGCTAGAAGATAAGCTGGCTCATCTCAGGTTGGTAATAATTTGTGATAAATGAAATTACAACCTCAAAAATGATGCGCCGAATGAGTTTTTCAAGGTAATACACAACTCACAACCTTACTGGGAGAAGAGGAGGAACTCAATGATCTACTGGTTGATTTGATCCACATTCCTACAAAGGACAATAGGCCACCATGGCACAAGTTCTACTTCCCCTCGATGGTGTATGATGAGAAGTGATAAATGTGAGTCGCTGTGTTAAAAAAATTGACAAGGAGAAGAATGGATTGTGGAAAGAATCAGAGCTTTCTGGGTGTACCACCAAGAAACCAAACAATTTGATGCCCCATATGGAAGCATCAAGTCGGATGACCAATTTGATGAGCTATGGGATGATGAGCATCCGGATTTTGACCTAAGTGCTAACAAGGGTGATGACTCTAATGAGGAGTCTGAAGAGCCCACTGGGAAAGGAAAGGAAAAAGAGCAAAAAGTATCATCGACCTCCGCTCAGCAAAAGAAAAAGGCAACAGACCAGCCTATTCGGTATGTATCAAATGTGTGGCTAAATCTATGAAGAGCTTTGTGAACACTCACCTAGGTTGCTGCAAGGATGAGAATGACCCAACAATAGTTGGAAACCATACCAGTGGAGGACACCCTACCTACCAAATGACAACACACAAAATAAGTTGTTGGGGAGGGTTCGCAAACATTCGCAGCAAGCCAGGAGGCTATGGCAAGCTAGGAGCCACAATCATCTAGTCAGCAGGTAATGTTTGCTCCTTCTCTAACTTTGCAATCTTTAGTAGCCCCTATTGTTTTTATGACACCCATCACTACAAGTGTTAGCCCTGCCTTCTTTGTCTCTACCATAATGGTTGTGGGAGGTTTCTCCCAGTACTCCCATACAATGCCATTTATCTTGACACCTTCGTAGACCCTTACACTGTCTGTCACTTCCTAATCTACTCTTTCCTCTCTTTCCTCAAGTGCAACCACTATTGGCACCCCTCCTGCTACTACTATATCAAGAACAACCTAGTTCACCCATCAATTGGAGTTGGCCATGAGCCCACAATCACCGCAATAACCAATGAGGTCTCCCACTAGTTCATAGATTAAACTTTGGAAATTTCCCAATTTCTCCTCGCAGACTGTCAATCTCCTGAAGAGGAAAATGCATAGGCCGACTACACTTGCGTTCCCTTTTTCCCTACCTCCTACTGCACCATTTGTAGGTGGGCTAGTTCAGTCACCAACCCAATTCATAGCACAGGGTGATGCTACAAAGGAAGCGCGGGCTGTTAGAATGTAGAAGAAAAAGGCTAAGGATGACAAGAAGTTGACAGAGCTTAAGGTATATACTGTTTACAATGAAGTGCAGGAAATGCTAAACTTTTCCACCATGTGCCCGAGTGTTGTCAAACCATAAGGGGAGATGTTGTTGGATGATTACAACATGTATGTCATGGGACTTGATCTGAGAGTAGCCTGACCATAGGACAAGGTTGAACTCATGGAAGAAACGTAGCAAGTGGTGACCACGGACTTCCTCAAGTCTGGTTGCCAACTAAAAAAGAAAGAAAAGGAGCTGAAGCTTGTGAAAGATAGGATCAATTTGCTACAAGCAAAGGAAAAGGTGATGGAGGAAGATATTGCGCACTTATCAGAAACATTGCAAGTAGCAGAGGTGGAGTAGAATAGACTCCAAGAGGAACTTGCAAAGTTCCAATCCATTGACTCCTCCCTAGTCAATGTGTTGTAGATAAGGAACCAAGACTATCATAACTGATTAACTCTGGTGGAGTAGGCGATGCAACAAAAGGATAAAAAGTTTGAATAGCAACATGCTCAATTGGAGAAAAAGATGCAAGAGAAGGAGGAAGACTTTGAGGTGCAAAAGGCCAAATTGGAAAAGGAGCTTCAAAAGATGAAACTTTCTCTTGAATCAGAGTCAATAAATAAGAGCAAGGACGAAGAAAACTAGTCCAAAGAGCTAAGAAACATCGAGGGAAAACTTGCATTCACAAATAGTAGAATTGTGGAATTGACAGAGGATGTTGGCTCGAAGGATGCAGAGATTTCCCTTCTAAGGAGTGCTCCCCCCTACTACTTAGTCGGACCTCATCCCAGTAGCTCAACAGCTATATATTTCGTACTGGGAGAAGATCAAGGCCTTCTACCTAACACTACATCCCACACTCCAATTCATGTTGGTGGCAACAAAATTGAGTAGGGAGGTTCATGGAACAATTGAGCAGTTCCAGTAATTCATCACGGAAAAGGTTCCTAAGAAAAAGAGTTAGCTAAGTAAGCTAGACATGGTCTCTAATGAAAACTTAGCAAAGGAATGGATCAAGGATTAGAATTTTGCTGCCAAGATGGTAAACAAATTCATTTATTACCACTCGGAAATCCTTCATACTAATGCCTATGCAGCTACTTTGAACCAGACTATGGATAGCATGCAGGAAAATTTCTCTGAGCTAACTGAGATGGGCATGCCATCCTCATTTCTTGAGGATGAGTCAGTCACCACAGTTGAGCAGATTGTGGAAAAAATTGAAGAGGGGTAGGACCTAACCAATTTCTGGAGTTTTAGCCAGCCTCCTACTACAATAGATATTGAGGGCATCACTCATCTGATAGGGTGGTTGCTTTTCCAATGTGAGGCTTGGGCCGATTTACCTACAGTGCTACCTTATAAAGAAATGCTTGGCCTGAGCGAAGCACAAGAGAATTTTCTCGATGTATCGAGACCATCCAAGGCCAACTGGTTGCCCCTATAAGAAGCCCTTTCTAAAATCTAACTCCTTTCCCCTATGGATGTGGCTCTGGTTCACAAGCCAAAGAAAATTTTTTGGTTCCTCGTTCCACAGATGAAACACCCCTGGTAGTCACCAAAAGTTGTGAATGTAAAATTCTTCAACCACCCTTTAGTTTTTTTTTGTGTTTTGCTAGGTTTTGACCCCCACCTCATATATTCAACATGTTACCCTTAGCCTTTCACCAGACTTCTTTTTGCTATACTCTGTCGGCTGCTTCCATGTGTCCATCTAGCACTCCTTGTGGAAAGGGTTCCTTTACTCTTAAGTTCGCTCCCACTGTGCTTCCATGTGTCTTCACCATGGGCTATTTTAAATTGCTTCCCTTCACTTTCCAATTAGGCCTTGCTCACATTCCATGTAGCTTCCATTCACATAAGATTTTGGTGGACCCCACAAATGGTGCTAATAGTAAACATTGTTGCTATGTGTCATCCCAATGCAAGCTTCCAACAAAGAAAGGAAGGAATGAACCACAGACTATGAACTACTTCCATAGGTCCCTCTGGTGGGATTTTATATCAAAGAAGAGGATGAAGTGAGAAACTATTTGCGACATGCTATCATGTGTCGTAACTACCTCCATGGGGAAGCAACACTTATCTGCACGGGATGTTTCTCGACCACTGCTATCATTTGTAGGGAATGCATTTGGCTAGGAAGCATTTGTAGGAAAGAGACACTGCACAAGCCATCAGGTGTATTCATTGATGGAAACCCTAGTCAATAATCCTATTCGTACATTAGTATATGCTCATACCGGAAGTCAGATCAAAGCTAGGTGATAACTTTCGAAGCTAAAATAGGGCATTCGACAAAATTGTGTACATCGATTCCTATGCAATTTTTTGTTATCTTTTTTTGTTGTGGATCTCAGGGAAGGTCATTCAATGTATGAACTATGTTATCCTTGAATCATAGAGCCTCATATTGATTGGTGTGCAAGTTAGAAGGTCTAGTTTATCAATTTTCAATCTAACAGTGCAAAAGGCCGACTGAATGAATGTAGCAGGAATAATTGTTTAAGGTGTTTTCATGTTTGAGGATTTTGTTTTGGGTCCTCACTATTATGTTGAAGCCGACATGTAGTTGTTGAAATCTCTTGTTGCAGATATATATAAGCGATTGTTTATATCATTTTGGTGTGTGTTGTGATGTAATGCGAAAGTCAGGAGAATTATTGATTGATTGTACATAGTTTCACTTGAGCAGAAAGAATATTTGTTATCCAAATTAAAGTAGACAAAGTTTCTAGAGTAGAAGAGCATAATAAGACAGAGTGCAAAGAATGTTGCAAATGTGCTTAACCAGAACTGTAATCAGGTATTAGCAGATGCTATTTTCTCAGTTCAAATCTTTTGGATGTAATCCAAATGTTTTGTAAGATAGTGAGTCTTCTTTTGAGTAGTGAGCTCTAGGTAGTGTTCCTAAATGCATGTGCATTCCATTTGTAAACACTTATATTGAGTATACTCATATTGTGGATTGACCTCCATCGTGGTTTTTTCCCCAACAAGGTTTCCATGTAAAATTCCTTATGTTATGGTGTTGTGGTTGATTTCTTTGTGTTCTTGCCTCTTTGTTTTGCTTCAGTGCTATAAGTGGTTTAAAGATCAGGTTAATAAAGTTAAATTTTGTAGAACACTGATTCACCTCCCCTCTCAGTGTTCCTTGATTCCAACAATTTGTATTAGAGCCTAGTTCCTTGGAAAAAGTTTAATATCTTGGGGAAGATCTAGGAAAGTGGTTCAATGGATTATAGTAGTCTTCAACAAAAAAATTTGGTGGCACTAGATGATCTTGATCAGTCCAAATCTAAATTCCGAGAATTCCAAGCAAGCCTCATGAATGCTGAAAAATTCATTCAATCATTGAAAGACATACTCAATAAGTCCATGGAAAAGAGAAAGGAAATTTGTGATTAGATCAGGCAGAAAGAGAGTAAAAGCATGGAAGATGAACACCTGAGTCAAGCCTTGAAGGAAAAGACAGAAGAATGTGAAAAGCTTACCAGTAATAATGTTGTCCTAAAGCATGAGATGGAATCTATTGTGATGAGGATGACCAAGGAGATTGAAGACAAAAAGAAGAATGAAGAGAATATTGCTCAGTCCTTCAAAGAAATATCTGAAGAATGCAACAAAATTAATGATGGATTCAATCATTTGGATCTTGAATTGTAGCAATCCAGAAACAATGAAGATGAGATTGAAAGACAAATTGTTACTCTTAGAGATGAACTTGCTACTACAAATGAATACAAGGATAAGTTCAAGATTAGCTCAGCTAAGCTTGATGAACTAATTCAAGATCAAAGGACTAGAAGTGACAAGCGAGGTCTTGGATATGAGAAAGGAGAAAACTCTGGATCTGGTCAAAGGAAATTTAGGCAAGAAAATCAAATGAACAAAGCTAGAAGGTATCTGGTAAGGCAACCCAATGCTAAAAAGTTCAATGGATACTATTTTGTTTGCGATAAATTTGGTCATATGGCTACTCAATGTAGAAGCAGAATAAATCCAAGTGGTCCATCATTCTCAAGTCGGTTTTTTAATTGGAATAAGTATGGTCATAAGTTAATTGAATGCAAAAATATGTCAAACAACTTTTTCAATAGAAATATTAGATGTTATGCTTGTAATAGATTTGGCCATATTGCTAACCAGTGCAGATCAAGAGAAAATCAATGGAATATCTTGTCTGTACAAATAAATGTAGTGTGCTATGATTGCAAAAAATCTGGTCACATTGCAAGATTTTGTAGAAGCAGGAAAGGTTTGGCAAACAAAGAGAAAAATATGCAGAAGGATGATAAGGGAAAAATAAAAGTGACTACGGATGACATCATAAAGAAAATGAAGAAGACCTGGGTGAAGAAGAGTGCTTCTGATATAGGAAATGATTCCACACTGGAATCTGGCATTGGAAATTCCTCTAGGAATTATTTTAAGACCTTTGACCTAGGGGGAGTTCTCAAGAAAATCTTTTACACCCCCTGCTGGTAGTTGGTACCAGAATGTGGCAGATTGGAACCATTACATTGATGATCTACAGATGTTTTGGGATCTCTTGTGGAGGAAACTTATGCAAAATTGAAGGTCCGTAGAAGAATTTTCTTTTGCAGTCTATGAAAATAGGGTATTTGGAAGACCTAAGGCAAAAGAATTTATTACGACAAAAAGTTAGGTGTGCAAATGATAAAAGGATACTTTTATTCCTCATTTGTCACATTGCATTTTGAAAAGAAGAATTTTGGAGAAATATGCAAGCAAACGTTGGCAAAGATTCAAGTTTGAAGGAGATTCAACAATCAAAACCTAATCTGATGAAAGGTATTTATTGGTGAAATTGTTAAATTGAAATTTCTAAAAATTGTTGCTCTATTAGTAGTTGATGTCAAGTATAGACCTCATCTAAAATTCAAATGGCACCCGCTCAAATCTATTGAGATAGAACCATTAGGTGCATTTTCTTTCGTTCCATATGGTGTTTTGCATATCAAATATATTAGGGCATACATTCATGTGAATTTTGAAGAGTTAGGAAGCTCCCAGTTGTTAGATTTGTATACAAATCATATTGTGGGAGAAGATCTCTATGTAAAATCTAAATTCAAAACTTTCGAGGAGAAGTTCACGCAAATTGTGAAATTTCCCATGTTCGATGAAAATGAATGGGTTTAGTACATTTTGAGTCAAGTGTGTGCCGAGTTCATGTGGCTAAGTCAGCCTTTCAAGATCACAAATGAAGCTATAAGGATTTTTACTAGTCTAAATTCATCTAGTGGGTTGCTAACATTGAAATCTATGAAGAACCAAATAGTCACTGAGTCAAATGGTTTAGTTTTCGACAAAAGAGCCATGACAATGAATGAAATCATTAAAGTGGATGTGAGATTTGCTTCTATGGTTATAGGATATAAAATCTATCACTCCAACCAGGATAAATATGTATCCAGTACTGCAATCTATGCAGCTTATCAGATGGTCAAGGAAATGCAAAATATGACCTATGTGAGTTGTACTCTAGGGCCAGCTAATTGAAAATCTTGGTAAAATCAAGAAGGACAAGAAGAATTCTTTCAATTATTGTAATTTTTTGTTATGTCTATTCTTCTACTTCATGAACGAAGTTCTAGGAGTTGGAAAAGTGTAATGGCAAAGTGATAAACCGGTAGTTGTTTAAATTAGAGACATCTTGTATGGAATTGGTGATAGCAAAGCAAGAGAAACTGCTATCTAGGGTTACTTCAAAAGCTTTCAGAGTGAAATGCAAGCTAGGGAAAGGATTCCTACATCTATTGTGGAAAAATATAAGGACATGACTATTTGCTTCATGGTTGACATTGACCAGTGTTTGATGAAAGTAGTAGAACCTAGAATAGTTTGGATAATGCCTATGGGATATGAGGTTGAAGAACACATTTTAGAGTTGTATGCTCAACACCTATTGAGTAAACCTCGGGATTTGATAGAAGAAAGTTTTGGTACATTTGAAGATAAGGATATGCAAGTGCATGAACAATTAAAGAAACCCATGATAGTTCAGAAGGTGAGAAAGGAAGTTGAAGCTTTTGTAGAAAGCATGAGGATATCAGTTCAAGTAGTGAGGAAAGCTAGGAGGAAAAGAGAACAAGTTGAAGAAGGAGAGTCTGCTAGAACTGAGTCTGCTAGTCTAGAAACATCCTCTGCTAGATCTAGATCTACAATGAGCTTTGCACTCTCATTTAGTCCTGCAAAGAAATCAAACCCTGTAAAAGCTCAAGTCAAGACATCTAGGAGAGAAGGAAAGAGGAAGAAGGATACAATCACAAGAGTCTATGTTGCAGTTGAAGAGGATGAAGGAACTAAATCTGATGAAGAGGTAAGAGAAATTAAGCAAAAGGGCACAAAAGCATCAAAATCCTTTAAGGATAAGCCCTCCAGTGAAGAGAAAGCAAAGAAGAAGGTGAAAATTGATAGATCAGGTATGTTTGTAGAGGAAGTGGAAAACTATTTGATTAAGGATGGTAATCCCAAGCCACTTTCTGAATGGTATGACACTTTTAATAGTGTCGATCAGAGAATTCTTGGAGAAGCCACAATAAAGTACCTGAATAATTTCAGTATGACTCTCATAGAAATAATGTCAAATTTTCCTAAAGGGCTATATGAAGTCTTATAAATGAGGAGAGTAAATGTAAGAACTGAAAAATAATAAATGAGATAATGAATACTTGTTGATCTATGTCTAGTAATGTCAATAGAAGAGATGAAGAAGATCTTGAATGATGTTAAAAGGGACTTTAAGAGCAAAAAAAGGGTGAATAAGCTTATGATCGGGTACACTGAAGAAGTTGCAAAAGACACTAAGAAAATTCCTAAGGAATTTTTGTTAAATAATAGATATAATGTTGTTTCTGAAGAAATTCATGATGAAGATGTTCCATTTGGTCCAGAAATTGAAGAGGTGAAAGAGGACATAACTGAGGATACTCTGAATCCTCTTGATATGCAAGACACTGGAATCCCTATGGAGATTGAAGCTCCTAAATTTGTGGCATTTGATGAGATAGAGATTCCCAAAGCCAAGCAAGAATTTGTGATTGAAGAAAAGAAGGATGAGGTAAAGGAGGTTCCTATGGAAGCAAGAGACATTGCCAAGGTAGTAAAGGAGTTTTTAGAAGAACAATAGGAGAATTTTGACCCTTAATTAGTTGAAGGTACTATCAAATTGGCCACTCTATCTCCTATTCAAAAGCTGAAGGTAGCATCATTTGCTCGAGCCAAGGCAAGGGAGGAGATATTGAAATCTTACATTGAATACAGTGAGTTGCTAAGTATTGCATCCAGTATCTTGGAGAAGATCATGCCCACATATGTGAAGGATTCATTGATTCTCCATTTGGTTGGCTAAAGAAACTTATCAACTCTATAAGTACTCACTTTGAGTCTCTTGAAAATCCAGCTAAGGATAACGTTCAGAAAGAATTTGATGCAAACAAGTTCAGTAGATTGAAGGGTATGATTTCTAATGATAAATCTTTGTTAGCTACCTATGTAAAGAACATTCAAAGTACATTATTTGAAGGTGGAAATATTTACAAGTCATGCTTATCATTGTCTAAATTCACTGAGGTCACTAAGAAGAAAATGAAAGAGTATGAGAAACAGTTAGCAAATATTTCTCA
Organism: Sequoia sempervirens; assembly: GCA_007258455.2. NCBI lineage: Eukaryota > Viridiplantae > Streptophyta > Pinopsida > Cupressales > Cupressaceae > Sequoia > Sequoia sempervirens. The sequence continues at coordinate 23,377,127 of VDFB02047144.1, read as the reverse complement.
AGCCTTTAATCCTCTAACTATTTCTATGAGTAAGCAAGAAGGTCAAGTCATATCCCTGCTTGAAAAAATTAGAAGTTTGAAGCATGAAAATGACATAATTGTTGAAAGAGTATGTGAGCTTAGAGGATTGATTGGTCCTAAAATGGAGACAATGCTTAGTTCAATGAAGGAAACACGGGATGCTATGGTTTTCAGTGATCCAAAAAATATTGAGTCAACAGAAATGCAATCCTATCTATTTTTTGGTCACATGACTATTTTGGAGAGTCTCAAAAAGGGTTGGGACACTAGTTTGAGCCTCTTGAAGAAGAATTTTGCAGATATATTCCAATTCATGTAAGTTGTAGAAGCATGTTTGTACATATACAATTTTGTTTGATTTTTGGTATGTAGATTCCTACCTTTTCCATTGATGTCAAAGGGGGAGAGTGGGACAGTAAAAAAATTCATATTCATCTTAGGGGGAGTTGTGTTTTAAATTTTTCAAGGTTTGCAGTGTATTCATTCATGTTGATACTGGTTCCGACAGTTAGTCATTTTTCACTAAGTGTTGCCATCAATGCCAAAGGGGGAGATTATTGGAAAGAGACACTGCACAAGTCATCAGGTGTTTTCATTGATGGAAACCCTAGTTAGTAATCCTATCTGGACTTCAGTATTTTCTCATACTAGAAGTTAGATCGAAGCTAGGTGATAAGTGTCAAAGCTAAAATAGGGCATTCGACAGAATTGTGTACATCGATTCCTATGCAATTTTCTCATATGATTTTTTGTTGATCTCAAGGAAGGTCATTTGATGTATGAATTATGTTATCCTTGAATCATAGAGCCTCATATTGATTGGTGTGCAAGTTAGAAGATCTAGTTTATTGATTTTTAGTCTAACAATGCAAAAGGTTGACTAAATGAATGTAGCAGGAATAAATGTTTAAGGTGTTTTTGTGTTCAAGGATTTTTTTTGGTCCTCACTATGTTGTGACTGACTTTGGTTGGTGCACATTGAAATTTTTGTATGGATTGGGCCGACAATTTGTACACATTTTATTATTTTGTTGAAGTCAACATGTAGTTGTTGAAATCTCTTGTTGGAGATATATATAAGTGATTGTTTATATCATTTTGGTGTGTGTTGTGATGTAATGTGAAATTCAAAAGAATTATTGATCGATTGTACGTAGTTTCACTTGAGCAGAAAGAAGATTTGTGATCTAAATTAAAGCAGAAAAAGTTTCAAGAGCATAAGAGTAGAATCAAATAGAGTGCGAAGAATGCTGCAAATGTGCTTAACCGAAACTATAATCTGGCATTAGAAGATGTTATTTTCTCAATTCTAATATTTTGGATGTAATCCAAATGTTTTGTAAGATAGTGAGTCTTCTTTTGAGTAGTGAGCTCTAGGCATTGTGCTCTAATGCATGTGCATTCCATTTGTAAAACACTTATATTGAGTATACTCATATTGTGGATTGACCTCCACCATGGTTTTTCCCCTAACAGGGTTTCCACGTAAAAATCCTTGTGTTATGGTGTTGTGGTTGATTTCTTTGTGTTCTTGCATCTTTCTTTTGCTTCAATTCTCTAAGTGGTTTAAAGATTAGGTTAATAAAGTTAAATTTTGTAGAACACTGATTCACCCCCTGTCTCAGTGTTCCTTGATTCCAACAGTGTCTACATGTCATGACCTGAATATTTTCTATTGCAATAGTTGGGAGAAATCATTACTCAAGATACATAATATTTTATGTTACAATCTCGCCTGGTAGTGGATTGTTGGCTATAAATACTACTTCTCACTTCAGAAAATGTGTTCGAAAGATGTAGAAAAATTAGAGAGAGACACCAGGCCTGTAGTATTGTTTTTAGATTATTATATGAAACTTTCAGACTGTGCCATTGTTCAGCCTTCCTATTTTTTCTCATGTTATTTGATAAGACATTAATACTATACCATTATTATCTGGATTGTTCATTTGCAAGAACTTCTATGTTTTTGAATACAAATTTTTTATTTAGATCATGTATTTGACTCTTCTTTTTAGTGAATGTATGTGATAATCATTTTATGTCATGAGATGGATTGTTCAAATATTTATCTTTGATTTATGTTATTCTGGAACATAGCATACCACTGACTGAGCCCTTGAATCCAATCCCAAAGGATAGATTTATTGTGCCCTTATCTACGTCTTGGTGCTTCGCCTTAGTTATATTTTCATTTTATATATCTACTTCCTTTTCCCATTCAAAACCCCAGTTACAAAAGAATTTGACTTCTTTAAAAATCCAGAGGTCACTTAGTTTAGCGCAAATTGGTCCCCCCATTAACTAAGTTTCCCATAAAGGTTGTTACCTTTCCAATTTTTGGCATCAGTAGGGAGCATTAGGAAAAACATGATTAGGCAATGGGAGGGATGTTGAAGGTGTTTGTCTTGGTTGCGGATTGTTCCTAGTGTTGTATGTATGGAAAATGGTATTGTAACTCGGTTGTTGTGTAATATTATTCTTAGGTGGTTCAAGGATAAGGACGGGTTTGTTTTGAACTTGTGGTTTTTGAGAGGGTGGATGAATGATAAGTTTAGGCTCAGGAGAGTACTCCAAGGGGTATCTAATGTGTATAACCTCAAAAGACTTATTGTTATTTTCATGATCTCTTAGTGAAGAGTAGTCTAATGTTACTTCATCATCTTCATCTAAGGAATTACTATTTTCAAGGTTCTCAGTTTCTTCCTCCATTATATCTTCCCTAGTAGGAGAATTTTTAGAACTACAAACTAAATGTTCTTGACATTCAAGGATTGGTTCTTCTAAGATGACTTCATCACACATAAGGGAATTATCAATGGTTGAATTTTCTTGTTCATCATGTATGTTGTGTTGTTCAAGAATTTTTTCTCTAGGGGAAGAGAGGAAATGAAGATTCACATGACTTTCATCGATTAGGTCTACTAACATAGAAGTATCATCTTCACAACTAGGAGATACACTAGGAGAAGAACAAATGTGATTGTCATGATCATTTAAAATTCCATTCCTTTGTTCCCTAATAGGATAGGTAGGGGAAGGATCAAAAAAGGGTTGTCATAGATCTTAAATTTTTTGATCATCCAACACCATCATATCTTCACTTACACTTTCATCCTCTAGAACATTATCACAAGAGGTGAAGATGTTAAGAGATGAATATAGACTAGTTGAAGTTTCAATAGTTATGTGGTCATCATGATTACCTATGGTTGTTTCTTCATTTTCATCAATGTATTGTTTACTAAGAGAGGTAAGAGGAGAGAAACAACTAGGACTCTAAAATTTTTCATTAATTGGTTCTTCTAACACCAAAATATCTTCTACACAAATAGGAGAGATAGTAGGGGAAGAACGAATATGATCGTTAGGATTTTCCAAAGTTATATTCTCTTTCACTAAAACACTCTCATAGGGAGGGGATATGAAATTTTTCTTAGCATGACTAGAAAGGCAAGGTACTAACATTGTTTGACCAAAAATGAAAATCACTTGTAACCATCTCATGCAATTCTTTAATAATGTAAAAAATGTATATCCAAAGATGCAAAACATGTTTATCCAATGTATGCAAAACTTTAAGAATGCAAATAATGTATATCCAAAAAATGAAAAGAACTTTTATCAAACTCATGCAAATTTTTATGAATGTAAATAGTGTATATGCAAAAGTGAAAAGTACTTTTATCCATATAATGCAAAGTTTCAGAAATGTGACCATTTTTCAGATCTAATGATGCTAGTAATTGAAATAATTTAAAAAATGAGAGCCCTAAATTGACGTTTTTGACCTTCATGCATAAATTAGATGTTCCTAAAACTTTCCAGACTTATAGTATATGTTACCAGGAGGCTTAGGAAGCACAAAAAATCATATCTAAATCCTGAAAACTACAACTTCAAACTCAATAGGAACTAAGACACCAGTAAGGGCATCTTGGTCCTACTATTGAAATTATGAGGTTCTAGGAGCTGGAATAGAAAGCAAACAATAGAGACAAGATTATGAGCCAGAAACCCACAGAGAGACTAGGACACCAGGAAGGGAGTTTTAGTCCTAACAGAGGTTTTTGTCAGAAAAACAACAAATTTTGAGTTGTTAACAGTTTTCCCAAGTTGCCTACCCAATGACCTAATGTTTAGAAATAGAAAACTATGTAAATGAATGCAAGAAAAAGTGACTAATGAAAAGAAATTGGATGCAAATTTGAATGCATTTTTTTAAAATTTTGAATGCAATAATAATGTTCTTAAATGCAATGAGTAACAATGCACCTTTTAGATTTTCAATGAGATACAATGATGCAAGAAAGCAAAACTGCAACCTATATGCACTTTCACTAATGTAAATATGAGAAACCCTAGATGCACTTTCACTAATGCAAGATGTAATGCAAGAATGAATGCAACCTATATCTAGGAATTTAATGAACTCCAAATCAGAAAATGAATGTTCCAAAAGTGTCAATTTCACCAAAATGAACAATGGGTGCTTTATAACCTAGGTCATAGAACACCACTCTTTTCCAATTGTCATTCAAGAATGCCCTAAGAATCCAAATTGGATTGGATATCAACCCCAAAGGGTGAGTCAATTATCAACAAGGAAGACCTAAGAGGGGTTCTTTTAGGCTTTGAAGGGTTCACCACCAATTATGAGTCAATTATGAATGCAACCTATATGCAAGATGTAATGCAAGAATGAATGCAACCTATATCTATGAATTTAATGAACTCCAAATCAAAAAATGAATGTTCCAAAAGTGTCGATTTCACCAAAATGAACAATGGGTGCTTTATAACCTAGGTCATAGCACACCACTCTTTTCCAATTGTCATTCAATAATTCCCTAAGAATCCAAATTGGATTGGATATCAACCCTAAAGGGTGAGTCAATTATCAACAAGGAAGACCTAAGAGGGGTTCTTTTAGGCTTTGAAGGGTTCACCACCAATAATTGAAGGGTGAGTCAATTATGAAAAATGGGTGCTTTATAACCTAGGTCATAGAACACCACTCTTTTCCAATTGTCATTCAAGAATTCCCTAAGAATCCAAATTGGATTGGATATCAACCCCAAAGGGTGAGTCAATAATCAACAAGGAAGACCTAAGAGGGGTTATTTTAGGCTTTGAAGGGTTCACCACCAAGCAAAAGCTTGGAAAATACAATTTAACATTCAACTCACAATCCCTAGTGATGCAAGCTAAATGATGAATGCAAATGATGAAATAATGCAATAGCAAGTTAGGATATGTGTACTTGGGAAGTCTAGAAATGTGACACGGATTCTAGAAATAAAAAGAATCTATCAAAATATGATAGGGAGGACTAAGACGTGCCCTTGTATTTTCTTATTAGTCCCACATCTATTTTTCGAGGCAAATGTAGAATCTTCGGATGCCAGAAAAGGATTTAAAAGAATCTACAAAATTCCACTTGGAGGACTAAGAAACCCTTGCTACCATCTTAGTCCCAATCTAAATTTCTGAAATCTTCAAATTTCATCTCGAGGCTTGATGTCTACACTTCCTTCTTCTCAGATCTTAGGTCCTGAAAGTTCCAAATTTGGCCTATAGGTGAGTTTCCATGAAGATGACTACTTTCAACTTTTCACTTCAAATGATATTTAAGTCTTCAACCTAAATTTGTAATCACAAGCACACAATAGAGGAAAAACTTGTTGATAGTTAGTAAATGGGGGTTTTCCTTGGTCAAACACTTTGTTGGGAATTAAACCTTGAAATGAAATAGAATAATGAAGGGAAATGATGAATGAATAAAATACTATGTTGCAACTTACCAAACCCTTGTTGTGAAATCTACAAACTTGTGTGAAGTGGCTAGCTTGAATGTAGATCTTGAATCAAAGGAATGCTTGATAGATATTGACTTGAATTGCTTGCTTGAATCAAAACCCTACATCACAAATGTTAGCTCAAAAACACACATGATGCAAGAAGATCTTTGATATGATGCTTGAATATTGATGATGGCTCCAAATGCTTGATGAATTGCTCTTGAATGTTCTTGATTTCATAAAATTTCCTTAGGAATGAATACTTGAATTCTTAGATGAAAAGTGAGTGGAATAACCTTATCTTTATACTTATCCATGCTTAATATCCTGAAATTACACCACACCAAGCTAACATATGAATTCATTAATTAAAGGAGGCTAAATCCCACCAAGATTTGAAATTAAATCCTAAAAATAACCTAAGGGGGACTAAGACACCCTAGGTGGCATCTTAGTCCTGAGGCATGAAACTAGGGGCATAGACTCCAAAAGGGGCCCATTTAAGGTGCTAAGACCTTTGGGGGACAAATATGCCCTAGGTGGAATCTTAGTCCTGACCCAAAAATTAGGGACACACATCTAGAATAATTAAATTATCATTTATCCATTGGTGTTTGTTAGGATTAGCCATAAAAGATGTAATTTATTAGGCTTTTGGATGCAAAATAGGACCACTTAAGACATAAATAAGGATAAATAAAGCAATGCGGGCCCAAAAAAGTGGGAAAATGCAAGGGTATGCATTTTCCTACACTACAACATGATATTTTTGTCATCTCTCTTGTGGAAGTTATTGTTGTCTTGTAGGTGATTCTGGGGTGTTGAGGACTTCACCATAAACTCCTACAAAAATCACACATTGATAAAAAAATTTAGTTAAATTAGAATGCTTATGGGATAAGACTTAATAACATTCAAAATATTTTGATAGGAAATTATGAATTTTTCAAAGAAGTTAAGATTTTCATGTCCTTAAGAGTGAATTTGATAAACTCTCTATGAAAACTTCTATTTCTCAACAAGAAAGTTTTATATACGTGTGGGATGTACCTACAATTGTCAACCAATAATGGTTGTGTATCCACATTTCAAAATTGTTGATAATTACGTAGCCAAACATAAATTTTGTCAAACTTGTTAGTAAACCAATGATTTATGTATGGAGGATCAAAAGAGGATATGGTAATACTTTCCTCATTACTCCTTGAGAACTTTTAGGTAACATGTTTTCAATCATAATGAAAATAGATGGGGATGCCAATTTGAAACATACGTTGAGTCATACATCAAATTTGATTATGTATATGATTCATAATGAGTAGAAAAAAGAAGAAAATATTTTCCTTGCCTCTCTTTATTCAAATTCACAACTTGTAAGATAAATTATGTCTTCTGAAAGAAATAATTTGATTTAAACTTTCATGGTAGTATAATTTTCTTTCAGTATAGGATTTTCAATCTCTAGTTATATTAGAGAAGTTCAACAAAAGAAAGGAAGTGAGAACATTCAACACATAAATTATCCCATGGAAAGATTAAGAGTAGGGATATAGGGAGAAACCAAGTTGAGTATATTTCTAAAGTCTCTATAAAATACTATGGATTTACTAGTAGAACCATTTAAAAATGAGAAAGTGGATGCATCCCATAAAGAGATAAAAAGGGCTTCAAAACCACATGAAATGACTCTCACATAAGTTATTTGGCTAAGCGATGATTTAAGAAAAGGGGTTTGTAAGTTCTCAAGGATTAAATGGGTTATTAGAATTTCATTTCTTGAGGGAAAGAAAATTTGGATGAAGTGAACTTGTCATGTCCCTTTTCCATGTAACTTATGTAATGGACTAAAATTCCCAAGTCATGACTACCTTTATTTTTGTGATCCCATTTCCTCATATCCTAGATGTTGGCTTAATTCCTCCATGGAATTTGAGTGTGAAGGAACACTAAGGATAATGAGTCTTTGTAAGTAGTCAAAGTGGCGAGGTTATCGTTCTCAACATTAGTTCATTCTCAATTTTTATTTTTTATCTATTTTCATGAGGATGACAAACTTCCCTCTACTTCCACACCTTCCAACGAACCCTCACTTCCATTACATTCATTATCAAAACTTCAAGCTAATGTATTCCACCATGCCCTATTTCCTATTGGAAGTTTGTGTTGTCATTGATGTCAACATAACTATGTTGTTGCATTAATGTCAACCTATGTAGATGCTTTAATTAGTTGCATCAATGTCATTAGTAGTCTCGCTGATGTCAACCTCTGGTATTGCTTTGATGAGTATGTGTTTCTATATGTTCAACCTTAGTGTGGTTGATTTGTATTGCAGTTGGTTTGGTTATGGTGAGAAAGTGTTGCATATGATGACATGATGTTTTTAGTGCTTGGTTTCCAAGTGCTTTTGAGAAAATTTGAATAAAAGAAGAAACAATGTGTTAGAGAGGTGTTATGTATGGTAGAGTAGTGTTTTGTATTTTTCTCTGCATTTCTTTTGTATTGAATTTATGATTATACAGTTTGGATATGTTGATCAAAGGTGTTTAGAGGTGTTATATCTAGAGTTTCATGTTCTAGATCATTCAAGTGAGAAATTTTTGTTCACTAGTGTGTGAATTGTGAAGTAGTGTTGTCTGGGAGAAACGGTCTTGCTCTACATTTCTCTATAGTGTGGTTTTTGGTCTTATGGATTTGGGAGTGTTCATATATTGCTTATATCTATCTTCGTTTATAATTTTTTGAGTTTTGGTGCTTCACAAGGTTGGATTCTCATGTTACAATGTGTGGAAAGTTGACTGGTTGTATAGAATGATTATATTCTTCAGGTGAATATTAATATATTGTATTTCCTTATTTTAATATATTTATTTTTATATTAATTTTATATATATTATTATAATAATATTAAATTTTCAATATTTTTTTTATATTATTTTATGTTTATATTGTCATTTATTTTATTTATTAATTTTTTTATATTTTAAATTATGGGGCATGAAACATCCTATCAACAATGACATGCATTTCATACCATCATTATTCCCAAGGTTTACCTATCATTATAAGCTAACCTCATTGTTCTCAAGGTTTACATAGTATTATAAGCTAACAAATTCAAGTTACCTCAAGACATCGATGTAAACCACATTTCTCATTTCATTCTACATACATATAGTCACTGATAAAATTTGACTCAAAATCCGACAAAAGTCCGTCAAAATTTTGATGCCATTTCGTCAGTATTTTTTCATTGATTTTCTGACGAAATTTGAAACATCAAAATTTTGACCCAGTCGATGATGCTGGGTTGGAATTTTGACATTTCAAATGTTGTTGAAAAATTGACGAAATGGCATCAAAATTTTGACGAACTTTTGTCAGATTTTGAGTCAAAATGTATCAGTGAGTATAGACTATCTACTTGTAATCTAAATAGAAATATCATAATCATTTTCCCATATAGGGTATCTAAAAGTATTAACCCAATATGAAAAGTTTCTCCAACATAATAAACAAGCATGAAGCATGCAAGCATATACAAGAATCTCACACAAGAAAAAGATAGTCTTTCAACATGACAATATAATAAACATTCTTTCCAACATAATGGAAAAGAGGTAGAAATCGACATGCATTTTTAAATCTTCCAACTGAATAATCTTCTCTTCAAGCTTGCTTGCAACTTCCACTATGAACTATCCAAATTTCTCTACTAGCTTCACTCTAATACCCTCAAAAAAACCAATATAAGACAACAATAAAACTCTCAACTTCACAACCTCTCAACTCACTTGCACTATTTTGTAGTAGAATAACACTAAGAAATCAAATTCATAAGTGATGCATTTGGTAGAATGAGAACCTCTATTTATACTAATTTGTGAGCAACCAAAGGCTACAAGATCAAGTATTTTTTCCACATTTCATCTTCATGCAATGTCTCACTCATAGGTTTGTGACACCCCAGAGTCCTCTCCATTTGAATGGCTGAGTCAACTTGATATTTGATACAACAAGCTTAAAATATGTTTCCTAATCCAAATTCTATTTCAAAATGCTGTCAAGTTTGCACTTAATTGAGTCTAAACATTTATTTGTAGGTTGTAATGCCCCGACACGCAAACCCCAAAGGACACTAACTTCTAACATTTAAGGCACAATTTTTTTTAACAATAATGTGAGATATAAGTTAACATACATGCTAGAAATGAAACCATACATACATACATACATACATATATATATATATATATATAATCTAACTAATTCCCTTGGGGTAACATGACTACATTACATTTCGAACATCTCTAACATAATCCCAATCTCATAATGATGATAACTACACACACGATTCCATTTCAAACCCATTATAGAGAATGAATCAACAACATCTACTACATTACATAAACTCCCTTCACACTTATGAATTCAATTATAAATATTTCCACAAATACAAAACCATTAAAGAATCATATATTATGAACCAATAACTACATAATGGCACCAAGGGTCTATATACATTAGATAAACGATAATCATCCATCAATGATCATAAGATAATGCCAAAGATTACAATCATTACATTTATAACATGAAGATACACCATTCAAGGATTACATCCATATAATAGTGCTTACCAACATGAACGAGAATAATACAATAACTTGGAATAATACAACTAAAATGTATGAATACAAAGCATCAAGATTGGTTCCAACTCTGGTACAACTCTGGAGTCATTGCAAATGGTACAACTCTACACATCTCGATCTTTGGCAGGGGACCCAATGTGGTGCATAGCACATTCCACCCGACCATGTGGACCCTAAGACCCACTCCCTATGCTAGGATATGACAAGAAGGACCCAAAATGTAAAAAAATCAAGTGAACAAGGCTAACAAGACTCCACAAATAAAGTACACAAACACAAGGCTACATCCACTTCCAGAGGTACAAGAGCAACAAGGGGGAAACAAAAAAAACACAAGGTTGCTAAAGGGAAGAGTGTCATCGCATGGTTTGACATGAGTTACCCAATGTGGATCTTCATAGGTTACTGGCCCCCATCTTGGGTTACCCTGGCAACCTCAACCGATCCCCAACCCCCATTCTTACACATGCATAATCAACTCACCTTTCATGAGGACAAGGTGGTTTATTTTCCATTCCAAGCCTTCTTGTCTCATCTCAAGCCTATACAAGAGCTTGATCCATGAGAAAGGAATATATTATCTTTTTATTAGTGTGATTACTACCCACCCCCTAACTATTTATTAGATTATCACTTTATTAGCTCAACTTCCACATGAGTTACCCTAGATACCACCTAGGGTTCTAGCCCTCGTGGGAAGCCACTCTCCCTACTAGCAACAAAATCTCATAATCAAAAATGGGGGAAGTCAACTTGCACAAACTATCAAGGTGAAATAAGTAAATACATCAAGTTAGGCATGCACCATCTCACGCTAGGTATCCATAATAAAACAATCCACAGTGCAAGGCTTTATAAACCCAAAGAAATAAAATCAAGCATAAGAGTAATAGTTCACAAAGAACCAATATGGAAACCAATTATAAAGAGACATTTTCTCCACCTATAGAAGCCTAACCCGACTACCCTTGAACTCACAATTGAGGGTAAATCAAAGCAATCTTGAGTTCCAACACAAAATTTCAACATATAAATCTCCTCAAATCAAAATTACTCAAGAGGAAGACATATCAACATGGAATCCATTAAAACATCCTTTCAATTTACTAACACATTCAAGTGATAAATTTCAAAGAACATTTAATTCATCAATACATTTTATATTTTCACACATCAAGAAATCATTTAAATAATTAAAGAAATTATATAAACATATTTTGTAAACATCTCCATACATATTTTAACACAAACAAAATTGTGTTTTATTATAAGTCATGATTTATACTCATACATACATATATATAAATAAATATATAAGTAGGTATATATATATATATATATATATATTTGTAAAATATGTATTTGATTTTAACTAATCAACTGTACTAAATATATTTAAATTAGCATATTGGTTGTCCAAACAACATCCAAATTTAACTAAATAGAGTACCCATACACACACACACACATAGATCGAATATATAAATAAATATATATATATATACATATCAAAATTTATAAAAAAATCAACATAGATTCTGACACGGGACTGAAGAAGGGTATGTGCAAGATCATCATAGAAAAAACAGGCCCTTAAGTGGCAAAAAATTCAAAAAAATCAGAGTTAGGCAACTTGACATAAAAATTTGAATAAGTTATCTATATTATTTCAAAAATATGTAAGAATAGAATCTATAGAAAATTGAATGTAGTTTCTAAACTACTAGTTTTAAAAAAACAAAAATCTATTTGGCAAAAATTGAAATTTCAATGTAGTAGTACTTAAATTTCAGGGAAAAATAAGAAGTAGGTGTATCTGACCACCCTAACCACAATAAAATGATAATATTTTTTATAATATTTTAGACATAAGTAGATGACTCATGTCTAGATGTGATGCATATTATTTTGTAATTTTTTTCCAAGTAAATAATTAATTATGAATTTTTTAAAATATAAAAACTCGCATGTTTGACCACCTTAACTTGATCAAAACTTCATAAAATTCAATTTTTCTTTTTTTAATCATATAGTATGCAAAACATAGAATGTGATGCATGTTTTGTATTCCAAAAATGTGATATTGTTTGAAAGCTATAGATGTTTTTCAATCAGCCTATCAATTAGGACTTTAGTCATAATTCAAATAGAAAATGAATAATATTTATTTATCAAATTCAAAGTAAAGCATAATTTATATTGGTGGAAAGCTGAGAATTTCTTTTAAAAACACTTTTCATTTCATCAATTTTGGGTAAAAAAAGGTTGTCAGCCACATACCCTATAAATACCCATCGTATCGCCACTTTTTGGCCCATCATGATCCTGCACATACCTAGAAGTCCTTTAGAAAACATGAAAAATGTATTTAAATCTGAGAAAGGTAGTCGTCGACTACCAAGTTACAAGATTATAATGAAAAGATCACCCTTATTACAGCGTATACAAACTACTTCATTTGGTTCACATTAAATGATAACATCATGAGTAAATTTCAAAAACATGCAACTATGTAACCAATCCTAAATTAGCTTATCAAAAATTGACGGGGATTAAAAGAAAATGACAGTTTAGCAAAGAAGGGTGAATAATAACTAGATCGAACCATTTAAATATTTAAGGCAATGATTAAAAAAGCATGGGGATACCGATTACCATGGGGTGGCAAGATATAAGGATTCAAAATAAAATTGGTAAGGAAGCTGGGGTACCCCAATATCATCTTGTGATTAAAAACAAAAACAAACCAATAGGTAATCAAACTAGAAATATGAGACACTATTGTGATGCTAATAGAGGTTTCACAACACTCTAAATTTGGTTGGTAAGGTAGCATAGATATAAAAATAGATAACTACTGAGTCCCAAGCAAACACCATGAATGAAAGTAAACAAACAAAAACACATGATGAATAGAATCAAATGACTGGATTTTCCAGCTGACCCCTCAAGGTGGCATAAATTTAAGGTTCTGTATAATTTTTTATCCAAAAACAAGAATATATGTTCATTAAGTTGTGTGTATAATATCGCAGGTCATTGATTCAAATACTATATTTATGTTAGAAAAAGAAAGTAGTTCTTCTTGCTTCAACCACCACCCTCCCCTGAAATCTCATTCCTCTTGTATTCAGCATGATCCCCATAGAGAAGAGGTGATTATGGAAGATGAGGTAGAGTTTATAAAAGGAGTATCTAATAGCATAAGGCTCACTTGGGAGGTAGATTTCAATAAGGCAAAGGTAATCCAAAGAAAAGAATGGTTTAAATACAAACGAACCTCCATATAACAAAAGAAAATGGCTAAGATTCTTAGTGGAGAATAAGGGAAATGCAAAACATAGATTAACTCCTAGGCTCAAACAAAATTGACACAGGACAAATGCTCAAGGGAAAGAAAATACGGCTGACCAAACAAAAATCAAATGTCAAATACATTGCATGCAAAAGAAATCAGCATCAACAATAAGGAATTTAAAATCAAATCATTTCCAAAGGGATTCAAATACTTGCTAAATAATATCATTTACAATAAACGAGTTTTCAAAATAGAGCATAAAGAAGGCCAACTTGGATTCCTTAACCTCGAACCGAAGAAGAAATGTTGAGGCCAAACTCTAGTCAGCAATAGTTTCGCTCCTCCCAACTCAATCACTTACAATAAACAATTTCAATCCCAACACTATATTCTTTTTCCAAATTATTATGTAGAGAAAAGTTTTTTTTTTTTTTGAAAAACATGATCAACTAAAAAAAAACATTTTCCAAAATAAAAATCCAAGAGATAAGTTTCGAAACCAAAACTCAACCAAGTTGGCAAGTTTCCAATTTGAAAATTAGTTTGAAGTCGTGCATGTGCACACACTGTCTTTTTTTAATTTCACTTGTTTTTACATTAGTTCAAAATATTATCTCATTTATTTATTTTAAATCACATTATTTTTCCACATTTAAATAATTATCCTCACATGATAATAAATTATCAATTATTATTAAATACAATTTAATACAATACTTTCTACATAGAAATTTAATTTATTTATTTAATAATAAACTATTTACTTTATATTTCATAAAATTAATTAATTTAATTATTATTTTAACTTCCAAATTCATTTAAATTACCTTGTAAGAAAAATTTAATTTAATTAACTGATTTAACAAGGCTATTTAAAATATTACGTTTACCACATAATTCAATAACACATTAAACAATGAAATCAACATGACATCAAAAAATAAACACTTACTTGAATGTCAAGGAAGGCCAATATGGAGGGGCACTACACAGGCTTATACAAATTCAAAGATTTCTATTACATTCCAAATTCTATCAAATATGGTGCCACCTCTTAACTCTTGGTACTACATTTACAGGTGGGGGCTTGACATAGTTTATAGGTTTAAACAACATTAACTATTCAAAATGTTTACACATCAATATATTGCATACATTCTTTTGGTTTCATGCTTTGACTTGGTCTTTTAAAGACTTTAAATGTGTTGGCTTCCTTTTCTATTTGCTATGCCATATGCTTATGCACTATCAATGATTTATGTGCCATATGTTACCATATGCACTTTTCTTTATAATGTTAACAATAATAATAAATGCTTATTAATGTGCTTGGGAACTATTTCATTATCTTATTCATATATATGTATATATGTATGTATATATATACACATTTATCTATTGAGGTATATATATACATATATGTATATATATTAATGTATTTATTCATTCCATTAGTTTATTGAATACATTTTATTAAAAAACATATTTATATTATACATAACTACAAAGAATAGTATTACATATATATATATGTAATTCCATTCCAATATCTTTATAAAACACTCATAGATGTAGTCCCATCGATCGATATATATATATATATATACATGGAATGTGTATATACATACATACATGTACATACATACATACATGCATACATACATACATACATACATACATATATGTATGTGTGTGTAACTTAGTCCAATCAGTATTCCCATGCATAGGTATGTCTACATACGTATACTCATGTATGTATTTACTCACATGTATGAGTTTACCAAGACACGTGCATATATGCATATATCTCATAAATATGCAAGGATTCCACTTATCATCAACGCTCATCACATACCTCATTCCAAAAATTCATAAACAAGATAAAAAATCAATATAAACATACACAACTGGATTGAAGATAACTTACCATCTACCTAGCTAGCTTGACTCAACTAAGGCCATCTAGGGCGTGAGTGTGTGAATGCTTAGTAAGACTGAATTAGAGGTTACCAAACCAAGTTATTAACCTGAGTGATACTTTTCCTCTCCTCTGGAGGCTTGAACCTATCCCTGCATTCAACTTAGTGCATCTTAATAGTAGTTATCCATTCACATGAAATCCATTAGCATCATAAATCATTTACATCATCAAATGATTCACATTGCAATCATATTGCTATTCATATTTATTCATCACAATTTCCATCAATATATAAAACATAATCATTCCTTCAAAAGAAATATCATAAGGCATATTTAATATTTCATTCTCTTATTGAACATATTAGAGGTTTGATTTACCTTCATCATCCTATTTACCCGTGAAGGTAAAAGTAACTTGGTAATTATGAGAAGGGGTGTAACACTTGCTTATGGCAATATCTTGACATGGTCTTTAAATCATTAATCCCATTTTATCCCATGAAGCCCCATAGCCTATATCTAGCATTATCTTGAGGATCTTGTCGCAAGATAAATATTTTTTTATCCTTCGCATGCTTATCCATTCATTATCCTAATCTAGGCATTCACTCATGACATATCAAACATTGTTAGATACTAGGGGTAGGTACTTGCTTTTTTATTTCAAATAAATCTTGATCCATATCCTATATCTCACAACATGACATCAACATCATGATCTAGGTATCATTTTAGAAAATCCAAAAACATCTAAATCATTTGAAAACAAAAAAATATCCAAATACAATCAAAAATTCCATAAAAAGGTCAAAAACATCAAAATCAAAACATTATTAACCATCACGTGCTAATATCCCAAACTAATAATCAAACTAGGAAGCCTCTACGTGGTTATGTCAGTAAGGCCATATCTGATAAGCCCTCGAGGCATAGGTCTTTCCCCCCTTAGGTCCTGTTATCTTGGTCTAACCCTTGGAAAACCAAAACATCTAGAAAAATTGAAAACCAAAAAAATCATAAAATGATAGGAAAAACCTCAAAATAGCCTCAAATATCTTCATAAAACTCAAAATAGCCTCATAACATTGGAAAAGTTAAAACATTCATAAAACCCCAAAGATACCAAAAACAACCTCAAAACATTTCAAAAAGTTAAAAAACATTTAGAAACCTTGAAAAAACAAAATCATCCATCCTATTTCACTTTCACATGTAATAAAATTTCAAACATAATAAACCTATCACCACCTTCAACCTTTGGTAACACAAATGGAAACAAGTACAACAATTAGAGAAACACAACTAAATGCAAGATCTTAAGTCTTGATCATGGTTAAACATGTTGATTAACATTCATATGAATGGCCTATCAAATAGTTATAATTAATCAACCAATCCACATCCAATAGCATGTCCCATAGATATATCTTTCCTATGATGGACATCATTATTAGAAATCACCTTAAAACAACATCCTTTGGCAAGAGATATGAATAACTTTGACAGTTTGTTCATTTTGATCTTTTCTTATGATTTATTTTATTGGTCCATTTCAATGATGTCAACAAAATGATTTATAGGAAAAGGAATGGGCAAATGATCATTTCTTTTGTATGTTGTGCTTGTTGGATATTCTTGTAATACAACCTTGGTGAATACTTGCCTTGCATGTGTGAGGCTACTAGTCTCAATTAAAACAATGGCTAGGATATATTAGGTTATTCATACCTTTTGTGTATTATTCTACTTACTTTGATGGTTTCATTCTTACACGTGATCAAATAAAGTTTTCATATGCTAGGTATGAACAAGTATACTCATGTCTGTTTGTAGAGTCAAATCCATGCATTAGGTACAACATCATCTTGGTTCTTCATACCTTGGCGCATCGTGTCTATTTTCTATACCAAAAATAAGGATAACTATGATGAAATTAAGCCTTGTCTGAGGAGAAAAAGAAATATCATCTATCCTATCTCATTGAACTTATCCAATAAAATCTCGAATAATCATGGGTTTTATTGGTATCTGAATCAATCTCAATAAATGCTAATCTATCCATCTCATTTTACTACTTCTATCCATCTCATTTTACTACTTCTATCCATATAATTCTTCTACTTCTATCCATTTCATTTTTCTATCTATACTAACATTTATATCCATGTATCAGGGTATGTGTAGGATCATCATGGAAAAAATAGGCCCTTGAATGGCGATGAAAGTTCAGAAAAATTAGAGTTAGGCCACTTGATGCAAAAATTTGAATAAGTTGTCTATATTATTTCAAAAATATGTAAGAATAGAATCTGTAGCAAATTGAATGTAGTTTCTAAACTACTAGGTTTATTTTATAAAAAAAAAACTATTTGGTGAAAATTTGAATTTTCAATGCAATAGCACTTAAATTTCAAGGAAAAAATAAGAAGTAGGTGTCTGTCTGACCACCCTAACCATAATAAAATGATAATATTTTTTTATAAGATTTTAGATATAAGTAGAGGTCTCATGTCCCAATGTGATGCATATTTTTTTGTAATTTTTTTTCAAGTAAATAATTAATTATGAATTTTTTCTCACAAATTTTTAAAAACATAAAAAAATCATATGTCTAACCACCTTAACTTGGTCAAAACTTCATGAAATTCATTTTTTTTTAATCCTATAGTATGCAAAGCATATAATGTGACACATCTTTCAAATTCAAAAAATGTGATAGCATTTGAAAGCTATCGATGATTTTCAATTGGCCTATCAATTAGGACTTTAATCGTAATTCAAATAGAAAATAAATAATAATTATTTATTAAATTCAAAGTAAAGCATAATTTATATTGGTGGAAAGTTGAGAATCTCCTTTAAAAACCCTTTTCGATTCATCAATTTTGGGTAAAAAAAAAGTCATCAGCCACATACCCTACACATACCAATCATATCGCCACTTTTTGGCCCATCATGATCCTACACATACACATCAATTTCTATGTGATAAATATCAAAATATACATGAGGTTACCCATAGTTGATGAGTATGTGCACATCATAAAATTTATCTATATCAAACATCTAAGAATCCTTGAACTTATTTTCCATAGTTTCTATAGCAAAAATGCTAATCTGACTTTGTCACGATATCGACCTAAAAATCAATATTTCTACTTGATCTCTTAAGGGGACAACACACTGTAATGTCATAGAATTGCACCAAGGAGCAATTCCACTTTTTGGAATTTCTACCTAGCATTCATGACGCCTTGAAACATTAATGACAAAAAACCATGGGTCAAAATTTCATGATTCTGACTCCATGCGAACTTGTAGCTAAGCAATAGAACCCTGGTGACACGTTTCCCAAGAATTTATGCTCTAGACGCATGCACAACGCGCTAGTGTCTTGGTGGATTCCTGAGTTCAAAACATGGAATCTGGAATACTAAACCTTGAGACACATGTCCTAGTGGTTACATTCTGAAACTAACAGCTCTTGGTCGCCCTTGCAAGCATTAAAACCCCTTTTTGACTCTCATTTGGGGGTTGGAAGACATCACTCAAGCTCTCTTGTTATTTTCCTCCAACTTTGAGATCTCTTCACTTTTAATAGCAATTCTGTCACAAGCAAAACCATGTTGAAATAAGGTACTCCCAACAGCTACAACAACTCTCAAGAAAGCACTCAATGGTGCATATGTGTTCTCCGAAGAGGGCATAAGCCCATGGGTAATGCTCTCTCTTCCACTTTCCTTTCATATTTTCTCATTTACTATCCTGTGCTGTGGGTTCTACTCCTGAGTGGGTTTTTCTTTCACCACGTGCTTCTTGTGGTCGGGTTCTACTCTTAAGTGGGTTTTTCTTTCACCACACACTTTGTTTACTTCTTTAGCACTCCTTTCCAACTTGGTTGTCCATTGAGGTAGGAACACCAAAAAGGGGTCTGAGTGAGGCATGCACCTATACAGCCACCCAACAACTTTCCTCTCATTATTTTGTGTGTAGGTCATGAAGAGGAGCTTGGAGTGAAGATTCAGACGTCTAGAGGAAGGTAAACTCTATCCAAGCAACTTTGTGTTCGTATCAATTTTTCATTTTCTGATTAAATATATAGTTCAGTATGACTCACCCCTAAGCTTAGAAGTAAGTGTAGACACATAAAAATGACCTAGGCATGCAATCTCTATTTTTACCACTTTCATCCTAGCATAATTATGACATAATTATGTCTTTGGTCCACATTAAACTATTAATTAAATAATTAATAATTATTTAATTCATTCATGTTTTTTTATTCTTCATGATTATTAAATAAATAAATTTTATTTGTTTATTAAATACATCATTAATTATCTAAGTCTTCCCCTAATTAAATAAATGAATTTCATTTATTTATTTAATATTTCGCTGATTCTCATAATTAAATGAATTTATTAATTTATTTAATTAATCATATCCTCTAAATTAAATAATTATCTTTAATTATTTAATTGCCAAAATTAACATTTCCCTCATTTTAAATATATGAAATTATTTAAAATGATCTCACATTCTTGACTGTCAGTTCATTTTAGTAAATAATCTAAAAATCGATTATTTATTATCACACAAAATCCATATTTTGAATTAATTTAATTCAAAATGGTAATATTCTTCCAAAAATCAAGTAATCGAGTAGATTCTTGATTTTCCAAAACTACTTTTCAGTTCAACTCTTATCTTCTTGATTTTTCGAATCTCATAAATCAAGCAGTCTTTATCTTCTTGATTTTCAAAAATCTTTATCTTTTTGATTAATTATCTCATTTATTCTTGACCGCCGATTTGATTTTCTCAAATGACATCTCAACCACTCATTTAATGATTTTTCCCTAACCCTGATTAGGGATTGTCACATGAAATCTCGTCCGTAGATTTTAGGCTTTCACCAACTTTCAATCCTATCCATCTGTCCAAAATTGCATTTTCTATAAAATGCCAATTTTTCTCACATTTTCGATTACACACACACATACTCACATATGCATATGCTTGCAGTTTATTTGTGATATTGGCATATTTATCTTAAGCATAGTAGTCATTTCGTCATAGGCATAGACACTTTATTTCATTTTGGACATTCATATTCCAAATCCTTCAAAGCTTGTGTAGGACATAGTCTTTGTTGTCAAGTTGCTCGTACATTGAATCTGAGGGCAACACATCTTTCAGCAAGTTAGAAGGTGTAATGGAGGTCAACCATGGAGATTGAAGACATTTGGTGAGTTTGTTCCATTTTATCTTTTCATTTATATTTCTTTTTCTCTTCATTACTTTCTTTTGGTTTTGGGTAAATGCAAGAAGATGAGTCCATGAAACATAGAAGTTTTTGCCTTAGGCAAAAAAATGAAATCGGCTTGCAAAAAATGGGATCCCGCTTTTTAATAAATGGGATCCCATTTTTAAAAAGCAAGATCCTATTTTTAAAAAATGGGATCCCGTTTAGCTTCAGGATCCCAAGCCTAAATTTAAAAAACAGGATCCCATTCAAAACGGGATCCCGTTTAGAAATTTTTCCAAAAATGGAAAGTTTTCAAAACGGGATCCCATTTCAAACTTTTCAATTTTTGAAAAATTTCCATTTTCAGAAAGTTTTCAAAATGGGATCTTTTCAAAACAGGATCCTGTTTTGAAAACTTTCTGAAAATGGAAACTTTTTGTTTTTGGTAATTTTCAAAACAGGATCCCATTTTACAAAATGAGATCCCGTTTCATAGAACCATAAAAAATGTTTTTTTTATGAAATCGGATCTCGTTTTAAAACGGGATCCCATTTTTTAAATTATGAATTTTTGGACGGGTTTTTGGCTTGTTTTTTGGTTCGAGAAATGGCTTGGGGACCCAAACCTAAGCTTTGGACCTAGTTTGACCTACAACTTGAAGGTCCTGTTAATGTCACAAGAAAATAGTGACTTTGGACATATGTCTGAAGACCTATTTTGCAGATTTTTTTTACAAAATTAAAACCCATTATAGATGAGACAGTGAAGATTCCAAATATGTAATTTTTTTAATAATTTGATTAATTTTTCTATTTTTCAATTAATTTCTAATGAAAATAGTCCATAAACTTGAATTATCATTTTTTTTAGTATTTTAATAACTTTTGATCAACATAACATTTTGATGAACGGATTGCACGAGAACAAACTTCAGACAATTCTTTTCAATTTTTAAAAAATCAAAAAATGATAAGTTTAGGTCATCTTATGCATGTCGTGCACGACAATTTTTCAAAACGACAAATATGCCTAATAAAAATTTAACAAAAAAAAATATTCAATAAAAAATTACAAAAAAATATTGAAAACAAGCTTTAGTGAGTCACAAATCTTTTCCCAAAAGGATTTAGAAAATTATGATAATTTAGGTTAAAATATGGATGTCGTACACGCACATGGTATGGTATAAAAAAGTGACTTTTAAATAGTGGTTTTTAGAAATGCCTATTGAAACTCAATTTTTATAATCTGGGTACTGAAATAAATTACATATTTGGAAACTAGACTCTGAGTACTACATTTTATGATCAGTGACTTTTTTAAAGATTCCATCTCTAAGTGCTTCAAATTTTAAGGTCAAATGTGTCAAATTCTGAAAATCAGGGAAAACACTTCCACTTTTTGGCCAAAAAGTGGACTCAACTTCTCACACACACCCTTTTTATGCTTTGATATTTGATAATCTAACCTAAAAATAACCCTTAGATACATTGGTGAACCCAACTATTTTATTTTATGTTTCATACAGTTTTTTTTTGTGTTTTCTGTCATTTTTGTAGGTACAGGTACAAACGGGCCGCATTTTTTTTTTATTGCGCCGTATTTGATGCGTCGCAACGCATTCAAAGGGTAAAACGAGACAATTGACCTGTGGTGACACATTTGAAGTACAGAAAGTTGCATTTGATAGAAATGAGTCGCATTTTCCTATCACATCGAGATGCATTCACTCTACTGCGATGCATCTGCGTGGTGAATTTTTCTTCCCTTGGCATTCTGGTTTTTCTGCTTCTCTATGTTGCTTTTTGGTTTTTTGTTTTCTGTTATTTTATGTTTGGCATTTTTTTTTCTATTCTAGCATATATTTTTCATGTTACTGATCTTGGTTTGCAGCGTGTGGCATTTGAATTTTCGTGGGTTAAAGGCATTTGCTAAAACTACTGACATGCGATTTTGCAACCATGATTGTCACAGACTAATCTTTCAAACCATTTGTTTGTGATTTTTAGTTTAGGAACATTTATTTTTGGTGCACTTAAAATAAACATGTCTTTCATTTTTTATTGTGTTTGAAAGTGGTAGGCAAATATCCTCTCACCTTGTGCAAACTAGGTGATCAAAAAGTCATACCCACTTTGTCCTTGTGTAACCTTAATGCAATAACTGAAATATCCTCTCCCCTTCTGTAGTACCAATCAAAAACATGCCAACATCCACTCACAACAAATGGGGACCTATGGCATACCAATCAATCCTATGTATGGGACCACAAATAATCCTATAATCGATGCCTTACAAGCAAAGTTGATGGGTCTAGAGAAGACCATAGAAAACATACAAATATCTAGAAAGAAATCAAAAGTGTCATATGATCTATCTATATAACCCTTCGACATGAACTTACACATGCCACCATTTCCTCTGGGATATGTGACCTAATTTTACCAAATACAAAGGAAAGGAAAACCCTATCGAACATGTCCGAGAATTTGCAACCAACTGTATGGACGTCACCTATGAACAAACATACTTGATGAGACTCTCTTCTAAAAGTCTTGCAGGTCCTACCCTTGAATGGTTCTCTACTCAAAAGGATATCCAAACATGGGATGAACTTAAACAAAAATTCATAAAAAATTACACGTACAACATTGACATGGACACCTCTATTACTAGCTTATGCAATCTCATGCAAGAGGATGCTGGTGAAACATTAATCCCACTCTTTAAAAAATGGAGAAGTCTAGCTAGTCATTGTCACATCGAGATACCTAAAAAGGAAAAGGTGGAAATGTTCGTTCAAACACTTCTAGGACCCTTAAAATATGCATTACAAGTACATTATTGCACAACCTTCATGGACCTAGTCGAAAAAGGTGTCTAGATTGAGAAAGCCCTTATCGCAAAGGGAGAACTAAGATACAGTCCTAAAAACACAAATGTAAATCTTCCACTGACAAAAATAAGTACTAGGTCAAAAATAAACATGTTACCAACGACGATGTCATTGATGCCAAGGCTGTAAACACTATGGGTCATGTATTGGATCTGAAAGGGGTTCAACCACATACAAGCCAACGATGATACTAACACCCCCCACTAATGCCATCCTAAACAACCAAAATAGTCAAAACAGTCAAAATCAAGGACAATACCATCAGATGAGACAATTCCCTAGAGGTCGCACATACACTCCCTTGGGTGAGCCCATG
The DNA here is from genome assembly GCA_007258455.2 of Sequoia sempervirens. Lineage (NCBI taxonomy): Eukaryota > Viridiplantae > Streptophyta > Pinopsida > Cupressales > Cupressaceae > Sequoia > Sequoia sempervirens. The sequence continues at coordinate 23,352,968 of VDFB02047144.1, read as the reverse complement.
GAGGAAGCCCTCAAAAAATTCCTTCAAAACGGTCTCATCACACTTGAAGAACCAAAACCATATGACCTAGGGCAATATAAACTGTCATGGTGGGATGATAATTCCTTATGTGCTTACCACCGGGCTAAAGGACACAAGACATCGTCCTGTCGACAACTCAAAAATATTGTAAAAGACCTTATCGAGAGTCGAATAATTGAATTAGGTGGGCCACAATTCCCATCAAATTCTGACCATACCATTCATAAGAACCCATTGCAAGACCATGGTTCTAATAATGCTTCCATGTCAGGTCCTAAGATAAACAATAATCAAGCCAATTTCTCCCGTGCCAAGTATGACTATTGCATTGGACCTATTATAAACAATGCCCGAACTGACGATGAATACATCAACACCATCATAGTCAAATGAGCACCTCAATGCAATGCCACTACTCAAAGTAGCAAGATCACCATAGCTAGTCTGCCTCCCGTTACACAACCTAAGATCACCATACCTAGTCCATCTCCTAGGAAGTCACAACCTGCCTGGACCACAAAGCAATGGCAACCTAAGAGTCAATTTAACCTTATCGACTAGCCTGGAAAATATCCTACGTAGATTTCCCTACTTGAGTTGCTTCCATCTCTCCCATGCATAAGGCTATACTGGATAAAACCCTGCAAGAGTCATCAGTCCCTAAAGATATTGATGTCAACTAATTTGAGACCATGGTGGGATACCTCACTACACCTCACCACGTCACCTTTTTTGATCAAGACTACTCGTCACCTAAGACTAACCATAACAATGCATTACACATTGAAACTTTCATCCATAAGCACAAGGTCAGAAGATTTTTTGTAGATGGTGGAGCAGGATTGAACATATGCTCCTTGAAACTAGTTAAGACTCTAGGATTTTCTGATGCATGTGCAGACCCTACAAAGAGTATAGTCATAAAAGCATATGATGACAAAGAACACTCTTCACGAGGCATTATTTATCTTCCTATTAGAGTGGGACCAGTCATTGTGGATACAACTTGTCAAGTCCTGGATCTAGAATTACCTTACAACATCTTGCTCTGTCGTCCATGGATTCATGCCCTAAAAGTCGTACCCTCCAAATATCACCAATGCTTAAAATTCTCATTTGACGGCACAAAAATCACCATATATGGAGACCCCAACCCTTTTCAATATTGTACCAACCTAAGGGGTATTTCTGCAAACCAAGTGCCCATCAACCGAGAAGCTCCTAACTCCTCTTCTTCTAAATACGTTGACCCATCCACACTCACATCATCTTCCACGTCCACTTTGTCCATGTCTTCCACCACACCATCATCTTCCACACTTCTTAAGGATGAACCCAGTGTCAAGATCCAAGACCTAGGCTATGGAGAATTCAAACTACATACGACATATAGCATCACAACAATACCCAAGTCTCTGAAGGTCTATGGGCGACCATGTTTTAGAATGGAACCCAAATAAATCTTCAAAGTTCCACCAAAAATGGTTTTCACAAAATGGGGAGACATGAGTAACAAGGACCTTGCCGATATTACAGGATGGCTATATAAATAAATGGTCAACCTACCCCCATTGCCAGTTAAGAAATATGGCAAGGGATATGACATGATGAAGGCTAAAGGCTACGATAGAACTAGTGGCCTAGGAAAAAATAAACTGGAGGACAAGAGCCCATGGAATCTTTCAAAATACCAAAGTATCTTGGATTAGGGTATGGATTTCCCAACAATGACGACCGACGTACCAATGGAATTTTGAGTGAGCACGTGCATGCTTCAAAAAGTGTCGAGACCGCTAGGGAAACCCTTACCGAAACTGACTCCCAAGAGTGGGAATTTGGTTCCCAAAGATCCTTAAGTGATTGTTGCCTTGATGATTTCTTCATTGAAATGGGGGAGCTTACCTCTGAATAAAAAATTTGGCAAACATTTAAAATGAATTCGGCACCAAATAGTCACAGTTCCATTTCCCTTCCCCATGACATACAAGACCCACCACCTGAATCTAGTAACGAGCAATCGAATCCATCTGAACTTCTAGATAACGCCGACAACCACAACTCTGAGTCCTTCACCCCTTACTTTGATAATGAATATGAAACAAGTGAAGGGGAATATTGGATAGAGTCTGATGTGGAATTGGATGATGATAATTTCATCTACAATATCTCTGAATCCATCTGCATGCTTTCTGCATCCTCCCCTCAATTCACCAATGTTGATGATGGCATTTCCCTAGTCTATCCACAATTAATCAGTTGGGACCAACAAGGCCCGCTAGTCCTCGACACCTTTCAGAATGATGAGGCTATTGCAGAATTTATGGGATTACGTGAGGGCATACCCCATGGTGAACATAAGGCAGGATTCACCATTGACCTAGATTGTGCAGCCTACTTCGGTGAGACTATTCCTATGGCGTACCAATCAATTCTATGTATGGGACCACAAATGATCCTATAATCAATGCCTTACAAGCAAAGCTGATGGGTCTAGAGAAGACCATAGAAAATAGACAAATATCTGGCAAGAAATCAATAGTGTCATATGGTCTATCTGTATATCACTTCGACATGAACTTACACATGCCACCATTTCCTCTGGGATATGTGTCACCTAATTTTACCAAATACAGAGGAAAGACAAACCCTATCGAACATATCTAAGAATTTGCAACCAACTGTATGGACGTCACCTATGAAATAATGTACTTGATGAGACTTTTTTCTAAAAGTCTTGCAGGTCTTGCCCTTGAATGGTTCTCCACTCAAAAGGATATCCAAACATGGGATGAACTTAAATAAAAATTCATAAAAAATTACGCAGACAACATTGACATGGACACCTCTATTACTAGCTTATGCAATCTCATGCAAGATGTTGGTGAAACATTCATCCCATTCTTTCAAAAATGGAGAAGTCTAGCTAGTTGTTGTCACATCGAGATACCTAAAAATGAAAAGGTGGACATGTTCATTCAAACACTTCCAGGACCTTTAAAATATGCATTACAAGTACATTGTTGCACAACCTTCATGGACCTAGTCGAAAAACCCCTTATCACAAAGGGAGAACTAAGATACGGTCCTAAAAACACAAACACAAATCCTCCCACTGACAAAAATAAGTACTAGGTCAAAAATAAACATGTTACCAATGACGGTGTCGTTGATGCCAAGGCTGTAAACACTATGGGTCATGTACTAGCTCTGAAAGGGGTTCAACCACAAAACAAGCCAACAAAAATACTAACAACCCCTACCAATGCCATCCCAAACAACTAAAATAGTCAAAACAGTCAAAATCAAGGACAATACTGTCAAATAAGACAATTCCCCAGAGGTCGCACATACACTCCCTTGGGTGAGCCCATGGAGGAAGTCCTCAAGAAATTCCTTCAAAACGGTCTCATCACACTTGAAGAATCAAAACCATATGACCCAGGGCAATTTAAACCGTCATGGTGGGATGATAGTGCCTTCTGTACTTACCACCAGGCTAAAGGACACAAGACATCGTCCTGTCGACAACTCAAAAATATTGTACAAGACCTTATCGAGATTCGAATAATCAAATTAGGTGGGCCACAATTCCCATCAAATTCTAACCATACCATTCATAAGAACCCATTGCAAGACCATGGTTCTAATAATGCTTCCACATCAAGTCCTAAGACAAACAATAATCAAGCCAATTTTTCCCACGCCAAGTATGACTATTCCAGTGGACCTACTATAAACAATGTCTGAATTGACGATGAATACATCAACACCATCACAGTCAAATGAGCACCCCAATGCAATGCCACTACTCGAAATGGCATGATCACCATAGCTGGTTCACCTCCCATTAGGAAACCTAAGATCACCATAACTGGTTCATCTCCTAGGTAGTGACAACATACCTCGACCATAAAGCAATGGCAACCTAAGAGTCAGTTTAACCTTATCGACCAACTTGGTAAAACTCTCGCACAAATTTCCATACTTGAGTGGCTTCGCATCTCTCCCATGCATAAGGCTATAATGGATAAAACCTTGCAAGAATCGTCAATCCCTAAAGATATTGATGTCAACCAATCTGAGACCATGGTGGGATACCTCACTATGCCTCACCACGTCACCTTTTCTGATCAATACTACTTGTTGATAAGACTAGCCATAATGATGCATTACACATTGAAACTTTCATCCATAAGCACAAGGTAAGAAGAGTTTTAGTAGATGGCAGAGTAGGATTGAACATATGCTCCGTGAAATTGGTTAAGGCTCTAGGATTTTTGACATACATGTGGACCCTACAAAGAGTATAATCATAAAAGCACATGATGACAAAGAACGCTCTTCACGAGGCGATATTTCTCTTCCTATCAAAGTGGGACCAGTCATTGTGGATACAACTTGTCAAGTCCTGGATCTAGGATTACCTTACAATATCTTGCTCGGTTGTCCATGGATTCATTCCCTAAAAGCCGTACCCTCCACATACCACCAGTGCTTAAAATTCCTATTTGACAACATAGAAATCACCATATATGGATACCTTGACCCTTTTCAATATTGTACCAACCTAAGGGGTATTTTGCAAATTGAGTTCCCATCAACTAAGAAGCTTCTAGCTCCTCTTCTTCTAAATACGTTCAACCATCCACACTCACATCATCTTCCATGTCCACTCTGTCCACGTCTTCCACCACACCATCATCTTCCACACTTCCTAGGGATGAACCTAGTGTCAAGATCCAGTACCTAGGCTATGGAGAATTCAAACTACATACGACATATAGCATCACAACAATACCCAAGTCTCTGAAGGTCTATGGTCAACCATGTTTTAGAATGGAACCCAAAGAAATCTTCAAAGTTACACAAGAAATGGTTTTCATAAAATGGAGAGACATGAGTAACGAGGACCTTGTCGATATTATAGGATGGCTCTATAAAGAAATGGCCGACCTACCCCCATTTCCAGTTAGGAAATATGGAAAGGGATATGACATGATGAAGGCTAAAGGCTACGATGGAACTAGTGGCCTAGGAAGAAATAAAACTGGATGATGAGAGCCCATAGAATAATTCAAAATACCAAAGTATCTTGGATTAGGGTATGGATTGCCTGACAATGACGACCGACGTACCAATGGAATTTTGAGTAATCGCATGCATGCTTCGGAAAGTGTCGAGACCGCTAGGGAAACCTTTACCGAAACTGACTCCCAAGAGTGGGAATTTGGTTCCCAAAGATCCTTAAGTGACTGTTGCCTCAATGATTTGTTCATTGAAATGGGGGAGCTTACCTCTGAACAAAATTTTTGGCAAACATTTAAAATTGATCAGGCACCAAATAGTCATAGTTCCATTTCCATTTCCCGTGACATATAAGACCCACCACCTGAATCTAGTAACCAGAAATCAAATCCATCTGAACTTCTAGATAACGTTGACAACCACAACTCTGAATCCTTCACCCCTTACTTTGAAAATGGATATGAAACAAGTGAAGGGGAATATTGGATAGAGTCTGATGTGGAATTGGATGATGATAATTTCATCTACAATATCTTTGAATCCATCTGCATGCTTTATGTATCCTCCCCTCAATTCGCCAATGCTAACGATGGTAATTTCCTAGTCTATCCACAATTACTCAATTGGGACCAACAAGGATCGCCACTCCTCGACACCTTTCAGAATGATGAGGCTATTGCATAATTTATGGGATTACGTGAGGGCATACCGAGTTTTGATCACAAGGCAGGATTCACCATTGACCTAGATTGTGTAGCCTACTTCATGCAAACTACTCCATCCTCTAGTCACAAAATTAAAAATAAAAGTAAAACAAAAAATGAAACGTATTTAGGTGAAAACCGAAAGGCACCTTCTGATGACAAAAAAGTAAAAAAAAGGATGTATCTTTGGGTGAAAACCTCTCTAAGGCACCCAAAGATGGAGGACTGGGCTTTCTTCTCGTAACACAAGAGAAATCAGCTATGCTCATAGAGGAAACCATAGAAAACAACATATCAATAGTAGAAGATCCCAAAATGGTCCTCTTTGCTGCATCCTTGATTGAAGAAGAGAGATCAAAATTTTACAAGTTCTTTGCATAACGTAAAGTCAACTTCACATTGTCCTATGTCGACATGCTAGGACTAGACCCAAAACTAGTTTTGCACCATCTACCACTACTTCCCAATGCCAAACCAGTTAAACAAAAGTTATGCAAAATGCATCCTCAAGTCACTCTATTGGTCAAGGCCGAGTTGAAGAAACTTCTAGACGCTGGGTTCATACGGTCTATTGATTATGCTGAATGGATATCTAACCTTGTGCCAGTGATGAAGCCAAATGGAATGATCTGAGTCTATACAGATTTCAGAGACTTAAACAAGGCATGCCCAAAAGATGACTTTTCTTTGCCAAATATTGATATCATAGTTGACCTCACAGCGGGATATGAGATGTTGTCCCTCATGGATGGTTTCTATGGCTATAACCAGATTTGTATTGCCCCTAAAGATCAACATAAAACAACATTCACTTGCCCTTGGGGTACATATTGCTAGAATGTCATCCCATTTGGTCTTAAAAATGCGGGTTCCACATATAAGAGGGCTATGACCACAATCTTTATGACATGATGCATAAAATAATGGAGGATTATGTAGAGGACCTTGTGGCTAAATCAGTAACAAGAAAAGATCATCTGAAGGTGTTAGACACAATTTTCAAGAGACTAGAAGAAAACAAAGTCTGACTGAATCCTAAGAAATGTGTCTTTGGTGTAACATCTGGAAAACTCTTGGGATACATAGTTTCTCAAATAGGCATTGAAGTTGATCCAGCAAAAGTCAAAGCCATCATGGACATGACTCCTCCCAGAGGAATAAGTGAACTCAAGACATTATAGGGTAGGGTGCAATCTATCTGGTGCTTTATAGCATAGTTGGTTGAAAAGTGTCAACCATTCCAATATCTTCTGCGCAAAGGCATCCCCTTTGGGTGGACAGATAAATGCCAAGATGCCTTTTAGAAAATAAAAGATTACTTACTATCACCACCAATCCCCATACCACCCATTCATGGAAAACCATTGATCTTATACATCTCTGCCACTAATTCAGCACTGGGGGCATTGCTAGCACAAAACGACCAAGAAGAAAAAGAAAGGGCCATATATTATATCAGTCAGACACTTGTCAGGTATGAACTAAATTACACATCAATTGAACGTGCTTGTCTAGCAGTTGTCTTTGCAGCTCAGAACCTAAGACATTATATGTTGAGCCATCAAACATAGTTGGTATCCAAGATTGACCCCCTCAAATATCTATTGAGTCGTGCAACGTTAAAGAGACGTCTAGAAAAATGGGTCATGATTATGAGCTAATACGACATTCAATATGTCGAAAGAAAAGTGATCAAAGGACAAGTTATTGCGGACGAATTGGCAGACGCACCTATACAAAGTGATCATCACTTAGTGGTAGATTTCCTAGATGAATCAATATTCCATACAGAACCAAAGTTACCCTGGAGGCTATACTTTGACGGATTGCATACTAATCATGGCTCAGGGGCAGGGATATTGTTTATCACTCGTCAAGGAGATTCCATTCCCAAGTCTTTTCGCATAGCTTTCCCATGCACGAATAACGTGGCAGAATATGAGGCAATAGTTACGAGACTTAGAATGGCAATAAAATGGAAAATCAGAGCATTGCATGTTTATGGGGATTCTCAGTTACTCATCAACCAATTTAATGATGACTATGACACAAAAGATGAGAAGTTGATGCCCTACAAACAAATGGTTGACAATTTCCAAAGGTACTTTCATATGGTAACTTTTGAACAAGTTCTGAGAACAAAGAACAAGGCAGCAGATGAAATGGCTACAATAAGATCTCTCCTTGACATTCCATGCAATATGCCTCAGATGTAATTCCTAATAAAACAACTAATGGTCCCTGCCTATGATGTTCCAGAATCATAGATAGTCTACGAGCTTGTTGGTCCCGATTCTCCCTGGTACCAAGACATCCATGAATACCTTAAGTCTTAGACCCTCCCCCCTAATCTTTCCAATAACTAGAAGAAGTCTTTTATTTAAAAAGCCACAAGATATGCCATCGTCAGCGACACCCTATATTGTCGTAGCTTTGACAACACCCTCCTTAGATGTCTCGACACTAATGAAGTGCAAACAAAGGTATGCAAAGTACATGAGGATATATACGGGTCTCATTCAAGTGGTCCTACTCTAGCCAAGAAGATTACGAGACTTGGGTACTATTGGCCAACAATTGAGAAAGATGCACTAGAATATGTCAAGACTTGTGGCAAATGCCAGATTCACAGTGATTTGATTCACGCTCTAGCACAAGAACTTTGGCCAATCACGTCTCCATGGCCCTTCACACAATGGGGACTTGACCTCGTGGGAAAGATCCATCCTACCTCATCCAATGGCCACAAATTCATCATAACCTCCACTGAGTACTTTATGAAGTGGATCGAAACCATCCCTCTAACATACATAACTAACAAACAAATATCCAAATTCATTCTTAACTACATCATTTGTCGATATGGCCTTCCATAATCCATCATCACTGACAAGGGACATCCGTTTAAAAACCAAGACGTTCATGAGTTATGTGAGTGATTTCACATCCAACACCATTTTTCATATTTGTATTACCTACAAGGAAATGGTCAAGCTAAGGTGTCAAATAAAACCATTGTTCAAATCCTTAAAAAGATTGTCAATGACGCTGGTCGTGACTGGCATATTCAACTCAACCCTTCTCTGTGGGCTTACCGCACTAGCATTAATACACCTATGAGAGCCACTCCTTTGGCCCTGGTCTTTCGAGCTGAGGCCATCTTTCCCATTGAGGTTGAAATTCCTTCTTTACGAGTCTCCCTAAAGGGTCTGACCGATGATGAGGAGTATAGACAGTCGCACCTACATGAGCTGGAGATGTTGGAGGAAAGAAGGCATAATTATCTGAACCATCAGTAGGCATATCAGAACTGTCTCTGTTGCAGTTACAACAAGAGAGTAATGGTCAAGAAGTTTGACATTGGTGACCTAGTCCTCATGCAGAACCCTAAGAATCAGGCTAACAGAGAAAAACTAGGTAAATTTGAACCAAATTGGCTAGGTCCCTACATCATCATATCCTCCTTTGGTTCTAGACCTTATCAGCTGGCGACTCCAGATGGAGAAAAACTGACAGAGTCTATCAATAGTCTACATCTTTGAAATTTCTATGCATAGCATCAGAAGGTCAAGTTGAAAACTTTAAAAATACAAAATAAAAAATAAAAAAAAATAATGAAAAAATAGTAAAGATAAATAATTCATCCAATAGTGAAAACCTGGTAAATAGGCACTTTGGATAAGTACCATGGTGAAAACCTAGAAAACAAGCGCCATGCATAATCAATCATTTATCTGCCATCTACTGTTACTTTATCTGTCTTGGCCAATGATGAAACACATTTTCCATCGCTGCCACGACATCTGCCATGACAACATACCCTTCCTTTCATGGTTGACAAAAGGTTGACATCAAGTCCTTAATACTGTCCATCTGGCACCCCAGGGATATCCCATTCACGACCTTTAAAATTGGCTAAGTCTTGGACCTGAGTAGGGGAAAAAAATTTATCATGTGACTGTAGTGGATATCACGCATGGTCTTGGCAATTGTAAAATTACTGAAGAAAAACCAAAAACATCACAAAATTTCTTGAAGAAAGACCAAAAAAATCGCAAAATGTCTTGAAGAAAGACCAAAAAAATCACAAAATGTCCTAAATAAAGACCAAAAACATCGCAAAATGTCCTGAAGAAAGACCAAAAACATCATAAACTATCCTGAAGAAAGACTTAAAAATTGATAAAAATCCTGAAGAAACCCCAACAAAGTCAAAATGTCTAGAAAATGCAAAAAAACATAGTCATATCTTGTCAAGTCTATCATGTCAATCAATCAGTCTTTGTCATTAGTCTGAACTACGTTGTCTCTGTGCATTTGCTACATAGGAAAGACTCATTTTTGAGTCCCCGAGACATTAAGTCATGCCTTTTAGGTTTTTCAAAATAAAATCATGACACAATCTTTGGTCATCAAGACAAAGTCATTGGTTGTGTCAAACTACAAGGTCTTTGAGTGTATGACATAGGCAAGGCCATCTTTCTATGAGCCCCCGAGGCCGCACTAGGTCAATCCATTAGGGTTCATGGCATTACACTGGCACACACGTCAAAAGTCTTCAAGTCAAGACAAATCATTTTTTCCAAACCGGAAAACTCCTAAAACAAGGTATGACAATCACATTAGCATGTCAAAAGAAATTGACATATGGTCAACACAAGTCAAACTTAGTCAAAAGAAGTCAAATGATCATAACCTGTCAAACTATCAACTCTTAGTTATCTTTTAGATGTGTCCTTTTGAAGAATAACCTTTGTCATTCATGCCTTAGGATGTGTCCTTCCTAGGCATCATCACTATCATTCGACATTTTGAGGGATCCTCTTGACATTCAAGGATCACTCCTCTTGACATCGATATCTTTCAGATGTGTCCTTCTAAAGAACAATCTTTGTCATTTGTGCCTTAGGATGTGTCCTTCCTAGGAATCATCACTATCCCTATCACTGGAATTTTGAGGGATCCCTTTTGACATTTAGGGATCAATCCTCTTGACATCAACATTATTTAGGATGTGTCCTTCTTGAATTTGGCAATCTTTGACATTCGTCATCTTGGCATCATCAAAACCTTGAAACCCTGGCATCTTAACATCATCAAACCTGACATCTTGACATTAAAGCACTGGGTATCTAAACACACTTGGCAAACACTTGGCACTTGTCTTTTGGGTTTTTATCATATTACTATTTTTTCAATGAGATCCCAACAACAAGATTTAGAGAAGCAACGACGTATCATGATATTTGTCTTCACTTTTTGACACGCATGATTACTAGTTTCTTAGTGAGGTCCTAATTTCGGGATTTAGAAAAACAACGATGCATCATGATAATGGCTCTATTTTGTATTTTGGCAATCATGTTGCTAGTTTCTCAAGGATGTCCTGGAAATAAGATTTAGAGAAGCAACGACGTTTTATGACTTGTCTTTCTTATCTTTTCTGCTTGTGGTTGATTATGACAAAAGGACTAGGCAATCACACTCTTAGTATGAGTCATGATCATCCTTGTCTACAATTTTTTGTCTCACATGATGGTACAACTTTCTACACCTTGATCAATTTCATATCATGGTGTTTGTTGGCCATTACAATAGTCTGCTCAATGATGATTACGAGCAATAAATATTAAAGTCCTACACAAAATTTTTCAAGGATCTAGTCTAAGAAATAACATGCATCTCCTTTGGTTTGAGCATCTTCTCTCGTCCATCTCATGGTGATATCCTATGACATACAAAAACATAAGTGCATACATAATCATATAAACATTGCATTAGGTCCATACATACATCATCCATAGGATTAAATCATATACATTTCATTGCATATTACATTAACATAATCATAAACATGACATCCATTCAAAAAAATACATTATGCATATCATTATCATCATCATCACAAAATTGACATAGCATATAAATAAGCATTGCATCATCATGGCATCATATCATAAGTAAGCATCATAGGACATACATGACAAGACATATAAATAATACCATCATCCATCATAAGTGTATATCATGCACAAGTCATCCATCACATATCATAATGCATAAATCAAATAACATCACATAACACACATGTAGGCCGCATCAAAACTACATCATTTAGCATCATCTCAAAATATACAATGTCACAAGATAAAGTCATGAGATATCCCGAAAATAGAGCACGTAGGCTCGATAGTCAATACATAAAGTGTCATAACATAAAGAATGAAACATAAAGACAAACGTAGCAAACATGCCCCTAGGAAAGGCTCTCATCATCCCCTCATGGAAAAGAGTGTGGTGGTTGAGGACCTGTGATTGGCGCTGAGCTAATGGGTGGACCTGTAGCAACCTCTGTATGTGCAACCAATGGAACTAACATTGATGGCATCATCTCCATGGTAATAGGCACCTGTGTTGACACTGCAGCCTGACTCTAAGAGGACAAAGGATCTATCACTGGTGGTTATCTTTATACTGACCTCTACTCTAAACTGGTAGACCCATGACTACGGCTCAAATGAGGACTCGAGGCATGCCTGTGTGAGTGGTGGGACCTGTGCCCTGATGTGTGCCTTGAAGAGGTAGACCCTCCTGCACTAATGGGACTCTTGTTGCTACTCCCACTCCTTGATCTTTGACCGCTATCTATCCTTGTCTATGAGCGTGATAGTGTAGGAACTCGTTGCTTGGGAGGCACTACCTACTCATAGAGGGTCATGTACTTCCTGTATCGAGTGCTTACCCTAGCAAGCTCATGAGCCATATCCCCTGAAGGTCCTGAACATAGCGCCACAAAATCTACACACCACTGTGCTGACTCTTGCTGATAGATCACTGTCTGATCCCACTCTACTTGAGCCACCTATAGCTCTGCCTGCAGTTCCCTGACTTGTGCCACACTCTCATCTAGCCTCCTCTATAGATCTTCCACCCTCTAGTCTATCATGGCATCCTAGGGAAATGTCGAGGTAGATGGTATCTCCTCCTCTCCCTCCACCATCCTCCATCTCAAGAGCCTCTCGGCCTCATCCATGGCATCATCATCATCATCATCATCCTCCTCTCTGACCTCCTCGCCACCAACTCCCTCATCCTGAGGCACATCGACCTCCTCACCATCAACTCCCTCATCCTGAGGAACATCCACATCCACATCCACATCCATCTCAGGCTCCTGCTCCTATCTGGCCTCCTCCTGCTCCTACCTCGACTACTCCTCCTGCCTCTCCTCCTCCTACTCCTACCTCGGCTCCCCCTCATGTCTCTCATCCTCCTCTCTCTCCCCCTCCTTGACCACCTCTGGGATAGCATCTAATGTTGCTTTGGCCACACACAATCGCACCCTCCTGCCCTGCCTCTGGCCATCTCTTCTCCATCTCTGGTTGTCTCCTCCATCGTCCCCATCATCTCCACCCTAACCTCCATCCCTGCCCCCATCTCGCCCTCCACCCTAGCCTCCATCCCTCCCCATCCATCCCTATCATCATCCCTCCCCCTCCCTCTTCCTTTATCACTATCTCGGCCCCCTCGTCTGGCTCATGGCACACATGGTATAACTAACTTCCTGTCAATCAAAACTGGCCCATCTGGATTTGTTAGTTGCACTGGTCGATGCACTTGCCACCATAAGTCATAGTCAGTTGTAGTCCCAGGATCTACAATCCCACCTCTCCATCCCCACTACTGGGCTACTAGCCCATTAATCTCCTGCTCGACAAAGGCTATAGGAATCAGTGGCCCCCAAGCTGACTCCCTAGAAGATCGGGCATACTCGGTTGTGCTTGTGGGTACACCTTGCTGCTCTCCAAACTATTTGAGGACACACTATAGTAGATACATCTCTAGATGAGATGAATCTGTACTGTCCTCCCAATCAAGTAACGATATTGTCTACAAAAGTTGAGATGGTCATCCTCATCATCCCACTGTTGGCATTCTCTATAAGGCCTCTAGATGAATGTAACTGTGGTGTCAATCCGATGGTGCTACCAACCTGTCTCTCCCAACCTCGTCTATTGTAGGGCACCAACATAGTAGTAGGCTTAAGGAATCCCCTTGGCTAGCTATGGTCTCTGGATAGGAGTTCAAAAAATGGCCACATGCTCCTAGGCCCATATCATTAGAAGTGTAGTTCCACACCCAATGCTTTGTGCCCTCCTATAGGCTACCTCGTGAAGCTGATAGTAAAGCATGCCTAGCAAATAGGGCCCCCAAGCATAAATAGTTTGTTCTTGTGTCATGCCCATAAGAACATCTTCCCAACCAATGGGAAACCCATGTCCACTATGGTCAGGAATCAGTATCCTGTCGATTGGTGTTGCCAAAAATGCATCGAACTGGGCATAATGCTCTGCCATAAACTCCTAGTGGATATCATATCCCTCAATGCCAAGTCCTGCACCCTCATCCTGATAGTAGGTTGTAAATGTCTGATAGCCATGTCGAGGGTTGTAAATGATCCACTCTCCTCGGATCGGCAGACGTAGAATACGATACACGTCCTCCAGTGTGACTGTCACCTCTCTCGTCAGCAAGTGAAATGAGCATGTCTCTGAATGCCATCACTCACACAATGCAGTTACCAGTCCCCTATTTTCCTAAATTACAAGCATATAGGCAACATAATAAATACCTAGCCGCATCAACCATTGCCACTCTCGCAAAGTCAGTTGATCTCCTAACCGGAAGGTCGATGGCATGCTCTCTCGCATATATATGAGTGCTAGTTGTCTCTGCACATGATAAAACAATGCATCAAAACCTTTTGGACAATCATCATTATCATCATCATAATTAAAAATCATTTAAAATTTGAAAAGCATCAAAATCAACCCTAGTCAAAGTCAAAGTCAAATGTGTCATGTTGACTGCACATGCGTCGCTGAACAATAGTTGCATCGTTCAGTACTTCACATGTGTCACGACATATCAATTGCGTCATTCTATCGCTCAATTGCATCACATCAAAGAACTTGTGTCACGGTTTATGGTACATGCATCACTTCATTCGAATGCATCTCTCAAACTGGTGAATGCATCCCAAAATGACATATGCGGCATTCTAACTCTCGAATGTGACATGATATTGCGAATGTGTCACACCTTCTAGCAAATGTGTTACACATCCTGGACCTCCCCTAAATACCCTTACACTTGCATCGTGATGCATCAAGTGTGTTGAACGTGAAGTCAAATGCGGTTTACGTGCACACATATGCATCACAACACATTCATTATTTCCCCTAAAACCCTAATTTTGGCATGCAAATCAAGAAAATGACAAAGTGGGTTACGAGTACATACTGCTGGCTCTGAGCCTTCTGGCTGCCTATAGGTCTGGATGATCTCACTGTGATGCTTAGTCATTGGAATCACCATCCTTGTAGAAGTCCTATTTGATCTGAGCTCTCAAATTTGCTAAGGTAAATAGTGAAAATGAATTGACTTTTACCCCTTTGTCAACCTATTTATAAAGTCAAAATGACATTTGTCAACTAGGTTGTTACTGAAGCCCCTTTTGACCAACTTTGACCACCCCTTTGGCTGCTTTAAACATGTCAGAATCCAAAACCATCTGCGCCATCACTTTTCTAGTCATTAAATTGACTTATCGGGACACTTTCCAAAATTTTCTGTCATTGGCCCAAAATTTGAATAATTTCCCGAGGGGGCATCGATACTACATACCTTCACTGGGGCATGAATTTAACTTATTTTCTTTGTCACAACGTGACATGCTACATTATGATAAAGAGGGGAAAAATATAGACACATAAAAATAACCTAGGCCTGCAAGCTCTATTTTTACCACTTTCATCTTAGCGTAATTATGACATCTTACTTATGTCCTTGGTCCACATTCGACTATTAATTAAATAATTCATAACTATTTAATTAATTCATGTCCTTTTATTCTTCATGATTATTAAATTAAAAAAAAATATTTATTTATTAAATACGTCATTAATTGCCTAAGTCTTCCCCTAATTAAATAAATTTCTTAATTTATTTAATTACCTTTATTCATTTATTCTTCCTGATTATTAAATAAATCAATTTCATTTATTTATTTAATATGTCGCTAATTCTCATAATTAGATGAATTTATTAATTTATTTAATTAATCATATCCTCTAAATTAAATAATTATCTTTAATTATTTAATTGTCAAAATTAACATTTCCCTCATTTTAAATAAATGAAATTATTTAAAATGATCTCACATTCTTGATTGTCAGTTCATTTTAGTAAATAATTTGAAAATCGATTATTTATTATCACACAAAATCCATATTTTGAATTAATTTAATTCAAAATGGTAATATTCTTCCAAAAATCAAGTAATCGAGTAGATTCTTGATTTTCCAAAACTGCTTTTTAGTTCAACTCTTATCTTCTTGATTTTTTTGAATCTCATAAATCAAGCAGTCTTTATCTTCTTGATTTTCAAAAATCTTTATCTTTTTTATTATCTCATTTATTCTCGACCGCCCATTTAATTTTCTCAAATGACATCTCGACCACTCATTTAATGATTTTTCCCTAACCCTGATTAGGGATTGTCACATGAAATCTTGTCCGTAGATTTTAGGCTTTCACCAACTTTCAATCTCGTCCATTCGTCCAAAATTTCATTTTCTATAAAATTCCAATTTTGCTCACATTTTTTATTACACACACACACATACTCACATACACATATGCTTGCAGTTTATTTGTGATTTTGGCATATTTATCTTAAGCATAGTAGTCATTTCATCATCGGCATAGACACTTTATTTCATTTTGGACATTCATATTCCAAATCCTTCAAAGATTGTGTAGGACATAGTCTTTGTTGTCAAGTTGCTCGTACATTGAATTTGAGGGCAACACATATTTCAGCAAGTTAGAAGGTGTAATGGAGGTTAGCCATGGAGATTGAAGACATTTGGTGAGCTTGTCCAGTTTTATGTTTTCATATATATTTCCTTTGCTCTTCATTACTTTCTTTGGGTTTTTATTCTTTGATATTTGATAATCTAACCTTTTGAAAAATAACCCTTAGATACAGTAAGTTTTATTTCTGTCCATTTGAGTTCCTGAGTTCTATGTTGCTTAGGATGCTAGCGCATCCTTTAGATGACAACATGTCGCGCTGGAATCCTGGAACTATGCTGGCATCTTTTGGGTCGAGGGATCCCTCTTCTGAGACATAAATATTCTAGCTTTTCTCTCTCAGGGTCTCTGGTAGTTTTTCCCAAAGCATAACTGAATCTCAATTCACTATTGTTCTGCAAATCTGTTATTTTGAGGTGTATAAGGGTAGTTTGTTCCCTAGTGATCTCTCGATAAAAGAGAGATCCGTATGTAGTGAATCCCTCTTATATCACATTTTGGTGAACCTGATGTGAACATCGGATTTTTCTTCATGAAGTTGCACATTCATGACTTTTCTAAGGAATATTTTGATATGTTGGAAGATGCTCTAGATGATTTCTTAGGAGTTCTCTCTGCTATATGAAAATCTCCCCAACAAGTCTCCTCTTAATAGGATGAGGGATCATTAAATGTGGTGGTGGTATTTGTGGCTCCTCCAAGCCCTGAGAAATCTGTCATTTACGTGGCCTCGACTGACTCTTCTATCTATGGGATTTCATGTCAGTGATTCATTGAGCTTATGCTCAAGGTTCGTGAAAGCTACGGACTCTGCATCTTATAATGTTATTAGACACACATATTCTACAAGGAGTAATATAAAAAATATGAATCAACAACCTATTATTCCTACATCACAACCATATGTCCCTACTTCTTTACCACCTTCTCAACCAAGCCTTCCTTCAGCACCTAAACCTGCAATCAAAGCACCAGGTGATTATGATCTTGTTGAGAAACTTTGTGTTACTCCAATTAAGATGTCACTTTGGGACTTGCTTCAGACCACTCTAGTTTATTAGGAGATGCTCCAAGAAGCTTTACAAAAGATTCTCTTGCTTGTCTCCATTAGGCCCATGGATGTTAATACGTTGTTGGATCATATCACATTCCATCCGCAAGAAATCCTGCCTCCGGATGTGCAGAAGAAAGCAAAGCCTTTGATGATTATAGTGAATGTTAAGAATATCAGTATTATGTGTACCCTCGTTGACACCGGTTCAGCTCTCAATGTTTGTGGTATAGACTTATTACCTCAAATTAATATTGATTCATCTTCTTTAGCAACTTCCTCCTACATTCATGGATTCAATAACATCAGTCAAAAAGCTCTAGGTGTACAATAATACTACCTTTGTAGTTGGGTCTTGTTACCTTACCCACGTTGAATTATGTGATGCTTTGTCCATTACCATATAACCTCCTCTTAGGGAGACCTTGGATCCATACTATGGGTGTGGTAACATCTATTTTACATCATTCTTTGAAGTTCATTGCAAATAATCGAGTAGTTATAGTTAAAGTAGATCTAGAAGGCGTTCACCTATGTGAACTAGCCATTATCAGTCACACTTCAACTATATCTACTCTCAAGAATTGCATTCCATCTTTGACCACCACTACTATGGCATGTTCTTTGTCAATACCCTCTACAGAAGTTGTTCCTAGAGTGAGTGTCAAAAATGAAGAATCACCTAAAGTAGAAGACCCTGAGCCTCCCTCATCAGCTACTCAAAAAAATGCTTTTATTGGAGATAATTGGGGCTCCTTGAATTTCTCTGAATTCTTCATTGTGGAATACAAGGTGAACCCTCTTGCTTAGACCTTCTAGGTACCCTTGATACAAAGGTGGATGATACTCCTGTGAAGGAGAAGAAGTGTGATCCTATCCAGGAGATCACTTCTTCCTATTCTAAGGAAAATAATACCACTCTCGCGAAGGATATTAATGTTTGTGAGCCTAGTAAGGAAGGTGGGAGTACCCCTGTAGAAATGTTTAACATCCATTGGTGGAATGAAATTCTTTACATGGAGTCGCTGCCTCTTGAGGTTTTGCAAACTTATTATAGGTTTGGATATGATCTCACTTCTTGGTATGGCTACAAGTAGAAAGGCATGTCCCCATCTAGTTTAAGCCATGACAATGCTATTTAGGTTTGGGATGCTCTGTAGAACAATCCAAGCAGAAGCCTTGGTGGAGTGTTAATATAATCCCAGCTAAGCCACTGAGCCTGGTTCACCCTGAGTTAATAGAGGAAAGGGAGCAGGTTGAGAAGGTCCCTCTCAATGTCTTCTCTTCAGATAAAGCGCTAGAGGAATTTCTAGGTGCTTATTCCTTGTTTCCTCCTTATCATCACAAGAAACAGTTCCCATATCGTTTGCATAGTCAAGCGTACTTTGGAGAGTCTATTTTGAGTATTGATGAGGAAGGTCCTCTATCTAATGTCAGTAATGATGTCACACTATCTCATCCTAAAGACCACAATTCCCTTCTTAAAGGAGATATTGTTGAAATCTCTATGGATCCTAAATCCTCATAAAAAGTGATCAATATCAGGAAATGTCTATCTTCAGAGGAAGCAAATGAGCACTCTGATATCTTGCATTCTAATCCTGATATCTTTGCTTGGACATATGAGGATATGCCCAATATTGATGAATCAGTAGTGGTTCACAATATCATCCTATGTCCCAACGCCAAGCCGATTAAATTTTTTTTCCAAAAGATCAATCCTAGGGTGGCCTTAATGGTCAAGACCAAGATGGATAAACTATTGAAAGTGGGCTTTATCTTTCTTATCGACTATTCCCCGTAGATTTCAAATATAGTTTCCATTAATAAACTTGATGGTTTTATTCGCATATGTATCAACTTTCGTGATCTTAATAAGGCTTGTCTTAAAGATGATTTTCAACTGCCTAATATAGGTATGATTGTCGACTTGATTGCAGGCCATGCATTACTGTCTTTCATGGATGGCTTCTCCGGTTACAATTAGATTCGTATTAACCCAGATGATCAATATAAGACAACCTTCACTACCCCGTGGGGTACTTTCTATTATGTGGTCATGCCCTTTGGATTAAAGAATGCATGAGCTACTTACCAACGGGTTATGACCCTAATATTTCATTATTTTATCCATAAGATCTTAGATGATTACATTGATGACATATTGGAAAAATTGATAACCCGTCAAGATCACATAAAGAACCTTCATCTTATTTTTGAGAGGCTTTGACTCTATAAAATGAGACTAAATCCCCATAAGTGTGTCTTCGACATCAACGCTGGAAATATTTTGGGGTTTATAGTTTCTCACTATGGAATCAAGGTTGATAATAATAAGATTGATGCCATTGTTAGCATGCCTCCACCAAGGAACATCACAAATTTGCAAAGTTTATAGGGCAAGATTTAGGCAATTCATAGATTTATATCTCAAGCTAGCTGATCATACCCTTCCTTTCACTTTTTTATTGAAAAAAGATGTTCGCTTCATATGGGATGAAGAGTGTCAAAAATCCTTTGAATCAATCAAATCCTATTTGGCCAATCCTCTCGTATTGATGCCAACTATGCAAGATAGACCCTTTCTGCTGTACCTTGCCACATCACCCTATGTGTTGGCAGCTCTTTTAACTCAATATGATGACACTGGAAAGGAGAGAGAATTCTACTACATTAGCCATGTTTTGGTTGACTATAAAACCCATTATTCCTCCATGGAGAAGCAGTGCCTTGCTCTTGCCTTCGTCACACATAAGTTGAGACACTATCTCCTCCATGCTGAAACACACATCATCGTAAAAATGAATCTTTTAAAGCATCTATTCTCTAACACCAACCTAGCTAGGAGATTAGCGAAATGGGTTATGTTTCTTTTTGAGTTCGACATAAAGTTCTATACTTAGAAATCAATAAAGGGTCAAGTAGTTGTGGATCAATAGGCTGAAACTCCCTCATCTTACTCCTTTCCAGGTTTGGATTTGTTTCCTGATGAAAATATTTTTATAATTAATCATGATCTTGAGAGAAAAATGTACTTCGACGGATCGAGGTGTGAAATTGGTACTGGAGCTGGCATGGTTCTAATACCCCTCGAAGGTAAACTGGTTCCCTTATCCTTTTGACTAGATTAACCTTGCACCAATAACATCGCTAAGTACGAAGCCCTTATTGCTAGCTTATGTGCCACAATTGCGCTAAGAATCAAATGTCTTTGTATTCTAGATGATTTTGAACTTATCGTGAGCCAGATAATGTGAACCTATCAAGAAAAGCAGAGTAAGTTGTGTTATTATTAGGACCTTGCCCTGTCCTTGCTTAAACAGTTCTCTTCTTTCACGATAGACAGTGTCCCCAGGAGAGAAAATAGACATGTTGATGCCATGCCAAATGTTCCTTCCTTGGTACCTTCAGAAGAAAATACAAAAGAATACCACTTTTTGGTCTAGGTCCTATGAACCCCTATGATTCTCGACCAACCTGAAGTTGAGTCCCCTATATGTTCCCATGTGGACTCTGGAGAATGGTTTTCTGATATCTATAACTACCTGAAGACTAGAAACTTTCCTGATGATGCAACAAAGAACAATCACACTCATATAAGAAATTTTTCAATTCGTTAAGTTATTCTATTTGATGTCCTTTATAGAAAAGCCTATAATGGCTTGCTTCTCAGGTGTCTCACTAAAATGAAAATACCTCTTTCCCTTAAGGAAGCCCATGCAGGCTCTGGTGGTTGGAAAATTTGGTGGTAGATCCTTGGCAACAAGACTGATACACATGGGGTACTATTTGCAAATGATGGAACAAGATTCCTTCGATTTTGTTAAAACGTGCCCCCAATGTCAACAACACAGTCATCTTATTCATGCACCTGCCCAAGAATTACAAAATAAAACTTCTCCTTGGTCGTTCGTTAAATGGGGTTGGATATTATTGGAAAAATATCACCTCCTTCTTCCAAGGGACATACCTTTATCATTACCGCTACAGATTACTTCACGAAGTGGGTAAGGGCTATCCCACTCCGATCCACAAAAGTTGAAGCTATCTATAGTTTCCTCATGAACAACATCATTTCTCGATTTGGACTGCCTGCTAAACTTGTTTCTGAAAATGGTACACCATTCAAGAACAAGGAAGTGAATCAATTCCTCAAGAAATTCCATATTCAGCATAGGTTTACCACACCATACTATCCACAATCTAATGGTCAATTAGAAGCATCTAAAAAAAATCTTGAGCTTATTCTTTGTATGACAATTAATAACCATGGTAAAGATTGGCATATCTAGTTGTACACTTTATGGGCCTATCGCACGAGTGTTTTTACGGCTACGAGAAAAATGCCTTATAACCTTGTGTATGACACTAAAGCTATTATGCCTTTGGAGTTGGAGATTTTGTCTTTATGGGTTTCCCTTAAAGGGTTAATTGATAATGAAACCTATCGGGTTAACCATTTGCATCAGCTAGAGATGCTCGATGAGCACCACTTATAGGACCTCGAACATCTTAAAGCTTATCAACGATGATTATCTAGGAAATATAATTTTAAAATAGAAGATTTGGTTCTTTGTGAAAACCATAGAAATGTAAATGTGTCGCTTGATCAGAGAAGAAAATTCAGTCCTAACTAGTTAGGCCCTTACATTGTGATCTCCATATACGGCTCAGGTGCCTATGGATTATCGTCTATGGAAGGAACACCTTTAAAAGAACCCATTAATGTGATGCATCTTTGTCAATCCTATGCCTAGTGTTTTATGTGTCATCTATGTGGTATTCTCTCTATAGAAGGGTAGTAGCACTACATATGTTGACATTATTCAATAACACATTAGGAAAAATTGTGTTATGAATGGCCACGTGCATATGTGTGTGTGTGACCATGCCTCACATTACATCTATTAAAACCATTAGATCATCATTGTATTTAATTAACATACAATCATGTGTGTCTATTAAATCATGTTAGCATCTAATGTAAGTATACATCCATAGCATAAACATACGTGAAAGATAAAGAATATACACATCCACATGAACAATGCGATGAAATCAAAATCAATGTATCCATATATATATGTGCAATGTATGTATCAAATGTCATATACATGTATTAGGCCACTACTATAAAAAATGAGTGGTTGTTGAATATGTGTCTATACAAAAGATCTACAAGTATGTATGTATATATATGTGTATCTCAATACAAAAATGATATACAAAACTGATGATGAGCCTCTAATCATTGAGGTGCATGGCTCCTAGAGCCCTCTAGCTCTGGCAGCTGCTCTAGAACCCTCGAGAGGGGTTGGATGGTGGTCATGGAGTGTGAATGATGGGAGTGAGATACAGACAAAACTGCCCACATCCTCCTTATCTCCCCATGTAGGGAGGATATTGTTAGCTCTGCCTACCTCAACTAGTCCCATAGTCGTTGAACATCTACTAGGATCATAGCCGCTGATTTCCTGTTGAGGTCATCAAGATGGCTCTAGAGGGCATCTCACACCTACTCAGCATCTGCCCTCCTCACTATCATGTCTCACTCAATGAGTGTCATCCACAACTCCCCCAATAGTTGGTCACACTATCCTCAGATGGTCGTCAACTCCACAGTGAGCTAAACAATCTCCACATCCCACTCCTCATAGGCGGTCCTCAGGCACACAACTGGCTTGAAGTTCAGGGCATGTCACCTCGCAAATGTTGACTGATAAGCCTTGAGGACCAATCCCTAAATCGGCACAACAAGGGCAGCCTCAAAAATACACTAGGCTATAAACCCAATTCATCCCTATGTGTCCTCTACAATCACAAAGAAAGAAAAAGGTATCAGTATCACATGGAATGTATATGTATATGTTGTAAAATAGAAAAGTGGAAGTACAAAAATATAAACAACATATCTCATATACCTGTGTCCCCTGGCTGCCATGTCAAGTTAGGATGAGGGTCGGTGCTAGGACGTGCACTGCCAGCATTGATGGCCGCTCCTAGTGATGCTAGTTTCATCGTGGCTATAGTAAAATCTAGTGGTACCAAAGAGATAGGGATAGCTAGTGGGGGATCCGACCTCCTCCACTTCCTCGGCCTTGGTGGTTCCGCCTCCTCCTCCTCGCCAGCCTGCTACTGACCTCTCCTCTTGTCTTGCGACAACTGGGGTGATAAGGTCTCCTATGGACCAGGGTCTCCTCTTGGGGCACCCTCACCAAACATAGGAGCAGGATGATGCCTCTCCCACCATCATGCAAAATTAGTCGCTACCCTGATATTATCCACCATCACTACAAGGGGTAGATCATGGTCGAGCTCATCATCATCTGAGGGGACAATATCAGTAATAGTGGGGTGAGCATGGTCCCCAACCCTTGTTGCACTCCTATGGGCCCTAGTGTAGGTGGGAATATTTGGTGGTATAGTTTGTGGTCAGCCATCCTTTTGCATGACCTGACTCCAGTAGTAGGGTACTATAACAAAATCCCTTCACCCCATCAAAAAGTGATCTTGTTGCAAGTTCCTCAGGTACATGTTGTCTACCCATCTGAAAAATTGGTAGAGTCTCCAACAAATCCTATCTACAGTGAGAGTGTCAAACTATAAATCCCAAATTTGTAAATCTCCAAATCTCCATTGGCCCATCATTGCATACCAGTGATCCATGGGGATCTGGTACAACCGTCGCTTGGGAAAATTGACTGGTTGGGTGCACATGTTATGGGAAAAGGCCCACACCTACAAAAGTATGTATGTTATAAGGCTACGATACTCATAATACATGTACTGACCTAGCTCCTGGTAGAGGTGTGCTAGCATGTTGTGCTCCCAGGAAAAAATGGCCATGTGCTCTACCATCTCCCTGATAGTGTGGATGATGCCCCCATGTAGGTGTGAGCCACGCCCATCAATCATGATCTAAAAGGAAATGGTCATGACCATGGTGCAGTGGTCCTCACATGGTTATACTAGTGTGTGTAGATATGACCCATGTTGTTGTCGTTGTCACTCCAACCTATGTAGTAGAGGATCCCCTTCGTTTGATCCAATGTCGATCGCATATCATTGAGAGCCACCCACCATTCATGGATGGGTATCCCGATGATTTGATAGATGTCCTCGAGTGTGATGGTCATCTCTCCACAAGGTAGCTGGAAAGATGACGTGGTGGCATCCCACCACTCCATAAGGGTTGTCAGCATCCTCTCATGATATCTCATCTCTGGCATGGTAAACACACGCCAGAGACCGACCCACTCTAGAAGTGTTACCTTGTCCTCTGATAGATGGTCCCTCTACTCATGAATGAGTTAGAATACTCACCCTCCTAGATGCTCCCAAATACTCAGGTACTCCTACAAAAAGTAGCAAAATTCTGAGTCAGAACATCAAACTTTTGCATAAAAACAAAAAATAAATTAAGAACTATGCACATTGCATAGCCTTTTGTGCATCGTACATGTGTCCCCAACTGCCATGGCCGCCTTGAAGACAACAACATGCCTTCGAGATGAGAGTACAGAGTTGAGACTCCAGCACTTGTCTAAGATGACAACACACATTATAGATGCAGGTGTAGAAAAAAGATGCCTGCACACCTTGCCAATGGAAAAATTCCTAAAAATGATCTAAAAATAATGAAAAATAAGGTTTTGCAGTCTACTTGGTCCAACTCGTGACCCTCGGCGATGTCCTGGCATAGCTGCTCCAACCTCGGTGCCTCATACTCTCTCCTACTCAGCATTTTACTGACTTTTCTCTCACAAAAGTCAACAATTTTCTCATAGTGAATAGTGAAAATGACCCTTCTAGGGGCCCACCTAGGTATATATAGGCCCCCCAGGGCCCATTTTTCCTAGATTTTGTGGCCCCCCGATTTCTCCTGAATTTTCCCCACTGGGTTGGGGGAAAATTCAGGAGGGGGTATAAGGTCGCCTTGTGATCATATTTTTCTTCCAAATCAATGACTTTTTCTTGATCATTCCTCTCTCCTAGTAGCTTTCTTTCAATTTTTCAAAGCTAACCTAAAATTTAAATTTTGCAAGTTAAAGCTTTGAGCAGTTTTTCACAACTGTTCTGACATTGTTTGTTGAGCTCGAATGTTGGGGGCACCCTCAGTACCTATTACCTTGACTTTGGTGGTCACTATGATCTCTTTCTTATGGCACACAAATCTGTAACATTCAAAATTTTGGATGGAATTTTTCTTTTCTACTTTAGTGAGGCTGATTTTTCAAAATTGAGCCCACTAAAGTGGGGGAAAAATGTAATGTCGTAGAATTGCACCAAGGGTCAACTCCACATTTTGGCATTTCTTCCTAGCATTTATGACACCTTGAAACATTAATGACAAAATCCCATGGGTCAAAATTTCATGATTTTGACTCCATGTGGACTTGTGGCTAAGTGACAAAATCCTGGTGAAACGTTTCTTGAGAATTTAGGCTCCAGACGCATGCACGACATGCAAATGTCTGCACAACACGCTAGCATCCTGGTGGATTCCTAAGTTCAAAACATGGAATCTAGAATACTAACCCTTGAGACACATGTCCTAGTGGTTACATTTTGAAAGTAACAGCTCTTGGCCTCCCTTGCAAGCATTAAAACCCTTTTTTGACTCTCATTTGTGGGTTGGAAGACATCACTCAAGCTCTCTTGTTATTTTTCTCCAACTTTGAGATCTCTTCACTTTTGATAGTAGTTCTCTCACAAGCGAAGCCATGCCGAACTGAGGTCCTCCCAATAGCTATAGCAGCTCTCAAGCAAGCACTCAACTATGCATCTGTGTGCTCTGGAGAGGGCCTAAGCCTATAGGTAACACTCTCTCTCTCATTTACTATCCTATGGTGTGGGTTCTACTCCTGAGCGGGTTTTTCTTTCACCACACACTTCTTGTGGTGTGGGTTTTTCTTTCACCACATGCTTTGTTTACTTCTTTAGCACTCCTTTCCAACTTGGCTCTCTGTGGAGGTGGGAACACCAAAATAGGGTTTGACTGAGGTAGGCCCCTATATAGCCACCCAACAACTTTCCTCTCATTCTTTTGTGAGTAGGTCATGAAGAGGAGCTTGGAGTGAAGATTCAGACGTCTAGAGGAAGGTAAGATCTCTCTAAACATCTTTGTGTTTGTATCAGTTTCTGGTTTTTTGATTAACTATATAGTTCAGTACAACTCACTCCTAAGCTTAGAAGTAAGGTTTATTTCTATCTGTTTGAGTTTTTTAGTTCTCTATTGCTTAGGATGCCAACTCATCCTTTAGATGATAGTGTGCCATGATGGCATCTTGGAACTGTACTGACGTCTTTTGGGTCGAGGGCTCCCTCTTCTGAGATAAAAATCTTCTGGCTTCTCTCTCTCAGGGTCTCTAGTAGTTTTTCCCAAAGCATAACTAAATCTTAGTTCTCTATTGTTTTGCTAATCTTTTATTCTGAGGTGTATAAAGGCATTTCGTTCCCTGGTGATCTCTTCATTAAAGAGAGACCCATGTGTAGAAAATCCCTCTTATATCACACACACTAGCATTGCTTCATCTATTGGGGCATAGTGTGGCATTAGGAAGAACTAAAATATTTTTAAACTTCAATCAGAGTAGTATCAATTCTCTGAAGCAACACAATAGGTACCTCGCTACAAAGAGGGGGAAAATGTAGACACCTAAAAATGCCTTGAGTATATATCACACACTGAGATTTCACCTAGTGATGCCATTTCTCTCCTAATTCACCTCTTTTCATCTATTTAATTAAATAATGTCAATCATTTAGTTAAATTCATTGTTTTCTCCTATTAATTGAATAATTAATTTTATTTGATTAATTCATCCTTCACACTAATTTTTCTTCCCTCTTGATTAAATAATGTAAATTATTTAATTAACTAACATTCACCCTCTTTAATTAAATAATTCTTAATTATTTAGTTAAAGTTTCTAATTCCTCCACTTGCACAATTAAATAATTTCCTAAATTGTTTAATTGACTAATATTTTCTCTAATCATTCAAAGAATATTCTCATGGAACATTCCCTTTTCAAATTCAAATTTCTCCCTCCACATGGAAATATCTCCCACATGTTTCCTAAAATTAAGGGATTTGCTATTCTCTCAAGCATTTTAGACCTTTGATTAAATTCTTGATCCATGCCATTATGAATTATCAACCCTTGAAATTATTTTCTTGATTCATGTCTTCATCTCTTATCTAATTTCCTCCATTGATTAGCTAATTCAATCCTCACCCTTGACTCAATTAGATGAAAAAATATATAGATACTTCTTATTTTACATGATTATTCATTCACAAACATTGAGAGAACCCTTACTATATTGGAATTCATACTCATCCTCGATATTTTAAGCATTTTTGGATCACCATTATCATCCTTCACTAATATTTTCTACCCTCAACAATGGATAAGGAAATTTAAGCAATCCAACATTCAACTACCACTCAATTGCACTCAATCCATAATGGGATTGTTGGTTTGCATCTTTAGTTTGTTCCATTATGCTTTTAATTAATGTTTAATGCCTTGGAATGAATCTTTCTTAAGTTTGTAGGTGTAGAACCAAGATCCTAGTACTTGCAAAGAATAACAAAAAAACACATTAGAAGATTCAAATGCAAGTTAAGATCAAAGTTCCCAATAAAATCCATTAGCAATGCTCAAAATAGGAATAAAAGCTAGAAAAAAATAAGAAAACAAAGAGACAAATCAAATCTTATTAAAAACATGCAAACTCTTGATCTTATGGGGGAGTTGGTGCCAATTTGATGTGGAAATTGGCCCTTTTCCCAACTCCTATGCAAGCTTTGATGATTTGATGAAGATTTGATCCACTTGGTGATTGCTTCAAATGAACTCCGTGGAGAAAACCTACAATAACCTAGCTATGCCTTGATGAAATTGATGGAAATGCTAATGCTTGAAGATGAAAATGAGTATAGTAAGTTTTCTCAAGCTATGGATGATCAAATGAGGAGAGAAACATCTTATTTATATGAAGACAAGGTGGATAAATGCCCTAAATGAAGCAATGTGGGACTAACTTTCAACCAATGGAAAGATGCCACTTGTCAAGAGATGGATGGATGAAGGATGTGCACATTTTGATGAATGTGCCCATAAATGCAATTAGGTGAAATTTGAAAATAGTGAAATGACATGGAAGAGGGAAAAAGGAATGACTTAAATGCCACTTGGCTCAAGGAAAAAGGACTTGTAAGATGAAATAAATTTCTTGTTGGAAGGACTAAGTCCACTTGGAGGGATTTCAAGAATATTCCCCTATTATGCCATGTTGAGAGAAAATAGGGATTTAATAAATGAATTAAATCTATTTTCATGTAAAAGTGGCAAAAGCTTGAGGATGGGACATGGATTAGAATTAAATTAATCAAGGGTTAATTAATTTAATGAGGGATTAGAGGATGTGACCAATTGATTTAGATTTATGGGTTGATTTAAATCAAAAAATGAGAAGGATATGATATAAAGATTAATTAAATAAAGATTTTTGATTTATTTAATTAAAGGGGATGAATGTTAGATTAAATCAAAAAGAGTTTTAATTTATTTAATTTAATGAGATGAGTTTAGAGATTTAATCAAATAAAATGAATTATTTAATTAAATAGAGACAATTAGATCAGATTGATTGATTTAATTAACAAGAGAGAATGAATTAATTAGATAAATGATTTATTTAATTAAGGGAGGAAAATGTAGACATAGAAAATGTATTGATTAACGTCGCACATTCGATCCTGACTATTGACACTGTTTCATCCTAAATCATCCCTCGGTCTAACCATTTAATAAAATTCCCCTGCTTGATTAAATTCATCAATTTTCCTCCCTTAATTAATTGAATAATTTATTTAATTAAGTCATTCTATTCCATTAATTAAATCAATCAACCTGATCTAATTATCTTTCTTCAATTAAATAATTCATTTTATTTGATTAAATCTCTAAAGTCAACCTATTGAATTAAATAAATTAACATTTGTTTGATTTAATCTAACTTTCACCTTCTTTAGTTAAATAAATCAAAAATATTTATTTAACTATCTCTAAATCATATTCTTCTCATATTTGATTTAAATAATTCCATAAATCTAAATCAATATGTCACATCATTTTGATCTCTCATTAAATTAATTGACCTTGATTAATTTAATCTCTTTTCATGTCCCATCCTCTAGCTTTTGCAACTTGCACATGAAAATATATTTAATTCATTTATTAAATCTCTATTTTCTCTCAAAAGGCATAATAAAGGAATATTCCTCAAATTTGAATTCAAAATCCAAGTGGACTTTGTCCTTCCAACAAGGCATTTACTCCACCTAAAAAAGTCCTTTTTCCTTGAGCCAAGTGGCATTCAATGCAATTTCTTTCCCTCTTACATGTCATTTCAACAATTTCAAATTTCAAATATATGCATTTATTGACACATTCTTCAAAACTTGCACATCCTTCATCCATTCACATGTTGACAAGTGGCATCTTCTCATTTGTTGATTCTTAGTCCCACATTGCTCCATTTTGGGCATCTCTTCACCTTGATATTCTATAAATAAGAGGCTTTATTCCTCATTTGATCATCCACAATTTGAGCAAAGTTATTATACTCAAATCTATAGCAATATATCATCAAATTAATCCAAGTATAGTTAGGTTTTTTGCAGATTTTCAATATGGAGCTCCATTGAAGTCATCATCACAAGCATGCATCTTTCATCAATCATCTTCATCTCATCATTGGAGTTGGAAAAGGGTCAATTTTCACATCAAATTGGCACCAATTCCCTCAAGAGATTAAGAGTTTGTTTTGTATTAGAATAGGATTTGATATCTTCGTTTTATGTTTGTTGTGTTCTTCATCTCATTCCTTTTATTTTGCATCCAAATGGATTTCTTGAGGAATCATGGTTCTAACCTTGCATTTGATCTAGTCTATTTATTGTTTGTTTTGTTTGTGTAGGTTGGGAATCTTGGTTCACATTTTGGCGCTAGAAGGAGGGCTACCTTGAAAATCTAATCGCATTTTTACACTAAATTTAATGTTTTCTTTGTTGTTTTTACACCTATAGGAAACTCCACTAGTGGAGGCTCGGCATTGCTATTTAGCACCGCTGAGAACTCAGTGTCGCTATAGTGAACCACTGCAAATTTCAAACTGTGACACTCCATACTTCTTGCCCAGAATCCAAATTTTCAAACAACACCGTTGAATCTTTCCAGCTCTCTGGAATCTTTTCAAAATCCAAACTACACCACTGACCAAAATAGTGATGCCTTCATGCTCACTGGTTTGGCTATAGAGCGACACTGACTAGTAAGCGGTGCTATACAACACCACTGGTAATTTCAAACTGCAACGCCTTCATGGATTGCACCGTTGGAGGGAAGTAGAAAGTGAAAATTTATTTATGACACATGCTTTTTATCAAATTCTAGTTATTTGGTTTGTTTTCTACTTTCTTGACCTCTATTTTTGTAGAACCTAACTAATTTTCCTGTAGGTTGAATTGATCAAAGGTGAAGAGGAAAAGAAGCATGATGACCTCATTTCATGATACCAAGTTTTTTTAAACACTCTAGTGTTTTTTCAACACTCTTAAAGGATTCACTATTCCTCTTAAGGAAAAATTTCTCATCTTTTATTCTTAGGACTTACTAGTTTAATTTTGGGCTCTAAAAATAACTCTTTAAATTCTTGTTACAAAAGGAGCTTAAAATGGAATTTAGGAAAAAAACTCACTAGATTTTGTTTGGGGCTAATAACTGAACAAGGAAAATTCCCACACTTCATTTGGTGCTATAAAAATGAGTCATTATTGTCTTGTTCGATTAAAAAAAAACATGTGCCATTTTGTTTTGTGATTGGTTACTCAAACTAACACCATTGAAAAGAGGTATGCACTTCTCTCACACCTCATGGCGATCTTGAGAATCAAAAGGATTTTTGGTGGTCTTAGGTTGGGATAAAGTAACTACCTCCACACTTCATTTTGGGAACTAAAATTGAACAAAACATCTTGCAAGTGTGAGCCAAACCTATCGTGTGTATTCTCTCTTTGTTTCTCAACAAAGATTGATCAAGTTACGAAAATGTTTGCTTGCTATTGTTTATCTTAGAGGTCCTCCCTTGAGGAAAAAGTACTCACCCAAGGGAATGACTCAACCGGTAACACTCTAAAGCCAAGAGTATTTCCAGTCGGGATATAAAAGTGGGTACTAGAACAAAGGCCAATATCATGTGGTTGGCTCCGATGAGAAGGGAAACAATAGTCTCTCACCACATTGGGTCAATTCCTATGAACAAAAAGTCTAAATTAAAACCTTTGTTGTAGAAAGGCCAAAATCCCTATCTATTTGTTGGTGCAAGAACAATCGTTTTGAAGTCACCCCACACTTTTATGGTTTTTAGTAGAAATGGAAAGTATGCCATGGGAGTTTCATGGGTATTGATGCTTGGCTGCCCTGAGAAGTGAGTGTTGTGGAGGGGAGCCAGTGGGGTCAAGCATCTAACCATTCACTAAAAATAAGCGTAGTTGGACTTGTCCAAGTGGGGACTCAACAAATATAGTCTTTCATATCCATAGCATTGTTCTTGTTCTTGGTTACAAAAACACTTTGCTTGTTCGAAAACATTTGAAAACAAACATTTAACATTGTCATCAAAACTTCAAACCCTTTAGGAAGTAAATACAATTGACCAAATTCATGTGTTATCGCTTTCCCTTGGGATTTTATCCTTAGAGGTTTCTAAACACTTGGATTATATCTCAATTTGCTTACTAAAGTTAACAATAGGTAACCCTTGCCTCAATTTCATCAAAGTTCCACATAACATACTTTGTGGAATGAGAAGTTAAGACAATGGACATCTAGTTTGAAAACTAAAGAGTGTGTTTGTGGTAAAACAAAATCACTAAGAAAAGATAACAAAATTGGCTCTCACACATGTGTTAGTTCCTCGTGATTTCCAAGAAAGTCAAAATCCCAAAGCAAAAGTCCTTCAGAAAAAGTTCAAAATTTAGGAGTCACACATGAAAGGTCATCAAGAAATACATTAGGAAGTGCAAACAAAAGCAACATATCAAAATGAGCAAAAAATTTACAAGGTTCTATAGACTCATTCCTTTGAACAATCCAAAAATGTATGCTCAGCTTGAACCACTTCTTGGTTATTTTTAAAAGGTCCTTAGAAGTATTGCATGTTCTTCAATACCGAGGTCTATTAAACAAGTGTCTTTTTAGGTACATCCTAGGATCAAAATCAAACCTTTTCATCCATCCTTGAACATCAAACCAAAATCACCTCACCATCATCTTTTGAAAAATCTTGAAATTATCCTCCATGCTAGGATTTTTGGAAAAAACTAAAAATCATCAAATCCTTGAAGCAAAATCCTTGAAATATTTCAATCAAAAACATCAAATCATCTTTGGCTAGGTATGTGTAGATGCATCCTTTTACATATGCTTAGTCAAAATTGTCCAACCATCTTGTTTAGCTAGGTATATGTAGATGCATCCTTCTTCAAATGCTTGGTTAAATTATCATCTTGTTTGAATAGGTGTAGGTAGATGTATACTTCTCCCTACACATATTCAAATTCTCATCCTTTGTGCAAATTTACCCCCTAGATAACCATCCAACATCTTAGGGTCCATTTGTTCATAAATCCAAAACCAAAGCAAACCTAAAATCAAATCAAGGTCAATTCAATATCCAAAAACAAATCCAAAAGGTCCTAAAAAGTATAGCATCCCCTCAAGATTTCTCAAAAGATCAAACATCCACATCATCCATCTTTTACATCATCCCCATCATATCACCTTTTATCCTTAAAAACATCCTAAATTTTCTCATTTTGTATCTAAAAGTTAGATCAATCCAAAGAATTAGAGATTCATCTCCCACGTTCTTGAAAATTGATCCCTATTTTATGGTGAAAACTAGATCTCAACATGAGAGGAACATGGAAGCCAATAAAGAAACATCCACTACAAGTGACCTAAGTCAAAAAAATTCTGAAATAAATCTCGTTGAATCAAGTAATCCTCTAATCAACTTTCCTTCATCATCACAAGACCCTCAAGAAGAAGGCCAAGTAGAGGATCTTACCAATAATCCCTTTGGAATGTCACATGAGGAAATCACTGAAATGATTCAAAATCTAGAGAACCATAAGATTATCAATATCATGATGAGACTCAACCCTTCAGTATACATGCTCGAATTAGCAAAGTAAGGGGCTAAACTCCCTACTGATTTCGATGTGAGCACTATTGTGGAACAATATTTTTGGATCACATCCCCAATTTCATCCACACTCCCCATCTCATCCACACCCTCATTCTAAAGTATCACTCAAAACATCTCGCAAATCACATCATCCATTGCTCCAACTCAACCCAGTGTTGACAAGGGAAGTGCATTTGTCAATGCCTTAAAAACACACCCCCTTGTCAATAATCAAGACTTGGATGCAAACACCATCTTGGGTCAAACCCTACCCCAAATTCCATTACATACATATGTTCCTCTCACCTTTCATGATCCCAATGATCCATCATCATCATTATTTTGCGCAACACCCCAAACTTCTCTCCCCATAACCTCGCAAGGAGAGGGTGATATATTTGGACTAGGGGACATTTTCGACACTACACCATCCCTCACATTTTCACCACTTCCACCATTGCCATCATCATCCACACCACTTCTTAGCTTAGGGCTTCCCCCTTTACCAAGTATCAATCAAAATCAAACCAACATCCCGAACATCAATCAAAGCATCACACCAAACTCTCAAAATTTGTCATCGACAATGCAACAACAGATGGAAACCACACAAGAAATCACCACATCAACAACCATCCCTCAAAACATTCTCTCTCAAGGACCAACCACATCAATTGCACCATCTACCACTCAAACCCCAACCATCAACACAATAGTGCCTCTCACCACCACAAAAAGCACCATTCCAAATCCACCTCCACCACCACCACCACCAATCTCCAATACATCAATCCAATACAGTATTGTGTTGCAAGCCACTCAGCAAGCTACCTATCAAAAGACACTCCAATAAGTACAAAAAGAACAAGCCGTGCAACTAGCTACTTAGCAAGCTGCTCAAGCCGCACAAGCTACTCAAGCTACCCAAGCTGCATTACAAGCACAATAGGCTACTCAAGCCAAACTCTTGTTGTAACAACAACAACAACAAGCTGCACAAGCTCAAACTCAAGCTCGGGCACAAGCTCAAGTCGCACAAGCTCAAGCTCAGGCTCAAGCTCAGGCTCAAGCTCAGGCTCAAGCTCAGGCTCAAGCTCAGGCTCAAGCTCAGGCTCAAGCTTAGGCACAAGCTCAAGCACACGCTTAATCCCAAGCCCAATACCAAGCACAACAAGCACAAGCACAAGTGTAGTATCTCGCACAACAACAAGCAACCCAGTACTTTGCATATCAGCAAGCACTAAAGCAATACCAAGAACAAAAAGAAGTAGCCCAACTAGCATCACAACAAAAATAGGCTTAGCAATAGGTAATCCTGGCACAACAGCAACAAGATCAACAAAAAGCATTGTTGATACAGCAACAAGTACAAGCATACATGGCTCAGCAAAATGCACAAATACCACCAATCAACACATGAACCGATCCACCCATCCCATCAACAAGCGGACCACCTCAGAACACTTTCATCCCACCCCCTGATCTACAAAATGATGTCACAACACAAATCAAATTACTCTCACAACAAGTTCTCAATCTTCAATCAGGGTGAACCATGAAAACATCTAGCAACTTGTGTCCTTATCCATTTGACAGGAGCCTCGTAATGAGACCATTTCCAAAGGGATTTGAGATCCCAAAGTTTGAAAAATACCATGGGAGAAGAAACCCTGAAGATCACATCAGGGAATTCCAAGTTCATTGCATGGAAGTCACGTATGATGATACCTATTTGATGCAACTATTTCCTAAGAGTTTGGCTAGCCACACCATTGAATGGTTCTCTCACCTACCTACAGGCATCAAGACATTCCAAGAAATCATAGACGCATTCATCAAAAACTATGCATGCAATATTGCCATGGATGTCAGTCTAGAGGAACTATCATCTCTAAAATAAGGTAAGAATGAATCATTCGCTTCATTCCTACAATGATGGTGATCCAAGGCCAATTGGAGCAAATGGGTCATGCCCGAGGAACAAGTGTGCACTATCATATCTAACCTTGACGTTCTCTTGGAATTCCATCTCAAAGTCCAAGGGATCATGACATACGACCAGTTGATTTCCAAGGTGCTCAACATCGAACGATCCCTTATGACACAACCTAGAGGATCAACTTTGTATCCTGAATAGTAGAACACTCGTCCATCCACCAGTTACAATGACGAACCTTGCACATGGGTAAGAAAAAAAAATGTTACCAACGATGGTGTCATCAATGCCAAAGTTGTCATCAGTGCCCCTTAGAAAAACACACCCACACCAAAACAAAAAATCCCAAACCATCATCAAAACAACCATCAAACTAACACAACACAACAACCAAACAATCAAGCGATCAATAACATCAATGATCAAAGGGGACTACCCAGTGAAACAATAACTTCACCAAGATGAAGTACACCACCCTTTGGGAACCACTCAAATTCATCATGAAGAAACTGATAAATGAAAACCTCATCAA
Source organism: Sequoia sempervirens (assembly GCA_007258455.2). NCBI lineage: Eukaryota > Viridiplantae > Streptophyta > Pinopsida > Cupressales > Cupressaceae > Sequoia > Sequoia sempervirens. The sequence goes on along the minus strand of VDFB02047144.1, from coordinate 23,316,555 downwards.
GGCTCCCACCTATGAGAACTACTAAGAACTAGATGTGAAACCTCCTTGGTACAACAAAAATCAGCTCTGTGACTTCCACAAAATCAAAGGGCACACCACTAACAATTGCATAAGGTTAAGGAACCTAGTTCAAGACCTCAATGATCAAAGAATCATAAATGTGGAACAACCAATAGGAAATTAGAATCTTAAAATATACACAAATCCAATGCCTAACCATAACAATAAAGGGAACAATAAAACTAATAAGGGGAAAGGTATCTTCAAGAATGTGAATCATGTCTATGATCATGTCGTCGCATCCCTGGATGACTACTGTGCTACCATCACCATCAAAAGAGCCCATGTTGATTGTGGAGTCACCACAAGAGGAGGCAAAGTTACCATCACAGGGTCATCTGAGCCAAATAGAGCACCCACACCGAACCCTAGATCTGTTCCCAATGGTTACAATGTCCTTGATCAACTAAAAAGAACCCCAACACAAATCTTCATCATGGAGTTAGTAAAAATCTCCTTCGCCCACAAGAAAATCCTTGAGGAAGCATTGGCTTCATCCACTGTCCTTGTAGATCTTGATGTGGAACGATTCCAAGCTATGGTCGGTAACATCATCACCCTAAATCTCCTTACATTCTCTGACCAAGATTTTCCCGCTCAACCATCTCATAACCGTGCACTCCATTTAGAGGTCCTAGTGCACAAAAATAAAGTCAAGCAAGTCTTGGTGGATGGAGGTGCAGGCTTGAATATTTGTTCCCTCAAGCTCATTAAGAACCTAAAAATCTCAGAGGATTCCATCGAAAAAGGAAAAGGTATTTCAATTAGAGCATATGATGATCAAGAAAGAGTTTTCCAAGGAAAAATCCAAATCCCTATTCAAGTAGGGCCAACTATCATGGAAACACCTTGTCAAGTCCTGGACCTCGACTTGCCTTATAACATTCTCCTCAGATGTTCGTGGATCCATGCAATGCAAGCAGTAGCATCAACCTTCCATCAATGTGTCAAATTCACATATGAAGGAAAAGAGGTCACTATCCATGGAGGTAATGAACCATTCTCCTACTATAAGAACCTTGAGGCAAAATATGAGTATGTGCAGGATCATCATGGAAAAAACAGGCCCTTAAGTGGCAAAAAATTCAGAAAAATTAGAGTTAGGCAACTTGACGTAAAAATTTGAATAAGTTATCTATATTATTTCAAAAATATGTAAGAATAGAATCTGCAAAAAATCGAATGTATTTTCTAAACTAATAGGTTTGTTTAAAAATATATATATATTTGGTGAAAATTTGAAATTTCAATGCAGTGGTACATAAATTTCAGGGAAAAAATAAGAATTAGGTGTCTGTCTGACCACCCTAACCACAATAAAATGATAATAATTTTTTATAAGTTTTTACATATAAGTAGAGGACTCATGCCCTGATGTGATGCATATTTTTTTATAATTTTTTTCCAAGTAAATAATTAATTATGAATTTTTTATTACAACTTTTTAAAAAATATAAAAACTCGTATGTCTGACCACCTTAACTTGGTCAAAACTTCATGAAATTCAATTCTTTTTTTTATATACTATAGTATGCGAAGCATAGAATCTAACACATGTTTTGGATTAAAAAAAATGTGATACCATTTGAAAGCTATATATTTTTTTAATCAACCTATCAATCAGGACTTTAGTCATAATTTGAATAGAAAATGAATAATAATTACTTATTAAATTCAAAGTAAAGCATAATTTATATCGTTTGAAAGCTAAGAATCTCCTTTAAAAACCCTTTTTGTTTCATCAATTTTGGGTAAAAAAATAGTCATCAGCCACATACCCATCATATTGGCACTTTTTGGCCCATCGTGATCCTACACATACCCATACCTCAAGTACCTAAAAGTGATGAAGGCCCATCAACACTATACATTGATCCAGCCACTCTCACCTCCACTTCTGAGATGGAGACATCTACCATTCGTGCCATCCCCACCATCTCTGATATCAAATTCATCATCCAAGATAACAGTTGCAGAAACTATATGATTCCCAAAAATGCCTTTGTGGTAGGAGAGTTACCACAATCTCCTAGATCATGAGGACGTCTGCAATCAAATCAAGCCTCCACTTCCCAAACATCCCCTAAATATCCCAACTTTAGAGGTTGGGGGGATCTCAGCCGAGAAGTCATAGAGGAGGACCCATCTCATCTCCTCTACCAAGATAATAGACTAGTAGCTAATCTACCAATGGATGACATAAGCAAAGGTTTGCGAATGATGCTCGCAATGGGCTATGATAGAAACCAAAAATTGGGGAAAAAAACAAAGGGCTTATAATACCCCTCATTCCTTAGACATGAATGAGAAATCTTTTCCTCAGATGTACCCCTCCAAGTATAACCATACGTGGATGAGGTCCCCCAGCTAAAGCAGTCAAGACTCCTCGTGAACCAACACCAACTAAACTTCGCTTACCTGTATCCACTGGCCGCATCATAGATAATTTCAATTTTGACATAACTAACATCTGTAGTAGAAGTGATGATGAGGATCCCATAACCAACGTACCCATGCTCTTTGAGGAAACCTCCCTTATCATGATTAGTACCCTATCCTATGAGTCTGAAAACCAAAATCATGAAATTCGTCTAGTCTATCCACAACTCATCAATTATGACCAACGAGGACCACCAATTCTTGACACATTCAAAAATGATGAGGTGCTCTCAAAATTCATGGGACTGTAGGATAATATTCCATGTGGGGGATCACAAATTAGGATTCATCATTGAGCTAGATACATAGGCCTATTATGGGGAAACGATTGAATCCCTCAATTGCAAAAGTGAGAAATTAAGAGTAATATCTAAGTCCTTGAGTGAAAACCACATTGTGGCACTCTCTGACATGAAAAAATTAAAAAGAAAGGATGCATCCAATGGTGAAAACCTCTATGAGGTGCCTGAGGATGGGGGATTCAATCTTCCTTTTAGAGCTCTCCATCAAGAAAAATCAGCGGTCCTAGCCGAAAAGTGTAATCCAGTTAGCCTAGGAACAAAGTAGACATTGCACATCACATTCTATGCAGAGTCATTACTATTAGAGGAACAAGAGCTCCTAGCATCCTTCTTGAGACAAAGACAAGTTAATTTTGCATGGAGCTATGAAGACATGCCTGGGTTTAACCCAAAGATTGTAGTTCATCATCTAGCAGTGTACCCTGAAGCAAAGCCTGTCCAATAAAAACTCAAGAAAATGCACCCTCAAATTTCCTTACTATTCAAAATGAAATTAAAGAAGCTACTTGGCGTAGGATTCATACGACCAATTGACTACCCTGAGTGCATATCCAATCTAGTTCCTGTTTCAAAAATAGATGGGAGCATTGGAATCTACACAAATTTTAGGGACTTAAACAAAGCATGTCCAAAAGATGATTTCTCGTTGCCCAACATTGACATGATTGTAGACATGACAATGGGACACGAAATGCTTTCCCTGATGGATGGTTTCTCAAGATACAACCAGATAATGATTGCTAAAGAAGACCAACACAAAGCGGCCTTCACTTGTCCATGGGGGACTTATTGCTAGAATATGATGCCATTCGGCTTGAAGAATGTAGGAGCAACATACCAAAGAGCCATGATATTCATCCTCCATGACATGATCCATAAAAGTGTCAAAGATTATGTCAATGAAATATGAGACAAATCAAGAAAAAGGAGGGATCACATAGCAACCCTAAGTGCTATCTTTGACAGGCTGGAGGAATACAAGGTCCGATTAAATCCAAAGAAGTGTTTTTTCGGCGTACAATCAAGAAAGCTATTGGGTTACATAGTGTCAATGAGAGGTATTGAGGTGTACCCTACCAAGGTAAAATAAATACTTGAGATGGAGGCACCCAAAATATTGAAACAATTGAGAGGTCTCTAAGGTATGCTTCAGTCCATCCGAAGATTCATCGCACAACTGGCAGATAAGAAAATTTTGTATTCTCACCTACTTCACAAGGGAATAGCATACAAGTTGGATGATAAGTGTGAGGAATCCTTCAATAAGATCAAAGAATATCTACTTACATTGTCGGTCCTTATACTATTGATCCCCAAAAATCCATTAATCCTATATGTGTCAGCAATAGCAGCAGCCCTTGGAGCTCTCCTAGCTCAACACGATGAAAATGGGACAAAAAGGGCCATCTATTAATTAGTAGAACAATGGTTGGGAATGAGTTAAACTACTCATTCATTGAAAAATCATGTTTAGTAGTAGTTTTTGCTTCACATAAATTTAGACATTACATGCTGGCACACAAAATAAAACTCATCACCAAAATCGACCCTCTCAAGTACTTACTGTCAAAGGAAATGCTCACCAAAAGAATCTAGCCAAATGGGTCATGATACTGTTAGAGTATGACATTGAATATGTGGAGTGGAAAGAAATCAAAGGCAAAGTCATAGCAAATCAATTTGTAGAAGCACCAATCTATTCAAAGAATCCACTTATATCAGAGTTTCCAGATGAATCCATCTTCAACCTCAGCATAGCCAATCACTAGAAACTCTACATTGATGGCTCATACATGCAACATGGATAAAGATCCAGTGTTTTCTTCATCATCCCACAGGGAGATTTCATACCTAGATCCTATAAATTAGCATTCCCCTGCACCAACAATATTGTAGAATACGAAGCTTTAACCATAGGCCTCAGAATAGCAGTGCAGTGGCACATCATGGCCCTCAGAGTATACAGAGACTCCCAGTTGATAATAAATCAAATGAATGGTGAATAATAGACTAAGGATGATAAGCTCACTCCATACAAGAAGCTAGTGGAGACTCTCAAAGAATCCTTCATCAAGATCACATTCGATCAAATTCCTAGAGAAAACAATAGAGTTGCACACGCCATGGAAATAATTGGATCCTTACTGGAAATCCCTCACAATGTATTAAAACATGAATTCTTGGTAGAGCAGCTTCTCGTGCCCGCATTCAAGGTACCAGAGTCAGAATTTGTGTGTGAAATCGTTGTTCCTGGAGATCCCTAATACCATGACATTTATACCTACCTACGAATAGGTTTCTTACCTACTGACTTACCCTTAAGCTTAAAAAGATTTTTTGTTAAAAATCCTCTAGGTTTGTCATCCTAGGAAATACCGTATACCATAGAAGCATAGATGGAACCTTATTACACTACCTTAATACTGACGAAGCCTTGACTACTTTAATTGAGGTGCATAATGAGATTTTTGGTTCGTACTCAAGTGGAATGACCTTGGCCAAGAAACTACTAAGGATGGGGTATTATTGGCCCACTATGGAGAAAGGGGCACACGACTACGTCAAAAGGTGTCTACAATGTCAACAACATGGGGACCTCATCCATGCTCCATCTCAAGAGCTCCATCCTATTGTTACACAATGGCCCTTCTCACAGTGGGGGCTCGATCTCATCAGAAAAATCACTCCCACTTCATCTAATGGCCATAAGTTCATCATAACCACCACTAAGTACTTTACCAAGAGGGTCAAAGCCACACCAATGACCTACATAACAGGGAAGAAAATATCAAAGTTCATCTTGAACTATCTCATATGTTGATATGGCATTCCCCAAGATATTATCTCTGATAATGGGAGACCATTCAAAAATCAAGATGTCTACAACCATTGCAAAAAATTCAAAATCCAACATCACTTCTCCACCCCATATTATCCCCAAGGAAATGGCCAAGCAAAAGCCACCAATAAAACCATCCTAAATATTTTGAAAAAAATAGTCAGTGACATAGGTCATGACTGAAATTTGCAACTCAATCCCACCCTTTGGGCCTATTGAACCAGCATCTGCACACCCACCAGTGCCACCCCCTTCTCCCTGGTCTACAAATCAAAAGTAGTACTCCCCATTGAGATCGAGCTCCCTTCATTAAGAATATAATTGCAAAACCTCATCATGGATGAAGAGTACCAAGTATCAAGAATGAATGAGCTGGAGCTATTGCATGAGCAACGTATAGATGCTTTAAATCATTTGCAATTCTATAAGAGAAAACTCAAGAGGAGCTATAACAAGAAAATTAGAAGCAACAATTTCCAAGTTGGAGAATTGGTACTAAAGGAGAATCAGAAGAACATCCCAAATCCAAACAACAAAGGAAAACTTGAACCCAATTGGTTGGGACCATTTTTTCTCACAGCAAGCTATAAGTCAGGGGCATATCAGTTATCAACACTTGAAGGGGAACCTCTACAAGAGCCCATGAACAACTCTCATCTCAAAAAGTTTTATTCCTAATCTTTCAAGGTATAGAACCAAAAATCCAAAAAAAATAGAAAGCCCTGCAAAAATGGTCACCTTCATGAAAACTTGGCAAATAGGCATCTTGGTGACAACAAAAAAATTAAAAAGAAAAAAATCCAAAAAAAAAAAGAAAAAGGATTAAAAACAGTAAAGAAAAAAATCGTCCTCTAGTGAAAACCACTTCAGTGGAACTTTGTGCAAGTACCTTGGTGAAAACATGGTAAATAGGCACCTTGTGTAAATAAGCACTTTTTGTCCACCAGGATCTTCACGACTAGTTCTGCATCATCCATCCATTACGCTTTCATCATCCATCGCATTCAGATCTCCATCCATCACCCATCTACATCCGCATCATAGCTTGGTCACGTGTTCGCATCATGATCCCTCCTAGTATTACTCAGCCCATCCTCAAGTTCAGTTTGTCCTACCTTTATTGGAGTAGTCTATTGCATCATGCTAGGGGCATGTTCTCATTGGATTGGATTCGTGTATATTATTGAAGTCCTAAAATTAGAAAATCTAAAAACATCAATAAAAAAACCCAAAAACATTCATAAAACCAAAAAAATCCAAAAAAATCCAAATCATATAAAAATCCAAAAACATGTCAAAAAGTTAGTCAATAAGTCAAAAACAGAGTCATCTTGTTGAACTAAGGGTCTTTGAGTCTTGAAAGTAGGCAAGGTTGATCTTTGATCATCCCCTAAGACACTTAGGCTAGTCCTTTAGGAGTCTGTCATAATAAACTGACATTTCATCATGTATATCTCATCTATAAATCGGTCAAGTAGTCAGTCGAACTACATGGTCTCTACATGTATAACGTAGGCAAGGCTAATCTATTGATCAGCCCTTGAGGCCCCTAGGATAGGTCCTTAGGTTAGTCTCTTAGTCAAAATCTTAGAAAACCCCAAAACATTTGAAAATTGAAAATCAAAACATTTATTAAATCTTGAAAAATACCAAAAACAACCTCAAAACAATTCAAAAAAAAAACACAAAAAACATCCAAATAATTGAAAAAATCCATCTGTCTCATTTCTCTTTCACCCACAATAAACATCACTCATAATAAACAATCGTCATCGTCAACCTTTGGTAAAACAATTGGAAACAAGTCTAACAGGTTAAAAGTGAAAACTCAAAACGTCAAAGTTTCAAAGTCTAGGTTAGTACGTAAGAAAGTTGGTCAACTCTTTGTGTCAATAGCCTATCATCCAATCAATCCCATAGAAAATCATCTGATATCGTCATGTCCTAGGATGCATCCTTCCTATAGTGGACATCAACATTAGGCATCATCATAGTTTGGTCTTGGCTAGTGGTATTAAATAACATTAGCTTATTTGTTTATTGTATCTTTGTCTTTTGATTTATCTTATTGTGCTCATTCCAAGGACCTCTCAATGATGTCTCCAAATAAGGGATTTAGAGAGATAGGAATGGGGCAACAATCATTATGTTTTTATCTATTGCACTTGTTGGACTTTCTTGTAATATAACTTGGCACATACTTGCTACCATTATAGATATCTTTTTGACCACATAGGAAGGTTTTCCTTTCTATGTTTTGGTCCTAGATGTGTGAAATACCTAAAGCACATCCTACTAAGGTTTTCATATGTCAGGTGTGAACAAGGATACCCCTATCTAATTGTTGAGTCAAAGTCCATCGCACTAGATACCACACCATCTTGGTCCTAAATACCTTGATGCATCATATTTATGTGTGTTATCAAAAATAAGATAATTGGCCATTTGAAAATCCTAACTCCACGACAAATATTCATCATCACCATCATCTTTTTTCTTGTTGAAATCTCTTCTTTCTTTCATTCCTTCTCACTTTTCACACTAACAGGGTACTATGACAGTTAATCACCACCATCATTAATCCTCCATCCACAAAATTGTCAACACAATGCATATCATATAGAAAACATTGATCATATCATAGGCATATAATATAGATTTGTTATTCTAAGCATCTCATAATCATAACATTACATACACATTTGCATATAAACATCTCTTATGTAAATCAAATAAAACATAAATAATCCATCACATCATCCATGGCATAATCATATAATCACCATCGCATCACATAAATAGGTCAGGCATTTGCATCCATTTGCATAAAGCATAAAAAAAATACACCATCATAAACATGCATATCATCCATCACCCATCCATATCATATAGAACATCTCATAAATCACCACATTACAATCATTTTGCATAAAATTTTCATAAGTCATTCCATATCATTATAAGTATCCAGTGCATAATTAAACGAAGCATAATAGGTACATAAGCATTATAAACAACCCATTGCATTAAGTGCATACATCAATCCATAATCATATAAAAAATCTCATAAAAGCATTCATTATGCCATTACATATGCATCATAAGGTCATTACTCACATATCATTTTGCATATACATCATAAATCATCATCTCCACACAATTTTGAATAACATATCATTTCATATATATCATCACATCACATCATTATATAACATCATCATAAGTGGATATCATACATGGAAATTCACATAAATTCATCATTACATAGCCACATATTGTGATCATTGCATTTGCATCAACATCACCATCATAACAGAAAAAGATATCGAAAAATAAATCATTTCATAAATCATCACATTTGCATCAACATACATAAATCATCATATAGATTACACCATCATAAAAGCATACATAAAAAGGTACTACAAAATAAATGAACCATCATAAACATACACATCATCTATCATCCATCCATATCACATATCATATAAATCCATTATATCTATAAACATCACAAATGCATATCATATGTCATCATTCATTAGAGGCATAATATAGATCTGTTAGTCGCATAACCAGCACATAACCGCATAAACCATCAAAAAGAAATGCATCCATACATATTATATCCATCACATAATACCATAACATTATTGCATTGCATATAGAAATAGAACCATCCATAAATGCATAATAAATAAATGGTACACGAAACATCATATCAACATCATCATATCATATATATCATCAAGTAACTATCATAGTACAAAATAATAATTGAATCACTATACATGTGTATGAGTACAAAAATGCCCAATGGGCTATCAAAAATGAGCCCATATGGCACGAAGGAATAATGTCTCGATCAAGAAAGAGGTCTAGCCATCCTACCTGTTGCCCTCACCTTTGTCACTATGATCCTCTGCTGGTCTGTAGCTGGTCCGCTGTGAAAAATCTGGGGCTCGGGTTGCTCTAGGTACGACCTGATGATAACACAACTAAGAGTAATCCACCTCCCGGATGGCCTCCCTATATGAGTGAAGAGACACTATGCTATGAGGGGAGAAAGCCGCCATGCTCTCCAGCTACTATCTATGGCCCATCTTTGTGGCCACCTGTAGCTCTGTGGCCTACCTCTATAAAATCGCTTGATCTATCTCTGCACAGGCCTAGTCCCTCTCTGTTGTCAAGGCTTGGACCTGGGCCTGCAATTGTAATATCAACCCGTCTCTTGGATCCGACTGACTCACTAGCTGTATTGGCAGAGGCTACATGTGAGGCTGGCCCTCACCTTCATCTCATGATGGTGTGGCAACCCAATCCTGGTGCCCGTCATGTCTAATGTCTAGCCCCTGATCCCAATCCTGCATGTGTACATTGGAATGAGGTTGATCCATCTAATCCTGTGTTGGTCAGACCTATGCTAGCTAGATCTGTGCTGGTTGTCATGCTGGAGGACTGCCACCTCCTTGTCCTTGACCTTCCCCCCTCCCCCTAGCTCTCTATCGAGTGGAAGATGCACCTCAAACTGTCAGCTATAGAGGCAGTCAAAACCAATCTCTATAGGACCGAGTCACCCCTGGCTCCACAACTCCCTGATCATATGGCCATGGCTAGGCCACTAGATGCCTGGAACTGTCCACTACCTCAGAGGAAGGAATGTATCATCCTCATGAGCCCTAGCTCACTGTCTTGGAAAAGATGGCCACATAGCTATCATCTGGTCTGTCCTATACCTCGCCAAATTGGTGTTGAACTCATCCCAATAGATACCTCTCGATCATAGTGTGATCTCGCCCCTGCATAAACCAGTCTTGGTGGGCAAAGAACAACTGTTGTACATCATCATCCCATTCGGGCCGACCAAGGTAGGGGCACCATGTGAACACCATCATCTCATCAATGACCCTCCTCTAATGAGGGATCTCATGCTCGCCTATGTGTGGAAAGGAAACATCACCCCTATAATGCCAAACCACTAGATCATTAGACCCGACTGGAACTAAAACAACATGCAGCCAAAGAACGAATATATGCTCCCATGCCCACACATGAGGGAGTGTGACACCTGAACCAAGTTCCCTATAGTCCAAGTATGCATACTCATGTAAATCCTTGTAAAGAGAGGAAAGGAGAATGAGACCCCATGCAAAATGAACTGGCTTGTCATGAACCATCCACTCCCAGCAAAGCCCCTAGCCAAGACTGGCCTCATTGATCTGGAGCGACAAGACCTGAGATGATGGTAGCAATCACTAGTCGAAAGGGTGTCGTGAGTGTCATGTGGCACTCTAGCTCTATTTGGCCCTTGTAATATATAACATCCTATGTAGCTAGGACTACATGGCAAGGATCCCATCTGGCATCCATATCATGAATAACTCATCGACCATGTATCAACAATCTAAGGATGCACCACACGTCCTCCAAGGTGATGGTGGCCTCGCTAGTGGGAAGATGTAAGGACAATATCTCATTATCCCATCTTTTGGAAAGCACATACATCATGCCAAGATGGGTCCATACAGGTTCTGCATAGGAAATGTACCATATCCCCATCTCACGAAGTCAGTCCTACTCCCTATTAGTCAGATCTCGCAAGTAGCTAAATATCTCCCATAGTCTGTGTTCATGAGAATAGAGCTCCCCCGTTGCCTCCTACATCAGGAAAGGTCACCGTGTTAAAATCATTAGGAAAATTTATCCCGAGAATTCAAGAAACTAGCCCAGCATTGCAAACTGTGAATGCATCATAGTTTAAAATTTGCAAACTGCAATGCTGGCAGCTTCAAATCCCAAACTGCACCATAGCGGTACACTTTGCTTAAGTGTCGTAAACCCTAATTCTAAAGTTCACCACGACGTTAGAGTTTAGAATCCAGCGCTGCATTTCACATGTGTCAGAGTTTGAAGTTTGTTCCCAAACTCCAAACTCCACCATGACGATCCATCTTGTGATGGCGTGCCAGTTTAAGGGACCGAGCGGTCGAGTTTGAAATTTAAGCAACACTATATAGCAACACTGCAAGTGACCTAGTTCTAAATGCAATAAATGTGCACAAAAAATGAAAAATGAAGCTCAAGTAAGGATCACTTGCTGGTGCCCAAATGTCAGGAGGTCACTGGTATGTCTGGACTCGATTGGAAATGTGCATTGGGAGCCATTGTTGCACCATCTCGTCAGGGTATCAGGGCTCAAATCTCAAGGAATTATAAAGGCTATGTGTGCAATTGAATTGGAAGTGGCCTCCTAAGGCCTATTTAAGCCTATTTTTTACTTTGTTTAGTCATCCAAAAGAGGTCTAGGTCCCCTGAACCTATTTTCATCCGTCTGAAGGTTGTTTTACCATGTTTTTTTCCCTCCTGGACCCTTTTTTAGACCTGTCAGCCACCTTGTCTTTTTTTTGTGAGATCACCCAAACAATCAGAATTTTCATCTGATCTCTCGAGGGGGTAGTATATTAGCATAATTTCCTTCGCCGAGGTAGTAGTGGGGCAATTTTTAAAAAATAAAAATAAAAATTGGCTTTTGATCGAGATTGTTTATTCTTTGAACCAACACAACGAATGCACTGCTTCAAAGAGGGGCAAAATGTAGACATAGAAAATGTACTAATTAATGCTGCACATCCAATCCTAACTACTAGCACCGCTTCATCCTAAATCATCCCTCAGTCTAACCATTTAATCAAATTCCCTTGTTTGATTAAATTCACCAATTTTCCTCCCTTGATTAATTGAATCATTTATTTAATTGTCATTCTATTCCATTAATTAAATCAATCAACCTGAACTAATTATCTTTATTTAATTAAATAATTCATTTTATTTGATTAAATCTCTAAAGTCATCCTATTGAATTAAATAAATTAACATTTGTTTAATTTAATCTAACTTTCACCTTCTTTAGTTAAATAAATCAAAAATATTTATTTAACTATCTCTAAATCATATTCTTCTCATATTTGATTTAAATCAATCCATAAATCTAAATCAATATGTCACATCATTTTGATCTGTCATTAAATTAATTAACCTTAATTAATTTAATATCTTCTCATGTCCCATCCTCTAGCTTTTGCAACATGCACATGAAAATAGATTTAATTCATTAATTAAATCTCTATTTTCTCTCAAAAGGCATAATAAAGGAATATTCCTCAAATTTGAATTCAAAATCCAAGTGGACTTTGTCCTTCCAACAAGGCATTTACTCCACCTAAAAAGTCCTTTTGCCTTCAGCCAAGTGGCATTCATGCATTTTCTTTCCTTCTTACATGTCATTTCAACAATTTCAAATTTCAAATATATGCATTTATTAACACATTCTTCAAAACTTGCACATCCTTCATCCATTCACATGTTGACAAGTGGCATCTTGCCATTTGTTGATTCTTAGTCCCACATTGCTCCATTTTGGACATCTCTTCAACTTGATATTCTAAACATAAGAGGCTTTATTCCTCATTGTTAGAATCCAAGATCACCTGCATGCAAATGAATACCTATCACATGCAAAAGACATGCAGAACCGAAAAAGATGTTCTGTGTAAAACCTCTCAGTAAAAATGCATTAAGAGAATCAATTATTACAATGTGATCAATCCTTATGAAGGAGATCAAGAAACCCTAAATGAAACCCTAGTGTGCACACTTAATAATTAATAATTAATTAATAAATGTGCCTAAGTTTAGCTTAAGCAATAAAGAGGAATAAGTGACTTAATTAATTAATCAATGTGATGTAATTAATTAAGCATAATAACTTATTACTCTAACACCCCCCCTTAAGATGAACTTAGGAAGAAGCTTAAACACTAGAATAAGATGCATGTAAACAAAGATGGGTCCCGGCAACTAGGCCTGATCAGGTACCCATTTACAAATGCAATAAGGAGTAAGAGAAGGAAAAACCCAGTGGGACAAAACCCCCTTACAATGAGATAACATGCTGCAAAGAAGCACTGGAAGAACTCTGTAGAGTAACACTGGAACTTGATATAGGCAAGCAAGGAAATATTCTTCTGTATACTACTGAAACCGGATGAGAGTCACTGATTGACTCAAGGAATCATGATTAAAGCAACAGAAAACCCGATGCCACAGAACACTTGAAAACTCCAAACAGGAACAACTCTGGAATCTATGAAGCAGCAAGCAATTATTGAATGATGTATTACTGAAAATTAAGTGCAAAGATGCAAGATGCACTCTCCCAACTGCCAAAATATCCAAGTAATTGCCAAACAACCCATCAGGCCAAATCTGGACTAACTGATAAATCTGTGATAGATACAGAAAAAGTGCATGGATAGCAACCTAGAGCTCCTCAATACCTTTCCGACGCTTCAAACGAGGCGAAAAACGGAGATCATGGCAAAAAGTTATGAGCTCGGAAGCATAAAACGTACATCTAACTTCAAACAGCAATAAATTTAGAAAAAGAGTAAAATACTGAAAAATAAACAGCACTACTAGAAAGTGCTCGGAACCAGCTTTCCGGCGATATCTCGTTTGCCCGATTTCGATACCATATGCCCAAGTTATGGCCAAAAGAAAAAAACTGCTTCTTTAGGAAAAACTAGGGTTAGGAGGGGCAAAGAGGGTTGCCGTACGGCTGACGTCATCATGACGTCATGCTGACGTCATCAAAATGTGAGCATAAATTTGATGGCCTGGGGGCCGTTGGCGGAAAAAATCTCCCCCCTCAAAAAATTTTCGGCTGCCGGAATATGCCTTCCTGCCGGAATATTCGTTGAAAATAGCCAGAATATTCTCTGTCGGCATTCTGGTAGGGTTAGGCCCTGGTCCTCAATAAGACCACCCGCTGTGCAGGAAGTGGCCGGCCGGGGTTGGGCGCATAGCGCCTGGCCCCCCATGGAACCGGCTGCTGGCTGATGAAAGCCCGCGGGGGTTGAATACTGTGAGCGGCGGGCGGGTGTAGGGTCCAGGCGGCGGTGGCCGCCCGGTGGCCGCCGGGCGGCAGATCTGCCTTTGTACTGGGCGCGCAGAAATGAAGAGGAATTTTGACCTTTTTGGGCATGATTTTCGAGATTTTCTGCCTCGATCTGCGTGCAGAGAGGCCGTACGGCCCCTTATACAAAAAAAATTTGCCTCCCGGATCACCTCCACCAAAATGGACGATTTGACAGGCATTTCTAGGGTTTTGGGATGCTGCGAACGTGATGGCAACGTCCGTTTGAGCCCATTGTGTCCCAAAATAATGGCTACCCCCAGATCTTGCAGAAAAGATGCATGTGGAAACCCTTGCACCCGAAACTCACTGAAAGGCCATATCTTCAGATCACGAACAAGCAGCTGCAGGTCTGGAGCTCTGATACCATGTTAGAATCCAAGATCACCTACATGCAAATGAATACCTGTCACATGCAAAAGACATGCAGAACCGAAAAAGATGTTCTGTGTAAAACCTCTCAGTAAAAATGCATTAAGAGAATCAATTATTACAATGTGATCAATCCTTATGAAGGAGATCAAGAAACCCTAAATGAAACCCTAGTGTGCACACTTAATAATTAATAATTAATTAATAAATGTGCCTAAGTTTAGCTTAAGTAATAAAGAGGAATAAGTGACTTAATTAATTAATCAATGTGATGTAATTAATTAAGCATAATAACTTATTACTCTAACACTCATTTGATCATCCACAATTTGAGCAAAGTTATTATACTCAAATCTATAGCAATCTATCATCAAATTCATCCAAGCATAGTTAGGATTTTTGCAAATTTTCAATATGGAGCTCCATTGAAGTCATCGCTACAAGCATGCATCTTTCATCAATCATCTTCATCACATCATTGGAGTTGGGAAAGGGTCAATTTTCACATCAAATTGGCACCATTTCCCTCAAGATATTATGAGTTTGCTTTGTATTAGAATAGGATTTCATATCTTCATTTTATGTTTGTTGTGTTCTTCATGTCATTCCTTTTCTTTTACATCCAAATGGACTTCTTGAGGAATCATGGTTCTAAACTTGTATTTAATCTAATCTATTGATTGTTTGTTGTGTTTGTGCAGGTTGGGAATCTTGGTTCATAGAAAATTGATGAATTTTATAATTAAGGGTATTTTATTAAATGGTTAGACCGAGGGATGATTAAGGATGAACTGGTGTTAGTAATCGGGATCAAGTGTGTAATGCCAATCAGTACATTTTATGTGTCTACATTTTGTTCCTCTTTGAAGGAAAGCACTTGTTGTGTTGTTTCAAAGAATAAATTGTCTCGATCAAAAGGTCAAAAATTTTATGATTTCAAAATTTTCCCTACTATTTCCCTAGTGGGAGAAAACATGCCAATATACTACCCCCTCGAGAGATCAGATGAAAATTTTGATTTTTGGGTGATCTCACGAAAAAGAGGGACAAAGTTCCTGACAGGTCTAGAAAGGCTTCGGGAGGTCAAAAAATGAGATAAAATGCAAAAAATGGTGCAAAATGGCCCTTAGATGGACAAAGATGGGATCGAGGGACCAAAACCCTAGCAGGACGGCTAAACAGGGTCAAAAAACCCTAATTTTCAGACTTAAATAGGCCTTGAGGGGCCACTTCCAATTCATTTTCACATTCAACCTTGAGAGATTTTTCAAATTTGAGCTCTAACCTTCTGGATAGATGGCACAACGACAGCTTCCCATGCACATTTTTGATAGGGTACAGACGCATCAGAGACTTCCTAGCATTGGACCACCGGTGAGTCAACTTGACCTGAGCTTGTTTTTCAATTTTTGTGCTCATTTAATGCATTAGGAATCTAGGTCTCTAGGAGCAGTGCTATACTACATCACTAGAATTTTCAAACAACATCACTCGACATCAAACTGCTTCGTCATCGCAAGTAGTGACATCGTAGTGCAATTTGGAGTTTAGTGTTAAATTCCAAACTTAGCCACTTTTCCAAGGTGCACCATCACAGTGCTATTTAGAATTAGGGTTTTTTCTTAAACTCAAACTCTTTTGCAAACTGCAATGTCGTAGTGCAGTTTGGGAGTTTGAAGCTCCTAGCGGCATAGTTTGGAGTTTGCAAACTACACCACCTTCATAGAAAGTGATGCTGAGGTTACTTTCGGGATGCCGAGACAAGCTAGGATCAAAATTTTTTTGATGAATTTTAACATGGTGACTTTTCCTGATGCAGGATGAGGTGAGAGATATTTATTCAAATGAGCACAAGTCCCAAGAGATTTTTGACCTTTTGAATGACCTGTCTGATTGATAGTAGGAGTACCTAGGAGAGATGGGACTTTGGTACATT
Organism: Sequoia sempervirens; assembly: GCA_007258455.2. Lineage (NCBI taxonomy): Eukaryota > Viridiplantae > Streptophyta > Pinopsida > Cupressales > Cupressaceae > Sequoia > Sequoia sempervirens. Next base: position 23,299,633 of record VDFB02047144.1, on the reverse strand, counting down.
TCCTATGCATCACCCATGCGGACACACTTAGGCATGATGATGACACTTGCTGAGAGATGGCACAGTGAGACATCCTCATTCCACCTCCCGATGGGCGAGGCAACAGTCACATTGGAGGACGTGTGGTAGATTATGAGATTTCCTATCTTTGGAGAGCATGTGATCTACGATACGGATGTCAAGAGGGAGGCCTGCTTCGATGTTATAGGTACTGATCAGATTGTATTCTACGAGGTCTAGATCAAGCTAAAGCATCACAAGCCTACTGTATCACCCTACCACTTAGTCATTGAGGCCATCATATCGAGTCTCATCACACTAGATTGGAGGGGCTGATACTTCAGTCCTAGATGGGGGCTTGCTTGGGAGTGCATGGTCCAGCGACATACACTATTTGCATGGGGGCCAGTTTTGCTAGCCTCACTTTATAGAGATTTGCACGATTTTTCCTATCTAGATGGTAGAGCACTTGGGGTGGGAGTCACACTCCTGCATGCCTAGGAGTGGGAGCACATCTAAGAGTGGTACCAGTTATGATGGAGCCAGATGATCTGGTTGTCTGGTGATACAGAGGAGGTCTCTCCTTTACACATATAGGACAACACGAGATTCCTCATTGGAGGAGTGTCCTTGATGATATATGAGTGTTCATATGGTGGCCATATCTTGGATGACCTGCATGGTTTGATGATGTGCAACAACTTTTCTTCACCTTCCAGGATAGATTGATGCAGGGGCAAGAGCACATGATGATTGAGAGATACCTATCGAGCAAGGTACAAAGGCAATTCAAAGAGCCACATGACATGCTCGATGATTAGTACGTGTCTATTTCTACGAGGAATATGAGCCAAAGTTCTTGGGGCCGCTATATACCAGTCTAGGAGGTGGTTGAATCTTTCAAATAGCTAGGGGCTCAGCTGTGGCCATATGACCAGGGACTAGTAGATCCAGGGACCACACAGGCCTACAAAGATTGGTTTCAGCCGCCACAGAGGCTAATAGTCCAAGACACACCATCTGCTTAATACAGAGCAAGAGGAAAGAGAGCAGGACGAGGCTGGGGGGATGGGGATCAGGATTAGGGAGGTGGTGGGCCACCATCAATTCATCAAGTTTAGGATCAGTAGGATTAGCCCCACCAAGATGATTAAGATTAGGCACGATAGGACTAGGACCAGGCACACCAATACTAGGACTAGGCTCATCAGGATAGTGTACCGACACCGCCTAGAGATGGGGATTAGGATTAGTCACCCGTACAGCCACCACCTCAGCCAGATCCTAGAGATGGGAAAATTTTATAGTTGCAAGCCTAGGTGCAAGCACTGATAACTGAGAGAGATCAGCTACAGGCAGAGTGGGACCAGGAAGTCCTATAGAGACAGGTTGTAGAGTTGTAGGTAGTGGCCGAGATGGGTTGACAATAGCAGTTAGAGAGCATGGTTACCTCCTCCTCCCAGAGCACAGTATCACTTCGAGCATACATGGAGGTCATTCAAGAGGCCGATTATTATAGATTGTATTACTACCAAGCTATTATGCGAGTAGCCCGAGTACCTGATTTCTCACAGAGGATAGGGCACAAACCTACAGAGGATCATAGAGAGAGAGCAGGTGGTGAGGGAAACAACTGGTAGGGCTAGGCCTAGTTTTGATCAAGACATGATTCTTTTTGTGCCCATGGGCCATTTTGTACTTATTGACATTACACATGTACATTGATCTAATTTTTTGTACCATGATAGTGTATTATTCTGATGATATATGAGATGATGATGTTTCAATGATATGTGATATGTCCTATCTTTACTTTGATGCATTATGGATGGATTTTAATTTCTATATGTTATGCAATGATTCTATCTTACGAGGCTATGATTTTTATGTGATGATGTATGGATGCATTTCTTTTTCAGTAACTTTTCTTATGCATTTTTAATGATGTATGCAAAATGTTATGATGTGCAAATGTTTAGACTAACAAATCTATATTATGCAATGATGGATGGTATGTATGTAATGTATGCTTTCTATGTATGATACGCTCCTATGATGATGTCATATGATGTTGATATGTGTAATAATGTTTATGAATGTTATGAAAATATTTATGATATGATATGATGGATGCGAATGATGCTTATGACATGGATACCTTGATATATGATATGTGATGGCGTAATGGATACTTATATGTGATATGGGATGATTATACAATTTTATGATGTGGTGAATGTGAATGATGCTATGATGTTGCAGATGTTTATAATGTTATGGGATAATTTTTTTTTTGTGTTTATGTGGAATGAATGCAATGTAATGATTCATGAGACGCTTATAATAACCAATCTATATTAAATATGAACGGGAATGCAATGTTATGATATGATTTAATGTTTCCTATATGCAATATGCAATGTGCTAATGTTTTGTGAATGTAGTATGAATGCAATGGTGATGATGATTTGTGATTAACTGTCATGGTACCATGTTAGCACGAAAAGCAAGAGATAGAAGAAAAGAAGAGATTCCAACAAGAAACATGAAATGATAATAATAATGATGATTACTTGCCAAGGAGTTGGGATTTTCAAAGGGCCAATTACCTTATGTTTGATTACACACATAAGCACGATGCATCAAGGTATAAAGAACCAGGATGGTGTTGTACCTAGTGTGATGAACTTTGACTCGACAATCAAATAGGAGTATTCTTGTTTACACTTGGCATACGAAACCTTATTCAAAATGTAGTTCAAATATTCCAAACATCTCAGACCAAAACATGGAAAAGCAAGCCTTCCCATGTGGTCAACAAGATGCTTAAAACATCCTCCCTACACCCAAACAAAGCACGCATGACCAAGGTTATATTACAAAAGTATCCAATGAGCACAATAAATAAAAGATAATGATCGTTTCCCCATTCCTATCTCTCTAAATCCTTCATTTTGGACATCATCGAGAGGTCATCAAAATGACCACAAAAAGATAAAGTAAACAAACAAGTTAATGTTCTTCAATACCGCTAGCCAAGACTAAACTATGGTGATACCTGATGTTGATGTCCACTGTAGGAAGGGTGCATCCTAGGACATGAAGATATCAAATGATTTGATATGGGACTGATTGGATGATAGGCTATTGACACAAAGAGCTCATAAACTTGTTTACGTACTAACCTAGACTTGAGTCTTTGACATTTTGAGTTTTCATTTTCGATCTGCTAGACTTGTTTCTAACTATTTTACCAAAGGTTGAGGATGATGATGATTTATTATGAATGATGTTTATTGTGGGCGAAAGTGAGATGAGACAGATGGATTTTTTCTCAAATATTTGGATGGTTTTGCTATTTTGAAATGTTTTGAGGTTGTTTTTGGTATTTTTGAGATTTTACAAATGTTTTGATTTTTTTGAATTTTTGAATGTTTTAGGGTTTTCTGAAATTTTGACCAAGAGACTAACCTAAAGACCTATCCTAGGGGCCTCAGGGGTTGATCAACAGATGAGATTTTCCTACATTATACACACAGAGACCACGTAGTTCGACTGACATAGACTCAATTATTTGATGAGATATGAACAAATGGATTGCCAGTTTATGATGATGGACTCCTAAAGGACTGACCTAAGTGTCTCAGGGGATGATCAAAGATCAACCTTGCCTATGTTCAAGGCTTAGAGACCCATAGTTCGACAAGACAACTCCATTTTTTATTTTTTTGATTGAATTTTTGACCTGTTTTTGGATTTGGATATGTTTTGAATGTTTTTGGATTTTTTGGATTTTTTGGATTTTTTGATGTTTTTTGGAATTTTTGGATTTTCTGATGTCTTTGGATTTTTTGGATTTTCTGATGTTTTTAGATTTTTTGGATTTAGGGACCTCAAGAACATACATGAATCTGATCTGATGAGAACATGCCCCTAGCATGATGCAATAGACTACTCTGATAAAAGCATAACAAACTAACCTTAAGAATGGGCTAAGTAGTACTATGAGGGATCATGACACGAACACAGGACCAAGCTATGATGTAGATGTCGAATAGATGATGGATGGTGATATGGAATGTGATGGATGATGGAAGCATAATGGATGGATGATGTAGAACAAGCCTAGAAGATCCTGATGGGTGGAAAGTGCTTATTTACACAAGGCACCTATTTGCCAAGTTTTCACCAAGGTACTTGCCTAAAGCGCCACTGAAGTGGTTTTCATTAGAGGACGATTTTTCCCTTTACTATTTTTTATCCTTTTTTTATTTTTTTGGAATTTTAATTTTTTGACTTTTTTGTTGTCACCAAGATGCTTGTTTGCTAGGTTTTCGTCAGGGTGACCATTTTTTCAGGACATTTTCTGATTTTTTGATTTTTGGTTCTATACCTTGAAAGATTTAGGCATAATTCTTTTTGAGATGGGAGTTGTTCATGGGATCCTGTAGAGGTTCCTCTTCGAGTGTTGATAACTGATATGCCCTTGACTTGTAGTTCGATATGATGATGAATGGTCCCAACCAGTTGGGTTCAAATTTTCCCTTGTCATTTGGATTTGGGATGTTCTTCTTATTCTCCTTTAGGACCGGTTCTCTGACCTGGAATATCCGACTCTTGATCTTCTTGTTATAGCTCCTCTTGGGTTGGTTCTGATAGACCTGCAAATGATTTAATGCTTCCATACATTTCTCATCTAGCAGCACCATCTCATTTATTCTTTATACTCAATACTCTTCATCCATGATGAGGTTTTGCAATGATATCCTTAGTGATGGAAGCTCGATCTCGATGGGTAATATGGATTCTGATCGGTAGACTAGGGAGAAGGGGGTGGCACCTGTGGGTGTGCGGATGTTGGTTTGATAGGCCTAGAGGGTGGGATTTAGCTGCAGATGCCAATCATCACCTACGTCATTGACTGTCTTTTTGAGGATTTTTAGAATGGTCTTATTAGTGGCTTTTGCTTGGCCATTTCCTTGGGGATAGTATGGTGTGGAAAATCAATGTTGGATTTTAAATTTGTCACAAAGGTCACGAACATCCTAATTTTTGAATGGTGTCCCATTATCTAAGATAATGGCTTGTGGGAGACCGTAGCGGCATATGAGATAGTTCAGGATGAATTTTGATATCTGCTTCCTAGTTATCTAGGTCATTGCTATGGCTTCCACCCACTTTGTAAAGTACTCAGTGGTGGAAATGATAAACTTGTGACCATTGGATGAGGTGGGAGTTATTTTTTTGATGAGATCAAGCCCCCACTATGAAAAGGGCATGGTGTGACAATCAGATGGAGCTCTTGAGCTAGAGTATGGATGAGGTCCCCATGTTGTTGACATTGTAAACACCATCTGACATAGTCATGTGCTTCTCTTTACATAGTAGGCCAATAATACCTTGTCCTTAGGAATTTTTGGCCAAGGTGATTCTGCTGAAGTGTGAACCACAAATACCGTTATGCACCTCAGCTAAGGTGTTCAATGCCTCCTCAACATTTAGAAAATGTAATAAGGTTCCTTTTATGATCCTACAATAAAGGGTGTTTCCTAGGATGACAAACTGGGATACTTTCTTGATAAAGGTTCTCTTTAGGCTCAAAGGTAATTTAGTAGGAAGGACTCCTATTTGCAAGTAGGTATAAATGTCATGGTACTAGGGATCACCAAGACCAATGATTTCGCACACAAATTTTGACTCTAGTACCTCGAATGCGGGCACGAGAAGATTCTCTACCAAGAATTCATGATTTGGGACATTGTGAGGGATATCCAGTAAAGATCCAATCATTGGCATGGTGTTTGCTACTCTGTTGTTTGCTCTAGGAATCTACTCAAATGTGATATCAATGAATTACTCTTTGAGGCTCTCTACCAACTTTTTGTATGGAGTCACCTTATCATCCTTTGTTTGGTACTCATCATTCACTTGATTTATTATTAGCCGGGAGTCTCCATATACTCTGAGGGCCATGATGTGCCACTACACTGCTATTCTAAGACCTATGGTTAAAGACTCATACTCTGCAATGTTGTTAGTGCGGGGGAATGCCAATTTGTATGATCTTGGTATATAGTCCCCCTATGGGGTGATGAAGAAGACATCGAATCTTGATCCATGCTGCATGTAGGAACCATCAAAGTAGAGTTTCCAATGGTCGACTATGCTGAGATTGAAGATGGATTCATTTGGAAACTCTGATATAAGTGGATTCTCTGAATACATGGGTGCTTCTGCAAGCTGGTCTGCAATCACTTGGCCTTTGATTGCCTTCCATTCTACATACTCAATGTCATATTCAGATAGAATCATGACCCATTTGGCCATCCTTCCTGTGAGCATTTCCTTTGACAGTAGGTATTTTAGGGGGTCAATTTTGGTGATGAGTTTGATTTTATGTGCCAACATGTAGTGTCTGAATTTTTGTAAAGAAAATACTACTGCTAGACAAGGCTTTTCGATGAATGAGTAGTTTAACTCATGCTTGACCATTGTGCGACTAATGTAATAGATGGCCCTTTTTGTCCCATTTTCATCATGCTGAGCTAGGAGAGTACCGAGGGTTGTTGTTGTTCTTCACACATAGAGGATTAGTGGCTTTCTTGGGATTCGTGGCATGAGGACCAGAGGTGTGAGTAGATATTCTTTGATTTTGTTGAAGGCTTCCTCACACTTGTCATCCCAATTGTATGCTACCCCCTTGTGGAGTAGGTGAGAATAAGGGATTTTCTTATATGATAGTCGTGCTATGAATCTGTAGATGGACTGGAGTCTGCCTTGGAGGCCTCTCAACTATTTCAATGTTTTGGGTGCTTCCATCTCGAGGATTGCTTTTACCTTTGCAGGATCTATTTCAATACCCCTCATTGACACTATGTATCCCAATAGCTTTCTAGACTGTATGCCAAAGACATGCTTTTTTGGATTTAAATAGACCTTGTATTCCTCCAGCCTGTTGAAAATAGCACTCAAAGTTGCTATGTGATCTCTCCTCTTTCTATATTTTGCTAGTATGTCATTGACGTAATCCTTGACAATTTTGTGAATCGTGTCATGAAAGATTAACATCATGGCAGCTCTTTGGTAGGTGGCCCCAATATTCTTTAGGCCAAATGGCATCATGTTCCAGTAGTAAGTCCCCCATGGACAAGTAAAGGCCATTTTGTGTTGGTCTTCTTTAGCAATCACTATTTGGTTGTACCCAGAGAAACCATCTATCAGAGAAAGCATTTCATGTTTTGCAGTCATGTCCAAAATAATGTCAATGTTAGGCAATGGGAAATCATCTTTTGGAAATGCTTTCTTTAGGTCTCTAAAATCCATGCAGATTCGAATGCCCCTATTAGGCTTTGAAAAAAGAACTAGATCTAATACCCATTCTGGGTAGTCAATTGGTCGTATGAATTATGTATCAAGTAGTTTCTTCAATTCTATCTTGACTAGCAGGGTGATCTAAGGATGCATTTTCCTGAGCTTTTGTTTGACAATCTTTGCTTTAGGGTAGACTGTTAGATGATGAACCACAATCTTTGGATCGAGCTCGGGCATGTCTGAATAGCTCCATGCAAAGTTAACTTTTCATTCTCTCAAAAAGGCAGCTAGGAGCTCTTGTTCCTCTGACAACAATGAATCTACATAGAATGTAATGTGTGGGGTTTCTTCTATTCCCAAGTTGACTAGGTTGCATTTTTCAGCTAGAACCACTAATTTTTCTTGATGTAGAGCTCTAAGAGGAAGATTGAATCCCCCATCCTTGGGCACCTCAAAGAGGTTTTCACCATTGGATGTGTCCTTTCTTTTTATTATTTTTGGGTCAGAGAGTGCCACAGTGTGGTTTTCACTCAAGGACCTAGAGATTATTCTCATTTTTCGCTTTAGCGGCAGAGAGATTCAATTGTTTCCCCATAGTATGCATGTTTTTCCAACTCAATGATGAATCCTACTTTATGATCCCCACATGGAATATTATCCTGTATCCCCATGAATTCAGAGAGCACCTCATCATTTTTGAATGTGTCAAGAATTGGCAGTCCTCGTTGGTCGTGATCAATGAGTTCAGAGTAGACTAGCTTTATCTCATGGGATTGGTTTTCAGACTTATAGGATAGGGTGTTGATCATAAAGAGGTTAGAGTCTTCAAATAGTGTAGGTATACCTCTCTCAAGTTCATCATCCTCACTACTACATACCTCATTGATGTCAAAGGTGAAATTGTCTAAAGACAGAACTATGGATATAGGCAATTTAAGGGTAGTTGTAGTTTGCGGAGGAGTTTTGACCTTCTTAACCAGGGGATTTTGGCCATGTATGGTTATACTTAGAGGAGTACATTTGAGGCCAAGATTCATCATTCACATCTTAGGAATGAGGGGTATTAGAAGCCCATTGTCATTTTTCCCTAGTTTCTGGTTTTTGTCATAGCCCATTGCAAGCCTTTTCTGCTATCGTCCATAGGTAAATTAGCTTCCAATCTATTGTCTTGATACAGGAGATGGGATAGGTGCTCCTCTATTACTTCTTGGCTGAGATCTCCCCAACTTATGAAGTTGGAATATCCGTTAGTGGATGTTTGGGATGTGGAGGCTTCATTTGATTGTGGTCGTCATCACGATTTGGGAGATTGTGGTAACTCACCTACCACAAAAATATCTTCTGTAATTGTATAGTTTCTACAACCATTTTCCTATATGATGACTTTAATATTAGAGATGGTAGGGATGGTGGGAGTGGTGGGTGTCTCTATCGCAAAAGTGGATGCGAGAGTGGCTGGGTCAATATATGGAGTTTATGGACCTTCATCATTTTTAGGCACTTGAGGAATTTTATAATATTTTTCCTCTAGGTTCTTGCAATAAGAGAATGGTTCAGGATCCCCAAGGATAGTGACCGCTCGGCCTTCGTATGTGAATTTTACACATTCATGGATGGTTGATGCTATTGCTTGCATTGCATGAATCCATATATGCCCCAAGAGAATGTTATAAGGAATATCAAGGTCATAGACCTGACATGTAGTTTTGATAATTATTGGCCCTACTTGAATAGGGAGCTGAATAGTGCCTTGAGACACTCTTTCTTGACCATCATACACCTTGATTGTGATTCTTTTTCCTTTTTTGATGGAATCCTTTGAGATTTTCAGGTTCTTTATGAGCTTGAGGGAAAAAATGTTTAAACTTGCACCTCCATCCACTAGGACTCTCTTGACTTTATTTTTATGCACTAGGACCTCCAAATGAAGTGCACGGTTGTGAGATGGTTCAGTAGGAAAATATTGATGAGAAAATGTAAGAAGGTTTGGTGTAATGATGTTTCTGACCATAGCTTGGAATTGTTCTGCATCAACATCTGTGGGGACAGTGGATGAAGCCAATGCTTCCTCAAGGATTTTTTGGTGGGCGGATGAAATTTTTAGCAACTCCATGATGGAGATTTGTGTTGGGGTTCTTTTTAGCTGATCAAGGACATTATAGCCATTGGGAACAAATCTTGGGTTTGAATTGGGTGCTCTTTTTGGTTGAGATGACCTTGCAATGGTAATTTTTCTGCCTCTTGTGGTGACTCCACAATTAGCATGGGCTCCTTTGATGGTGATAGTGGTGCAATACTCATCCATGGATGTGACAACATGATCATACACATGATTTACACTCGTGAAGGTGCCTTTTCCTTTGTCATTGTTATTGTTCCCTTTGTTATGATTAGGCATCAAATTCGTGTATATCTTGAGGCTCTGATTTCCTGCTAGCTGCTCCACATTTATGATTTTTTGATCAATGAGGTTTTGGATTAGGTTTTTTAACCTCATACAACTGTTAGTGGTGTGCCCTTTGATTTTTTTAAAGTCACGGAGCTGGTTTTCATTGTACCAGGGTAATTTCATGTCTAGTTCCTAGTAATTCTCATAGGTGGGAGCCTTGATGAGATTTTCATTTATTAATTTCTTCATGATGACCCTGAGTGGTTCCCCAAGGGTAGTGTACTTCTACTTGGGGGAGTTTGTTTTCACTAGGGTGGTCCCCTTTGATCATTTACATTGTTGATCGCTTGATTGCTTGACTGTTGTGTCACTGTGTTAGCTTGATGGTTGTTTTGATGGTGGTTTTTGGATTGTTGTTGGGGTGCAGGTGTGTTTGGTCGAGGGGTGCTGATTACAACTTTGTCATCGACAACACCATCATTGGTAACATTTTTTTTCCTTGCCCATGTGTGAGGTTTGTATTTTTAACTAGTGGATGGGTGATTGTTTTGTTGTTCAGGATATGCAAGTGATCCTCCTTGTGAAATAAGGGCTCATTCGATATTGAGCACCTTGGAGATCAATTGGTCATATGTGGTGATACCTTGCACTTTAAGATGGAATGCTAAGGCTCCATCAAGATTGGATATAATGGTGTAAACTTTTTTTTCTTCTAGCATGACCCATTTGCTCTGATTGTCCTTGGATCGCCATCATTGTAGAAAGAAGCAAATGATTCGTTCTTACCTTGTTTGAGAGCCAATAGTTCCTCTAGACTGGCATCCATATCGATATTGAATGTGTAGTTTTTGATGAATGTGTCTACTATCTTTTGGAACTTCTTGATGCTTGGAGGGAGGCGAGAGAACCATTCCATGGCGTGGCTAGCCAAACTTCTAGGAAATAGCCCCATCAGATATGTATCATCATATGCAACTTCCATGCAATGAACTTGGAATTCCTTGATGTGATCTTCAGGGTTTCCTGTCCCACGATATTTATCAAATTTGGAGATATCAAATCCCTTTGGGAATGGTTTAATTACCAGACTCCTTTCAAACGGATAAGGACACAAGTTGCTTGGTGTCTTTATGGTTCTCCCTGATTGAAGATCAAGTACTTGTTGTGAGAGTAACTTGATTTGTGTTGCTACATCATTTTTCAAATCAGGGGGTGGGATGAAGGTGTTCTACGATGGTTCATTTGTTGGTGGGATGGGTGGGTTGGTTGGTGCTTGCACCTTTTGTTGTGCCAAGTATGCTTGCACTTGTTGTTGTATCAATAACGCTTGTTGTTGGTCCTGTTGTTGTTGCGCTAATAGTGCCTGATGTTGAGCTTGCTATTGTTGTTGTGCCAACAACACTTGTTGTTGGGCTGCTAATCAGTCTACTTCTTGCTTCTCTTGGTATTGTTGTAGCACTTGTTGATATGCTTGCTGGTAGGCTACTTATTATTGTGCAAGATATTGTGCTTGTGCCTATGCTTGCTAAGTTTGGTATTGGGCTCTAGCTTGTGCTTTTGCTTGTTGGGAAGCTTGTACAATCTATGCAGCCTGTGTCGCTTGTGCAGCCTGAGCAACTTGAGCAGCTTGTTGTTTTTGTTGTAATAAGGCTTGGGCTTATGCAGCCTATTGTGCTTATTATTCTTGTTGTACAGCTTGCACTACTTGAGCGGCTTGCATTGCTTGTGTTGCTTGAGCGGCTTGTACTTCTTGAGTGGCTTGTTGTGCAACTAATTATGTTTGTGCTTGATGAGTGGCTATTTGTGTAGCTTGTTAGTTTTGTATTTGCTGAAGTGCCTTTTGATAGGCAGCTTGTAATGCAATGCTATATTGATTTGATGTATTTGAGTTTGGTGGTGGCGGTGGTGGAGGTGGATTTGGAATGATGCTTGTTGTGGTGATGAGATGTATCATTGTATTGATGAGTGGGTTTTGAGTGGTGGATAGTGCGATCGATATGCTTGGTCCTTGTGAGACCATGTTTTCAGATGTTTGGGGGATGGTTGATGATGTGATGGTGGTGTTTTGCATTATCGGGATGGTTTCCATCTATTGTTGTGATATTGATGACAAGATTTGGGGATTTGGTATGATGCTTTGATTGATGATTGGTGGATTGATTTTATTTTGTTGATTAATGTTTGGTAGAGGGGGAAGCCCTAAACCAAGAGGTGGTGTGGGTATTGATGGCAATGGTGGAAGTGATGGAAAAGTGACTGTCATACTCCCTTGGGGGAATGATGAAGATGTAGTGTCAAAAATGCCCCCTGGTCCAAATAACTCACCTTCTCCTTGTGAGGTCATAGGGAGAGAGGTTTGAGGTGTTACATGAAATGATGATGATGGGTCATTAGGACCATAAAAGGTGATGAGGACATATGGATGATCATGAAAGATGGTGTTTATGTCCAAATATTGATTGTTCACGAGGGGGTGTGTTTGTAATGCATTGAGAAATGTGCTCCCTTTATTAACAAAGGGTTGAGTTGGAGCAATGGATGATGTAATTTGGGGGATGGGTTGAGTGATGCTTTGGAATGGAGGTGTGGATGAAATGGGGGGTGTGGATAAGATTGGAGGCATGATCCCAAATGATGGTTCCACAATGGTGCTTACATCGAAATTGAAAGGGAGTTTAGCCCCTTTTTTTGCTAATTCAAGCATGTATAGTGAGGGATTGAGTCTCATCATTATGTTGATAATTCTATGATTCTCAAGATTTTGGACCATTTCGATGATCTCATCTTGTGACATTCCAAAGGGGTTATTGGTAAGATCCTCCACTTGACCTTCTTCTTGAGGATTTTGTGATGATGAAGGAAAGTTAGTTATAGGATTGCTTGATCCAACGGGATTCATTTCATAATTGGTTTGACTTAGATAACTTGAAGTGGATGTTTCTTTGTTGGCTTCCATGTTCCTCTTGTGTTGAGATCTAGTTTGCACCATAAAATAGGGATCAATTTCCAAGAATGTGGGAGATGAATCTCTAATTCTTTGGATTGATCTAACTTTAGGTACAAAAGAGAAAATTTAGGATGTTTTAAGGATCAAAGGTGTGATGATGAAAATGTGTAAAAGATGGATGATATGGATGATTGAACTCTTAGAAGATCTTGAGGGGATGCTATACTTTTGGGGCATTTTTGTATTCTTGGATTTGTTTGGATTTTGATTTACCTTGATTTGGTTTTGGATTGTTAGAAACCAAAATCTGAAATGAAAACCAGAAAAGCCTTCCACAAAAGAGAAAAACTGAAAAAGCATAGTTGTTGCAAAAAGATGTGCAACATATTATTATTCAGGAAAAAATAATTACATGAGAATGATTTTCTTTATAAAAGCAAAGATGCATAGCCCTAATCTTATCTTGAGCAAAAAGATAGCTCAACAAGATAAGGATGAGAATAATAAACCTAGGAATTAAATATTACCTAAGTAAAGTTATGCAAGTGCAATTAAATATTAATTACACTAACATGGATTTGCTTTGATTTTGGATAATGAACAAATGGATCACAAGGTGTTGGATGTTATCTATGGGATATAATTTCTCACAAGATGATAATTTGACTAAGTGTATGGAGAAGGATGCATCTACCCACACTTAACCAAACAAGATGATAATTCAACTAAGCATATGGAGAAGGATATATCTACATATACCTAGCTAAACAAGATGATTTGATGATTTGAATAAGCACATGAAGAAGGATGCATCTACATATACCTAACCAAAGATCTTTTGATGTTTTGATTCAAGGATTTCAAGGATTTTGATTTGTTTCAAGGATTTTGATACAATGATTTTGATTTGCCAAAAATTCTAGCAGGAAGGATGATTTCAAGATTTTCAAGAGTTGTTGGTGAGATGATTTCGATTGATGTTTGAAAGATGGGTGAAGGTTTTGATTTTGATCCTATGTGTACCTAAAAAGACACTTGTTTACAAGACCTTAGTTTTGAAGAACATGCTTTACTCTAAACAAGATGCTCAAATTACTGAAAGAGATTTGGATTTTGACAATAATAGAATGATTACAATCCAGGATTGTTTCTTGAAGCTCTTATGTAAAAGTTGAAAAGTAATCTTTGACTGAATTCGTAGAGCGTTGAGAGACACTTTTGATGTGCTTTTGGACTAAGAGTTTTTTATTTTGGTTTACCTATTTTGATCTTGCGCAAAATGATTTGAGACACATGTGTGGGGTTCAATTGTTCTTAGATTTTCTTAGTGACTTCTTTTTACCACAAATAATTCTTGATTAGTTTTTGAGACTAGATGTCCAATGTCTTAACTTCATCTCATCCCACAAAGTGCATTATGTGGAAGTTTGATGAAATCAAGGAAAAAGTTACCTATTATTGACTTTAGTAAGAAAATTGAGATATAAACCCAAGTGTTTAGAAACCTCTAAGGATAAAATCCCAAGGGAAAGAAATAACACATGCATCTTGTCAAAGATATTTGCTTCCTAAAGGGTTTGAAGTTTTGATGAAAATGTTGAATTTTTGTTTCCCAATGTTTACGAACAAGCAAAGTGTTTTGTAACCAAGAACAAGTACAACCCTATGGCTATGAAAGACTATATTTGTTGAATCCCCACTTGGACAAGTCCAGCTACGCTTATTTTTAGTGAATGGTTAGATGCTTGACCCCACTGGCTCCCCTCCACGACACTCACTTATATGGGGCAGCCAAGCATCAACACCCATGAAACTCCCATGGCATACTTTCCATTTCTACTAAAACCCGTAAAAGTGTGGGGTGGCTTCAGAACGCAGGTCTTGCACCAACAAATAGATCAAGGATTTTGGCCATTTTTAAACAATGGTTTTAATTCAGACTTTTCATTCATAGGGATTGATCCATATGACGAGAGACCATTGCTGCCCTTCTCGTCGGAACCAACCACATGCTACTAGCCTTTGTTCCAGTATCCACACTTATTTACTGGTTCGAAATACACTTGGCTTTAGTGTGTTACTGGTTGGGTCGTTCCCTTGGGTGATTAATTTTTCCCACAAGGTAGACCCTCTAGGATAAACAAAAGTGAGCAAGCAATATCCGTAACTTGATCAATCTCTATTGCAACACAAAGAGAGAGAATGTATGTAATACCCTCCACTCACACTTGCAAGTTTTGTTCAATTTAATCCCAAAATGAAATGTGGAGGAAATTACATTACCCAATTTAAGTTCACCAAAAGGCCTTTTGATTCTCAAGATTGTCATGAGGTACGAGAGAAGCGCATACGTCCTTTTGATGGTATTAATTTGAGTAAGCAATTACAAGAAAAATAAGCACTTGTTCATTTTATACCCACAAAGCAATAATGACTTGTTTTTAAGCACCAAAGGAAATGTGGAGATTTCCTTGTTCAATTGTTAAACCTCAAACCAAATCTAGTGATTTTTTCCTAAAGTCTTTCTAAGCCCTTTGTAGAAAAAAATTGAAATGTTCTTTTTAGAGCCCAAAAGAAGTTTAGTAGGTCCCGAGCACATGAAAGATAACAAATTTTAAGAGAAATTGTGAATTCTCATAAGAGTGTTAAACAAACACTAAAGTGTTCAAAAACACTTGGTATCATGAGAGAATGATTTCATTATGCCTCTTTCAATCTTGTCTCTCTCCTTCACTATGATTAGACCAACCTACAAAAAAAATAGTTAGAACTGCAAAACAAAGGTCAGAAAAGCAAGTAGTAACCCACATGATCAGAATTAAAAAAGTACATGTCATAAAAAAATAGAGATTTCACTTTTTACTTTCCAACGGTGGATTTTGCACAGGTGGTGCAGTTTAAGAAACCCAATGGTGCTATATAGCGCCACTTTTCAGTTAGTGTCATTCTATAGCAAAGGTAGAGAGTGTGATTGTGTCGCTCCTTTGCACACTAGTGCAGTTTGGAATTTAAAAATTCCAACACATGAAAATAAAACCAGTGGTGCAGTTTAGAATTTTGAATTCTAGGCAAGAACACAAGAGCATAATTGTTTGAAGTTTGAAGTGGTGCTATATGGTGATGCTAGAGTGCCAATGGTTCTATATTGCGATGTTGATCTACTAGCGGTGCAATTCCCTATAGACACAAAAATAGAGAAAAAAGCATAGAATTTTTGATAAAAACGTGATCTAAACGTGAGATTTTCCCTCCTTCTAGCGCCAAATGTAGAACCAAGATCCTAGTACCTGCAAAGAATAACAAACAAACACATTAGAAGATTCAAATGCAAGTTAAGATCAAATTTCCCCATAAAATCCATTGCCAATGCTCAAAATAGGAATAAATGCAAGAAAACAATAAGAAAACAAAGTGATAAATCAAATCCTATTAAAAACATGCAAACTTTTGATCTTATGGGGGAGTTGGTGTCAATTTGATGTGGAAATTGGCCCTTTCCCAACTCCTATGCAAGCTTTGATGATTTGATGAAGATGTAATCCACTTGGTGATTGCTTCAAATGAACTCCATGCAAAAAACCTGCAATAACCTAGCTATGCCTTGATGAAATTGATGGAAATGCTAATGCTTGAAGATGAAAATAAGTATAGTATTTTTTCTCAAGTTGTGGATGATCAAATGAGGAGAGAAACCTCTTATTTATAGGAAGACAAGGTGGAGAAACGCCCAAAATGAAGCAATGTGGGACTAACTTTCAACCAATGGCAAGATGCCACTTGTCAAGAGATAGACGGATGAAGGATGTGTACATTTTGATGAATGTGCCCATAAATGCAATTAGGTGAAATTTGAAAATAGTGAAATAACATGGAAGAGGGAAAAAGAAATGACTTAAATGCCACTTCGCTCAAGGGAAAAGGGCTTCTAAGATGAAATAAATGTCTTGTTGGAAGGACTAAGTCCACTTGGAGGGATTTCAAATTTGGAAGAATATTCCCTTATTATGCCATGTTGAGAGAAAATAGGGATTTAAAAAATGAATTAAATCTATTTAAATGTGCAAGTGGCAAAAGCTAGGGGATGGGACATGGATTAGGATTAAATTAATCAAGGGTTAATTAATTTAATGAGGGATTAGATGATATGACCAATTGATTTAGATTTATGGGTTGATTTAAATCAAAAGATGAGAAGGATATGATATAAAGATTAATTAAATAAAGATTTTTGATTTATTTAATTAAAGGGGATGAATGTTAGATTAAATCAAAAAAAGTTTTAATTTATTTAATTTAATGAGATGAGTTTAGAGATTTAATCAAATAAAATGAATTATATAATTAAATAGAGATAATTAGATCAGATTGATTGATTTAATTAACAAGAGAGAATGACTTAATTAGATAAATGGTTTATTTAATTAAGGGAGGAAATTGATGAATTTAATCAAATAAGGGTATTTGATTAAATGGTTAGACCGAGGGATGATTAAGGATGAATTGGTGTTAGTAATCAAGATCAAGTGTGTAATGCCAATCAGTACATTTTGTGTCTACAGTATGCATAATTTCATTGAATATGGCTTTAACTTGGTCAATTATCTTTCTCAATTAGTTTAATTCAGTTGCATTTGATCATGTTAACTCACCATATGACAATATCTTTCCTACCATGAGTTGAATTGGTACACATTTCACATGATCTATTGTTAAATCCTTATATTCAAATGCATTCATTTGATATTCAATTAAATCTAAGAATTATTCACATTTTTATAAGAAGGATGCTAGGAACACTTTTTTTGGAGCACCTAAAAGGAATATAATCATGCATAATCATTCTAGAGCATTCACATGTTTGAAGATTATTCTCCTTGATCATTTCTAAGATTATAAATTTTGTCCTATAAAGGAGTCAACTTAGGTGAACACAACCCTAATGATCCATGAATATACTCTAGGTTTTGTTAACCGCCACTAATCCTCAATCTAAAATAAGAACAATAAATCATAATAATTAGAAAGTAAGGGAACACAATCAATTAGATCATTTTTTTTGGACCATAGGTCAAATATACACCTATAGAAATGACCCAAATCTATAGATTCAATCTACTACAAAGTTAATCGATTGTTTTATTTCAAGGTGTGATCAGTTAAATTAGTATAGGTTCATTATGCTTGATCCATGAAGAATCGAAGCATAATGAAGCCACTAATTCCAATCTAAATAGGATCAATCAAATTGAAGTTAAACTAGACATTCATTAAAACAAAGCATTCTAAATCACAAAAACATTTCAAATGTATACTCTGACCCATTTGAAACTTATCCCATTTTGGGAGTGGTGTCACATTGATGTGGAATGGCGACCCTTTCCCAATCATGTGGATCAGTGAGCTTGTTTCAATTGATTCTATTGAAGAGAATCAATGAAATGGTTGTGATTTGTGAATAAAAACATGAATTTAACCTAAATGATCATGATGCAAAAGTGAATCTAACATGATTTATGCTAAAATGATTCAGATATACAAATGCTAAGCTAATCTAAATAATACTTAAACTTAAAAAAGATTCAAACCCTAGTTATCTAATTAGCTAAATGGATGCATTATGGAAGCCACTAATGGAAGCTAAGCTATTATGCAACTAATTTAAACTAAAATATTCTAAATGTGAGCTAAATATGAGTGTGAGTGTGAGTGATTTCAATAGTATAAGTTTTCTTTTTGAAAGATGGATCTATTTTTCTCCAAATAGTGAAATATTTATAGGAGAGCAAATGAGAAATGGAGGGTTGAGATTGAAAAAGCTAATCAATGAACAAGGAGGGAGGGAATTAGAGGCATGGATCATGGATTCTCATTTGAAGAATATTCTAATGGGTGAGGGAAAAGGATATTTTGCAAATTAAAACAAAGTTTAATTGTGAAAAAGGGGGAAGGAATATTCCATGGGAGTATTCCCCTTTTGGAGGAATGTTAATTAAACAATGTTAATTATACAATGTTAATTAAACAACATTTGTTAATTATACAATTAGGGGGATTTGAAGAATTAAAACAATATTCAATAAATTAAGCGATTTAATGAATGGGGAAAAGGTGGAATGACATTTAATTAAATATCTTAGGGTTATTTAATTAAATAAGAAGATTTGGGGAATTAAATTAAATAGTTTGATTTATTTAATTTAATGAGATGAAATGTTAGTGTGAAAGGGGGGAATTAACCCGATTAATGTGTTAGTGAGTTAAGTTTTTAACTTAGGCATAGTTTAATTATTCTAGGTAGTTGTGTTTCCTATATCGAGAAGTTCCATACTTGTCACATTTTTCTTGGATTTAAAAGCTTGTACCATATGTAAATTTAATCAGGTCTCAATACATTTTTCATTCCCTAGTGAAAGAGCCCTAAGCTTCTCTCATATTTGTGAAGGTGTTATTTGCAGATGGTGCTCCTAGGTTTAGTGTCCATCCCCAACATGGTATTAGAGCCACCCAGTCTGCAACTCCTTTCATGAGAGTTTTTGTCGGAGAGATTTGAGATCATAATTTTCTGAATAAATTCATAAGAATGTTCATCTTTATCAATTGAGTTCTCTTTTGTTGAATCTGCAAGAGGCTATGATTTGCTTCCTGAAGGTTGTCACTAATTTCTAGAGACTTTTGAAGCATTTGGATGTAGTGATTCTAGATTGAGGCTATGGATTGTTGTTGGTGTGATTCATCTGTTGCAAAAGTGATTTGAAAATTGGTGTTTTCCAAGCATTATTTTCCTGGGGACAAAAAATTACATTGAAGCACCGTTTTGTTTGTAGAGTAGGCCGAGAGGTTGCATTTATTTTGCAAGACTTGTGCAAATTTTCCCTTTGGAGGCCCACATTTTTCTGCAGATCAATTTAAATGTTTTTCTTCTGTCCATCATAAGTTATGATTCGGTTCTATGTTGGGAGGAACAAATTTGTTGCTTGTGTGCCATCAGTTTTAGCATGCCCATAATGTAGGCATGATTCATACCTCTTCTAAGAGTGGTTTTTTCCCTACTGGAGTTGTCTCATTTCTTTTGGAAGCTGAATTCATTTGACTTGAGGCTACGATCTAGAGGGGGTGTGATTCTTTTTGCAAACCCGCGACTTTTTGGTGACTTTTTGAAGAGAGCACCCAATTTCCTTGATTGTTGAGGTAGTATAAATTCTTGACGTATCAAGACTTGTGGTGATATTCAATTGAAGGTGTTGAGTTGATTCATTGACTACATGATTCATTGCTTGGAGAGCCTGTAATTTGGTTTGGGAGGAAGGCTTGGAATCTCTAGCTGTAATTGAAACTGGAGGCTTGATTTCCCCTTGAAAGAGCTCAATTTATTTGAACAATAATTCATTTTTCCCAAAATTTTCTTTTTTTCTAGGCACTTTTATTCAAAGGTTCAATAGGCGTCTTGTTTGCAATCTTTAGAGGCCCAAATTCAATTTGTGAGAGCCACGATTGGAAAAAAGAGGAGGCATTTTTTCTTCAGTTTAAAACTTCATCAAGATTTAAGGTTGCAGTTTCATTCCTCTAGGGGCACAATTTATTGTCTTTGAGGTTACAATTTTCTCATATTAGGTGGCTGGTGTTTGTGATAACTTCATTTGGAGGAAATGATTGCAACTAGTGGAAAAGGTGATTTTCATTTTGAAGGCATTCAAACCTCATGTGTAGGCTTGCAAATAGTTTCAAATTGAAAGGGGCATTTTTTTCTCCTATTGTTTTGGTTTATTGGTGAAACCCTTCTAAAAGTTTATATTTTATAAAGTTCCCCTAAAATATTTCATATTAGGGTTTACAATTTTCTTGTTACTATTCTTCATTTGGCGTTGATGGGGTCATTTTAATCCTCATCATTTAATCTATCAATCCAAGGTGATGTCCATGGCTGTATGCAAGAGAGAAAGTAGAAAACTTTCTTGACAGTCAATTCTACTTTCAGAAATAAATCTTATTTGCATAAAAGTAAACTTACATGAAAGGGAACTAATCTTAAATCCCATTTGCATAAAATGGAACTAATCTTAGGAAAAATTGCATGAATTGAAAAGACTAAACTACTTCACACTTGCTGGAAATGAAAAGCTTTCTTGGATTCAAATTTAATCTAGAAATCTAGAATTACATTGCTGGTAAATGAAACTAGATCTATCCTATTTCCTTAGGCTGAAACAAGTCTTTATAATCCCCTCCCTTTGATCAAATGATTACATTGCATCTATATAATTCATATTCTATATCAATCCACTAAGAATGTGGATCCAAGATCCTATTTTTGAGGGGTTGTTTACAAAAGTTTAAGAAACTTGAAGTTACTGTCCTCCATCACGCAACTTTTGTCTTAGTAATTTTCTGATGCTTAGTGCTCCTTCCTTGCTATAAACCATGCAAAATACTCAAACAGGTTTTTAGATCTTCAAATCTAGTTTTCATATCATTTTGAAGTTTCTAATTTTGTTGAGAAATGAGGGAGATATCGTTGTTTTACTAAGACTGTGTTTTTGACTATTTCTGAATGCCTGATTTTTATGAAGTCTTCAGTTCTCCACGTGAATGAAGGAATTATTCTTCACTTTGCTTGCCAAAATAATTGATCATTAACATGAATAACATGCTATAATCATGCAACAACATTTGATTGATGTGGTAGCTTGAGTTATCTTTGGTGGAAAAAGGAATCATGAAATGTAATAACTATGAGAGATCTTTGAACTCAACATGAAACAAATACTCATCCCATTAATTTTGGAATGATTTATGCTCCATGATTTTTCATGAATGTAGGAGTGTGCTAGGAGTCTTCTCTATCTTCTCATTACTTCTTCAAAGCCTTATAAAGCTTTCAGGAGTTAACTATCTCAAGTGTAGAGCTCTCTGCTGCAAGTGTCTAATGAAGCTTCTTCTTACCATGAGTTATTTAATAACTCATTTATCTACATTATATCATCTTAAACACTTCATGGAGACACATTAGATGCAATTTGGACCACATTTAATTACTAAAAATAAATCAAACATTTACTTTATATTTTACTTTAAACAAGCAAAAGAACTTTCAATCATTACTCAAATCCACTTTAACACTAATGCATTAGGAAGAAATATATGATTTTCTTTGATAACATATGAGACAATTTATGGTCTCATCAGGCGTAAGAAGAATTCACTATTTTTTTACCATTAATAGAACATTAATCCCACATTGTCTACATGAGATTGTTTTTTTCTCTTTAAATAGAGTTGCAATGGATTTAATTTTTATAAGAAAGGCTCACAGGGCCAAGAGGAGACTCTCTCTTGCATGGAGTTTGCTCATGGCTCACTTTGGTGGATTGGCTACTTGGAGGTAAATCCGCCTAATTTTTTTGATTTGAAGGTTTCATGTCTTTGTAAAAGCAGACAATTCTCTTGTCATTATGGGTTTTTCATTTCACCCTTCTCTAATCATCTTGAAAAGGGGGAACTATACATAATGGAGAGATGGTATCTTGAAGAATTTGTGATGGCTTCATCTTTTTCCATACCTATATGTTCTTGTTCCTCAAATTGATACTTCTTGGAGCAAGAAGTTTGTTTGGCATTCCAAAAGAGATCATATTTTCGAAGTGATTTCTCTTCATGTTGATGATAAGACATTAAGTTTCATTGATGACATTGAGTTTCCTCATGCTCTATGGACCAAAATTTGGGAGTTATATGGAGATCCTGATACTCCACCCTTCCTAGATGATCCTGCTTTAGATTTTCTTATACCTCTTGATGATTCAAATAATATACCATATGACTTTGATAGATTATATGAGTTTTCTTCTTTGGAACACCTAACACATCTTGATGATGAGGATGATGAGGTTTCCACTCCTCCTATAGAGATACCTGTTGATACTTCACATTCATTGGTTGCTACTTTCCATGATCCTAATCAACAAGATGCATATTGTTTTCCAGATCCACCTCATTGGGATTCTTATCGTGTAGACATATCATTCTTGTTTATGGAGTCTCACATTGATGATATTCATCTCCTCGTTGAAGGAGTTGATTTCACTACTTTGGATGTGATGAGGGAACCTTTATACCCTCTTGTTCTTTCTTCTAATCTTCTAGTGTCACAGTTTGGCATTGATTTGGAGTATTTTAAGCAGTGTTTGAAGGAATCATTGTCTTTGGAGGTTGATGTGTTTAAGTATTCATTGGAGATTGATATGATTATGGTATCATTCAGTGTCGACATGGAGCCATTTGAGAATCCTTCAAAGACTTCATACTTCTTGATACTTCCCCATCTCTTGGTTTGGAGTTTCTTCATACACCAGTGTATTGGTTTCTTCCCAAGGGTGGAAATATTGTTTGCAAGCATTGGATAGTTTTTTGTCTTCATGCATGCACAACTAGCATAGGAGCTTCTTCATTATGGGGGGGCTATATAGTCTCTCTCTTTCCCTCTTATGGGGGGGGCATTGATTATATATATGATGTATGTAGTCCTTGGGGGGGTGTGATTGAGTCCTCCATTCATGCATTGTTTTTTGTTTTTCTTTTCTCCTTTTTGGAGAGGATTTTTTTCCCACAGGGTTTTTGTCCTTTTCTCCAATTGTGAGAGATTGCATTGTTAATGCGTACCTAACATGGTTGTGTAGCCGAGACCCATATTACATTTTTTCTTTTTTGCATCTTCATTCTCCCTAAGTTTGCACTTAAGGGGGGGTGTTAGTGAGTTAAGTTTTTAACAAGTTTAGGCATAGTTTAATTATTCTAGGTAGTTGTGTTTCCCGTATCGAGAAGTTTCATACTAGTCACATTTTTTATGGCTTTAAAAGCATGTACCATATGCAAATTTAATTAGATCTCAATACATTTTTCATTCTCCTGGTGAAAGAGTCTTGAGCTTCTCTCATATTTGTGAAGGTGTTATTTGCAGATGGTGCTCCTAGGTTTGGTTTCCATCCCCAAAAAAATGAATTAGGTTAATAGATGCAAATGATGGAATTAATTAAATAGCTAGGCTAATTTAATCGATTAAGCAAATAGATGATGTGTTTTAAGAGGAAATGATGTTAGTATACTTTATTCAAGTGCATGATATCATTGAGGACATTTCTCAGTGTCTACATTTTTCCCCTCTTTGAAGTGACCTATTGCTTTGGTCCAAAGAATGATGCTCTTTGGATTAAAAACTGATGCTCAAATCAAAAAATAACTAATTTTTAGATGCCCCACTATTGCCTCAACGGAAGGAATAGGTTGGTTCCCTACCCGCTCAAGAAATTAGGCAATTTTTTTTAATTTTGGGTTGATTTCGAGACAAAGGTGAAAGACTGCCCCAGAGGTCCAAAAAGGCTTTGGGATGCCAAAAACACAAAAAATGATGCAAAATTAGGTTCATTTTTGTAAAATTTGGTGAAAATGGTAAAGAAAACCCTAGCTTGATGTTCAATTAGGGAAAAAAACCCTAATTTGCAAGCATAAATAGGTGAGGGTCACCTTCAATTCATTTGTACATTCACACCTTAGAGAATTCTTGTAGTTTGAGCTCTGACCCTCCGACGAGATGGTGCAACGAGTGCTCCCATGCAACACATTTCCAACCAGGTTCACGAGTACCATAGACTTCCAAGCGCAGGACCACCAATATGAAATGTGAAACTTGATTTGAAATTTTACTTTTTGATGCGTTTAATGCCTTTTGAAATTTAAACTTTGGCGATGTCACTCTAGAGCGACGTTATTTCTAGAATAAAAAATGCTAATTTGAATTTTAGCAATGCATATGTGAATTGCAATGCAGTTCACAATTTAGAATTAGGGTTTCATATTCTAAATCGCGGCACATATGTGAAGAGCGATGCACATCTTGATTTGAAAATTAGTGTCAGGGTTTACCAAAGTTAAATTGCAATGCATATGTTTATAGGGACATGACTTGCGATTTTCATTTTAAATGCCTCAAGTTTCATAGTTTAGAATTTGAATTATAGGGTATGTGCAGGATCATGATGGGACAAAAAGTGGCGATATGATGGGTATGTGGTTGATGGCTCTTTTTTACCCAAAATTGATGAAACGAAAAGGGTTTTTAAAGGATATTCTCAACTTTCCACCAATATAAATTATGCTTTACTTTGAATTTAATAAATAATTAGTATTCATTTTCTCTTTAAATTATAACTAAAGTCCTAATTGATAGGCTGATTGAAACATTTATAGCTTTCAACCAGTATCACATTTTTTCAATCCGAAATATGCGTCACATTCTATGCTTCGCATACTATAGGATTAAAAAAAAGAATTACATAAATTTTTGACCAAGTTAAGGTGGTCAAACATACAAGTTTTTTATATTTTTTAAAAGTTGTAATAAAAAAATCATAATTAATTATTTACTTGGAAAAAAATTACAAAAAAATATGCATCACATCGAGACATGAGTCCTCTACTTATATATAAAATTTATAAAAAAATATTATCATTTTATTGTGGTTAGGGTGGTCAGACATACACATCTTATTTTTTTCCTAAAATTTAAGTAGTACTACATTGAAATTTCAAATGTTCACCAAATATATTTTTTTTATAAATAAACCTAGTAGTTTAGAAACTACATTCAATTTGCTACAAATTCTATTCTTACATATTTTTGAAATAATATAGATAACTTATTCAAATTTTTACGTCAAGTTGCCTAACTCTGATTTTTCTAAATTTTTTTCCACTTGACGGCTTGTTTTTTCCAGGATGATCCTGCACATACCCTATAGCAATGCTATTATTAGTTTGGGGATGAAGATTCCAGACTTAGAAAAAAAAAAAATTACGTCATGCGCTTCATGGGTGCAAGAGGTCATTCCACCTTTGATGTGCCACGAGCATCAACACACAGTTTTGTCTAGATTTGGTGATTTATTTGAGTTATGATAGGAACACTTTGGAGAGATCGACATGTGGTACATTGCATACATGCCCATCATCCGAACACACTTGGCGATGATGACAACATTGTGTGAGTGATGGCACAATGAGAACTTGTCATTCCACCTTCCTACTAGTGAGGCGACAGTGATATTGGAGGATGTATGGCAGATATTGTCTTTGTCGATACATGTTGAGTGTGTGATATATGATGTCGATGCCAATCATGATGCATGCCATGAGGTGATGGACCAGGAGGACATTGTTCTAGTCACTTTGCAGATTGACCTTGAGATTTATAGAGATCAAGTACCCACTTTTAGATTGATTGTTGCAACAATCATCTTGGGCTTGGTTGCTCCAGATTGACAGAGCAAAGGGTTTAGTTTGGGATGGGGCCTAGCTTGGAATAGGATGTTTGTCAAGAGGACCCCATTTGCATGGGGGCTAGTGACATTGGCCTCTTTGTATCATGATATGCACAATTTTGTATATTGTGATGGCAGGGCGATCGACATAGGGGTCACCTTACTCCAAATTTGAGCTTGGGAGCACATTGTTGGGCTTCAACTGATTGTTCAAATGGTTGATGTAGAGGTAGATGATACAGTAATTTGGTGATACAGAGGTGCCATCACACTACAACATATAGGGCAGCTTGGGATTCCCTACTAGCATAGGGTCATCGATGATATGTTAGTCTTTAGATGGCGACCCTAGATTCAGATGCCATCATGGTATGATGATGTTCAACAGCTATTCTTCTCTCGATAGACCTGATTCATGTAGGGTCAAGAGCATATCATCATAGAGAGGTATCTCCCAGATAGGGTGGTGAGAAAATTTGAGGATAGGTAGGATAGGCTAGATGAAGCATACACCGCTATGTTCACCAGGTCAACATGAGAGTCAGAAGAGTGGGGACCTATGATCCCAACCCATGAGGTTGAACCATGACAGTCATTATATATATATATATGATATGATATGGATTTATGATGTGATGCTTTTACTTTATTTCATGCTTATGAATGTATGGATGCATATGATGTGAGATGATGTGTTATGCTTATATATTATCATGTATGGATGCACTTCTTTTATTTATGCTTATTTGATATGCGATGGTATATGTGATGATATGATGCAATGCAATGCAACGCAATGGATGGATGTACTTATTTTTCAATATATTTTTCATGACATGTTATGGGATGAATGATATGATATGCAAATATTATGGATATAGTTATTTTTGTGTATTTTCTAAGCAATTTATTATGAGATGATGATGTATGCATATGGATGTATGGATGGATAATGCAAATGTTCATGCTTATGATATGATAATGTAACAATTTAAGATGCTTAGAATAACAAATCTATATTATTCATTCACAACTTAAATGATAATGATTATGCAAGTTGTATATTGTGATTATGCAAGATGTATGCATGCTGATGATTTGTGGATGCAAGATGGATGCATTAATGATGCTTTTATTGACTATCATGACACCAAGTTAGCACAGAGAGAAGATAGAAGAAACAAGATGATTGACCATTGATTTTGATAATTACTTCAGAAGATCCAACAAGTCTATGATCCACTAGGACTTTATTAGAGATGATGAGAAATGCATGATGATGATTTGCTCATATCTTGGGATTGGTATTTTCTATCGTTCCTTATTGTTTGATATAACACATAGACACAATGCATCAAGGTATTGATGACCAAGATGGTGTTGTATCCAGTGTAATGGAATTTAATTTGCAAATAGATAGGATAGTTCTTTTTTACACCTTGACATACAAAAACCTCATTGGAATGTAAGTTAGAAGCTTAGAATATATTGGACCAAAGCATATGCAATAGCCAACAATGTACTCCAAACAACTTCCCTATACACAACTAAGAAAGTATGTGCCAAGAATATTTAACAAGAGTATCCACAAGCACAAAAAATGAAAGATGATGATCAATACCGCATTCCTTTCTCTCTAAATTGTTTTGATAGACATCATCAAGAGGTCCTTGGAATGGGTCATTAAGATAAATCATAAGAAAAGATCAAAGAAAAATAGTTAGTGTTATCTATATATCTTGCCAGTTTATTTTAGCTAAGGTAATGCCTAATACTGATGTCCATTATAGGAAGGATACATCCTAGGACATGTTGATCAAGAGTTGTTTGATGTAGGATAATGATGAGATTTATGATAATCCATTGATATAGACTTCACTGATGCATCTACCTATGATTTAGACTTTAGATTTTGATACTTAGGTTCTCACGTTACAACTTACAATTTTTGTTTTCTATTTGTTTTGCCAAAGGTTGAAGATGGTAATTCATTTATTATGGATGAAGGTTTATTATGGGTGAAAGTGAGATGGGATGGATGGTTTTGGGATTTTTTGGAATATTTCAATGTTTTTGGATATTTTGAATTTTTTTTGAGGTTGTTTTATGGTCTTTTTGAAATTTTATATGAATTTTTTTGGTTTTTGGTTATTTGAGGTTGTTTAGGGTTTTCTCTAAGATATTTGAGGCTGTTTAGATTTTGAATGTTTTCTGAGTGTTTTTTTGTTTTCAATTTTCAAAATGTTTAGTGTTTTTTGTTATCTAGATGTTTAGGGGTTTTTTGATATTCAACCAAGAACCTAACCTAAAAGACCTATCCTAGGGGCCTTGAGGGTTGATCAAAGATAAGCCTTTCCTATGTTATATATGCAAAGACCAAGTAGTTTGACTGACTCAACTTATAAACAATGAGAAATGAATAGTTGATGGAATTCCAGTTTATTATGGCAGACTCCTAAATGGCTAACCTAGGGTGTCTCAGGGGCACATCAATGATGGCCTTGCCTATGTTCAAGCTCAAAGACGATATAGTCTGACATGGTTCTAGTTTTTTATTTTTGATGTTCAACCTTTTTAGGGATTTTGATATGTTTTGGATGTTTTGGATTTTGACTTTACAATTTTTGAATGTTTATGGATTTTAGTTGTACAGGATTTTGCAAATGTTTTTGGATTTTTCTGATGAACATTTAATAAATGTTTTCTACGATTTTTGATGATATTTTTGATAACCTTAAGATGTACAAGAACCTGATATGATCCAGAACGAGTTTCCCCCAGTGTGATATGATAGACTACCTTGATATAGTCAAGACAAACTGACCTTCAAAATATGCCAAGTAGTACTAAAGGGGATATGATACTTCACAACATCAAGCTATGATAGAGACATGAATTGGTGATGGAATAAATAGGATGACGGATGAGGCAATGGATGAGTGGTGAGGTGAAGAATGATAAAGAGCCAAAGAATAGATGGAGGTGCCTTATTTACACGAGGTGCCTGTTTGCCAGGTTTTCACCAAGGTACTTTCCCAAAGTGCCACTGAAGTGGTTTTCACTAGAGTACTATTATTTTGTTTACTTTTTAATCCTTTTTCTTATATTTTTGGATTTTGATCATTTTTTTAATTTTTTGTATTTTTAGATTTTACACCCTTCAAGTCTAGGCATAAAACTTTTTGAGATGCAAGTCGTTGGTTGGTTCCTGCAAGGGTTCACCTTTAGGGGTTTATAATTGGTATTCACTTGATCCATAGCTTGATGTGATGATAAAGGGACCCAACCAACTAGGATAAAATTTCCTGATGTGTCCTGATCTAAAAAAAAATTTGATTATGTTTGAGAACAAGATCCCCTACCTAGAAAGACCAACATTTGATCTTCTTGTTATAGTTTTGTTTTAGTTGGTTTTGATATACTTGCAAGTGATTAAGAGCATCAAGACGATGTTCATCCATGAATTCTAGCTCATTCAACCGAGATATTATATATTCTTCATTAGTGATAAGGTTTTGCAGTGACACTCACAATGATAGGAGCTCAACCTCAATACGCAGAATGGCTTCTGATCTGTAGACTAGGGAGAAAGGAGTTGCACCTATTGGTGTGTAGATACTAGTTCAATAAGCCTAGAGAGTGGGATTTAACTACAAATTCCAGTCACTGCCAGCTTCATTGACTATTTTCTTGAGGATTTTCAGAATGGTCTTGTTTGTAGCCTCAGCTTGACCATTGCCTTGGGGGTAATATGGGGTAGAGAATCAGTGTTGTATGTTGAATCTTTGACATAGCTAATTCACATCCTAATTCTTGAAGGGTGTTCCATTTTCTGATATAAGAGTTTGTGGAACACCATAATAATAGATTAGGTAATTTAGAATAAACTTGGCAATTTGCTTCCCTGTTATGCAGGTCATAGGAATGGATTCAACCCACTTGGTAAAGTACCTAGTGGCTATTATGAGGTCAAATTCCTACTATGAAAAAGGCCAAGATGTGATCATTGGGTGCAATTCCTGAGCTAGAGAATGAATCAGATCTCCATGTTGTTGACACTTGAAGCATTTTTGCACATACTGCTGAGCTTCTTTTCCTATGGTTGGCTAGTAGTACGCCATCCTCTACAGTTACTTAGCTAAATTCATACCACTAGAATGGGAACCACATATTCCATTGTGTACTTTTTCTAAAGATGTCAAGGCCTCCTCTTGGTTCAGACATCATAGTAATGTCTCTTTAATTTTTTGATGGTATAGGGTATCACCTAGGATCATGAATTGGGATGCCTTCTTGAGAAAGGTATTTTTAAGGTTCGAGGTGATGTCGGATAGGAGGGTTCCTTTGCTTGGGTAGGAAAATATTTCATGATACCATGGGGATCCAGGACCAACAATGACACATGAATTTAGATTCATGGATTTTGAAAGTCTCTAAGAGAAGTTGTTCTACCAAGAATTCATATTGAAGGACGTTGTTCAGCATGTCTAACAATGATTTGATTATTTCCATGGCATCTGTTGCTTGGTTTTTCATGTGAGAAATCTACTCAAAATTTAGGTCAATGAAAAGGTCTTTGAGATTCTTTACCATCTTTTTGTAAGGAGTGATATTTTCATCCCTAGTTTGATAGTCGACATTGACTTGGTTGATAACTAGCTATGAGTCTCCATAGAATTTCATCTCTTGTATCTACCAATGAACTACTATCCTTAGTCCTATGATTAGAGCTTCGTACTGAGCAATGTTGTTAGCATAGGGAAATGATAGCCTGTATGAATTTGGAATGCAATCACGTTGAGGGGTGATGAAAAGAATACCTGCTCCTGATCCATGTTGGGTGAACAATCCATTAAAGTACATTTTTTTTCCCACTAAGCTATGAGATTGATAAGGAACACTGATTCATCAAGGAACTCAGATATCAATGGGTTCTCTACATAGATAGGTGCCTCTACTAGTTGGTCTGCAATCACTTTTCCTTTGATTTCCTTTTTCTCTACGTATTCTATGTTAAATTTAGTTAAGATCATTACCCATTTATCCATTCTCCTAGTGGGAGTTGCTTTGGATAGTAGGTATTTCAATGGATTGATATTTTCCCACCAAGGTCATGTTGATGTAATAGATATCCCTTTCCTTTCTGTTTTCATCATGTTGTGCTAAAAGAGCTACTAGTGCTACTAATGTTGATGAGATATACAAGATCAATGGTTTCTTCGGTATCGGTGGCATGAGAACTAGAGGTGTCAATAGATAGTATTTGATCTACTAGAAAGCTTTATCGCACTTCTCATCCCACTTGTAATTTATTCCTTTACGGAGAAGATGTGAAAAAGGGTGGATTTTATTTGATAGTTGCGCTATGAACCTTCTAATGGAATGCAATATTCCTTGTAATCCTCTCATCTATTTTAGTTTTTGCAGTGGTTCCATGTCTAATATGGCTTTTACTTTTTCTGGATCAATTTCTATCCCTCTTTGCGAGACAATATAGCTAAGAAGTTTCCCTAATGTAACCCTAGAGACACTTTTTTGGATTTATTTGTACCTTGTACTCTTCAAGCCTATCAAAGATTGGTCCTAAGACTTCTATGTGCTCACTTCTTTTCTTTGATTTTTCCAAAATATCATCCACATAATCTTCAACCATTTTTTAGATCATTTCATTAAAGATGAGGGTCATTTATCTTTGATAGGTTTCCCTAGTAGTCTTCAACCCAAATGGCATCACGTTCCAACAATAAGTTCCCCATGGACAAGTGAATGCATTTTTGTGTTAATCCTTCTTGGAAATCATTATTTGATTATATCCTATAAAACCATCCATGAGCGACATCATTTCATGCCCAGTTGTTAAGTACATAATGAAGTCGATGTTAGGAAGAGGGAAATCATCCTTCGGGCATAACTTGTTTAAGTCTCTGAAATCGGTGCATATTTTGATGCCCCTAGTGTGTTTTGAGATTGGTACTAGGTTTTAAACCAACTCAAGATAATCTATTGGTCAGATAAATCCAACATCAAGAAGCTTTTGTAACTCTAGTTTCACCAAGAGTGTTATTTGAGGAAGAATCTTCCTTAATTTCTACTTTACTAGATTGGCTTTAGGATAGACTACGAAATGATGCACAACCACTTCTGGATCAATCCCTAGCATATCAGTATATGAACATGCAAATTTGGTTCTTCTCTCTTTCAAAAATGTTGCTAGGTTTTTTTGTTCTTCATCCAACAAGGATTCAACATAGAAAGTGAGCTTAGGTGCTTCCTTTGTTCCCACATTGACTAGAGTGGCCTTTTCTACTAGTACTGTTGACTTCTCTGGATGCATCGCACTAGGGGGGAGATTGAATCCCTCACTATTTTAGGATCAGAGAGTTCCATAGTGTGGTTTTCACTCAAAGATTCACATGTTAGTTGTATTTCATCAATTTTGTGACTGAAGGATTCAATTGTCTCCCTATAGTATGCCCCTGTGTCTAGCTCTATGTCAAAACCTACTTTGTGATGTGCCCATGATAAGCCATGAATTTTGAGATCGCTTCATCATTTTTGAATAAATCAAGAATCAGTGGTCCTTGTTGATCCATGTCAATAAGTTGTGGGTATACTAGGCATATTTCAGTTGGTTGATTGCTTGAAGCAAAGGATGTTATGGATATCATGAAGAGGGATTTTTTTTCAAATAGGTCAACAACATCAAGGGGGAAGTCATCTAAGGTTGTACCACACAATATAGGTAACCAAGAGGAAGCCTCATCTCATTTAGCAGAAGTACCTTTTCCAATAAGTGTGACCTTGCTAGTAGTACAACCTAGGCCAAGATTCTTTTGTCGTTTCTCAGAAAAATGGGCTAGCAAACCATTATCATTGTGTCCTAGCTTCTTGTTCTTGTTATATCCCATTCCATTCATTAGCTGCAAGCCTTTGTTATCATCTTCCATGGGAAGAGTGGGGAAAGGTCGTTCATCCTAATAGAGGAGTTTAGAGATATCATCCTCATTGACATATTCTTGGTTCAAACCCCCCACTTGGTGAAGGTAGTAGCTGTCATCTTGATGGTTTTAGGCTCTTTATTGTTAGATGTGGGTTTCCCATGATATTGAGGATAAATAGGTAGCTCTCCTAAGAAAATAATATTTTTCATTAGCTTATAGTTCCCACAACCACCATACTGCATTACTACTTTGATGGTAGGAATGTTTTGCACAGTGGGTGTCTTCATTGCTAAGGTAGATGCAAGGGATGATGGGTCAAAAAATGAGGTAGAAGGTGTAGGTCCTTCATCATTCTTGGGTATTTGGGGTATCTTATATAACTTGGCCTCAAGATTCTTACAGTAGTAAAAAGGCTCATGATATCCATGGATAGTAATCTCTTTTCCCTCAAAAGGAAAATTTACACATTGATGATAGGTCAAGGCTACAACTTTTAGGGCATGGATCCATGGTCAACCAAGAAGGATGTTATAAGAATGATCAAGGTCTAACACTTGGCATGTAGTTTTTTCAATGATGGGTCCTACTTGGATGTGTAACGCAATGACACCTTGTGATACACACTCTTGGTCAGCATATGCTCTGATGGTGGTAATTTTTGCTTCCTCAATAGTATCCTTTGAATAGCCCATATTTTTTATCAATTGAAGGGTACAAATGTTCAGACCAACACCTCCATCTACTAATACTCTTTTTCCTTTTCTCTTATGAATAACAACTTCAAGGTGTAAAGCACGGTTATCAGATGGATAGGTCTTGTTATGAGAAGATGAGAAGATGATTAGCGATATGCCCCACAATATCTTGAAATTAATTTGTATCAATATCCTCGAGGATAGATGACTCTGATAGCTTTCTCCAATATTTTCCTATGTGCAGGGATAGCCTTAATAGTTCTAAGATTGATATATGTGTGGGGGTCTTCTTAAGCTAATCTAAGAGATTATACTTGCTGGGATTTGATGTTGGAAAAGTAGATTGTGTCCTAGGTTGAGACAGGACTCCTTAGATGGTAATTTTCCCACGTCATTTGGTGATGATAGTAATGATGCTATCATAGGAAGTGACCAGGTTGGAATAGGTATGTTGCATGTTTGTGTAATCTTTATCTTTTCTGGTATTGTTTTCTTTGTTATGATCTGGCATAGGATTCTTGTATATCTTAAGATCTTGATTCCTAGTTGGTACCTCAACAGATATTATGTCATTCTCTATAAGGTCTTGCATAATATTTTTTAGCCTCATGCAATTTGTCATTTTGTGTCCTTTGATTTTATGAAAGTCACAGAGATCATTCTCATTGTACTAGGATGGTTTCTCTTGGGGTTCTTGGTAATTTTCAAAGTTGGGAAGTGTTATCAGGTTTGACTCTACCAACTTCTATATGAAGGTTTCGATGGATTTGGATAACTATGTGTACTTGTGCTTAGGATAGTTGTTCTTGTTAGGGGTTTTCCTTTGTTGCATTTTGGTGTTATTAATCTAATTGTTCTAAGGAGGTGTTGTTTGCTGCATGGTTGGTTGAATGTTAGAAACTTGAATATTGTTTGGTCTAGGAGCACTTAGGACTACCTTAGCATCTACCACACCATCATTTGTTACATTCTTGTTCATTGCCCAAACACGAGGCTTGTCATTTGAACTAGTTGATTGGTGGTTGCCTTTGTAAGCTTGAGTATTCCTTTGTGAGATTAAAGCTCTTTTGATGTTAAGGGCTCTAGGGAAAAGCTTGTCATAAGATGTGATGCACTACATTTTCAAGTGGAAGGATAGATCTTGATCTAGATTTTCTATGATGACCCCCACTTGTTGTTCATTAGGAAGAAGCCACCTGCTTTGACTAGCTCTTTGTCTCCACCATTGTAAGAAATTAGCGAAATATTCTCCTTTGTTTTTTATAAGAGTGTATAATTCTTCTAGAATTATGTCCATGTCAAGGTTAAAGGAGAAGTGATCGATGAATTTATTGGTAATTTCTGGAAATTTTTGATATGAGGAGGTAGATGAGAAAACCAATCCATGGCAGGACCTATTAAACTTCGAGGAAAGAGGTGCATTAAATAAGAATCATTGTAGACCACCTCCATACAAAGGACATTAAAATCTTTGACATGGTCCACAAGGCTTCCTTTCCCTTTGTATTTATCGAATTTGGGGATTTCAAAGCTGGGAGGGAATGGTTCCATTGCTATGTTTTGATCAAATGGATAAGGACATAGATTTTTTGTATGGGGCTTCTTTGTCTTGGCCATTCGAAGGTCCTACATTCTTGGGATAGCACCTTAAATTGTGATGCTAGATCATTTTGTGGGATTGGTGGAGGAACATATGTTGGGGTGAAAGATGAGTTATATGTGGGATTTTGATATGATAAGGTAGTGTATGGTGTGTATGGGGGTGTGAGATTTTGTGAAGGTGATTGTAGTGTTGATGTCTATGTTCCTAATGTGTTTGTAGTGTCGATGTTCTGTTGAGGCTTATAGTAGGAACTTGGTTTTTGTTGTTCTTGTTGTTTTTGAGCAACAAGGGCTTGTTGTTGGGTCTATTGTTGTTGTTGGGCATGTTGTTGGTGTTGTGCCTCTAAGGCTTGTTGTTGGTCCTATTATTATTGTTGTGATGCTAAGGATGCTTTATGAGCTTGATTTTTTTGTTCTACTACGGTTGCTTACTGTGTTTCTAATTCCACTTCTTGTTGTTTCTACTATTGTTGTGTTGCTAAGGCTGCTTGGTATTATTGCTGCTATTATTGCGCTACTAAGGTTTCTTATTTTTGTTGCTATCATTGTTGTGTCACTTATTGATGTTGTTTTTGTGTTGCTAAGGCTAGTTTTTTATTGTTGTTGTTGTTGTTGTTGGATGGTTTGTTGATAAGCTTGTTGTGCTTGTTGTAAAGCTAAGGCATGTTCTTGCAATGTAGGATCAGTTGCTTATTGGGACATCTGTGATGGATTGGGGGTGTTGATTTTTTGAGCGGGTAGTGAATGGTTGATGAGAGGTTGGGGGTTCCCTTGCTTTAACATTCCTTGTAAGATAACGGATTAAGGTGGAGGAATGTAAGTTTGAGGTCCCAATTGATTGTGCATGGTAAAGGGGACCGTGGGAAATGATGAAGATGATGCCATTATATTTTGTGATGGTAATGATACACTAGGACCTTGATTCCATTGATTGAAAAGGTTTCCTTGTCCCACATCTTAAGGATTTCCTTGTGCTAGAGATGTAAACAAGGTATTACCTAGGTTGATAGGATTCATGACCAAGGGATTGTTTTGAGATGGGTTGATAATGGATGGGATGGATGTGCTTTGCGAAACCAATGGTATGGATGAATTAGTTGGAGGATTGGATAGAGATGTCCCTATTTGCATTAAGGGTTGACTTTGTGTGAGATTATTTCCTTGCCCTTTTGGATCTACTTGTGATACTTGGCCTACACCACTTTGTGTGATGGTGGGCACACTTGCAATACTCATGGGTATGGATGAAAAGGGGTGTCCTTGATGTGTGAATTTTGTTGTGGAGTAATGAAGTTTCATGAGTTTATATGGATGTTGGGGATCTTTGGGAACTAGAGGAGCACCAAAGGCGGGTGTCCATGTAGTGGTTTGGGATGGAGGATTGGTATCGAGTGTACCCACAAGTGTGTTTCTTTCCAATGGAAGAGTTTGACCAAATTCCTTGGCAAGGCTAGTTGAAAGACTAGGAATGGATGTTTGATTTAGCCAGGCTATTGATGGAGTTGTTAAGCCTTGCGTCAAATTTTGTGCAACAAATGATGGGGAAATTGGAGCTACACTTCCCAAATTTTGATGTTCCATGATTTCCTCCCTAGTAAGTTCAAATGGATTGTTCGTAATGTCTTCTATCTCATATGGCCCTAATGGAGATGATGGTTGTTGTGATGGGGTGACTTGACTTCTCGGATCAAATTCTAGAGGATTTGGATAACTTGAGGTAAATGTGAATTTGGTTTTCTCCATGATTCTCTTGTGTTTTGATCTTCTCTTTACCATAAATTTTGGGTCACCTCTGGGAGAGTTGTGTTGAGATTTGTAATTTTTGAACTCTCTAGTTGACTCAAACTAGGTAGAAGGGACACTCTAATTCTTTTTGGAGCAATGATGATAATGGGAAATGAAAAGGTGAATGATATGGAGAGTTATCTTCACAAACATTTTGGCACTTTTGAATTAAGTTTGATGTTTTGCTGTTAGGATAAAGGATGCTTATGAACTTGGAAATATTTAGGGTAGACTCGTGACCTTCAAGATGAACTAGTTCAAAGATGATAACTAACTCAACCAAATGCATGGAAAAGGATACATTTCACATACAAAGTAGCTAACTTAGGGGTTGGTTTGATAGATGTTCAAGTCAAAAAGTGTTGGTGTATTCAAAAATTTTGCAAAGTTTGGTGAAGTGAAGGATGAAATTTAATGGAGGGGTGGATGAAGTGTTTGACCCAATTTTTACTTAAAGTGGACCTTTTTTTGATAATACCAAGGTAGTAAGAAACATGTTAGACCTCTAAAGAGTTCAAATCCAAAAGACCAATGTTTGACTTAAATGAGGGGTTCATACTGAGCATACATGTCTAGATTATTCAGTGGAATAAGTTTATAAAAAATTGTTACCTTCTTTCTTATCTTGTGGTACTATCTTAGGTTACACTTTCTAATGTATCTTCCTATAAATTTTTGAATATGACACCTAAGTTTGAAGTGACGACATGAAGACCTTCTCTTGGGAATTTTGATTTTACGTGAGATCATTTAGAGAAGTTCAAGATCATGAAAAAGAAGATATTTATTTCCATGTAGGTGGTGGTAATATGGGCCTTCCAGCCTCAATATTGGTTTTTTTTTCTTCGTCTAAGATGTTTGTTGTGTTTGTCCACTGAGCTAGTGTTTCTTTTGTTTCAAAAGTGAAGCTTCTCAAACTACTAATTATATTGGTTTGTTCACCTTCAATGAGTTCAATGTTTGGTTGGCTAATAGCAGGTGTAAGATCAGGTTGTACAACGAGAGCAATCTGTCTCCAAATAGTCATGTGGGATTCAATTTTTCAAGTTTATCTTTATTAATGAGTTTCTTTTACCACAAATGCTTGTCTTGATTGTGTTTTCAAACTAAATGTTTATGTCAAAAACATTAGAACTTTCACAATGTCCATTTTATGAAAATGATGAGGTTGAAGCAATAATTTCCTATGTTGTCTTTGGGAAATATGGATGGAAATATAAGTCAAGATATTTATAAATCTCTAAGGATATAAATCCTTAGGAAAAGCAGTAATATCAAGGCTATTTCAAAAGGTATCCATATTTAGGCCAAAGTGCTTGAAATTTAGAGGAAGATTGTGAATGTTTGTTTTTTAACATTTTAGAACTAAGAAAAGTATTTAACTGACTCATAAGAATTTACCATCCTAGGCTCAAAAGATGCTACTTGTTGAATTCCCACTCAAATTTCTCCAAACACTAAGAATTGCAAATAGTTAGAGATTTGGTGACACTGGCTCCCCTCCATGGCACACACTTCTTGGGACCACCAAATCTCAAAATCCTGAAGATCCAAAGATCCTAAGGATTTTTATATTTCAACAATGAATAGTACAAATGTGGGGCGGCTTCAGAATGACCATTCTTGCACCAACAAGCATTAATGATTTTTGGCAACTAAACAATTTGGTTCTTAGTAACAAACCAAGAACACCTAGTTGTATACGCACCTGCTTTGCCACTTAAGGCTCTTACGACCATTCTCGTTCCACTTAAGGCATGGAACTAGGGTAGTATGTTATACAATCTAAGATAGAAGGTACTTTCTCATGATTTCCCAACCTTTAATATAGCTCACCGATAAGCATGCTTGCAAGAACTTTCCTATGAGTTTCTCATTGCGAGGTGTGTCTCATAGTAAGTCCTCTCTTAAGGGTGACAAAAATCATAAAGGTGTACTTAAGTATTTCTCTTCACCCAAGCTCGCACGAAGCGCAAGGGAAGTGGATACATACTATAAGTGCACACAAACAACAAAGTACACTAGGAGTGTTTCTCTTCACCCAAAATTGTATGAAGCACAAGGGGATTGGATACACACTACAAGTGTGTCACAACAACTCAAACACTCATTCATTTTACCCTCTAAAGCTAAGATGAATTCATTTTATTCACCAAACAAAATGTTAAGTTAACTTGTTCAATTTTAAACCCAAAATACAATGATGAAAGAAGGGTTCAATTTTAGTCACGTTTGAGTGTTCATTTTAAAAATTAGTGAGGTCCTAGATTGTAAATTAAAAATAATAAGAAATTGGGTTATAATTGCCCCAAAGCATCAAACGCTTGTTACAATCATAAGATTGAAAGATGAGAATGCTTCTTCACTTTGCATTGTATCATCCAACCTACAAAACCCTATTAGTCTAAAAACCAAAACAATATAAGAAGCATGTTAGGAATCGAGTGAAATGAAAAAAATAAAACACATGCTAAAAATTGATCATTAAATTTCTTACCAGAGCTGGCATCACTATTCACAATAGCATCCCTCTAGTGAACTAGGGCATCACTCTACTGAATTTGGGCATCACTCTATAGAGAAACTAGTGACGGCGAGAGCGTTGTTGTTTGAGGTGTGTCACTGTTTGCAAATTTTGATACCTCTAAAAAGTATTAGCATCTCCATTTGGTTTAATCAAAGTTGGGATATTAAATAGCCATCATTTTTTGTGATGACAATAGCGTTGTTGTATGGTGGTGCCCAATAAAGGCATCGCTAAAATTGTTTTGGGTGTCACTATATCTTGCAAAAGTTAGAAAAAATGAAATTCGAGATAGAAATTGATCAAATTTGATCAGTTTTGACCTCCTTCTAGCACCAGAATGTGATCAGTCGAATTAGTATGGTCCAATTACACTTGATCCATGAAGAATCAAAGCATAATGAAGGCACTAATGACAATCTAAATAGGATCAATCAAATTGAAGTTAAACTAGACATTCATTAAAATAAAGCATTCTAAATCACAATAAACATTTAAAATGTCTACTGTAACCCATTTGAAACTTATCCCATTTTGGGAGTGGTGTCGTGTTGATGTGGAATGACAACCCTTTCCCAATCTCATGGATCAGTGAGCTTGTTTCAATTGATTCTATTAAAGAGAATTGATGAAAACGTTGTGAGATGTGAATGAAAACATGATTTTAATCTAAATGATCATCATGAAAAAGCTAATCTAACATGATTTATGCTAAAATTATTCAGATATACAAATGCTTAGCTAATCTAAATGAGATTTAAACTAAAAAAAGATTCAAACCCTAGTTATCTAATTAGCTAAATGGATGCATTATGGAATCCATTAATGGAAGCTAAGATATTATGCAACTAATTTAAACTAAAACACAGTAAATGTGAGCTAAATATGAGTGTGAGTGTGAGTGATTTAAATAGCATAAGTTTTCTTTTTGAAAGATGGATCAATTTTTCTCCAAATAGTGAACTATTTATAGGAGAGCAAATGAGAAATGGAGGGTTGAGATTGAAAAATCCAATTAACGATCAAGGAGGGAGGAAATTAGAGGCATGGATCATGGATTCTCATCAATAGGTAAGAATACAAGATGAGATTTAATCAAGGGTTCTCATTTCTTCAAAAAAGCACACTTTTGACCTGTACAAGAGGTCAAAATTAAATGTGGACAAGAAGTTTCAAGTTAACTTGGAGATGAAGCTAAGTGAGAATATTACCTTTTTAAAATGATTGGAGGAGAGAGAATATTCTTTGAAATATTCTCATGGGTGAGGGAAAATGATATTTTACAAATTAAAACAAAGTTTAATTGTGCAAAAGGAGGAAGGAATATTCCATAGGAATATTCCCCTTTTGGAGGAATGTGCAAAGGAGGAATATTCCCTTAGAATATTCCCTTGCAAGTGGGAGGGAAATTAGATTAGTTAATAATTGATAATTAAATAGTGTTAATTATACAATTAGGAGGATTTGAAGAATTAAAATGATATTCATTAAATTAAGTGATTTAATGAATGGGGAAAAGGTGGAATGACATTTAATTAAATAAGAAATTTAGGGAATTGAATTAAATAGTTTGATTTATTTAATTTAATGAAAAAAAATGTTAGCATGAAAGAGGGGAATTAACCTGATTAAATGAATTAGGTTAATAGATGCAAATGATACAATTAATTAAATAGCTAGGCTAATTTAATCAATAAAGTGAAACTGGATGGGTTTAAGAGGAAATGATGTTAGTATACCTAATTCGAGTGCATGATATCATTCAGGACATTTTTTAGTGTTTACATTTGGTAGATTACAAATTGGGAGAGAGCATTTTCATTTCCTAATACAAAGAAAATAGTGTGCTTTAAAATTTTTAAGGTGATGTAGCACTAGACTTATTTCACTTAGTTTCACTCAAGGAAACCCTAGAGATCTCAATCCAAAGATGATATGAAGGAGAGAGATCTACTAAAGGTTGTCCTAGGGTATAATTAATGACTAAAGAGGGGTTCACCACCAAGCTAGGGATTGGAAAGATATGTAATATGCATTTGATCATACCTAATGATGTATAAAACTTCACTACATGACCTAGAAATTAATGTAGAACAAAACAAAAAAATTGGAGAAGTATAGAGGGGCACCTGGAAATCTATTGCAGCTTGAATGAAGACCTGAAATGCTAGAAAAATTAAATTTAGGGTACAATAGGACTCATACGCTAGGCTGGGCGATTAGTCCTAGATTAGGGTTTCTAGGCTGAAACATGAATCTAATGATGATAAGTCTAGATCTTCAAAAATCTAAAAAATGACCTTTACTGGGAGTCATACGCCAGAAGTGGTGTATCTGTCCTACTTGGCTTTTTCAAAGAATCAAGATCTGAATCTGCTCTTCAAGATTTTCTCTGTCTTCTCAACTTGATTTTTGGATCTAAAATGTCATTTTTTTTTCTATAGGTGTCCTCCAATGATCTTCTAAACTAGGTGACAACTTTGCAACCTTGACAACTTCTTTCCAATCTTGCTCTTCAATATGTATTCATCCTAGATCTACCAATCACACATTAAAGAGAGGGGAAAATTTTGTTTTGTTAGTAGAAAGGGGTTTTCCTTGGTCAAACCCTATTTTGGTAATCAAACCTTGAAATGAAATGAAATAAGATGATGGAATGATGAATGAATAAATATGCAATGTTACCACTCAACAATCCCTAGGAATAAAGGATGAAAACATGTATGAAATGGCTCCGATGGATGTGAATTTTGACTCTTGCTTGAATGTTGTAGATCTTGACTTTAACACTTGCTTGAATCATCAAACCCTACATCACAAATATTAGCTCAAAAGAAAACATGATGCATGATGAATTTGATACATGATGCTTGATAACTAGCTCTT
Organism: Sequoia sempervirens; assembly: GCA_007258455.2. Classification (NCBI taxonomy): domain Eukaryota; kingdom Viridiplantae; phylum Streptophyta; class Pinopsida; order Cupressales; family Cupressaceae; genus Sequoia; species Sequoia sempervirens. Next base: position 23,257,243 of record VDFB02047144.1, on the reverse strand, counting down.
GAATGCTCTTGAATACTCTTTCAAACTCTTGAATGCTCTTGTGGACTCAAATTTTTATAATGCATGAACACTTGAAAGCTTAGGAGAAAATGAGTGAAATAACCTTGTATTTATACTTGTTTATGCCAAATTTCTCAAAATTACAACACTACAAGCCAACATCAGATCTAGGAGTATAAAATCTTGCCAAGAATTTGAATTCAATATAGGTTTAATCCACACAGGACTTATATGCTAGAAGTGGCATATGAGTCCCATCATGCTAGGTTTAGGGACACATTTTTCAAGAAAAGCTTAGATTAATGTGAAATATAGATTGGGGCCCCAAAACTTAAGTGGGACTCATACACCAAAGGTGGCATATGAGTCCTAGATCACTGAATCTGGGCCATACAATCCAAAAAACATTAATTTTTTATTGGTAATTACATATGTGTCAGGATTAATATTGAAAAATGCATTAATTAAGGCTTGTAGATGCAAAATAAGGCCAATTAAATCATAAAGAAGCCCAATTAATTAATGAAAACCATAGATTAGTGTGAAAGTGTTAAGACACACTTTACAACACCCTAAATAAGTCACAATTATGTCCATTTATTTCACAAGGTCCTAAATAAGTGAAAATGTAGAGGGATGCATTTTTATACACTACATGTAGCCCCCACTTTAGAGAGAGGAGTAACTTGCTTCCAACTCACACTAAAGTAGATGAAATATGCATCAAGAGGGGTTCAAATGTACCAATTCCAATAATATAGGATGAAAATGAATAGGAGGGTTGTGCAAGCCCCTCAGATTAAGATCCCATGGAAAACCAACATAGGCACAAAAGAAAACATAGGAAAAAGTTAAGAGGAAACAACAAGGTACAAGCATGCACTACCAAAGACATAAAAAAAAGAAAACAAAAGGGGTGGATCAAGCTTTGACCATTTTTCTTGCACGTTGTGGATCAAATCTAAGCTATTTTTCCAAAAATATATTCTCACTCTGAGGAAACAAAAATTCAGGCTTTTTGCTTGGTGAGTATCCAAAAGGTGAGACACATACGCACGTGGCCGGTATGCACTCACACACACAAGGAAGTGACTATGTGAAAGTCACACCTAAGCTAGGCTTCCTATTCAACTAGACCAAAGCTATACCTCTTGATAACTTTGATAAGGTGCCACACAAAAATTAACTTCGAGCTTCATGAGGCAAGAAAATATTCATATGCTTGATACTCATGAACAAACAAGACGGCTCCACAAGCAAACAAAGTGTGTTATGCAAGGTGGCCATATAACTGAAATTATAATGTAAGGTGTGTTCAAAGTAGTTTTTCTTAGTTCATGTAAGGTATTAGCTTAGGGAACATTGTGCCTAATGTCTCCAAGAGAGGACCAATCAAAGAATAGAAGATTCACAACTTAGGGGATTTAGTGTGTCGTATCAAACCACTAAGAGGAATAAAATATTCTAAGAGAGGTCATGCTCTTGAGGGGTCACATCACACCCAATGTCACTACAAAGTGAAAGATGCATAGCATGAATTAAGAAGACTACACAATAAAACATGAAAAAGAATAATGCCAATGTATGCCCCCACTTTAAAGAAATTTCTAAACACCATGTTGTGAGCAATTACTTTAAAGTAGCAAATGATAAATGCTAACATTAAAGAGGACATGAGAGCTTATTTGGAAAGCCCTATTTCAATTCATATGTTTCCAAATAAAGCTACACCATGAAAAAGGGAAAGAAGGGTTGCCCCCAAAATGAAACTCCAAACACATGAGGGATCCATGAATTTGGGGTCAGTATGTCTTTGCTACTAAACCATAGATTTTAGGGGTGTGAGATTGTATTACCAAAAAGTGTATGCTTTGCTTGATATGGGAATAATTGATGATATATTGGACCTAATGAGGCTTTGATTTGGTTTTGTGACGTGTTTTACACATCCACACTAGGTCTTGGGCCCTTACAAATTGAATAAAATGCATCTGTTGATGTCTTGCAAGATTGTTGTAAGGTGTTGTAATTTATCTTCACACTTTTCTAGGATCATAATGTTATAATCCACATAAATAATCTTACCAAGACCTATTTCAAAGTGTTTTAAATACTTGTAACAAAATTTCACACTTTCCTAGGCTTTTCATCAATACTTACAAATTTCTTATGTTTTAAATGACCCCTTTATGCACTTATAGGCCTTAATTAAGTGTCTTGTTGAAGAAGAACCAAATAAAAAAAATTTAATACATCTTAATCTCTGAAATCCACTTAAATTTTTCCAAGTGGACTAAGTCTCCACCTTGGACGACTTAGTCCCATGTGGCACAAAAATCAAAATTAATTCAAATTTCTTTCAGGTTTTTATCCTTTAAGACCTAAGGTCGGCCTATGATGTGGTATTATTTGGGAATTTAGGCATAAGAGTGTATAAATAAGGGTTTTTACCCTCATTTTAGGGATCTCTCTCTCCTAATTCATTCACTCCTCTTTCTTTCATCATTCATCTTCATTATTCTTCTCAAGCAAGCTAGGGTTTTATCATTGCAAGTCATCAAGATATCCTCTAAGGGAATTCAAGGGAAGATTCTTCATGTTTTGTTGCAGAAATTCAATATCAAACATCATGGAAAGGTATTAACTCCATTTTTGCATGTTTCATTCCATTCTTTCATCATTTTGGTTTAATTACCTAAAAGGGGTTTGACCAAGGCAAACCCCCATGCCCTAACAATCAACATTTCTTCTTCTCTTCTTGTGTGTTTGTAGGTTTAGGACTCTTGGAAGCTTGGAAATTATTGGAGGTCAAGTTGCAAGGTTTCTCAAGTCTTCTCTTCATTCAACAAGTCAAACTATCAACAAAAACTCATTTTCAGGTTCGAAAATTAGAGTTTCAGAATAGACACCTGTAGGAAACCAAAATGAATACCTAGGGCATCTGTTTCCACTTCCAAATTTTTAGAGATTCAGAAGTGGAATAATTCACCACCTTCAATGACTTAGTCCCACTGGACTTGATTTTCATTTATTTTTATAGATACAGATACCCATTTGGTAGAAACTTGTTTATGGGCAGTTTTCCAAAATTGGGACTAAGTCGTCCAGACTAGCCTAAGTGTCCTAGTTGACTTTTTCATTAGTTTTATCAAAATTTCAGACCTTCATTCCATTCATTTTCAGGCTTCAGGTGCAAGCATTATGTTTCATAACTTTCTATTTAGTTTTGTTTGCATTTCTAGGTCATTTATCATATATTTGCATATCACGATGTGTTTTCCAACAAGTTACATCTCTTAGGTTTCACATTAATAATCATCTTTATTTTTTAGTTTATTACACTTGGTACATTACATTTAGACATATTTCATCCCTTATTGCATAGAATTTGAGTGTAGACATTAGCATTTTGTCCCATCTCTCTTCTTTTAGGTGAAAAACCCTAGAAGTGTTAGAGAGCATTAGGGTTCCAAAACCATCATTTACATCTTTGGTAAACCCACATTTATAATACCTTATTTTCTATTTTAGATTCCTTTATAATCTTAGATCTAGCTCATATTATCCTTCCATTAATATTTGCATTGCTTAATTTGCATCTAGGTTTTCATATTTTTGCATTAGTGCAAGTGCATATAGGTTGCATTTTTGCATCTCCAATCATTGCATATCATTGTAAAACTATATTTTCATGTTATGCTTGCATCATACAGTACATAAATCATCAACATCCATAAAAAATTCTTGAAAATTCTACAAAAATCACTTACTAGGACTAAGTCACTAGTCTGGGCGACTTAGTCCCTGTCTTGATTTTTCGCTATCTATTACAACATCAAAAGCCTCATTTTTGTGCTTCCTAAGCCTCCTAGTATCATATACTATAAGTCTGGAGAGTTTCAACATCATTTTTTTTTTATGTATCTAGCTCAAAAAAATCAATTTAGAGTAGTCATTTTTGAAATCATCTCAATTGCAAGCATCATTAGATCTAAAAATGCTCACATTTCTAAAATTTTACATAACATGGATAAAATTACTTTTCAATTTTGCATATACAATTCTTTTTATTCATAAAAATTTGCAAAATTTTGATAAAATTTCTTTTCATTCTTGCATATACATTGTTTACATTCTTAAGGTGTTACATACATTGGATAAGAGTGCTTTGTATCTTTGCATATGCATTGTTCATCGTGCTAAAAAATTGCATGAAATGGTTACATGTGCTTTTCATTCTTATTCAAACAATCCTTGTACCTTACATATGTATACATATTAAGAAAAATTTCATATCCCCTCCCTATGAGAGTGTTTTAGTGAAAGAGACTACAACTTGGGCCATTCCTAACGATCATACTTGTTATTCTCATAATATCTCTCCTCCTGGTGATGAAGATATTTTAGTAGAGGAATCAATTACTAAGTGTTTTGAGAATCCTATTTGTTTCTCTCCTCTTACCTCTCTTAGTGGACAAAACATTCACAACCAACATAACACAACCCTAGATGATCGTGACAGTGCAATTTATTTTTCTCCTACTATCTCTCCTTGTTGTGATGATGATACTTTGATGTTAGAAACCCTATTTTGTGAAGATCATGAGAATATTAATTGTCCCCCTTCACCACACAAAATTCTTCTTAAACAAGAAAATACAACCATAGGTAATCATGACAACATTTTTCCTTCTCCTAGTATCTCTCCTAGTTGGGAAGAAGATAATTGTTGTTAGAAAACACAATTGATGATGGTAATGAGAATCTTGGTTGTCCCCCTTCAGTTAACAAAACCTTTCTTGGGAAAGACAATTCAACCATTGATCATTCTCTTACTCGTGATGAAGTCCTTTTAGAAGAACCAACCTTAGAATGTCAAGAAGAATTAGTTTGTAGTTATTCTAAAAACCCTCCTTCTAGGAAGGATATCATGATACAAGACAAGAACCTAGATAATGATAGACTCTCACTTGCTAAGGGATGTTTACATTATTCAACCTCAACTCACCCTTTACCCCCCTTTGCATCAACCTCCACCTCCACATAAACCTGAGTTTACCCTTTACCCACTTGATCATGTTGTTGTTGCTCACACACACTACACTAGAAACAATCCATCACCTCAACAACCCATCCCCACACCATTACCTTTGCCTAATCCCATATTTCTTATCACTCCTCGATTCAATTCACATATTAGGGAGTATGATCTTGTTGAACAACTTAAGAAAAATATATCCCTATGGGATTTACTCCAAAATTCACCTACCTATCACACTATGTTTCAAACGGCCTTATAACAAGTTCCTATCCCTTCTAATGTGCAACCAAATGACATAGCATCCATAACTCAAGGATTAAATTATGACCTCATTTTCCACTAGAGTGAACTCCCCCCTTTGAGCGTGCAAAAAAAAAATGAATCTTTCATGATCATTGATCAATACAATATGATAGGGATAAAGTGAACCCTTATTGACAATGGCTCTGCCCTTAATGTGCATAGCATAAACCTCTTGGATAGGCTTCATGTGGATAAATAAAAAATTAAATTTTATTCTTTATCTATATTAAGGGCTTTGAGAATGAAGAAAAGAAACCACTTGGTGTGATCGCTTTACCTATTACAGTTGGAGAAGTCACATTGAATACACCAATCCAAGTTATGCCTCATGCTCTTTCATATAACCTTCTTCTAGGTAGGTCATGGGTTCATGAAATGAATGGTGTGCCTTCCACTCTTCATCAAAAAATTAAATACATCTACAACAACAAAGTGTGCACAATTGACACTGATCATGAGCCTTATAGTATCTTGCAAGTTGAGAAAAACAAAGACAACCCCTTGAACACCTTAACAACAACCACACAAGTGGAACCTGTGCAACACAAAGATAACCAACAACAATTAGATGATGATTGGGGTTCCTTAGACTTCACACCACCACTCATGGATGACCCTTTGAAAGCATCCACCTCAACCACTTTAGACCAAAACACAACCAATTACACAACATTTGACAAACACAATAATGAACAACCACCCGATTCAAAAGCAATGACCAAGCTTTATGGCCAAGGTTATGAAATTATGAAGCAACTTGGCTATAGTGGAAAAGGATGCGGTGCTCACGAACAAGGAATCTGCAACCCTATAGATCTTATTACACAACAAACAACACATGGTCTTCGTTATTGTCCTTTGATAGAAATCACCAAGCCCTCACTTAACATCAATGCATCTTCACTTAATGTCAAAGTAATCACACAAAACACTAATGAATTGAATTCATTAGATTTTAACCCTCCTATAAAGGAGAGAACAAAATCTCACAATTTAAAGAGTCTTGCATAGGTATGATAACTAATACTAAGGAAGATGTATCTTTGAAACAAACTACAGGACCATCTTCTCCCATTGATCAAGTGGGCATCTTATCAAGACTTCTCCAAGATCACTTGATCACCCTTCATCCAAGAACTTGAAAGAAATTCTATTACAAGACTTCATTTTCTACATATTACGATAGATTTCATGGTCATTCCACTAATGAATGTAAGGTTTTGAGTAGTCAAATCCAACACTTTCAGGAGTTTGGTTTTCTTCCTTCTGTGGGGGCACCTCATTCCTCTAATTGATACCGATTTTCACTCCTGCCTACATTTCATCAATTGTTTCGGCTCACCTTTGTCCTGTACTCAATAGGGGCAAGTAGTTTAGTATCCTTGTCCTCATATGTCACTGGTCATTGGCTCTTTTGACTAGTCGTTAACCTTTCATGAATGTATAAAAGCTAGCCTGAGATGTGGACGACATGTCTTTAAGATTGACTTGCATGTGACATATTACCTTTCTTCATGACGTAGCTTATTGGAAACATATGACTTCGCATATGTATTTTTGAATAAGCTCTCATACTCTTTTCTACTTTAAAGCAATTGCTCACAATAATGGTATTAGCAACCACTTTAAAGTGGGGGCATACATAAACAATTTTTTGCAAATTTTATGGCGTGATTTACTTTTTTCTTGTGATGTGTCCTCTCCTTGATGGTGTCATTGGGTTTGATGCCTTCCAAGAGTGTACGGTCAAATGAAGTGGCCTGATGCGAATGAGGCATCCCATGGATAATGATCTGACAACCCTAATTTGTCCTCTCTTGGAGATGTTAAGCACAATGTCCCCTAAGACAAGACCTTGCACAAAATAAGAAAAATCCCTTTGAACAATCCTTACACTATTCTGCATTAACAATGTCTATAAGTGTCAAGCATATGAATTTTTTCTTACCTCATAGAGCTCAAAGATCATTTTTGTGGAACCTTATCAAGGTTATCAAGAGGTATAAATTTGGTATGGTTAAGCAAGAAGCCCAACGAGCAGCATGAATTTCCCCATAGCCACTTGTTGTGGATTTCTCACCCCGCAGACAACCATAAGTTTCGTGGCCTCTGAGTGTGTACACATTTTCAAACTAAAAAGCCTAGATCTAATCCACAACTAGTTGGAAAAATGCTCGAAGCTTCATCCATCCCATTTTCATTTCCTTCTAGTCCTTGCCATTGTATGATCATGTATCTTGTCTTGTTGCATATCATTCACCTTGCATGTCTTCTTTTGCTTATGTTGGCTTGACTTAGAATCTTGGATCCTCGGGGCTTGTACAACCTCCTTTGATCTTTTTCATTCTTTGTCTTTCACATTGGTATGATTGGACTGTGCTTGAATGGCTACTTTAGCAATATTTTGAAGCAAGTTCATCCTCTCACTAAAGTGGGAGCTTAATGTATTGCCAAAAAGTGTATGCTTTGCTTGATATGGGAATAATTGATGATAAATTGGACTTAATGAGGCCTTGATTTGGTGTTGTGAGGTGTTTTACACATCCACACTAGGTCTTGGGCCCTTGAAAATTGAATAAAATGAATTTATTGATGTCTTGCAAGAGTGTTGTAAGGTGTTGTAATATATCTTCACACTTTTCTAGGACCATAATCTTATAATGTTATGTTTTAAATGGCCCCTTTATGCACTTAAAAGCCTTAATTAAGTGTCTTGTTGAAGAACCTGATAAAAAACATTTAATACATCTTAATCTCCAATATCCACTCAAAATTTCCTAGGTGGACTAAGTCGCCACCTTGGGTGACTTAGTCCCATGTGGCACAAAAATCAAAATTAATTCAAATTTCTTTTGGGTTTTAATTCTTTAAGACCTAAGGTCAGCCTGTGATGAGGTATTCTTCAGAAATTTAGGAATAAGAGTGTATAAATAAGGTTTTTTCCCCTCATTTTAGGGATCTCTCTCTCCTAATTCATTCACTCCTCTTTCTTTCATCATTCATCTTCATTATTCTTCTCAAGCAAGCTAGGGTTTTATCATTGCAAGTCATCAAGATAGCCTCTAAGGACATTCAAGGGTAGATTCTTCATGTTTTGTTGCAAAAATTCAAGATCAAACATAATGGAAAGGTATTAACTCTATTGTTGCATGTTTCATTCCATTCTTTCATCATTTTGGTTTAATTACCTAAAATGGGTTTGACCAAGGCAAACCCCCATGCCCTAACAATCAACATGTCTTCTTCTCTTCTTGTGTGTTTGTAGATTTAGGACTCTTGGAAGCATGGAAATCATTGGAGGTCAACTTACAAGGTTGCTCAGGTATTTTCTTCATTCAAAAAGTCAAATTATCAACAAAAACTTATTTTCATGTTCAAAAATCAGAGTTTCAAAAGCAAACACCTATAGGAAACTGAAATGTAGACCTAGGGCATCTGTTTCCACTTCTGAAATTTCAGAGATTCAGAAGTGGACTAAGTTTCTAGCTTGGGTGACTTAGTCCCACTGAACTTGATTTTCAGTGATTTTTATAGATACGAATACCCATTTGGTAGAAACTAGTTTTTGGGTAGTTTTTCTAGAACTGGGAAAAAGTCACCCAGACTGGCCTAAGTGTCCTAGTTGACTTCTGCATCAGTTTTATTAGGATTTCAAACCTTCATGCCATTCATTTTTAGTCTCCAGGTGCACACATTCTGTTTCATAACTTTCTATTTAGTTTTGTTTGCATTTCTAGGTCATTTATTACATGTTTGCATATCACAATGTGTTTTCCAACAAGTTGCATCTCTTAGGTTTCACATTAATAATCATCTTTCTTTTTCAGTTTATTGCACAGTTTACGACATTACATTTAGACAAATTTCATACAATTTGAGTGTAAACATTAGCATTTTGGCCCATCTCTCTCCTTTTAGGTGAAAATCCCTAGAAGTGTTAGAGAGCATTAGGGTGCCAAAATCATCATTTACAAAAATGCTAAGTCTCTTTTACTCAATTAGGGTCTTTCACCTAAAGGAAAGAGATAGATCCCACACCCAAAATCTGGGTGGTTCACTCAACCTAAGGTATGCAAGATGGAAATGAGACTAGATGCAATGATCTAAATGCAAGAAACTGATAAAATGTATTGATTAATGAATGGAAACTAAGGAAATATATATTGTTTGAAAACACATTGTGTAATGCAAAACCACCTAGAAATGAATGCAAATTGTAACAAAAATGGATGAAACTAAAAGTGTGCACCTAGGATCTTGATGGAGTCTAGAAATGGCATCTGGAATGTTGTTGATCCTAATTTTTAGGCTTGGTGGGACTCATTCGCCACTCTAGGCAAATTAGTCCTAGTTTTGTGAAACTATTTTGGAACCCATTTTGGACAAAAGGGTATCCAAAAATGCAGAGAACCAAAATCAAGCCTAGAAGTGAGACTCATTCACCACCCATGGTGAATGAGTCCATGTTTGAATTTCTAAAGATTTAAAGGTGGAAACAGGAGCTTTCGGTATGCACTTTCTACTTCTCTAGGTGTCTAGTTCTAAAATTGTCAGATTTGGGCCTGAAAGTGACTTTTTGTGGGTATTTAGACTTATCCAATGAAGATATGACTTGAACAAATTTAAAATGCAATCTTCAATTATTTCTAAGTCTCCAATATGTCTAAATCTACAAACACATAAGACAAGAAAGAGAAATGTTGGATGTTAGGGCATGGGGGTTTGCCTTGGTCAAACCCTTTTTTAGGTAATTAAGCCAAAATGATGACAAAATGTAATGAATCATGAAACAATCAATTCAATACCTTTCCTTGATGATTTATCTTGAATTTTTGTAGTAAAACTTGAAGAATCTACCCTTGAATATCTTAGGAAGCTATCTTGGTGACTTGCAATGATGAAACTCTAGCTTGCTTGACTTGATAGAGAAGATAGATGATGAGTGAATGATAAGAGATATGTGAATGAGTTAAGAGATTATGAATTAGGGCTTAAATAGTTTATTTTATAGGAAGTTCTTCTAATTTTCCTGTAAATTGGATCCCCAAGTCTGACATGTAAAAATAATGAACTTAAATTTTAGTTTTTCCTGCTCAAAGGTCAAAAATGGCCCAAATGGGACTCATTTGCCACCTTGGGAGAATCAATCCAAAAATTAAGCAAGTTTCCTTTTTTCTATGGTACATTTAGCCCCCACTTTAGTGAGAGCATGAAATTTCTTCAAACTCACACTAAAGTAGACATTCAAGAGAGATATGAGAGTACAAATGTAGATGACAAAGGATGACAAAGATCAAGAAGGAAATCAGGCCCCTAGGATCCAAGATACTAAGTCAAACCATCAAGATACACAATCACACAATGGCAAGAATGAGAAATATGAAAATGAAAGGGTGGATCATGCTTCGATCATTTTCCCAACTAGTTGTGGATTAGATCTAGGTTGTTTGTCCAAAAATAAAATGCATACTCACTCTGAGGCAACGAAACTCTTGGATGTCCGTCGAGTGAGAAAGCCCAAAAGGGGAGAAACATACGCTAGTTGGTATGAACTCACAAACACATAGGTGGCTATGAGGAAATTCATGCCTCAGAATGGGCTTCCCACTCAACCATACCAAATTTATACCTCCTGATAACTTTAATAAGGCACCACAAAGGAAAATGATTTTCGAGCTCTATGCAATAAGAAAAACTTAGTATGCTTGACATTCATAGACATTGTTAATGCAAAAATAGTGTAAGGTTTGTTCAAAGGGACTTTGTTTAGTTCATGTGAGGTCTCATCTTAGGGAACATCATGCTTAATGTCTCCAAGAGAGGATAAGTGCAAACAGTCTCATCTTGTTTCCAAGAGAGGACAAGTGCAAGGTATCATCCTGGGGAACATTGTGCTAAATGTGTCCAAGAGAGGGATTCGTAAGAAAAAGAAAATCGCACAATGAAATGTGTGTGGTGATGTATTCCCCCACTTTAAATTGGTTGCGAACACCAATACTAAGAGAAAATTCTTTAAAGTAGAAGAAGAGGACATGAGAGCTTACTTGGAAAGCCCTATGCCAAGCCATATGTTTTTTAGAAGCTATGTCATGAAAAAAGCAGTAGGTCACATGCAAACCAACTTAAGGCATGTCATCCACATCTCAAGCTTTTTCATATATGTACATGAAAGGTTAACAATTAGCCAAAGGAGGCAACAACAAGTGACATACAAGGACAAGGTTGTCTAATCCCTTGACCCCAATTAGTGTAGAACAAGGGTGAACTGAAATCAGTGATGAGATGAAAGGTAGAGTCAAAATTGGATCAATTAGAGGAATTAGGTTCCCCCTCACAGAGGGAAGCATACCAAACTCCTTAAGATGTTGGATTTTACTATTCAAAGCCTTTCATTCATTAGTGAAGTGACCATGAACTCTATGATAGGCGCATAATGAAGTCATGTAAGAGCATTGCTTTTGGGTTCTGGGAGGGAAGGACATCAAGTGATCTTGGAGGAGTCTCGACAAGATACCCTCTTGATCAATGGTAGAAGGTGGTCCTGTTGTGTGTGACAAAGATACCCCTCACTTAGTATTAATTGTCATATCTATGCAAGACTCTTTAGATTGCGAGATTTTGTTCTCTCCATTATAGGAGGGTATAAAATTAGAATAGATTCAAATCATGAATGTTTTGCAAAATGACATTGACATTAAGCAAAGGTATATTTGTTTGTTTCATATTTTGTAAGGGATTATTTTCAAGACCACTAGTGTCAATGAGTTCAGGGTGGATGACTATTAAGGTTGATTTAGAAGTAGGTTGTGTGAGATTGTTAATGTTGAGTGAAGGCTTCTTTATCTCAATCAAACAACAATAACCAAGACCATGAGTCGTTTGTTGCATGTTAGGCTCTATAGGGTTGAAAATACCTTGTTCTCATGCACCACATCCTTTTCTACTATATCCAAGTTGTTTCATAAGCTCATAACCACATCCATAAAAAAATTTCATTGCTTTTGAAGTTGGTGGTTGTTCATGATTAAGTTCATCAAAGGTTGTTGTGTAACCTGATGTCTATTGTTCTAAAGTGGTTGAGGTGGATGCTTGTGAAGGGTTGTCTGAGTTTTGCATTGATAGAAATGTGTTTTCTTTTCCCTCACTAGAGTCTTTGTGTGTGATTTGGTATTCTCTGAAGGAGGTGGGTGTGAAGTCTAAGCCTGAACCCGAATCATCATCTAAGAGCTTCAAATCTGGTTCAAGATGTTGGACGAGGTCCACTTGTGTGGTTGGTGTTAATGTGTTCAAGGGATTTTCTGTGTTTTTCTCAATGTTTAAACAACTATTTGGATGATGGTCATCCTCAAGTGTGTATACTTTATTGTTATATATGTATTTCATTTTTTGATGAAGAGTAGAAGGCAAACCATTCATTACATGAATCCACAGTCTACCTAAGAGAAGGTTATATGTGAGATCATTAGGAATAACATGGATTGGTGTTTCCAATGTGGCCACTCCAACTGTAATAGGTAACGTGATCACACCAAGTGGTTGTTTTCTTATATTGTCAAATCCCCTAATGGATAAAGGATTAGGTTGAATGTTTGATTTATCGACACCAATTCTATCGAGAAGGTTCACTCCACATACATTAAGAGCGGAACCAATATCCACAAGAGTTCTCTTAACCCCTTTTCATTTGTATTGAGGGATAATCATAAAAGGTTCATTTTTTTTTGAACTTCCAAAGGAGAAAGCTCACTTTGGTGGAAAACAATGTCAGCATTTATGATGTGAATCATGGCTACAATATCATTTGGTTGTGTATTAGAAGGGATAGGAACTTGTTGCAAGGCTGATTGGATCATGTTGTGATAGTGAGGGCAGGCTTGAATAAGGTCCCATAGTGAGATTTTAGTAGGAGTATTCTTTAGTTGTTCAACAAGATTGTACTCCTTTGGACCACTAGTAAGACCTGGTAAGATAGGGTTAGAGGGGATAGGATTAGGAAAAGGTAAGGGTGTTAGGGTTGGTTGCGAAAGTTGTAGATTATTTTGAGTGTTATATGTATGAGCAATGGTATTATAACTCAGTTGTTGTGATACATTAATCTAAGGTGGGTAAAGGATGAATTCGGGTTTATTTTGAGTTGGAGCTTTATGTGAAGGGGGGTAAAGTATGAGTTGAGCTTGAATAATTTTAACATCCCTTAGAAAGTGCTCGAGTCTATACCATTATTGGGGTTCTTGTCTTGCATCATGATATCCTTCCTAGGAGGAGGGTTTTGAGGAAAACTGCAAACCAAATTTTCTTGAAATTCTAAGGTTGGTTCTTCTAAAAGGAATTCATCACAAGTAGGAGAATGACCAATGGTTGAATTGTCTTACCCAAGAAGGGTTTTGTTAGGTGAAGGGGGACAACCAAGATTCTCATGACCTTCGTGGACTAAGTTTTCTATCATCAAAGTATCATCTTCACAACAATGAGAAATACTAGGAGAAGAAGAAAATGTAGTTTCATGATCATCTAAGGTTGTGTTATGTTGGGTGTGAATGGATTGTGCACTAAGAGAGGTAAAAGGAGAGAAACAACTAGGATTCTCAAAACTATCATTAATTGATTCTTCTACTAAAATATCTTCCTCATCAAGAGGAGAGATATTATGAGAAGGAAAAGTATGATCATTAGGAATGGCCCAAGTTGTAGTCTCTTTCACTAAAACACTCTCATATGGAGGGGATAGGAAATATTTCTTAACATGTCTAAATATGTAAGGTACTAGCATTGTTTGAATAAGAATGGAAAGCACATGTAACCATTTCACGCAATGTTTCAGCAATATGAACAATGTATACACAAATATATAAAACACTTTTATCCAATGTATGCAACACCTTAAGAATGTAAACAATTTATATGCAAGAATGAAAAGCACTTTAATCAAACTTATGAAAAGTTTTATGAATAGAAATATTGTGTAAGAAAAAGTGAAAAGTACTTTTAGCCATGTGATGCAAAATTTCATAAATGTGAGCATTTGCAAATCTAGGAGGCTTAGGAAGCACAAAAAAGAGGTTTTTGATGCTGTAACAGATAGTAAAAAATCTAGATAGGGACTGATTCGCCCAACATGGCGAATGAGTCCTAGTAATGGATTTTTCCAAAATTCTCAAAAATTTTGAAATTTTTTTTATGGTTTGATGTTGTGTGATGCAAACCTAAGATTGAGATGCTGAATTTAAGAAATTTTTAAGGAAAATATATGCAAAAATGCAAGCTAAATGACTTTTTCACCAATGCAAGTTTTTGAAACCATAAAATGCAAAACAATGCAAAATCTAATGCATGCAAGCTATTGCTAGGATGATGATGGACTCCTAATTGGAAAAGAAAGTATTCTAATAGTAGGTTCACCAAAATGAACCATATATTTTAGGATTTGGATTTCTATGACTCTCTTTTGCTCAATTAGGGTCTTTCACCTAATGGAAATAGATAGATCCCACACCCAAAATCTAGGTGGTTCACTCAATCTAAGATATGTATGATGAAATTAAGACTAAATTCAATGATATAAATGTAACAAACTAATAAAATGTATTGATTAGTGAATGGAAACTAAGGAAATGTAGATTGTTTGAAAACACATTGTGTAATGGAAAAATACCTAGAAATGAATGCAAATTGTAACAAAAATGGATGAAACTAAAAGTGTGCACCTGGGATCTTGATGGAAGTTGGAAATGACATCTAGAATGTTGTTGATCCTAATTTTTAGGCTTGCTGGGACTTATTCACCATTCTAGGAAAATCAGTCTCAGTTCTGTGAAACTATTCTAGAACCCGTTTCAGACAAAAGGGTATCCAAAAATGCAGAAAACTAAAATCAATCCTAGAAGTGGGACTCATTCGCCACCCATGGTGAATGAGTCCACTTTTGAATTTTTGAAGATTCAAAGGTGAAAACATGAGCTTTTGGTCTGCACTTTTTGCTTCTCCAAGTGTCTGGTTCTGAAATTGTCGAATTCAGGTCTAAAAGTGACTTTTTTGGGTATTTTGACTTATCCAATGAGGAGATGACTTGAAAAAAATTTCAATGCAATATTCAATGATTTCTAAGCCTCCAAGATGACTAAATCTGCAAACACACAAGATAAGAAAGATAAATGTCAAGGATGTTAGGGCATGGGAGTTTTCCTTGGTCAAACCTCTTTTTAAGTAATTAAACCAAAATGATGAAAGAATGTAATGAAGCATGAAAAAATGAAGTCAATAAATTTCCATGATGATTGATCTTGAAGTTCTGTAGCAAAACATGAAGAATTTTCCCTTGAATGTCTTAGGAAGCTATCTTGGTGACTTGCAATGATGAAACCCTAGCTTGCTTGACTTCGTAGAGAAGATAGATGATGAATGAATGATAAGAGATGTGTGAATGAGTTAGGATATTATGAATTAGGGCTTAAATACTTGATTTTATAGGCAATTCTCCTATTTTTCCTGTAAATTGGATCCCCAAGGCCAACATGTAAAAATAATAAACTTAAATTTTAGTTTTTCCTGTTTAAAGGTCAAAAATGGCCCAAATGGGACTCATTCGCCACCTTGGGAAAATTAGTCCCACCTAGTAGAGACTCATTTTCCACAAGTGGAAAATTAGTCCCAGTGGGGTCCATTTGATAGCTAGGATGTTAGGAAGTAAGAAAATAAGGTTTTTATGGTGACTATGCTGGGTATTTCATCAAATATTACCTCAGGATGCACAATATGGGGTAATAGGGGCCTATTAATGATGATGTGAAGGTCAATTAGGGATTGGGAGATAGAATTCAATGTGAAAGTGTAATTAAATACACTTTACAACACTAAAATGAGGTCCATACAGCCTAGGAAGGCACATCTAATGTGAATGTGTAGGACACATTACAACACTAGATTAACATTAGGTTTAATTCAAAAGCCTTCTAGATTGATGTGATAATGCAATTAAATACATTTTATAATGTTGAATTAAGGGAAGATGGGTTCATTAAGTCTAGAGAGGCATGAAAGTGTTTTACAACTCTTTACAACACCTTTACAAGACATTGTTAAATGCATTTGAAAGTGTCCAAGACCTAATGTGGATGTGAAAAAAACCTCACAACACCAAATCAAGGCATTATTAAGTCCAATTTATCATCAACTATTCCCAAAATCAAGAAAGTTATATTTTTTCTATGGTATAGCTATAATGTTGTCAAGAGAGCTCAGAACTGTCATTATTCCCCAAATACTCATGGAACTAGAAGAATGACACAAAGAGAGTGAAAATAAATAAATAAAAATTTAGGTCATCATCAAAGAGACATGAATGTCTCAACACCTTACATCATTCCCAAATGGAAAAAAGAAGACAAAGATAAAAGGAAAAGCTTTATAACATAGAGAAGAATGTAGGTACAAATAGAGGAATGCCGCAAAGAGAGATAGAGAGAGAGAGAGAGAGACATCAAACAAAACAATAGAAGGGATCACATTACACACATGCAATCACATGAAGAAAAATGAAGAGGAAAATAATGCAAAAGACTAGTAAGGCACATGTGAGTCAACCTATTAGCAGGTTGTTTGCATCCCAATCTTAGTTGTTATATATGAAAGATGGACAACTAGCCAAAGGGACAATGAAAAATGCATTACTAGGACATGGATATCTAATTATTTCCCCCAATGTGGGAAAGATGAGAATGAGCTGAGGTAGATGATGAGAAAGAGCTCCTTGCATTTTGAAATAATTTGCAATGAATGAAAAGCATATAATAGTGAAAATGTGATGATTCTACAACTATTACTTGGCAAGGAGTGCAAGGGACATGCTTTAAGGGACTATTTCTATGATATCAAACTTTTTAAATATTTGTTTTAAAGCATGACACTCATCAGTACTATGTCCAAAAATTCTTTGATATCTCTAATGAGATGCATTTTTGTTCTTAGGATTTGGAAAGTGAATTTCTGGCATGGGTGGTAATATAATTAGTCCTCGGTGTAGCAGTATCTATAAATGTCTTTCAGTTGTGGTTCCAGTGGATAAGGGAATTGTAAATTATTTAGTTTGTAATGCATTCGTTGCTTGCTAGATTCATCAACTTCTCTAGGTGGAATAAGGGAAAAAGGACCTAAAATTTCCTTGTCATCTTTATCATTGTTTCAAGGCATCGATTTCTCTTTAGGAAGGAGAACACTTATGTTAGGGGGAGGGTCTTGATATCCTAACCCTTTACTATCTTTAATTGGTATTTTTTCTAAGAGTTGATGAATTTCATGTTCACTTGTATCACATCGTTGTTTGCTTAAGATTGTGAATCATTTTCCATATGTCTCTTCTAGATTGACGAGAGTATTGGTCACTTTGTTAATGTAGAATGGTTGAATGTTGTCTTGATTAGAGGAACTAGGTTCCCCTATTGTAGGGAACTTAGGCTCAACTTGTATCTCAGCTTTAGGATGTAAGTAACCAAACATCTCAACTAGTGGTATTTAGGGGGTGTTGATTATTCCATGGAAGAATAAAAGGATGCACTACTTTCAAGGTTGTTAAGGCAATCATTTAGGAATTTATTCATGTTTCCATCATCTTCTCCAATGATTTCAACATCACGAGGAGGAAATGCATTAGGAGTTGACTTGAGCATGAGTAAGCTCAATTTCATTAGGGTCATTTCCAAAAGTACAGCTTGACACATCCGCTAAGGACTTTAAGGACATCCAAAGCTTACCAAAACACATATCCATGATGATGAAATGTAATGCAATAACCTAGAGTTGGATATGTAGATGCAAGTTTGAAATAAGGAAATGCATAAATGAAACAAATTCTAAAAATCTAGATGCAATTAATGAAATAGAAATTCTACAAACTGAAACATAATACTAATAGCAACAAACATAAACAAAGAAATAGATTTTTTAATGCTATAAAATGTAGTTTCAAATCTAGAATGGGACTAAATTTCCCAAAGAGGCGTATGAGTCCCAATCAAGTTGTTTCAAAGGTTCAAACAATGAATGGAAATCACCAAAAAATACTTAGAAATCAGGAAAAACCTCCTGTACTGGGACTAAATTAGCCAGAGGGGCATATGGGTCCTAGGCAGATTAGGGTTTTTGCACCGTTTTCAACAAATTATGTGTGAATGTTATGTTTCCTATTCTAGATGATGTCTAAGATAAGTGGAAATGCAAATTTTAGATGAAACTCAGTAATGCAAGATGAAAAAATGCAACCTATATGCACTTTCACTAATGCCAGATTTATAAACTCTAGATGTCAATTAACTAATGCAAGACCTAATGCAATGCTAATGCAAGCTATATCTAGGATTATGATGCACTCCAAATAATAATTAAGATGTTCTAAATGTAGGTTCAACAAAATGAAACAAAGAAAATTGTGTTACTTTAAAATATTTCAGGATATGGAGCACTAGACCTATTTCACTTAGTTTCACCCAACGAAACCCTAGAGATCTCAATCCATGGATGGAATGAAGGAAAGAGATCTACTTTAAAGGTTTTCCTAAGGTATGATTAATGAACAAAGAGGGGTTCATCACCAAGCTAAGGATTGGAAAGATATGTAATATGAAAGACCTAATGATCAAACCTAATGATGTGTAAAACTTCACTAAATGACCTAGAAATGAATGTAGAACAAAACAAAAAATTGGAGAAGTACAAAGGGGCACTTGGAAACCTGTAGAAGCTTGAATGAAGACCTAAAATGCTAGAAAAACTAAATTTAGGGCACATTGGGACTCATATATCAGGTTGGGCATATCATTCCCATATTAGGGTTTCTAGGATGAAACATGAATCTAATGATGATATGTTTGGATCTTTGAAAATTTGGAAAATGAACTATATTGGGACTCATATGCCAGAAGTGGTGTATCAATCCTGCTTGGATTTTTAGAGAATCAAGATTTGAATCTTCTCTTCAATCTTTGCTCTATCTTCTCACCTTGATTTTTGGATCTGAAATATCAAATTTTCCTCTATAGGTGTCCTCCAATGATCTTCTAAACAAGGCGACAACTTGGAAAACTTTGTACCCTTGACAATTTCTTTTCAATATTACTCTTCAATATGTCTTCAACCTAGATTTTCAAATCACACACAAAAGAGGGGAAAATGTTGTTTTTTTAGTAGAAAGGGGTTCTCCTTGGTCAAACCTTGTTTTGGTAATCAAACCTTGAAATGAAATGAAATGAGATAAAGGAATGATGAATGAACAAATATGCAATGTTACCACTCACCAAACCCTAAGAATAAAGGTTGCAAACATGTATGAAATGGCTCCAATGGATGTGGATCTTGACTCTTGCTTGAATGTTGTAGATATTGACTTGAACACTTGTTTGAATCCTAAAATCCTACATCACAAATGTTAGCTTGAAAACAAACATGATACATGTTGAGTTTGACATGATGCTTGATACTTGAAAAATGCTCCAAAATTATTGGTAACCAACTCTTGAATGCTCTTGAATGCTCATGTGGACTCAAATTTTCTATAATGCATTAACTCTTGAAAGCTTGGGAGAAAATGAGTGAAATAACCTTGTATTTTACTTGTTTATGCCAAATTTCTCGAAATTACAATACTTCAAGCCAACATCAGATCTAGGAGAATAAAATCCCACCATAAATTTGAATTTAATTTATGTTTAAGCCACATGGGACTCATATGCCAAAAGTGGCATCTGAGTCCCATTAGGCTAGGCTTAGGGACACATTTTTCAAGAAATGCTTAGATTAATGTGAAATCTAGATCAAGGCCCCAAAACTTAAAGGTGGGACTCATACAACCAAGGTGGCATATCAGTCCCAAATCACTAAATTTGGGCCATACAATAAAAAAAAAATTGATTTATGATTGGTCATTAAATATGGTTTACAATTAATCTCAGAAAGATGCATTAGTTAAGGCTTGTGGATGCAAAATAAGGCCAGTTAAAGCATAAGGAAGTCTAATTAATTAATGAAAACCCTAGATTAGTGTGAAAGTGTTAGGACACACTTTACATCACCCTAAATAAGGCACAATTATGTCCATTTAGTTAACAAGGGCCTAAACAAGTGTAAAAATGTAGAAGGATACATTTTTCTACACTACATTTCCAATTCAATGCAATATTAGAGTTGTTCCTTCTTTGTCATCTTAAAATCAAGTACCTTTATCCCTTCACATTTAATTTCTTAACTTAAAATTTAATATTTTAATTATCACTATCACAATTCATAATTAGTTAATAGAAGTTGATTTGTAGTTCTATCAATGCACCCTATTGAATTAACTTAGATTAAGCTTAAGGAAAGTTTATTTTTCTTATAATTAGCTTATAACCCAAATGAACAAAGTATGATTTTGATTGCACTAGACGAGCAATAATCAATTGATATAGATGTGATTAATAAATGAAATATTATGTGTGATGTTTTATTAGGATTTAACTACATAATTTTGAGTCAAAACCATTGACCCATATATTTCAAGAGTAGTGTTCCACAAGAACTCATGGTCCAATTACAACTCATTGCATTTAGGTGATACTTATCATAGAGATGAAGCAATAAGACTTCTCGAAAGACCCCATTCCAATCTACTATGACTTAGATACACTTAACCATATAATTTCCTCCCAAATCAACTACACAGAACTTACTACCCCATGCGATTTTGAGGAGTATTGCCTATTTTCTCCAATTTGGGAAGGACCCAATTGCTTAACCATATGGAGTAATATTGCCTATGAACTTACTACCCCATGTTATTTTGAGGAGTATTTCCTATTTTCTCCACCTTGGAAAGCACCCCAATTACTCATATAGAGTAATATTTCCTATGAACTTACTACCCCATGTGATTTTGATGAGTATTGCCTATTTTCTCCACTTTGGAAAGGACCCCAATTGCTTAACCATATGGAATAATATTGCCTATGTTATCCACTTTGACAAGGACCCCATTAAAAATAATTTGTGGGTTATATTTGGTGAAGGTAAAGTTGGCCACTAGTATTCGGAGTCCATCCAAACAAGTTATGAAGCCAAGTGGATACAAAACAAATGGCTAGTAAAATAGTATTTGATTAGAATTTTCCTTGTCGGTGAAACATTTGTATTGTCAACAACACAAAAAGAATCTTGGCTTACATGCTCGTTTCGATCCCAAATAAAATAAAATAAATCATTTATTTTTTCTCATTGGCCCATAACATTTATTTTTCTTAAAACTAAAAATGTGATGTGGCACACAAAAGGGCCCTTGCAGCGAGAGAATGAAGTGGATTGGAAATGTCATGTCCCTTTCCTCCACAGAAAGGGGAGAGTGACATGCATAACGCATGTGTTCCAGATATGCCATGGTGGGCCCCACCGACATTTCCCCTCTCTCGAATCACCCCACCCATATCACTTTCAACTTTCACTCAGTGCAAATGTAAAAGTTCATGAAGATATGCACAAATCAGTTGAAAGAAGTGAAGTTGAACCAAATGAACCTATCTGCGAACAAGTACAAGAAGAAAAGGAGGAAGAAGAGGAACAGATTGAAGAAGCTCTAGAACCTAATCCTAAGACTCCAAAATATGTATAGAAAAATCATCCAAAAGAATAAATAATTTGAGACAAAAGTGAAGGTGTAAAGACAAGAAGCAAAGTCGTAGCAGCTGAGGTAAATCTATGTTTACTTTCCAAGATAGAACCTAAAATAGTGTGTGAAGCATGCAAAAATGAAAATTGGGTTAGAGCAATGAAACAGGAGCTACAACAAATAAAGAAAAATAAGACATGAGAATTGGTTCCTAGACCAGTAAACAAGAACGTAATTGGTACAAAATGGGTATTCAGGAATAAGCTGAATGAGAATGGTGAAGTAGTAGGAAATAAAGCAAGGCTTGTATGCAAAGGTTATTCATAGGTTGAAGGAATAGAATTTGGAGACATTTTCCCCGGTGGCAAGAATGGAGGCTATTCAGATGTTTTTGGCATTTTTCGCTTACAAATATTTCAAGGTATACCAGATAGATGTCAAATCTGCATTCTTGAATGGAGAATTGGAAGAAGAGGTGTACATGGAACAATTGGAGGGATTTCAGTTATCAAATCAACTAGACATGGTTTGTAAGTTGAAAAAGGCACAGTATACCCTCAAACAGGCTCCCAAAGCATGGTATGCAAGTTTGGATAGGTATTTGACACAAAGGTTCACCAAAGGCTTCACAGATAGTAATCGCTATTTCAAGGTTGAAGGAAACAAAATGTTGATAGTGGTTGTGTATGTTGATCAATGATATCATCTTTGGAGGAAATGAGGGTATGTGCAAGAGATTTTCAAAGGAGATGCAAAAAGAGTTTGAAATGTCTATGATTGGTGAGTAAAATTTCTTCCTTAGAATTCAAGTGAATCAAACTGATAGGGACATATTCATTTCACAATCAAAGTATGTTAAATAATTGTTGAAGAAGTTTGGAATGGATGACTCCAAACTAGTCAGTACCCCTATGGTGACTTTATGCAAGCTGAGTACGGATGATGAATCTCCTAAAGTTGATCAGAGCATGTACAAATAGATATGATTGGTTGAATGTTATGTCTTATTACTACTAGACCAGATATCATGTATGCAGTATGTTTGGTCACCATATTTCAAGTAGAACCTAAAGAAACACATGTTACAACTATGAAAAGGATATTTATATATCTAAGAGGCACTCTGGATTATGACTTGTGGTATCCTAAGGATACCAATTTCACCTTGAGTGCTTACACTGATGTAGATTGGGATAGTTATGTAGATGAATGGAAGAATACAAGTGGTGGTGCATTCTTTCTTCGATGTAGGTTGGTATCTTGTCTAAGCAAGAAACATGATTAATTTTCTTTATCCACAATAGAGGTTGAGTACATAGCAGTAGCATCTTGTTGCACACAGGTATTGTGGATGAAGCAAACATTGAAGGATATAAGAGTGATGTGTGATGATCCTATCCCTATCTTCTGTGATAATACAAGTGCAATAAATATTTCAAAGAATCCGATAATGCATTCAAGGAAAAAGCATATATCTATCAAATATCATTTCTCAAGAGAGAAGGTGTTGGAGAATGAAGTCAGGCTAGAATATGTGCCTACAAAGGATTAGATTGTTGATATTTTTAATAAGGCTCTTCCGAAGGATAATTTTGAGTATCTTAGGGAGAAGTCAATGGTTACTACTCCTCCTTCTTTGAACTAGGTGCACATGGAGGTGCATCAATCCAATGGATCTACAAATTCCTCATTTTTTTGGACTGATGACTAGGGTCTAATCCTCAAGGGGGGTAGGAAGTATCATTGTTGCAGTATGAGATGTGTGGGCGAAATCCTAAGGGGGAGTGATCAAAATTATGTTCTTTTCTATTGATGTCAAAGGGGGAAAGAGAGTCATGTGTTTCCATCAATGACAAAGGGGGAGATTATTGCAAGTATGAATGAGTTTGGTGGTGTTGTCATTAATATTGTCATTGATATCAACACAGTATATGTTGTTGTAGACAAATGAAACAAGTGATTGCAAGTGGTGCATGTATAGTTGAGATACTATTGAGATGTTGTGATTACATGGAGCTATCTTTATGATGTTGCAGGTGCGTTGATATGATGAGTTGCCAAGTGCTTTTGAGAAAATTAATAAATAGTAAAGTCAAAATTGTGTGTGTGTTTAGAATGTGCTTCAGTATGTGCTTCACATTTCTTTTGTGTTGATCCTATGCTTGTGTGGATCTGAAGTGTTGTTTATGGGAATCCTTGGGTGATATATCCTAGATTATAGCTTTTGGTTTGATGAAGAGTGAATGTTGTGTTCACCGGTTTGTGAACTGGTTTGGCAGAGTTGTTTGTCTATGGACTAGGAGAAATGTATCTACTATGCATTCCTCCACTAGTTTTTTTAAGGTCTTGTGGATCTAGAAGAAGGATTTTAATGGTGTTATCTATATTCTATAGAAGTTTTTCGTGGTTCGGTGCTCTGGAAGACTAGTTTCAAGGTTACTATATGTGTTTGTACAGTTCAGATGGACTGATGGAAAGTGATGTGTATGAAGGTTGTTGCATCTACTGCAGATGAATCTAAAGGCATCTGAGATGTGTTCCAATGCATGGTGAAGTTTGTTTATGTAGCTTGCATGTTATCTTCTTGTTGTGGAAGCGTGTACTTCAAAGTCCATTGGTGTTTTCATTAGGTTTGGATGACCTAGTGTTTACATGTCATGCGAAGGATAAGTATCATTTAAGGAAGCATGTGATTGATATGAGATGTTTTTTTGGGTATTGGTTAAGAGTTGGTTTGGTCCGCTCTCATTCTCTTCCATCGTGCCAGAATGTTGAGTTGCCGACCTAATTTGAATTAATAAAATGAAGTGTGTGTAGCCGACCTTGGAGAAAGTTTCTAAGGTTGAAGATGGTATAAATATAAGACAAGATGTTAAGGATTGTAATCCACAAGTGTGAGAAGCAAGATAGATGCGAAGATAGTGTGAAAGTGAATTAAGGCAGCAAGAACTTTAATGTGATAGACTCTTGGAAGTAGTGAGTTGATGGTGTCTGCAATTCTTTGATCAAGGTTGCAGATGTGTAGAAGTTGTTGTGGTGGATCTTCTGTTGCATTAAGAAAGATTTCTTTGTGTAACATTCTTCTTTCTATCTTTCTGTATCTGTAGGTAGTGAGCCTTCCTTTTGGACAGTGAGTCCTATCTAGACAATGTGTCCTATTTATGGGTAGTGAGCCTCTTGTAATCGGTTTTGCAATTACTCTTATATTGTGAGTTAATCCTCACCGTGGTTTTTCCCTTATTGGGTCTTCCACGTAAATCTGGTGTTTCTTGTGTTGATATTGCTTTCTTTTATCTGCAATTCATGCTCATACTTAATAACAGATCAAAGTGGATGTGGAGTTAATAATTGTTTGAGATTTTTGAATTTGATTGGTGACAACTGATTCACTCCCCCCCTCTTAGTTGTCTTGTGCATTTCAACATCATTTGCATAGGGATATAGATCATTACTTTCAATAGTAAGGATTGGGATTCTAGATTTTATTGTGACAACTTTTAAAACTAACATGGTGACACTTCAGAAATTTGTAGAGATATCATACATCTTGATATTTCTATTCTTGTGTTCCTTTTAGGAATGGGAAGAATTCTTTCATACATTCTTGGTCTATTTCTTCTTAAGGGGAGAAACAATCAACAATTTTGGATCATCTTCAACATATATTTTTAAGCATCTATCACTAGTACATTCATTCTTGGTCTCTCTTCTCTCTCTCTTATGGGGGATAATTTTCTTCATAGTAGTTATTATCCTTCTCATACCTTAGAGAGAATATTATTTTTTCTCTCCTTTACAAAGGGGGTTTTTCCTATGGGTTTTTCTCTTCTTTTTTCTTGCACAATATTCATTTGTACATAGGTACCTAACATGACCTCATAGTCAAAACCCATTATTGCATATTTCTATGTTTACTTATTCTCCCTAAGTTGCACTTAAGGGGGGCAGGGTGTTTGTGTAAATGAAATATATTTTCTAATTGGTTTACTTGTTAGGTTCTATTTGTGCACTAGTTTACTTAAGTTTACTTAGGAAATTCTTAGAACATTATCATTTTATTTACCAAGTCATAATATTAAGACACAAGTCAAAATATTATGTTTTATTATGTCTCACCTTGACCTATTTAAACAATTTTTTCATAATAATTTTCTCATATTAAGTGTGTTTGCATCCTTTCATAGAATATAATTATTCTCTCATGTTGAATTTATCTTATTCTTTTATTGAAGCACCTAGATCTTGGGTGGCTACCTCCATAGCCAAATTTGGCATGGTATACATAATTTTATACCATCTCTTACAAATATCCACAACCTTATATGGTAATGGATATCTTAGTTTGATCACTAGTGATAGAAGTGAAATAAAAACATGCAAAAATTAAATAGATTGAAAACTAGGTTCCCTAAATTTGAAATCAGGGACTCTAAGACCCATGAAAAATGAGGAGAAGAAGAGTAAGAAAAAATATTCCCACAATTTTTTAAAGATAAAAAATTACTACTATACCATTTCCCATGGAGAAAGAAAGATAAAGTAGAAAAAAATCACTAATAAGGGGAGTAACAAAGGCCCACTTACAAATTAGTGTCGAGGATAAAACTAGAGGTGAGCCCCTCATAAAATAAAATAGAAATAAAGATAAAATTAAAAAATCCAAAAGGAAATTTTCATAAGTTGTAAAGGAAGAAGAGGAAGAAGAATTTATAAAATTGATGCAAATAGTGACATGGGTACAACTAAGGTATAGTGGTTGGAAGAAAGGGAAATCAAAAGTAAGAAAGAAAAGATATCTCTAAAACCCCAACATAAGAGAAAGAAGAAAAAATAATAAATGTTTAATTACTAAATAGATCATTGTTATGGCTAGAAACAATGATTTTTTAGTGTTGAATATTTGTCAATTGGCTAATAATACAAGTTGTAAGGTGACCTGAATCATCATATTTTTATAAAAATATATTTTGGTCCTACTTAAATCACTTGATAATTTATTTTATTAAACTTTTAAAGTCAAAAAATTTCCACAATATTTGATACCTGATTAGATCATATTCATCTAAATTTTAAGTTATACTAGAAAATGAAGTTAATTTGCCAATAATATTATATAATAATGGATTACTTTAGGACCATATTGTGAATTTTTAATCACCACCCTTTATTTTATTTATAAAATTAATTTTTAGGATTGTATTCCATGGGTTAAAATTTACCCACGGATCTCCAATGCCCATCAAATGCAAAATTGTATTTGGGTCATTGAACATTTATAATCTAATGAAGAGGCTTATAATATATAGGCCAAAATTTACTTGTAGAGCTCCAATTCCCATGGGGCCTAAAATTCTATTTGGGTCATATTGAAGATTTATAATCTAACATTTGGGGTTAAATTTTGTAGGCCAAAATA